>CM043711.1:17814802-18414802 GCA_023969325.1 Oryzias curvinotus | reverse complement strand
ATCGAAGACATGCAATTAGAGATTGCAAATTGTCTGCAAGAAAATGTCAGCTTTGCAGTCTATATCTCTTGTTTTCTCTGTGTTGACTGCTGGCCTGTCCACAGAATATGTTTTCCTTCACCCACAGACAGCCTATCGCAAGGTCCAGTGACAAACTGTGTTATCTTTATCATTGGTGGGAGTAATAGTACCAAGACAGCACTTTTTAATATTGCTTTTTAAAAAGTATATGACAAACAATACATTCTAAAATATCATCCTGAGTTTTTTAGGATTATATTTGCCGCCTGTTGCATTGTGTGAATATGAATAGGTGAACTTAAGGTGGACATCAATATAGCCAACACTAATAGCTCTCAAGAGGCTATTTGTTTTCTAAATGTGTCAGTTAGCGTCCAAGACACTCAAAAGGAACCAGTCAGCATTTAAAGCTCCCACTTAGGATTCCAATGAGCACGTCTGGAGAGTCGCTTAAACGATTGACTGGAAAAAAAAGACGACAAATGCTTTACAACAAAAGCCAATAGGTTAAGAAATCAACCGAACTCAGTCAAAAGATTGTGGCGGATCATCATAAAAGAGGGGAAACTGATCTTCCATATGTTTCACTGCCACAGCAACTGCTGATCTAAAAAGTAAAATTCCTGCTTAAAAAACCTGTTGTGGCTAAATTAATAGAGATTTCTTTCTTATCTGCAGGACTGGTGAACCATCTTCTTGTAGAAATTGTGACTGTCACATTTGAACATTAGAACAAAGTCATGGCTGCAGCTTTTATTTTTTTGTCTAAAAAAGGAAATCAGTTTTACAGTGAAACACACCGTGACCGTGGGCGTTTTGTGTTTGCCAGACAGTAAATTCTGTTAAAAATAGGATTACCTTGATATACTATTAATATTATATTTTACATACACCCTTCTACACTTTATTACCGGTAGGTACACCTTGCTGATACTGGGTTGGACCCTCTTTTACCTTCAGATCTGCCTTAGTTCTTGGTGGCACAGATTCTACAAGGTACTGGAAACATTCCTCAGAGAGTTTGGTCCATGTTGACATGACAGCATCACACAGTTGCTGCAGATTTGCTGGCTACACATCCATGATGCCGATATCCTGCTCCACCACATTCCAGCTCTATTGCTCTATTGGGTTGAGATCTGGTGACTGTGGAGGCCATTTGAGTCCAGTAAACTCAATGTCATGTTCAGGAAACCAGTCTGAGATGATTCCAGGTTTATGACATGGCACTTTGGCACTTTATCCTGCTGGAAAATAGTCATCAGAAGATGGTTCACTGTGGTCATAAAGGAATGGACATGGTCAGCAGCAATACTCTATTAGTTTTCTTTACTTGATCTGCAATGTGTAGTGATGATTACTGGTTAACTGTGATAATGTGTTCTAACAATAATCGATGATAATTACATATCAGTTTCCATTATTGATTACTGAAATCATGAATGAATGTTTTCTGAAGATAATCAATCAGTAATAGGCACTGGATTGTGTAGCATCAAAAGAATCTATCGGATCAGAACCAGATTACAAAAACTGTGTAAAACTATAAAATGAATTAACTCAGTAGGGATGGGGTTGTGTAAGCTTGCATCTCCCCACTCCTTTTCATCCAAAAAATCAAGCTCTACTTGACTTTAGTTGATGATCATTATATTTAATTAAGCAAAAGTGATTTAAGTGTCTTTTTCTGTCTTTTTTTTCGATGCATTTCCTCACTTCTGTAATGAGTTTGATAAATCTGTGTACAGCCTTTATTGCTTTGACTACAATGCTTGAAATCAATCAATCAATCAATACTAAGTTAGGCTGTGGTGTTGTAATCACGCTCAGTTGATATTAAGGGGTCCAAAGTGTGCCAAGAAAATTTCCTCCACACCACTACACTACCTCCACCAGCCTAAACCATTGATACAAGGCAGGATGGATCCATGCTTTCATGTTGTTGATGCTAAATTCTAACTCTACCATCTGAATGTGGCAGCAGAAATGGAGACTCATCAGACCAGACAGCATTTTTCCTATTGTTCTATTGTCCAATTTTGCTAATCCTATGTGAATTGTAGCCTTAGTTTCCCTGTTCTTAGCTGACAGGAATGCTCCCCCGTGTGGTCTTCTGCTGCTCTGCCACAAGGTTGGACATGTTGTGTGTTCAGAGATGCTCTTCTGCAGACCTCGGTTGTAACCAGTGGTTATTTGAGTTACTGTTACCTTTCTATCAGCTGGAACCAATCTGGCCATTCACCTCTGACCTGTGGCATCAACAAGATATTTCCACCCACGGAACTGCCGCTCACTGGACATTTTTGCTTTTTGGATCATTCTCTGTAAACCTTAGAGATGGTTGTGGGTGAAAATCCCAGTAGATCAGCAGTTTCTGAAATACTCAGACCAGCCCATTTGGCACCAACAAACACGTCACGTTCAGCCACTAAAATCACCTTTCTTCCCCATTCTGATGCTCTGTTTGAACTGTAGCACATCACCTTGACCATGTCTACGTGACTAAATGTATCCAGTTGCTGCCATGTGATTGGCTGGTTAGAAATTTCCATCAACGAGTAAGTATATGTGAATGTTTCAGCTGAAATCAGATAAACTCATGAGTATCCGTATCTTCCAACTATGTGATGTTTTCTGGTTTAATATAAAATAAACAAACAAACAAACATGGCAACAACAAGCACTTTTTGCATCTTCTTTTTCAAAAAGATTGACACCACAGGTGGCTTTGGCTTTTCACATGTCAGTGTCCTTGGGTAAAATGCAACCTCTGTTTGATAATGGACTAAGTGTGAAACAATGTAAATGCAACTTGATTACCAAAAGCTAGAATATTGCTATACAAGTGTAGACTTTGTTATTTACACAGACCAAGAAGCAGCCAGAAAAGACCAAAAGTTGAGAAAAAAGTAAAACATCTTGAACCTTAAATAAAGACCCTCTCAGATCATCTTTTGATCTATTTTAAAAGTGTTCCCAGTGGCCTTTTATTTATGATTATATCGTTTTTAGTATATTGTATAAACATACTGTTTTCTAGGACATTGTGTCTGTAGAGCAGCAGTAGTTCATTAGAACTTTATCTCAGAGTTGCGGGTGGGATTGTTTGCACTGAGCAACCCAGTTCTCCCTTCCCCTTTGCTGAGTGCTCTCTGTTTACACTCTCTCCCACTAGCTTACAACTCCCCACACCCCTAATGTAATATTATTGGTGCAACAATAACGGCGAGCAATATTGGAGCTATCCAGCTGTACAGTTTTGTGCCAAACCAGCTCAGATGAGGAAAACAAAGACGTACATGGATCTATTTGTCCACAAGTGGATGCATCAAAATGGAGCGTCACAAATGTGATCTCTTTCAAACACCAGTTTTTTGTCTGCTCCTATAATTCAGTACAATTTAAATAAAGAAATACTCAGAAATTTAATTTTAAGCGTAATTTTCTTTATATATTTCCTCCGTTGTCAGAAAAAGGCCACAAGGACATGTTAAAAACACATTTTCATGCAGTGATCTTTAATCTGCACCAGTCTCTGGTAGATTACAAGTAAAAAATGTTGCAGCTCATTAACAAAACAAAGAGCCGCTAAGAAAACCACAGATGTAAAATCTTTTCACATTTTTACAAGAAAACAATTTTCTCTCTGTGGGATTCAAAGAAAGACAAATAAGGAAAAAGTTGGAAAATGTTGATGGATAGCTGATTGGTGCAGTGCAGTGAAAAGGTGGAGCGGTTTCTTGCTACTACTGAAGTAATAAAAGGATGTTTTGAAGTTCCTGGTCAAAGCAGGTTTTAACCCTTGGCACTTTAACATTGGGAGTGGGGTCATCTATACCCCACTTGACAGTGTGCTGAACTTTTTTTCTCCAATGATTTGTGATCTTCACTGGTGTCCATGGATTACATGAAATCCTCTCCACCTTTGTCATGGTAGGGAGAACACGTCAATGTAAGGGTGGGGTCATAGGATAGCACAAGGGTTAAGAATTAGCATCTCAAATAATCGGCTATGTAACTGCTCAAAAGTTTAGTCTTAGTTTCCAGGGGGAAAAAAACATACGCAACAAAAGAACAATCAATAATGATCACTAGAAAGTGTTTATTTGCTTAAAGAATTTTAAAACTCTCTTTTCTACCAAAAATATTGGATTTTCACACAAAACCTAAAAAACATTTGTCTTTTTTTCCAGCTTTTTTTGCAAAATGTAGAATCAATTTACACATATTAATAATGACCACATGAAAATACACCACTTCTCACAAGAAATGTGTGCATATGTACAAAAAGTGGGCAGAAATCACATGTTTTAGAAACAAGTCTGTTTCTGGCCTGAGATCTATCATGTCAATTGAAGGTAATGTTTGCCTGTGTCCAGAGGAACAACTGTGTCTGTGTTCCAGACTGAACCGTGTCCTCTTCCCTTGTGGGTTGCGCTTGACTTCCATCGTTTTCACAGCTGCTCTCAGCAGTGCACTCCATTACACCTTAAATCACTTAAAAGATCTAAAGCACCAAAAAAAAAAAAAATCCCTGTGCAGCTAATTCAGCCATGACTGCCAGGATCATCTACAGAGAATAATGGCAGGAAACCACTGTAACATCTGACTCCAGCCTCATCCAGGGGGATGCTGTCTTTCTAAATAAGAATCTATTGCAGTTGAAGATGGCCAGCTTTAAATCAACACACAAAAACCACAGTTTAGCACTTTTGGAAAATGCTGCAAAGCACAATAGAACAGATACAAATCTCTTTTTCGAAAACCCAGCAAAACGATTTGTAAAAAAGAAAAAAAAAGTCTACACAGATCCATTCTGAGGAAGGCGCATTCCTCCTCGGGTGCAGATTTTAGGCTCGATAAGTAAGGAGGGCTAAGTGGGTCTTGTCCTGTGTTTGGTGGCACAGAGCAGAAGATACACAGAGGCATGACATGCAGCTGCACACAGCTATTGATTTTCCGCTGGTCTCCAGGCTCCCTTCCCTTTCATTCAGGCTGCCTGCCAAGTGACTCTGAACAGGAGCCCCCGCTCGCCCAATGTCTGCACGTCTGCTTAAGCACAATCAATGGGCCATCAGTGGGGGAGAGAGCACCGCTACTGTCTTTACTTCCACAGGGTGTGAGTTGGGGAAAATTGAAAATATATTTAGTGGAAAGGCATCAGCTTCCATCTGGGCATGTGGCATCATTGACCATCAGAATGGAATCAAATGTTTTATCTTCAAGTGCAGGTTGCTGCCAAAAGGCCCCCTGGTGGTCTTTAGAGTGCTTATTTGCCAATAAATGAAAGGACCAATTCCCTTGTATCTATCTAAATAACTATTTGTTAGAGCTGGATCAATTTTTCTGCATGCTGGGCACCGAAACAAACTCTCGTTTCCTCTGATCAGATCGGCATTTGAAAATGTTACCGGTGGAGAATCAAAACGATTTTCTTTTGGGTGTTTATGCAGACAATTGTGATTGAGTCCTACAAATCCAAGGTTGTGTGTTTTATGCAACACAGAAAGAAAAGAAAAAAAAAACATCAAATGCGTCTCCTAGTGAGGGGTGTTTGGCCCCTCTCCACCAGTGGTCCACATGCAGCATTTTGCACCACTGGAAAGGTTCAGTTTATGCAGCAAATCTGTCAGCCAGGTTGTCATGGTGTGACAGAGATGTCCCCATTACCAAGGACACTCCACTTTTATTCTTTCACACCAAACATCTTTTTCAAATCTATCTTGGAGAAGGAAAAAAAAGGAAACCCTGAGCAAAATCCATTCTTTTCTTGCCTCCTAAGATAAATAATGCCGCTCCTTACGCTGCTCATCATTCATCTGCACTTGAACCTAAATGAAGCTAAACACTGTGCAGGAGCTTCAGTCATCAGAATAAGCACATCACTAATTACACGTTCACTGGTCGTTTCAAGGGTGAGCTGTAGTTTGACTCGTACTGAGCGAGCACAGAGGGAATATTTGTATGTGCCATTGAAAAAGGCCCTCCACCCAAACGGTGTGGGAGCTGACAGAGAGGTGCTGGCATGGAATTGGACATGTTTAGATAATAACGGCCGGGTCAGGCTAATAATCTGAGAGGGGCAAACACCAGCGCTTGGCAGCAGAGCTGAGCGGGCATCATTGCAGATGTGACAGAACAAGACAAAGGATAGTGGACCTCTCCTGCAGATTTTCACATCACAGCTGGCAGTCACACTTGTTCACATCTTGCTGCTCAATCACACAGGTATGCATGCAGGCCAGCAATGGAAAAAGCTGAGCACACACACTTTATTTTGCAAGTTTGAATTGGTATGTTAGGACTTTGTAATTTAAAAAAAAACATCATTTCAAGCAGACCTCATTTCCAAGTCTTCAGTGTGTGTGTGGGGGGGGGGAGATTACACGAACACTGTGTGCTCAGTTATTGCAGTTGCAGCAGCAGCGAGGAGACGCAGCCTCCATTTCTCCACAGAAACCACAAGTGCGCAAACTGAGCGCAGCTGTTTGCGTAAAAGTTTGCGGGGAAAACGCAGCAGGCTTGCAACTGCAGTGAAAAACGGTAACGACAGTAATAGACTATAATAACCCACACCGAGCGGTTGAGCGCTTGAGTGCGCTCATCAATAAGAATTAATGAGATGTAATCGTCTTAACCGTGTTTAATTATTTTATGCTGCATCAGCACACAGAGCAGCTGACGTTGTTCACAGGCATGAAATGGGCATTCAAATATTTACTGTACCTCCTTGGGAGAAGGATGAGCTGAGGTGTGGGGGAAAGGTGCGCAGGCTTAAAAAGTTTGCCTTTAATTTGGCCTCAGTTTGGCCCCTGGATGCAAGATCCTGTTAGGAGCCTCTCTTTGTCGGCAGCTAAAAGAGCCCCAGGATTTTTTTTCTTGTTTTTTGAAACCCTGGGCTGTTCATTGCGCTAACCTTTACAAACGATCCACTAAAGACCTTGAGAACGGGCAGGGACGAAGCCTGACCTTCAACATAATAAGAAGTGCTGCTGAAGTGCAGGTGCACTGATGCGCAAAGAGCCTCCTGCAAGCTGCTCCCTGATTGGCTGGAAAGTGCTGGGGGCCGTTAAAGCATCCAATAAGTCCGCACCTGTAGCAGCGCATCCATGAGGTCAAAAGACACTGAGGAAATTTAGATTTTTAATTCACTTTGTCATAATCATTAAGTCCCTGATTGAGTTATTAGTTTAATTCCTTTAAAATCAAAGCAAGACAGCATCAAATTAAGAGAGATTTGATGCTTTAAGAACAATCAGCCACCTACCCGAGGGTTGTCATGGTGACGATGGTGTACCAAAACGCTGCGGGGATGCTAGTGAACTTGCTACCAGCGGAGCCTTTCTCCGCGTAAAACATAACCGTGGCAAAGATGATGATGGCCATCGTGAGGGAGAAGAGCAGGAAGCCCAGCTCAGAGGCGCAGCTCTTTAAGGTGTAGCCCAGGATCCGTAGCCCCGCGGAATGCCGGGAGAACTTGAAGATCCGGAAGACCCGGAACACTCTGAGCGTGACGAAAGCTCCGCTCACCTGGTCGTTGTCGGTCATGACCAGGCCGATGTAATAAGGCATGATCGCGACCACGTCGATGACGCTCATCACACTTTTCACGAACTTGTAGCGGCTGGGCGCCGCGATCAGGCGGAGGAGGTACTCGAACGTGAAAATCATCACGCACGCCGTGTCCAAACAAAAGAAGGCTAGCGCGTAACGGTCTCCGCACGAGACCTCCTTTGATCTGTTGGGCAAAGTCCCGCAGGGAACCGTTTCCACCACGTTGGCCATCACTGATATGGCGATGAAAAATCCAGTGACATAGTAAAAAACCAGAGCCAAGGTGCTGGTGTGAGGGTTTTCAAAAGCCCGCCAAAGGTACTCCCGGTACGTCAGGTTGACCGGTGCGGCTTCATTGCTCATGTCCATCTCCTCGTCATCCTGAAGCCTATCCAAGTTCTCTCGCCTCCGGTCCTTGTACTCCTCGTAACAGCAGTCCCCGATGATCTCGGGGATTATGCCAAAGAACATGAGCTCCTCGTCGTACGCAGATATGCATTCTTGACGCGGATAGTGCAGCTTCCCCGTGCGGTAAAAATTTAGGATGTGTCGGAAGATGTCAGGGTCACGGTCAAAAAAGTACTCATTTGACTCCTCGTGAAAGAAGAAGTCCCTCTCCGTGCTCCCCAGCAAAGTGTCCGGGTATCTCTCCAAAGTGGTTTTCCACGTCTGAAACTTGGTCCCGCTCACGTTGAGGATGATCAGCCCGTCCTGGGTTTTCCTCTTGTCTTGGGGAGGGATGGGCATCGGGGTGGTTGCCACGGGCATCCATCCTATGGCTGCTGCTCGGGCGAAGGGAAGCCATGCCGCTACACCTGCTGCCATGCTGACCCCTTAGTAATGGAAACGACCCCGCTCAGGTTGTCACAGTGCTACGGTGCAGAGATAAATAGCATCTGCAGGAGTAAGAGCAGATAGAGGCAGTGATGGTCATGTGCTTCTGAAGCCTTTCGGTGCAACAGAATGTGATAACAGAAAAGGCGCGCACCTCCTCAGCATCCATCAAACCTTTATCCCACTGTAACTATGCGCAGGAAAGCTTACTTTGCAGCAAAATGCCATTTCAAAATCCCATTCAAAACATTTATAAAATGAGTGTGTGTGTAAGCAGGGGCATACCTTAGATAAGGAAGCTGATCAAACTGCATCCACGGTCAGTTCAACACCTCTCCTCTCAAGAGAATACTTGCAATTCCGACACCCATCAATTTGTCACCGGAGCCAGACGATGGAGAGAGAAAAAAATGAGCAATGATATGGCATCAACAAGTTAAAGAATTCAAGCGGCGGTCTCTGTGCGCGCAGTGGTCATTTGTCGAAGCGCTCCTCTCCTTTTCTTCTTTTTTGCTCTCCATCCGCAGGGCTCATGTGCACGGATTTTTTCCCTCCTTGCGTTGCAGCCTCAGTAAACTCCTGCGCGTCTCGTCGACTGCAAGACCACCCTCCCCCCCCCCTTCCTCACCACCACGATGTGGAGGGGAGGAGAGAAAGAGAGCGCGAGGGGAAGAAAAAAAATCTTATGCAGAGACAGAGGAGTGGTCCTATCTGCACCCACAAATTCCTCTGCTGCTTGATTGCGCGAAGTCCTGCTCGTTGCGTAAAAGTCATATAGTCGTTGGCTCCAAAATCCCCAAGTTGACGCGTGTTGCTGCATTTGTTTAATATCAAGAGCACAAAAAGCATCCAAATACCATGAGTAATTGCATAAAATTGAGTTTTCTGTTTGCACACAGTCAACAAACTCATTTCAAGTTGTTCAATTTGACCAAAAATTAGACAAAAGTGAACAAATCCGAAGATTTTTTTAACATTAACATATAGAGCTCATATATAGGTTGCAGCAAATTATAATCAATACTGTTTTCCTGAAGTGCATTGTTCTTTAATACTGTCAAACAGCTTAAAAGGTCAACATTATTGGATTACACCATGCTGACATTTTCCAAAATAACCATAATCAATGAAATGCATGTGCTACCTGACATAATGCTGCAGGCATCTGAGGGGATTTGAGACAGCTGTGACTGTGATGAAGCATGCACCAAATCTGGCTTGACTCCACATCATTAGAGCGTGTTCACACTGAGCTACAGGTCCTGCGCTGGCGCTTTCAGCACCATGGACAGCTTCAGCAGAGCCTACTGTCAGACAACAGGGCGCAGATTCCAAAAAGCTGCTCGGTCTGTGTTCTCCAGCTTTAGATAAATTTGAATACTCTCAGATTCCCGTTGAAGTGCACACAGCCGGGTGGAGCTCGACGGAGAATACCCAATGAAAATGAGGTGTAGAAAATGTGCTGCAGCTGTTGCTCTTATTTAAAGTACTGTAATTTGCAACAGACAAGTAGGAAGGGGGCTTCCTGCCTCACCCAGGGACAGCCTGACAGTCTAAGTGGCTGCTGATGGACACATTAAATGCTGCACCAGTCAGACCTTTGGCCTTTTGCACTGCAGAGCTCCAGCCAGCTCACTTCATTCCCACCCAGCTTCTGGTCCCCTCTGGCACAGCACTTTGTTTTTGTGGGATAGATGCACAGGAGTGTCAGAAGTCCCATTAGTGTATGCCGAGCGTGTCATAGCACACTCAGTGCTCAGTTTGAGCAGTCAGACCCAGGGGCTATGTATTCATCAGGGCATTTAAATTTTCCAGCGGCAACATTCCGCCATCATGTTGACGACTACAAGCTTTCAGCCGATCAAACCTTAAATTCTCAAGAAAAAAGAAGCAGATCAGTGTTGTTTAGGCTGTTTATAGTGGAGAGGTGCAGCCTACAAAGAGGTGTTTTATTTTGAACATGTAGCTGTATATATTTGATTTCATCCCCTCCTCCATCTTCTCCGCTTATCGACTCGCGGGGGGCAGACTAGCAGAATCCAGACTTCCCTCACCCCAGCCTTCCTCCTCGCCTTGGAGGACCCGAGACGTTCCAGCAGCAAACGTAGTCTTCCAGCGTTGTCCTGTTTTATTCCGGGGCCGCCGCCAGTGGGACAGCCTACGAACCCTCTCAGGGAGGCTTCCATTTTGCATACATTCGAGCAACCTCACTGGCTCCTGCATTTTATATGATTGATTTTACATTTAAAAAAAATTAGATGATTATGACAAAAGAAAAAATCCTTATAGAAATTTAAGTCTTTTTTGAAAACTTGTCAATTAATGGAAATTATTCATATTGTTATTTCCAACCCCCTGCAAAGATTTTAATGTGCCTTTAAATAGTCTGCTGGTCTGAATCAGTCCACCATAAAGAACACAGACCTCACCATCATTCAGGCCGTAGACATTCTGCCATTGACTGTATATGAGAACTGGACAGAGTGAGACTGACCTTATCCATAAAAAATGGCTTACTTCTGGCCAAATGAAGTCAACTCAAACATATTTTCCATGATGTGGATGCTGCTATGTTGGAGCCAGACAACATCAGTAAGCAGAGACTGGTCCGAAATGGTCTAAATCAACATTTCTCATGGCAACCACTCTCACTAATCAGGAGTGAACTTGTTGGAAGTTCACACCCCTTCCACTGAAAGCGAGTTTGGGAGAATCTGTCGAGCAAACATTTTGAACGTAAGACTGCATACTTTTACTGAGGCTTCTGATTGGACAGTTTATAACTTTAATAACTTGCACCACAGAAAAAAAAGCAGGTAGCAGAAGTACTTACTTTTTTGAAACACAAGGTAGAACAAGGAAGACACAAAAGTTAGCAGAAAGTTCATTCATAAGCTGGTTCTTCACTGAGTGCCGTGTCCATTCAGACTAATGGAGATTTGCATGGAAGGATAACTTGGAAAAGAAAAATAATGAATAAGTAGCAGACATACCTGAAGCTTTGAGAGGATTAAAGGAAGACAACCCAGTAATCTGGTGAACATTTATTAAAGCAAAAAGAAGGCTGCTGGAGTCGAGGTTCGTAAGCCTCAACACAGACACATTCAGGAAATGGACTTCAACTGTCCAATTCCATTTCACGCTCCAACCAGAGACAACATCAAAGGGGAATAGAAACTGATCTGCTTGCGGTTAGAGTTAAATTTTCTTAGTCAGTGACTTGGGGACCCACATTATCTGCTGGTGTCAGACCAAAATGTTGCCTTTGTCTGCTGATCAGCTTCATGAAGATGAGATTGGTGACATTCAGTAACATTTTATATGGTTGAAAAGTATTTTATTGGTAAAATTACTAAAATGACATTTTAAAGGAATATTTTTGTTTTGATCAGCCACAAACATTAATATTAGATGAAAAGAAGAAACTGTGATAGATTTCTATTCAAGTTTCACTTTTTTAATGCAGTAATTAATTCAGTCAGTTAGATGACAGTATAAATCATGAGGACGCATCATAGTTTACTGTTTTATTCTCTCTTCAGTTACCCTATTATCTAATAATTATAAAATATATTTTTAATCCTTTTTAGGTGTATTCATGTCTTTCGACAACAGTTCTAGCCTTCAGTCCTGTGGCTTAAACAGATTGACATCAATCGAGGTGCTCATGAACCTTCCCATTTCCAAAGAGAACCAAGGTCATCTCTGTTGATGCAGAATTGGGCAGATGATTTAATTATACTGTCTGTGTATTTATGGATTTAGTCTTCCCGTCAAGTAATTAGCGTGTGTCCTTAACAAGGTTGTACACTTCATCCTGTAGCCTTAATGTGGCATTTTGTTTGGATGCTCTTCAGACAGAACAGACAATTCATTTATTTGAAGATATATTTACAAATCTTTACAGCGATGCCACTGAGGGACTGTTTAGATGTCACAACACTGAACTGATTCCCAAGCCCTTTGGGGATTTGGTTGTGTAACAGGATGAATTTTGTAAACAGGTATTTAAGGATGCTTCATGTTGTAACGCAAAGCCAGGCACCCAAAACACACAACTCAATCCATATTTTTTACTCTTCATCATCTGAGAAGAGTAGATTGGCTTCTGCTTACGTTAATGCAACTCAAACTGGAGTCTGTTTTTGAGCTATATTTAGTGAGGCCAAGCTCAATGATTGAGATGATTAAACAAATAAGTCCTGCTCTCTTGAGATGTGCCAGGCATTGTAGTGGAAAAAGCAGCCATTATCAGAAATGTATCATCCGTAAAGAAGCTTCCTGAAATGATCGAGGTGAGGGAAGGAAACCAACAAACAGTGCAAAACATTTTACCTCCACAATAGTGAAAATGTGAAGTCCCACTCCGATCATCTTTGATCTATGTTAAAGCATTCCCAGTGGTCTTTTAATTATGACCATGCCCTTTTCAGACAAAATCAAAAAGCAGTTATGGGCAGGACTGTCTGTGCGGCATAAGCCCATCCCCATTTCCCATCATCCATCTGTGTACATTCACTCCCAGTAGCTAACAACCCTTCACAACCTCAACCTAACAGCGGAGCAACTATAATGGGGAGCCATGTTGGAGCTATCCAGTAGAACAGTTTAGAGCCAGATACTAGCTCAGACAAGGTCAAAATAGAGGCTTACATGGATCTATTGGTCTCTAAGTGGATGCATCAGAACAGATTGGAGCAGGGAGTTTGTAGCCTTCCGATTGTGGGTTCTACGTCACAACTAGAAGCTTTTTCAAATTACATTTATTCACCTGTTTCTCTCTCACAACATTTTGATTAAAGAAATACTCAGAAATGTAGTTTTAAGCAAAATATTCTCAATTTTTGTCCTTCGTCATGAAAATAATACCACAAGAACATGTTAAAAACACCAAAAACACAATTTTTATCAGAGTGGGTCTCTAAACAAAAGACATCCTAATAAACCAAAGGGAAAGTTAAGAGATGAACATACTTTACCATAAAGAATTTCAGGAAGATGAAAGTTCTCATCAGGTGACAAAAGATGAACGGAAAAAAAAATAACAAGAAAGGAGAGTTAGAATGTCAGAACTAGAAAAAAATGTGGGAACAAAGCAGACAAATCTGACGTGTATTCCTTTTTTGGGCTCATAAGGAGCGTGGTGTGTTTTATGAAACGCTGCTAATGAACTCATGAATCGTCCCCTGTGACCCTTGGGCACAATGACACTCTGATATCTGCAGGTGAACAGCCCACAGCCAACCACCCACCTCCCACCACGTCATCTCCCTCAGCTGCCGCTGCCTTTTCCTCGGCTCTAATGAGTTATTGACCCCCTGCGGATGTGTAAAATAGAGTAGGTCTTCATGGTTCTTTATTGCATACTGCAGCTGGTGTGTTTGTGTCTGCATGGGTGCACATGTGAGGGTGTACACAAGTGCGCATTCACCTGTAAAGCTATTTATATGTGTATCCATGTGCTGCAGGTAAATAGGAGGTTTTGGGGAGTGGGAGGCTAATGTGTGAGACTGGTTTCATCTCTGTCAGGACTGCTTGAATAATGCAAATTTAACAAATGCTATTTGTCAGAAAGCAAAAAATTGGACACACGTATATTGTAATTATGCATGGGTTAAAGCACCTGTAATTCTTCCTGAAATTTTTAGACCTCAAAGCGTGTCAGTTCTTGTAACTGAGGTTGGCGGAGGCAGCCATTATGTTAACTCGTGCTTTCTGTCACTGTTGTGGACTGGCAGAAAACACAACTTTTGCAGCTTAAATATTCCCATTAAATTCCTCTATCGTTTATCAGCCTTGCTTACTGAAGGGGAAAGAATGAGATGGACAAATGTTCCACCCACTAGCGCTTTTTTAATTGTTTTTCCCCCAGCTCCCTCTGCCTCGCTGTCTCTGTAGGGAAAGTAGCTCTTGTCATCTGGTGAAGAGGTGTAGAAGAGAGCAGGAGGTCTCTAAGCATACACTCGACAGCATCTACGGGGAGAGAGGCGCCGCACAACATGAAGCACGTCCCCTGAGCAACAACTGCACACGAGCAAATCGGCCGGAAAATCTACAGTGGAGTAAAATAGTCTGCTTTATGTCTTATAGTGCAGAAAAACTACCGTAAGTGTTTGTTGTGCAGCGTGTAATTAAACGCTATGGGCAATATGGGGCCCAACTGGCAAACCCTGGCTGCCATCCTTTGCAGGGGTTGCTGTGTTTTTCACATCTGTTGAGCACATCGGCTGAGGCAGAGGTGCTGTGCCGGCTGCTGCGTGAGCATCTAAACTCACAGCGTTTAACACATTCACACTGTCAGTGCTGCTGCCGCCCCCGAATGACACTTTTTATTTTGCCACATGTGGCAAGTGTTGAAACCTTCAGCTGCTTCACTGAAGAAGTGATGGATGGGACAAAAAGTGGGAAACACATCGGGGATTGAACAGGGAAAATTTAGCTTAAAACTGCACTTCTGGGTATTTCTTTAATCAAATCCATGTGAAGAAGGAGCAGCTGAAAAAAATACCTTTGGAAAAAGCTTGTAGCAGTAACGTAGTTACAACAGTGGGTGCCACAAGCTCCCCGTTCCGTTCCATTCGGATGCATCCGCTTATAGACATTAGATACATGTACGTCTTCCTTTTCCTTGTCCAAGCTGGGTTCTAAACTGTGGATAGCTGCAGTATTGCTCCCCTTTTTTGTTGCACCGTTAATGATTTGCTAGGGTTGCAAGGGGCTGTAAGCTAGTGAGAGAACATATAAACACATGGATGATGGGAAATAGGGAATGGCTTACTCTGCTCTGCAGAAACTGTGTCCTAGAAAACTACGCAGGTTTTTTTTATTTTTTTGATTACCATAATTAAACGACCAACTGGAAGACTTAAAATAGATCAAAAGATGATTGGAGTGGATCTTTAAGAAAATTGACTAAAACTGTTGGAAAAATCCAATTTATTCTGCTGACGGTTGAGATATTTATTTGGCAGATGTGAGGCCCCGTTTGTCTGGCTTGTGGTCAGATCTTCATCGCCTTTTTCAGCTGGTTGATACTTAAATGCCGCTGGCTTAAACACTGTTGGCAGAGACAGACAGTAGTTATTTAATCTGGATTTTGGATCTGCTGTCTGTCGTCTTTGCGGTTAAGCTGACTGCAGCAGTCTGAAAGTCTGCACATTCAATAGATTTATTCTTTTTTCCCAGCAACTTTGCTCATTTCCACAGGGACAGCTATAAGTCTAAATTCATAGATTAATGTCTCGCAAGCATGCAACTGCAAGTTTAAGCAGGGGTCAGCGAGTGGCAGGACATTGAGGCGGGGTTGGTGTTTGGGCAGGGACAGTGCTGGCTTCCCCTGACGTCATTTGTCAGGACTTGGCATCGGCCGGCCTGACCGGTGACATTTGCTAGCCCACCATGTGGCCCCTGTACTTTGAGGCCAGATGGCAGATGATGCCTCCGAAGCAGACGACGCACGAACATTGCCGTACACTCAAGTCTCCCCACTTCTCGGAGCGGATCGAGGGAGGGGAAAGCAGCAGATCGATTCGTGACCCAAAATAATTTATAAAGTCCTGATAGATTGCACAAAAGTAAACTTGGTGAAAAGTAGATGTATTATGATTGGAGCCTGCCAGATCGATGCTTTCGACTCTCTGCGGGGATCATGGTGTTTGTTCAAGGTGAAATATCATCATGAAGGCACAGTGCAGAGCTGTTACACCTCCTCCTTCATGTGGCATGCCAAATGTTTTTGTCTTTCAGTCAGTGTCTTTGTTTCCCTCCTTTCCTTGCATATATTAGCTTTCGTCCCACATCAGGTAATCATCTGTCACCTCGGAGCAGGAATTTCTTATTGAACTATTAGTCATTGAACCAGACATCTTCTGACAATTGTTAAAAGGCAAATCCAGCACTTCATTGTCGCTGTGGAGTCGGCATGAGGACGACCTTATGTACCTGACGGGAGGAGGCAAATCAATTTACCATCTTTGAAAACGATATCAATCAAAAGCATCCCAGCTTATGGGGAAACATGAAGAAGCAGTGAACTGCGATAAGCGTCAGCACTTTAATCTGAAGCCTCTTTGATCCGCTTTTGTAAAAAATGGCTTCTGCTTCAATGCAAACCCCACAAAGCACAGGCTAAGGGAAAGTTAGAAAAGGACGAGACGCAGAGGAAGAATGCACAGTCCTTAAGCTTCTGCTCTCACTGCAATTCAACATTATTTTTTTATTCTCTTCCCACTGCTTGTTGTTTTACTTACCCAAACGGTAAGTCAAACAATTCTTATCTTTGAGGACTTAAAGCTTTTCACAAATCAACTGAATGTATGTGTAAAGCCTCTCAAAGGGAGGGGATGGAGTTAAGCTGCAGCACATGGACAAAGGTGACATTCTAGATAATATGTTCACAAAAACATTATAAATACATGAATGTTCAAATATTTGATGTTTCTTGTTTTAAAAAAATAAATGAAGTCTTGCAATATATCGCAAGAGTTTTTATTTTCTTGTTTGTGAACCTTAAAAACATAGTTCACAGTCCGAATGAAAAATACCCACTTGAACAAAATACCACATTTCTTTTGCAGTTGTATATACTGTACTTTAACTATGTGATTTAGTTATTATTTTCAACATGAGTTTGATGGCTTTCAGTTGAAAAGTCTTCTAAATGTGTTTATTGAAGATAATCAAAGAAAACCAATGAATTCAAATAATCACCATGACGGTTCCTGTGATGGAAATGCAGTTGAGCTCCAAAAGAAACCTTCTAAAAAGTCTACCCACTGGAGAAAGTTCCTGCAGTCAGAACGCAATGATCAAAAAGAAATATTGAGGAATGCCCCGAAGTTAGCACTTCTTGGGAAACCCAGTAACTTAAAGGGTTAGAAGCCCTCAAATGAATAGATGAAAAGTCTAGGAAAGCCTTAAGCCTTCCCAGGTTTCTATTGCTTCTAGGGAGTCTGAATTTTTCCCCAATTTTTTTATTAAAATAGTCTAGCATTGTAGTTTTCTAGGCTTTCTGGAGAACGTTTCATGATTTTATTTGGGTGTTGTTTGCTTTTCATTACCTGACCTCTTCGGATGATTCAAAAGGTCCAAGTTAGCAACTTTTTTCCTAAAAAGCACACCCAACTTTGTCAGGTTATTGAACAACCAAACAACAAAAAAGAAAATGTTCAAGTCAAGAGAATTAAAAGACACTGATAAACCGGAAGACATTTTTTTTGAGTGTTATTCTACAAAAACAGAAAAGTTTGATTCATATGACGCAAAATGTATTTTAAAAAATCAAGAGTGATTTAATGCATTTGGAGTACAGCATGTTGTGGGAAAATTTTGAAAAATAATTTACTTTGCTGCTATAAAAATGTCATTTTCTACTATTAGTTATAAAATGTGTTCAAAAGTTATTTGTTACCTATCTGGTATTTTTAATAGAGCTATGGTAACAAAGTAATTTTTCCCTTGTAGGATCAATAAAGTTCTGTATAAAGTTCTATTCTGTTCTGTTCTGTTCTGTTTGGTTCTATTCTATTCTAATCTTACATATTCTATGCAGAAATTCAGAAAACACATTGTTTTCATCTTCAATGTCCCCTTTAAAAGTTTTCATCCTCACAAGGATAATTCATGTAAAGAAATAAATTTGCATATAATAAAAGCTGATATTCTTGTATAATGCATTAAATGGAACAGCAACAGTCTTCAATCAGAGGGTGAGTCCTGCAGCTCCTTCCTTCCCTGTTGCAGCTGCATTCCACGCAAACACAGGAAGGAAACCACACAGAGTGCGTCACTCTCAGCCTATCATAAAGATGTGCTCCCACCTAACAATCAATTGTCTCATTGTCGACAAATGCATCCCCATTTAGTTTCTGACGTGTCAGCACGTTATGAATGGCTGTTTCCAGAGTCATTTATCTATGAAACAACCGTCTAATAAGCTTCATTAACCATGAAAATGTTCACAGTCAAGTGCTCAATAGAATTTACACGGAGGACACGACTGTGTTGCCCCTTAAAGAAAATCCTTACCTTGAAATAGCTTGATGCAGTTCTAATGATATATTTTATTCTGACAGAAAGAACAATGCTGCAAATGAACGGCTGAGCTGCGACCAACTGCCTAGTAAAGATAAAGGTGTTGAGAGTCACCGCTTTCAGAAGGCAGCTCTGCAGGAGAAGGTGGACCATCCTTTGAGAGAATTGTAATTAATCAAAGTCTCCCTTTTTAAAATCTACTTTTTCGCTTTCAATTTGATCTGCTCATCTCCCACGTGCAGAGCCCCAGTGTGATGTGAGCCCGTATCTTAATTACTCTCAGATCACTGATACCCCCCACACACGCACAATATCTCTTGAGGAGACAGAAAATCATTTTACAGCTGAGCAGATAAGTCCCCGCGCTCCTCTTAACACACACACCGCCACCCCCCCCTCATCCAGAAAAGCACATCTTACTATGCAGTAATGACAGACAAGCAGAGAAGGGGCATGTTCCAGTAATTCATCTGCTTCATACCAAGAATGAGCCCCCTCACCCATGATGGATTTCAAATTGAGCCTTTGCGAAAATGTTTGACTTTCAAAGCAGACATGCTGTATATGGTTAATAAGTTATAAATGACAGCGGCTGCTGCTGGTACCAGCCTGCTTCTGCTGCTGGAAAAGTTTGTCAAGTTGACTGAAAGATCGTTATAGAATCTGACTCTCAGCGTGGGTTTGTGTCCGGGGTCAAATGTGGATCAGCTTAAAATAAATGAAAACCAGATAGTAAATTTGAAGAAAAAAAATGAACATTTGAAAAGAAGACATCATGAATTTGAAATGAAATGTTTGAAAATTTGGGCTGCACGGTGGCGCAGTGGTTAGCGCTCTTGCCTCACAGCAAGAAGGCCCCCGGCTGGGGGACATGAAAAACAGATCAATGGGGGACCTTTCTGTGTAGAGTTTGCAGTATGCGTGGGTTCTCTCCGGGATCTCCGGCTTCCTCCCACCGTCCAAAAACATGCTTCATAGGTGAATTGGCAACTCTAAATTGTCCATAGGTGTGAGTGTGAGAATGAATGGGTGTGTGATTGTGGACATTCTACCCTGCGACAGACTAGCGACCTGTCCAGGGCATCCCCTGCCTTCGCCCACAAGTGCCCAGGATAGGCTCCAGCAGCCCCGTGACCCCGAAAGGGAAAAACGGAATAGAAAATGAATGAATGAAAATGAATGAATGTTTGAAAATTTTAAAACAAGACATTGTAAATTTAAAGAAAAAAAAGTTTAAAACTTTAAAGTACACATTGTTCCTGGAGGAATTATTGACATTTAAAAAAATAGCAAAACATTTGAAAAATTAATATTTTAAACTTGAAAGAAATGTTAAAAGTTTGCATATATATGTGCTGAGGCTCTCAAAACTTTGACTCCAGCAGCTGCCATCTTTATGTAAACTTCCCACCAAATTTCTAATTTATTTTTGTTTTAGTACTCAGTGACCTCAGTGTCCCCCCTGAGACTGGAAGACTGTGGGTTCAAATTCATGGTTGAGTCATATCAAAGACTCTAAAAATGGGACCCAATTCCTCCCTGCTTGACATTTAGGATTAAAAGTTTGGATTGGGGGGGGTTATAACACCAAATGGTTCCCATTTGCGCAGCAGCTCACCTCTCCCCCAGGGGATGGGTCAAATGTGGTGGAAAAATTTCACACACCTAGATGTGTGACAACTAATTGGACTTTTACTTTATAAATTGTCAGCGCACCATTTTTCTTTTATTACCATGTTTTTTCTTTCATACAACCATCCATTGATGAGCTCAGACACAGTACTTTATGTGAACCACCAGCTTTTGGCAAAGACAAGTGAAAACTTTGAATCGATGATCCAATCACAGCCTGACACCATAAA
The DNA here is from genome assembly GCA_023969325.1 of Oryzias curvinotus. NCBI lineage: Eukaryota > Metazoa > Chordata > Actinopteri > Beloniformes > Adrianichthyidae > Oryzias > Oryzias curvinotus. Next base: position 18,394,499 of record CM043711.1, on the reverse strand, counting down.
TCCCCTGATAGTTTCTTCTTTAAATTCTAATTTGTGAGACTGAAGTTTGTGTTTTTATTAGTTGTAGTCATTCAAGTTTAAATGAATAAACACTTGAAAAACTGCAGTCTGTGTATAATGAAACTGCATTTTATTTTAGTGTAAATCCCATTATTTATGATATTCTAAATGTTTAAGGGACACTGAGAGGGTCTCTGATCAGTCACTCGGAGCATCGCCGGTACAACGTGATTCTCTCAGCTCCCTTCAGTTATTGCAATCATAGGAACCTTGTTTAAAAAATATCAATAAATGTTTAATGTGTTTTACAGGCAATTAAGTATGCGCAGACCCCAAGAGTAAGTGCAGCAGTTGGAAAAGTGGCTGGGTTGTGTTTTCACTCATGAATACCTAATAGGAACAACATTTGGACAAAGACTCCCTGAAATCTCCCAGACTCTCAGACCTGCTCTCACTGTATACAGTGAAGTGCCTGAAGCTGTTTGTCAGATATGATAACAGGGAGCACTACAGACAAGTTAAAGGCATGTCTTATGATGCAAAGAATAATTATAAATCTTTCTCTCTATATATATATAAAAATCCAGCCTTCTGAAGGGGCATCGTTTTGATATGCTAAGCCATGTGGTTCTTTATCTGCGAAGGGGAAAGAGTGCCGGAGGGCAATGCTGCGGCTTTGGAAGTAGCTCGGGGGCTTTGCTGACAGCACAAACATGTGGTTAAATTAAAAACAAGAATGAAATAAAAACTAGGTGAGCGACCCAAACTGGGCTTGTGGTATTAAAAACATTCCCTTTTTCTGATCTGCCTCAGCCGACACAAAAGTTTCATAAAAAGCATCTTCATTTCACCCAGCCTTGGTGCCTGCTTGCTGTCTAAATTAAAATAGTAAAAAGTACTTTTGTTACTATTAAAGATTTTCATTAAAGAGAGGGCTCACTAACCTGAGAGCAGAGCAACTGTTACAGTGCCATCCAACACAAATATTCACCTGTTATTCCCCCTGCTGGCGGATGAATCAGCATCTCTGTTGTCTAATCGCCTCCCTTCACTCCTCCCACATGTTACTAGTTAATCATGCTCCCTTGAATGACTCATTTGTGTAATTACTGCTGTCAAGCGGTCCCGGGCTGAACAGGTCGACTTGTTTAGAGGGCTGACCCATTATGGAGGCACTAACTTCTGATTGCTGCTGAAGACCAACTGGATTAAAACAACCCGGGGGAGCAAACGCCGTCCCGTCTCGTTGGGAGGATAAAGTGTTTGTTTAACATGGAATGAGGTGAGTGGATTAGCGTATGCATTCACAAGTCATTATGGTTCATCAGGGACTGTTGTTCCCCAATCAGAGCAAAGCAGAGCCACTCAGTAAGCCCCACCATGGCAGCTGTGCATTTGTGCTTATGACTTTTTTCTGCGTCAGCTTGAAAGTCAAACCTAATGACAGTCAGAGAAGAAAGACGTGTTCTTGTTTATTGTTCAGAGTGTGCGCAGTTGCACCAGTCTTGAAGAAAAAGAAGAGTTGTATTTAGGATGCAGAAAGTGATACTCAGTGGGTTGGCTGCCCTTCACCTTCAAGTCTTTCACACTTTCTACTTAACTCCCTGCTTCTTCCTCTCACTTCTCTTTTACGCCGTTGCCATGATCCCAGGAGATGAGAGAAATGAGCCCTGAACTGCAGGAATAAGGGGAGGAAGTGAGAACAGGCTGAGGAGAAATTCACGACTCGTTTCTCTGGGATGTGTGCGCACAGGCCACATGAGCAGGAATACATCGACAGACGTGTGGAGATCTAATGCATCCTGCAGGCTAAGAGCCAGATCTGCAGCTGAACTGCACCAGTGTTATGGCTGGTTTATGGACTGTGCCTGTCCAATCAGAGCTCTAATTAACCAGGAGCTGTGAAGGAGTGGGGCTGGGGTTGGAGCTGGGGGTGGGAGGGAGTGTGCTGTTTACTAGAGCCAAAAGACTGCACCGTGTGTGTGCTGCAGCACCATATTGACAAGGCAGTTTTCATTATGAACAAATAGTTTTTTTCCTTATGTCTTCTCTGCTTAAGAAAAAAAAGAAGTCCTGGAGAGGCAGACCCAAGAGTCGGCACATTCTATTTCATTTCCATTTGAAGAACAGCACAGAGGAAATGACAAATGTGTGAGGCCTACAGAGAAGCCTTCAGGGCAGCAATGTAAATAACAGAAATTAATCATCTTTTCTGAAGAGGGAGAATTGTGCCTCGCAGTCACGACAAAGGTCACAAATCCGGCCTGCAACTTCCCATCTTCCAAACAAGATACGCCGTGACACTGTGCTAATATGTGATTGCGTGTTTGGACGTATGCACGTTTACTAAATGTGCCATATTTCTATTGCAGTAAACTTTTGTTTTGGTATGCATCTTTGCATCCACGTCCATATAGCATGTTGGCTGTGGAGCAGCCTCATCTTTTCTTCCCTGTGTAAACCTTCCACTTTTTAGCCGACAGAGAAAAGTTGAGGAGAACCAATTTAATCTTGTTTTTCAGCCCAGAGTGGCACAAGGGAAAATAAAGCATTAAGGCTCCTCCTAACCCTCCTGGTAGAGGCAGTGACAACGGGCACCCATACGCTGAGGAATAGATGGTAATTGCAATGTGTTTATTTGAACTTTATAGTCATCATGGGAAGCCATGGCAGCACTGAGTTGAATTACCATACACACACACACACACACACACACACACACACACACACACACACATAGGCACACACTCCGCAATTCTATCCAAGTAAGCTCAACAGCTTCCAGGGAAACTAATTTGCAGCTTGGGAAACAACTACCTGACAGATCGATTGTACCCAGTTGTACCCACAATTAATGGACAACTCGTTCTCATGAAAAAAAAAAAAAAAAAAAAGAATCCACTGGCTATATTTGGAAAAGGGAAAACAAATGTTGCTCTCCTATATCTCATAAATGTCACAATTAAAACTAACCACAAGCAGTGTGTAGCTACATTACAATTTCTCTCGGGGGGCAACTTGATATTTGAACAATCATGTCGAGTTTCTCATCACTCAGGAAGCTAGTTTTTATACCCCGAAGAGCTCGGAATTATTGGACTCATTTAGAGGAAAAAGAAGCCGTTGCTTTGGAAATAAAGCGCTGTGCAATGTTGCTCATATATTCATAGCAGCAAGAGCGACTGAAATAGGTTTTGCTCAATGACAGCGATCTATACATAGAGCTGGTCTGAGCCGAAGTGTTGCTGGTGAGGAGCACACACCAGCTGTCACTGTGAGGAGGGAGAAGAAAATAGCTTTCCTGATGGAGGGGAGCAAGAATTGTTGGGCCGCAGAGAGGCAGACACTGAATTGGTTATAGATTTCTAAATAAATGTGCACAGGTGAATCAGAATTTGAATATGAGCAACCAAAGAGGTACATGGCGAAGCCGAGCTGCTCATCATTCCCCAGACAGTGTGCAAATGAATACTGTAAAGCTAAGAGCAACAAATCCTTCCAGTTCCTAGAAATCAGTGAGGCCCCAACCAGATTAACGTGGCATCTCATCTGAAAGTTCGGAGACCCTCTGATTGTATTACATAACACCAGCGTGGAAGCGACCACGACTCTGAGCGGCTAAAACCGGTAGCTTTATCGTTGCCCTGTTGCTTGTGTTTTTGTTGATGAGAAAAATTATGGGATTTGACTAAGAGGATTAAAATGACAGCAGTTAATGAGACACAGCTGGGGCTGGATCACAGCAGACAAAACTGAAATGTGCGCCCCCCCCCCTCCCCCTTCACAGGCATCTTCCCCCTCCTCCTCCTCCACGAACACCCAGACGAGATGTGCACACTGGGGTTTTACATGTTAGCACGCATATGGGTTCTTTCTCTCTTTCTAACACCCACCTAGAGGCCAAAAAGACAAGCTGCCAATCACCCCCATGTCATGCTTATCACACAGGGTTTATTATCCCATTCAAATGAACCAGATTAATTATGTCTTCTCTGATGGATTTGAAGTATTAACCAAACAGGACACACTGTCAATAATGGCATAATTGTAATCTCTTCTTAACTCCTCCCTTGCAATGTTTAAAAATGAAATAAAATGTCTGTTACATAATAAAACTGACACTTGGAAATCTCGCCTGCTCGTTCACTCTACCAGATCCTGTACTCCGAGAGCAAAAATAAGTATATACTATCTCAAAAAAAAAAAAAAAAAAAAAAAAAACATTTAATTGACTCATCTGATGGTAAAAATATAATGCTGGTACTCAAAGCTGGTAAATGGAGTAAGGCCACCCCCACTTCCCGTCACCCATCTGTTTGCACGCTCTTCTACTAGCTTACATCCCCTCACATCCCTAAATTTTGGAATATTGGACAATCCAGCCATACAGTTTTGAACCAAATGCCAGCTCAGACAAAGAAAGTGAAGATGTTAATGGATGGATTTGTCCACAAGTGGATGCATCAGAATGGTGCAGGTCAGAGCTATTTTCGATGTCACAAATAAGCTCTTTTTCAAACAGTTTTTTTTTCATCTGCTCCTGATTAACACCAATTTATTGGAAGAAATCCTCAGAAATGCACATTTGTTCAGTTTTTTTTATCTATGTTCTCCATCATCAGAAAAACACCACAAGCACAATTCTTATTTGTGTCGGTATTTAATTGAAATTAATTAAAGGGCTCATACCATGCAAAATCAATGTTTTAAGCTTTTAAGTGTATTAAAATTCTCATTTCTCACGAAAAGAAACCCCAAAGTAGTGTTTGGATCCGTTCACGCATTTTTGAGTATTCCTCTATAAACCTGCGCTCGGAGCAACAGAGCCACGGAATCATCAATTAATCTCAATTAGCCACAAAAACAAGAGGGTTCTCACAAGCCGACGTAGACCAGTGAGAACATCCCCTTCCAGGAAGAGCCTGCGCTGGCAGGAAACACCCACGTTCTCTGCAGAGCTAGCAGTGTTTGGCAAAAATGCTTTCCTTTTGTATGCACAAAAGTCTGGATGTTGTTTGTTGCTGCTGAGGCCGAGTCTAGGGTGATGTCGTGAACTGGGCAACAACCATACGGGGCAAAAGCCGAAGCCTCAGAGATTGAGTCGTCTTATATCTGGGTTGGAAAAAAGTTAAGGAAAATAATAAATATTTAATAAAAAATTTTTTTATTTTGTTTGCCAAAGGTAATACAATACCATATACATGGATATGGTTTACTATAAAAGGCTTAGGAATAGCATGGAAGAAGCCAGACCCATTTTTTTCTTTAAAAACAACTATGTGTATTTTACCACAAACCGAGTGGACCACAGAATCCATTTCTGATTTTTTTGTGTGACACTGATGGGGTCTTATTTAAAACAGCATCTGATACCAGGTGAGGTGGAACTTACTGGAAGCAGCGGCATTCAGGCTGAGATTTTAAAACCAGGCCTATCTAAAGGGAAGTTGTCACAAAAAGGGAACATATGAGGCTTGTCAGGAATCCTCTGACCACCCTTAAGAAAGGGAGACTGGTATGCGTGGGCTGATCCCACAAAAGAGCCATGGAAAGTCACAGGAATCATTAAAAAAACATCTTTCTCTCCATGACAGAAAGCTGTCAACACATGAAAAGCCGCGGAGTCTTTAGCTGCATCGGTCAGAGTCCTGAGCTGCTGAGAAAGAGGGCATGTTGGTGTCAGAACTCACTCATAAAGAAAAAGAAGTAGGTGGCCTTGTCTTGTGAATCGAGGCATTTCTTTTACATCTCTTGGACTGGTGGGTGGTTGTGTATCATTTACTCAGGAAAGAGATGACAGCAGGGTGCTCTTCGGGAGACAGGAAAACCACGCGAGTCATTGCAAGGCTCTCTGCTCTGTTCAGGTTCAAAAAACCGTCAGACTCACCGCTAACATAAATGATATCTTCACAGGGTAAACCAGGTAATCAAGATTTCTAAACGCCATTGCCCTTTTCATGCAGAGCAAAATCAATTGTGATATTTATAGAGAGCACAATTAAGCAAAACAATAAACATGACCTCTCTTTAAATACATCAAAACAATAGTAACCAGAAGTGTGAGTGAAATATAAAAAATCTATGTGATAACATTTTCACAACTAATTTAATTAAAAACGTATTGATCTAAAAAGAAAAAAAAGGACTTTAAAAGATTAAAGTTTAAATGTGATACATAAAGGCTTTTGATGACTTCCAAATGATTTGGGACTTTTTCTTAACTCATCTATGCTCGTATTATGTCATTAGGAACTGATAGGGTATAAGGTCTTAAAAGAGGGTTTAGATCAGGGACAGACTGTTTGTTTCTTCTAAAGTCCCCACGACCGCTACCAAAAACAATGTCACTATTCCTTCATTGAGGTTCTATGTTCCTGTTAATTTTTAAACTATTGAGCAATACCCAAAAAGCAAAGCAAACTCTACAGCACAACTTGACATACTCTAAAAAAACGGTATTTTTCATAGCAGCAGCTATAATTTTTATGAGAAAATTGAAGTTCTCTAAATTTAAACTCTAAGTTGTGCATTAACATGGGTGGAATCTTTATTAACATAAATACAGGAAACACATGTTTCCATAAATGTCAGCCTAGTTTGTCCCACCAAAGTCCCTAAATTTTGTTCCCCAATGTGACACAAATTTTGAAGAATCAAACATTGCAGTTCCTCATATGACAATGGGATGCTGGTTTTTTCTTTCCATCCATTTTCGTAACCTGCTTCATCGTGTTTGGGGGTCACAGGGTTTCTGGAGCATGCCCAGCTACTGTTTAGGCAAAGGGAGGGTACACCCTATCACCAGACCATCACATTGTCCAGGAATGAGCAAATTACTGCTTGGGGGCCACATGCAGGCCTTTAAACTATTTAAACACTTTAATCCCACAAAACCGGAATAAATTATATTGATTATATTGTAGAAATTATATTGATAACCCTTAATAATGTTTTATTTTCCCTGTAATTCTGGTATTTCTGGTGTCTCCCCTACTACAAATAAATTGACTGCCTAGGTGCAAAAAGCTATTTTGCATTCATGTGTTGGTAGAATATTTTCAAATTACTATAACATTTTGCAGTTAACTTTAGGCTCTCAACATACAGATCAGAGCATTCCCTAGAGAATAAGATAAATACCTAGAACGCTGCAGCGCATGGCCATTTTGCAGCATTAACAACATTCAGTAAGGTTGTGCCACGTTGTGCTTCCTTCTCACTTTTTAGAATCATATGGGTGACATTTGATATTATTAATTCAGATTATAAATATATATGGTCCATGTATATGGTCCCTCTTTTTGCCAACAAAGAACAGCCTGTGCAGTCAGCACAGTGGCGGTTTAGTGGTTAGCACTCTTGTCTCACAGCGAGGAGACCCTGGTTGAAATCCTGTTGGGGACCTTTTAGGCTAATTGATGATTCTAACCAGTATACGTTTGATTGTGTGGCCCTATGACAGAGTGTGACCTGCCCAGCCTGTGCCCCACCTTCACCCTGGGCAGGTCTCCAGTCTGTCACAGGTAGCAGTAGCTGGATAGCTGGGATGGGTTCCAGCAACCCCCTTACCTTAAAAGGGATGAAGCAAGCTTGAGAAATGGATGGATGGAAACGGCTGAGATTCAAGCCAAGCTGAATGAGCTGGCTTGTGATTGGCTCAAGCTCTTTAAATTTACAGGCCAAGTTTAATTAACACATTTTCTCCTTTTAATGTTGGCATGCTTTAAAAAGCCTTATGCAAGCCTTGGCAGATCCAAACTCCCACATTTTTTAATCTATTTTTTTCCTTGATGAATACAAATACTCTTAGTCCAGCAATATATTTAGCCTGGACGGTTTGTTTTGGCTTTTCTGTGAGGAGACTTGGGAGCTATTTTTGGTGTTTTTTGCCCTTAATTTTCATATTCAACAGAACCCTTTTGGCTTTCCTCCTTTTTATGTGGAGAATTTCCTAAATAAATGGCTTTCATTTGCACAGTGGTGCTTAAACACTGTTCTGAGATTTTTATCACATCCAAGCTGATGGATTGCAATAGTTGGATGTCTAAATAATTAACTCTAAATCTTCAAGTAAGTCATAAAAACTGACTGGATCTTTGAAGAGAGATTTCCTTTTTACGTGTTTTTGGCTTCTTCCCATTTTCCCACCTCAGTAAAAAACACAATAGAATTTTAAATGCCTTAAAGATTTTATCATTCTCTGTAACCATAAAAGGACTTTAATTCTAAGAAAGAAATGTAAAAAAAAAAACGTGTTATTCCTAAAATTTACAAGAGAAGGAAGCAAAAGTGTTTCTTCTTTCAAAAGGAACCAGCTGGCAGTCTGAGGATGAAAGCTGACATCTTCTCTCTGCTTTGAAGACTAAGCCTGAAACCTACATGTTTGGAAGGTGAAGGTGTGATTCACTCACAGATCTTTTTTCGTAAACAGTTGTGTTTTTATAATTAGGTTTATGGCCGAGTGGCAGAAAACGACAGCAAGGCGTGCGTTTACTAAGCAGTTCCAACAAGGGCTGAGAGCAAACTGTGACAGGGCCTTTTCTTCCTGCTTCACATCATACCTTTGAGATTACGAGGAGTGCAAGAAAAAGGAAAAATAAAAGAAGCGAAAAGGAAGTAGAATGTAACAGTGCTGGGAAAAAATGTTTCATCTCCAATTCCTCGTGTATGTTTACCACAAACAAAGAAATACTCTTTAGTTTTGATCATGTTTGTTAGAAAAGCAGACTTGGGCACTCATTAACCAGGCAGAAACACCCTTCCACACTAGCTAAGCTCTGCCAGAGGTAAAGAAGGTTCTTACCTACTATATGTGGTGCAGTGATGTTGTCCTTTGAGCACAAAAACACCCCAAAATGTAATGTTTCTATCTTCAGGTTTGATGTTTATGGAGTTAAAGGCAGCTTTCCTTCTCCAAACATGAAAAATGGTAAATTGATGCTTTGATGATTTCTTTACCACAGGCACAGCAATATTATAGTCCTTTCAGAAACACTGGGGTGACTGTGCATTTTCCATCGCCAGCCCCCCAGTTAAGGAATAATATTTCTTCAGAGCTGTGCATGATATCAGACCTGAACAGTTTTAAACATCAACTAAAGTCTTAAATTTTTAAAATGGCTTTTAATGGCATCTTGTTTTCCTTGAAGCTACATTCACAACGCCCTAAGCAACATCTATGTAAACAAGCGTGACATGCTTTTGAGGCTTCCGATTTCAAAACTCTCATGTCGACACACAGCTAAGTACATTTTAAAGAACATTTTCAGTGAACGTTGAAAGTTGAACCAGGTCAAAATGTGACCAATCAGTAACTCAGATTCGGTAGTGACATTTGGATGGCGTCCTTTTTAGTACCAACTGTTTCAAAATTGATCATGGAGGAGAAATTAATAACGGTGCTTTTTGCCCGGCTGGAATTATACAGCATCAAGTCTTTCATTCATCGGAATATAGCTGTGGAAAAAAAAAATCCTGAAACAAGATTCACGAGATTTGCACCTCTTCAACATTTTGCGCCAAGATTCTTCCAACTGTAAGTGGCGTACATGCACTGGTAAAACGGTTGAAAAAGCAATAAGAAGCCCCTCCCTGCTTGTCCAGTGTCGACACTATGGGCTGAACACGCGTTGAGGAACGGGCTTCATGTTCAGTGTGAAAGTAGCATTACTTGCTTATATTCTTTCTCTGGTAAGGACTTTGAGATGCTATGGAGTATGAAAAGCGCTATATAAACAAAGTTGAATTTGAATTTGAATTTGAATTTTTGCTTTTTATCTCTCTTCTTATTATAAAGCTCTTTAGCACCCTGATGGTGCTATAAAGTGCTACATAAGTAAGTAAATCTTCCATCTTTGTGACTTTGTGTGTCACCAACTGTGTTTTAGTGACTCAGCCTCCTTGCAGTCATTGACAACATCCTTTTGTTGGATTTGAGCTGATTACTCATGCTTTATAAAACCTCTCAATGGGTGACATTTTGCAGGCGTTTTTTGTTTTGTTTGTTTGTTTCTTGAGTTTGTAATAAAATCCAAATCCTTGTTTCTGAAACCCTTGAACAGGTGTTTGGTCTTGGTGGACAGTATGGAGCCTGCTGACAGGTGTCTGCAGTAAAGGTAAGCACCTGTGCTCCTCATCTCAGCTCGTCACTTGCATTGAAAACACCTAGGAGTTAGACATCTTGCTGATCATAAAGATCAGGTTTCTCAAAGATTTTTATTGTTATTTTTCACTGTGTAGATAAACCCACCATTAAATTTATAGACTGAGGAGTTTCTTTCAAATGCACAAAATCAGCAGGGGATCAAATAAATTCTTCCCATCACTTTATGAATCTATGAAATTAATCACTTGGTGTCTTAATGGACTGGCTGATGGATTTGAGGGTGGGTTAGAGTTGAAAACATCTCTTTTTCAGATGAAAAACAAAGTCATAAAGCAGTTGTGATTTACTGCAACTACGCTGAGTTCAGAAGACTATTTCCATGTTGAAAAATACTCACACTTTAAACTTTCAGAATGTCTTATATCAATGAAGCTATAACTGGTTTTTAGAGCTGAAGCATCATCTCACAGCTTCCACATAAATGTCACCATGTGGTATTTCGTGCCATAATTAGAGTATCCCAGATATGACAGAGCTTACTTTAGCAGAAGATAAGAAATAAATGTAGATGGATGCTTCTGTCACCAAATTTTTCCTCCAATCTTTGCAAAAAGTCAATCTTATTACTTTTGAGTAATGACAGATCTGCTCTCTGCACGGGATAAAAATGCTGGATCCGCACTAACTTAATTGTTGGTGACACTTTGATGAAATGATCCTTGATATGATGCCTTCACAGGAAGCCTGCAGCGACTCTCCACACACATCAACACTGCAGGCAATGTATGTAATTAATTCAATCAGCACTCTGATGTCTTACATGAACGGAATTCACATGAAAATCTAACAGGAATCTGAAGGCTTTGAAGGAAAATTCTAAATAATGTAGGCACCATATTATTAATGATGGCTGAACGCATGTCAGGATCATGTGCACGCAGAACATGCATTTTGAAGTAATCCCAGAGAAACAGCTGGTGTGTACATGTCCATCTGTGTGGACATTTTAATCTATGTGCACCTTATATGCAGAGGTGATGCATTATGCAGCTTTCAGTCAGATATGAAGGACAAAATTAAAAAAAGAAAGGGCTTCTGTCCTTGACAGGGACTAGAGAATTAAGACAGCAGGGAATTTTCTGGTACACGGTGTCACATATGTAGGGATGTAAGGCAACGAGGGCAGTGGAATTGCTAGGTTCCCCTCCTTTCTTTGGTTAAGCCTTCACACCGGACACAGTGTCTCAGCCTTCATTCCTGCCCGTTTGCATCAATATTTGGCAAATATATCCAGCACTTTTCAGGCTGTACACAGTCAATCTGCTGGTATATTTGGAATCACATTGCCCTTTCAAAACTCAAGGGGCCATAGCATTATTTAGCTTGGCTTGACGCTGTGATGAATTAGTGAGTTTCTGCAAGTGTGCTCTGAATTTCATTATGCTAATGCTAACAGACGGCCCATCTGCAACAAGCATCAACTTGCTTGCATTTCTGTTTGTGTGAGCTATTTTCTTCTCAGTGCAACATGGATGTAAGCACCTGTGCACATATTCTAACACTTCACAAGAGCTCTGCGGCTGTGACCGAACAAATGTTGTGTAATTGGAATTGGCGTACTCACTGGAATGTGAAAAAGCACTGCAGGTGAGGTCCAGTGACCCACAGGCCTCTATCATCTCTGGGTTAAAACCTGACTGAGACCAGTGACGTGAAGTCTTGCTGCAAGAGAGAACAAAAAGTTATGCTTCCATTTAGGCTGAGCTTCAGCCCACACACTAGACATGCTTCAGTGGTCTGAGAAATTACAGGATACCACCCCTTCCAATTTCTTCAGCACCGGACCTGGCTGTTACAGGATCTTGAAACAATTACCCTAAGGGCTGCAGAACCCCCTTGTTTTTAGCTCATTGAGCATCCACAGCTCCAATTTAGCGTAGGTAATCACAACATTGTTATCTGCTCTCAAATCTTCACCAAAGGTTTTTTTATTCTTTTTTTTTTCGTCAAAGAAAGTGCTACCTGTGCTTCAGTTTCTTGCTGTTTGAACATTGATCAAAGCAAACACAGCATGCCCGGGCATTTCTCAGACTGGCTAATGCCGATTCTCCAGGTGTCAGTGACCCAGCCAGCCTGCTCCCCCACATCGCATCAGTCACACCAACCCACATCTGCCGTGCAGATCCCAGCTACTCCATCACGGCGCATGGCTTGTCACTCTCCTTAAATGTCCCACCCCTGTTGGAGAGGACAAACAAGTTTTACAATTTGCCTCTAATCTGTAGTCTCTCCTCACTGTGGGCTGCCATCAGCTCACCAAATCAAGGACAAGCACTTCACAAGAGGGTTAGCCATTTGCAGTTTCCTACTTTTACCATAGTGTGATAGGGACAGTGCAGAGAAATGTACTCCAATTAGAGATGGACACATGGGGACTCTGCCCCCAACACATCCCTGCTGCTCCACAAAAGGAGTGTGAACACGTCTTTCCCATACAGAAGGACATATTTCCCTCCTGTCATCTTTCCTGCCTCAGGCTGCTACTACTCATACATCTCATGAAGCCAAGCTATTTCACATCATGCTGTTTCTTTTCATATGTAGTGATGCCTCAGCCTGCAAGCCTGCGAGCATGGATGGCTGGTCAGACTTGTGTGAGTCTATGAGGGAGAAGTGTGTATCATCTCATGCATGTGTGCCTGCTCTTTGTTGCTAGTGTGAAAATGCTGTCTTGGGGTAGAAGGTCTTTGGCATGCATCTCTCGTCCAGGCTTCCATCAACAGAAATCCATCCCTCTCTGTAGTGCAGCCTGCTCAGCGCTGGGTTGAGGTGCGTTGGATCGGCTTCATGCTTCACGCATTTGCATGCTGCATGAACACAATCTGCTGAAGCCCAGTGGGAACTCCATTCATCCATTTGCAATGTTTTTACACATCTACATGAAGGGAACCAATTTGCAGCCACAGTCCGTCAGATTTTTAATAGGAATTTTGTATGCGGGACACCACAGAGAAGACAGCGCTCTTTGAAATGTTTTCATCTCAGGGTGGATGGAGACACAGGGCGAACACAGTTCAGATGTTACTGGTGTGGCTGTCCATGTTGGAGGACCGAACTATTCAATTACACTAAAATCCAGCTTTACCTACAGTCTGCAAAGTGCATGCTTTCAGATAAGCAGAGAGAAATCTACTGTGTTCGCTTGATTATGCAGTGTATCAACTATGCATGAAGCAATTACACAGAGGAGCCTTCAGGCTTGGATTGAAAATGAATGGATGAATTCTCTACTGTACCACAATCCATCTTTCACTCTGTCTTCGCATCCATTTATTAACCCAAGCAGGCGACCATTTGTTTGTGCAAACATTGGTTTAGTGTGTTTGTTTGTCTTCTTGCTCAGGCAAAAGCTTCCTTTTATTTTGTTTTTGTTTTTTTCTTTTTCAGGAGGTGTCAGATTCTTTTGACACAGTCTACAGGGACGACCACACGAGCTCAAGAGATGGGGCTGAGTTGACAGAAAAAGGGGTCGAACACAGACGGCCTCAGGAAAAAGTCTTGTGGTGACAGAAGATGAGAGAAACAAAGCCCTGGATGTGCAGAAACGGAGACTGATTGGAATTTAAAGAAAGGAGGTATATATAAAGAGGAGAGGATAAGTAGGAAGGGTGGATGATGATGATAAAGCAGGAGTCAGGCCGATAGGGTCAAGTCAAACAATGAGACTTTTGTCTAAGAGCGTGACCTTCAAAAGCTTACGAAGACGTGCTGTTACAGTTTTACTCTTAAGATAATCCCAACTTCTTTGGTTGTGTGTGGGTGGGTGTGTTTGCATGTGTGTTTGTGTGATAGACATGGGAACAGGGTGAGATCAGGGTTAGAGATTTAAGAAACAACAGTATCTCTGTGCAGAAGAGAATGAATGACTCATCCCCCGTTTCGGCAGCTCCAGCTCAAGTGATAGCTTTGAAGGTTAAGTTATCCACCGCATTAGCATGTTTTAAGTGAATTTGGGTCAATGATTGATTCATTTAAAAGTCTACCTTTCTTTTTTCTTCAGATGGGTTTGTGTGTTTGTTCTTGACTCTGCCTGCCTCCCTACCTCCTTCCCTCTCGATTCTTTAAATCCCATTCTCTTCCTCTAATCAATCTTTCTCACTCTCTTCCTCCCACATTCTCTTTCCTTTCTCCTCCTTTCTTCTCCCCCACCCTACTTCCTTGAACACTGTAGCCTGCAAGGAAAGGAGCCGCCTCTGCTACCATTTGTTTGGCAGCCACACGAAACAAACATGTTGCGGTGGACAGACGCTCATGTCCCGGTCCGGAGGAGCAGGATGTTGAGGACAGACCGACGTGGGTGGGCCCTGCTCTGGTCCTAATGTTAGCCCAGGCAGCAGCAGGCAGTTCCAGCCACTTGGCCAGATGGTCTGGAGTTAAGCTCTCTTTTTTATTTCTATTCATAAGATGCACCCAAACGCTCTGTCTTGCCTCACCATGGCCCCCCAGCCTCGTGTCGCATTGGTACCAGTGAAAATTAGCACCTAATTATAGGCTCTGCTCTGTGAAGAATGGTACTGGTGCTAGTAGAGTGTGTCACCGTGTGGAGGCTGGTTGGTTGAGTCACTGTGGGACTCTGAGGCAGAAGACACAGAGGATGTGCAAAAAACTCACACAGGTCATGAAGTCACTCAAAAATGCATGGGGGACACACAAGTGAACAGCCCTTTCTTCAGGGTTTGTTTATGCCTCTGCAAGGCCCCTTCCAACCTATGAGGGGAGCCACAACAGAAACCACTCATGTACCATGTCTGATCCAACAGGATTAATTACACACATGCTGGAAGCCGATGCCTCTGGTTTCTCTGCGCTGCAGGCTCCCTCATGTTTATAACGCTGTAGTTAATCTTCACAGTGAACAATGGAGATTTTGTTTTGGTGTTCTTATCGGAGATTTAAATGCAGATGTGAGCTTGACTATGCTGCCATCTTGTGATTGCATCTGGATATGTACATGATGTAAATAAGCCCAGATTGACGGCCAGGATAAATGGTCTTAATGCAAAACTAAACAGTGGAATGAATCAGAAGTGAGCGAAAAGCTATAGGGGATCAAGAGTCTGACTTTGTTATGTTTACCCCAGAAGGAAGGTTTAAAAACTCTCCAAATCTAACTACATACAGGATGAGGATCAAACACTCAGCTGAGAGCCCCTGTGATCAAGAGAAAAAAATCCTGACAGCTGCTCCCACAGCTGAACCAGCACCGGTCAGAAAATAGCAGCAAGACGAAGCAATAAAAATCTGCCTTTAGTAGAGCTAACATATTGTTTGACATGCAATAAGAAGACTAGTTTTCAATTGGATAGTTAGCAATGAGTTCTTTTATTAGGCCTGCAAAGACTTACCAAAAAAAGGTTAATATAACAAAAAAATTCCTTCTTAATCCATACAAAATAACATTGCATCAAACTTGAACACTTTGAATCATTCCTGCATTGCATCATCTGCACTGCATCACAAAAGAACTGGGGGACACATCGTGGACCGCCATTTAACCAGCACGCTGCCTCAAAAATCCTCCTCGATTTGCATTTACTTTTGTGAGTGTGCAACATATTATCTTGAGTTGATACCAAGGTTTGGCACAAAGCACACTCTGCCACCGTAAAGCTGAAGGTAAACATCCATGTGGGGTTGAGTTCCTGTAAAGTTTAAAGTAGGCAGTGTAATGGCAGAGCTTGGCTGATTATGAGGAAAAAGGCTGGGTCAGCAGAGGAAATAGGAGGATGGCATCTGAGCAGTTTTTTTTTCTTCTCAAGGGGCAGAAACTTTGTACGGGCTTCCAGGGATGTTATCATCACCCCATTTGACAATGACGGTATAACTCCCCTTGTCCTTGACGGTGTAAGTGACATTGTAGAGCTTATTACCCATGTGCTTGACATAAACCTCTTCGCAGGGGGCATGGGGTCCATGCACACCTACCATCAGCATGTTGGTGCCTAAATGGGGCAAAGCAAATTTAATTAAGGTAAAAAACTTTTTCACAGTCACCCAAGCAGCTTTAATTTGGTGCTCCAAAATGTTCCTGGTGAAATTTGAAGCCTCACCTGCTTTGCTGCAGTCAACACTAAAGTTATTTTTCTGCCCAACCACAGCTTTGGACAGCCCCTGTCCACGGCAAACCACCTTGCTGGCGTCAGATGTCAGCTTGGTTGAGGTGGTGGAGGAGGAGGAGGCACTGTAGGCACCACCTACTTTGGAGGTCTTGGTAACAGTTTCAACCAGCACAGAGGAGGTCTCATGTAGGCTGTGTCCCCCTGACAGCCTTGTGCCTGTAGAAAAAATAGACCGCAAAAAAAGTGATCTAAAATTGTCATGACAGAGATGTTAGATAACAGACTCAGACCTGACAAAGAGGCAGAAAAAAAATGGAAAATGTGTGAAAAAGTGGCATGAGCTCAAACAAAAAAACAGAAAACCCTCTTTAAAATAAAGTACATTTAAGGGATTTGTTGGGATTGTTCTGTTTTCTTAGATTAAAACAGAGAATTTATTTTTAAGTCAATATAAACAAAGCAATGACAAGAATACTACAGTACAGGACAACATTTTCCATCTGAGAAGTGCTCTTAGAAATATATTTATAAATGTCTTGATTTTCTTCTAAGTTCCACTCTTTTTCAGAGCAACATTTGCCTCATTATCATCACATTTGTCATTCACAGATCAGATGGGAGAATGACTGTGAAGCAGACCTGTGACTTTGGCTTTGAAAGGGCTGCCCACTATGTGCTGTGGCCCGCCGTATTTGATTGTGATGAGATAGTTGCCAGGTGCCATGGGTGTGTAGGTAATCCTGTAGCCCTCTGGGCATTCGCGACAGTCCATCTTCACCTTGGACGGCCCATCGATGTTGACTGACAGAGTGCCAGAGCCTGCATTACAGGTCTTAACCACAAATTCTGAAGGGATACCTGGAAAATAGATGGTGATACTGATGTTAACAAGACACTCTGCACTAGATATCACAATGTTATTGAAATGGGAAATGAGTGCTATCTACCTGTTGTCCCTCCCTGCAATCCAGGCCCGTGTGCGGTCACCATGCCGGGGTCTCCAATCAACCCAGGATCTCCAACTCGCACATTGAAGGGGCTCCCGGGAATGTGGCATCCATTGAACTTGACATCTATAGAGTGAACTCCGTTCTCACGTGGAATAAAGCGGATTGCACTTTTGTCTTAAAAACACAAATAAGGAACATTTAAGCCTTCATTTGTTCAAGCTAAAGTCCCACTCCAATCATCTTTTGATCTATTGTAAAAGTTTCTCCATTGGTCTTTCATTATGATTATTTCTTTTTTTTAGCAAAATTAAAAAACCTGCGTTGTTTTTAGGGCATAGTTTCTGCAGAGCAGCAATAGTTCCTTAGAAATTTGCCTCTGAGTTGTGCGCGGCACCGTAAGTGTAACCCTGGCCATACTTCTCATCATCCCTTTGTTTACACGCTCTCCCCCTAACTTAGAGCCACTCACAAACCCAACCTAACATTATCGGTAACACAAAAATGGCGAGTAATATCGGAGCTATTCAGTCATGCAGATTCAAGTCAGATGCCTTGCTCAGACGAGGAAAACAAAGAACTACATGAATTTATTTATCTTCAAGTGGATGCATCAGGATGGAGCAGAACTGGGAGCTAGTGGCCCGATTTTACGTCACATCAACAAGAGTTTTCAATTGGACTCTTTTTCATCTGCTCAATTTTCTTTATATTTGTCCTCCATCCATGAGAAAAAATATCCCAAGAATTCGTTAAAAACACCAAAAACATGATTTTTAATGAAGTGGTATTTTAAAAACTTTTAATGTACTCTGTCGGTGCGTACCACTGTCAAGCTCCGAGACGTAGCATTCCTCAGTAGAGCCAGACGGAGTGTGGACTTTGGCGTCAACCACACCCCGGGGACCGTTGCGTTGCACCATGAAGGATGCCTCCTGGTTAACCTTTAAGTCCTTCTCCTATCAAAATAAGGAAAAGGGCGATTAAATTACCTGTGGTGAAACACATTTGCATGACTCATCAGACTTTAACGAGAACACACACAGCATTTAGGTTGAAGAGGCACAGAAGGTCACCATCTACAGCGAGGCGTTTTGTGCGTTCAAGCCACAAGTGGACAAAAGGTCCAAGCAGGTGGAGATAGTGTGACATTTTAAATGCTGCTGTTGCACTTCAGCTAAGTTCTAGTGGTAGAAAAGTGCTTTGAAGTGGCGTTTACAGTTAACTAAAAATACAGAGTTTCAGTGTTTCTGGCAGCTGTAATGAAGATGGTAAAAACAAATAAAGCAACAACCGTACAATGAGAAGAGTAATATTATGAGTTGTCACAGATCGATCTATTTCATGCTCACTCTGCTCTGTCTTTCTGGCAAAAGCACAGTCATGCATTTGAGTGCCCACATAGCACAGCTTGTGTTGCCCCACATTAGCAAAGGACAGTTAATCCAGTCCTTCATCACCGGCCAGCATCATAGTATTACAGTCATAAACGCTACTCCAGCACTGGCATTCAATTACACTTCAAGGACAAAGTACTATCAGACGGGGATATCAACAACTGCTCACACATGCTTTTTGACTTCTGCATATGTAAATGTTTTGTCTGAATGTTGCAGAAGAAATGCAAAAACGTTAACAAAACAGGTTTTAAGGGTAGAACGTGTGTGCATGTGAGAGCGAGCTGTACCTGAAGACTCGTCACAGTGAGCCTGCGGGCCTCATCTGACAGCGTGGCAATTGGAACGATGAAGGGGCTGTCAGGGATGTGTTCATTGTTGAATTTGATTGACACCTCATAGTCCCCTGTGGAAGCAGACATGTTATTTACTTTTGTGATCAAATGAACCGCAGGAATACCCGAGAAACTACGGGAGTGCTCAACAGCAGAGACAAAAATAAACACATAAAATGCACAACAGAAAAGAAACTTTATGGTTGTGGGAGTTAAAAGGAAAAAGAACTCTACCTGGTTCTTTCACTATGTAAGAGACTCCGCAGGAACCATCTTTCCTGTCCTCAAAAGTGATCTCAGCCTTGCTGGGTCCCTCTACTGCAATAGACAGGCCACCAGCACCTGCTTCTCTCGTCCAGATACTGAACTCAGCTAGAAAGTGAGCAGATTATGAGATTGCTTAATTTAATTAATTGTTTTAAAAATAATAATTCATCAAATGACGGTATAACATCCGTCATTCTCAAAGATGTTCATAGAGATGCATTAAAAAAAGCTAAACCAAGCAAAAGCTACAACTCATTCATAGAGTGAACTTACAAGGAGCTCCAGCCACGCCTCTTTCCAACCCAGGACCTCCTGCACGAACCTTGTGGGCCCCACCTTCTCCCATAGGTCCCACTGTGAACTGGAAGGGGCTCCCAGGAACGTGCTGTCCTCTGTATTTAACATTGACTGTGTGGGGTCCGATTTCCTGAGGGATGAAGCGCACGCTGTATGTGCTGCTCCCTCCATCCACAATGTCTGCATCCACTGTTTTTCCACTTGGACTGGTCACCTGAGCTGTCATGGCCTGAGAACCGCTCTCAACTGAGAGAGAGGGGAGCAGAAAATAAAATCAACCAGTTAGTAATAATAACTAAACGTTCCACGAACTGGGCTCATATTTTGACTCACCTTCAGGTCTAGCTGTGAGGCCGGCAAAGCTGCTCAGACTCTCTCGGCCCAGAAAGTCCCCAAAAACATCCCTGAAAGGACTTCCTCCTCCTCCCACCTGAGTGCTCTCCTCCACGCGCACCTCCCTCTTGGTCTCTCCGCCACGAGTTTTGCTGATCTCTGTGCGCTCGGTGCGAGTGTATGTGTGGCTGCTGCGAGTGAACGTCCGGGTCAGCCTCTCCTGAGCTGAAACCATCTGAAACCAGTTTCCTGTGGCAGGAAAAAGCAGTGAGAATACTAATGTAGCTGTGGGGCAGCTTCAGGATTACCCGCCGCCCTCTAACCATTTCTGACCGCCTCCTGTATTCACCTGGGATCTTGAGGTTAAGTCCGCATGTGCTACCCACTGAGGCAAGAGAGGAGGCCTGTCTCTTTCTCGTAATGCTTTCCTTGATCCTTCCTTCTCCGGTCACCTTGACTGTAAATGGGCTTCCTGGAAAGAACATACAGAAAAATACCAATTTGACTTGCGTCAAATCACATAGGGTTTTCGGTCTTTATGGATTCATTTTTAACAGGTTCACACCTGGGATGTGCTTTTCCGCAAACTTGATGTTAACAGTATAACTTCCTGGTTCTGTTGGGCAGTAAGTCACCCTGCATGTCCCGTCCTCCATATCCTCACAGTTGATGTCAACTTTGCTTGGACCTTCAATCGACAGAGCAAGACCTCCATAACCTGGGTTTTAAAAAAAAAAGGGTAAAAAACACACTCATATTATAAAACATGGTAACTAATAATTCTTGCAACATTTTGCAGGATGATTTTCTAAAAGTTTACCTGCATTCCTTGTGTCCACAAAAAATTCAGCCATTTCAAAAGTGTGTGCTTCAATCAGGCCTTTTCCAAAAGCCTTTACTCTGCTGGCCTCACCGATCTCCGACTGACCGACCATGATTTTGAAAGGGCTGTTGGCCACATGGATGCCATCCTTTCTGACGCTCACTTCATGCTCACCAACCTCTTTGGGAGTAAAAGAGATTCCTAGATGTAAAGAGAAAAAAACGTCAACCTAATTATGTTTTTAAGGATTCATGTGGGATTTTGTGTGTCCTAGCTGGAGGACACATCACCTAGGTGTCTGTTGGGCAGCCTCTTCAGCAGGCAGGGCTCCTCATTGCCTGATGGAGCTCTGATACTGGCAGTCAGGCAGCTCAGATCAGTTTCTGTGATCTTCAGGGACACATCAGCTGCTGTGCCCACGTTCAGCTGGGAGGTTCTAGTTATGGAGTCATCTCCTGCATGACATACAAAAATGATTAAGAATTTCATGAACTTCTAAAAGCTTGTTCAATATAAATGTGCATCAAAATGTTTACCAGTGATCTTGGCAGTAAATGGACTTCCAGGGATGTGTTTATTGTCAAATTTAACAATGATGTTGTAGTCTCCCGGTGCAGTGGGGAGGTAGGACACAGTGCAGGTACCATCTTTGTTGTCCTTGCATGTGATCTCAGCTTTGGAGGGACCCTCAACTGCTAGTGACAGTCCACCTTAAGAGGGAAAAGGACTCAAAAGAGTTTAGTGATGACCGCTTGCATGACCAGTTTCGCTCAAGCGTAGCAGAGTGCCCCATTTTACCTTCTCCAGCATTTTTGGTGACCACTGTGAAGGTGGCAGCCTTGTTGACCATGCCATAACTGAGACCCGGACCATAGGCAGTGACCACACCACTGTTCACCGCATCCACATAGAACTGCAGAGGACTTCCTAAAGCAAATATAAATAATGCTTAGACTCTGGTTTAGGCTTATTTGGTTCCCATCATCAGCTAGTTTCTGACCTGGAATGTGGTTTCCATCATATTTGATGTCCATCTCATGGAGACCTCTCTCTGTAGGTTGGTACTTTATTGTGATGGTGCCGTCCTTATTGTCGGTGATGTGCGGCCGAGCGGTTTTCCCTGACGGCATCTTCACTTCACCTAAAGGTTTAAAAAGTTTTCATTTCAGTGGTATTCTTTTACATGTGCAGCAGCCGGGCGCTTTGTGTTAGGCTAACCTGTGATCTCTCCCTGCTGTGGCGTGAAAGGGACCAGGAAATTAACAGGGCGGAAGAGCGGGTCCACTGTATCTCGAGGCACCACTGGCTCATTTGTGGCCTGTCAGTGCAGAGGGCAAAATGTCACATACAGACACCTGCAACACAACTCTAACTGCTATGTAATTACTCCTTAACTCACCATCACGTGGAACGGGCTCTTTGGGATGTTCTGCCCTCCAAAGCGGATCGTAATTACATATTTCCCCGGTTCAGGGGCAGTGTAGTAAATATCAAAGGTGCCATCATGATTCTCCACCACATCCATGTCCAGCTCCATTCCCTGTGGGGTCAGCACCTTGCAGGTCACCTTGCCTTTCCCTGCAGCCTTGGCATCCACTGTGATGACTGTGTCCTCTGAGGTTTGCAGCTTCTGCAGACTTGCTGTAAAGGACAGAAGGACAAAAAATTCAAAGTCCTGAATAAATTCACACCAAAAAGCGTGACTTGCAATGTTGCCGGGACAGAAAAACAAAGCCTGTGTTACTCACACATCCCATGTCCTCCAACTGAAACTGCAAAGTAGAAGAAAGCAGTCGTGAATAAATCTAAAAATGATTCCACAAACTGTCATTGTGTTTTGTTCATCACAACTAACGCAGAAGAAGTTGTTACCTGTGAGAAGACATTTGCTGGCGTCTCCTGTGGGCAGAGACTGGATGCGGTACGGGGAGTAGGGAATCTCATCTCCTCCATATTTAATGGTGATGGTGTAGGGCCCCGTGGAATCAGGGACATAAGACACAGTGTACGTCCCATCCCTATTGTCTTGGATGGTTGCATTTTTTGGCTTGCCCTCTGGATCCTGCCAATATACAAGTTAATTTTAGAAAGCAGTGATTACTCAACTATTGCAGGTTACAGCGTGTGAAATGGTACCTACCAAAATCTGCACAGTGAGCAGTCCCTCTCCAGCATCGCGAGCATCGATCGTGAATTCAACAGGCAGACTTGCAGATACACCTTTAGTGTCCAGACCAGGACCACTGGCTCGGACCTTACTGGCATCATGGCCGGGTTGAGACATCACTTTGAATGGACTGGTAGAGAAAATAGAGTAATTAAAAACTAAAAAGCCTCTTGGAGGTAAACAACTTTCAAAGTAGATTAAAAAAGTAACTGAGATTGATCCCTTTACTGTTGTTTGATGTTATTCAAAAGACTTCATACCTGTGTGGGACTTCCTGATCTGAATATTTGACTGACACAGTGTAGGGGCCGTCCTGTGCTGGGGTGTAATGAACTGTGTGGGTGCCGTCCCCATTGTTCTTCACACCAACAGGCTCCACAGTGCCTGCAAATATTCATGTCCCGCATGCCGATTTATAGTTACTGTTATGATGTTGAGCCAATTCTACATTTTCTTCCTAAAATGTGTCCTTACCGGTTGGACCGTAGAGTTTTACATCCAGTGGAGCCTGTCCCGCCTGAGTACAGTCCACCATAAAGTTCTGAGGAACGTGGGCCCTCACTCCTGTGCCCAGACCTGGTCCAGAGCATTTGACCTTAGTGGGGTCCACTGGATCCTTCACAGGAACACGGAATGGACTGCCAGGGATTGGTTGACCTCCATAGTTGATGTTCACATCATAATCTCCAGGAGTGAAAGGTACATATTCCACACTGCAGCTACCATCTTTGTTGTCCTTGCACGATATTTTTGCCTCTGAAGCTCCCTCAATAGTAAGACCCAAACCTCCAGTACCAGCACCCCTGAAAGACAAGACTGCATTTTTATTTTCCTCTTCATTGCTTATTTCCCAATCTATACCGTCAGATTCACCAAAGCTATAAAGTCTGAATTATGTGCACTTGTTTCTGTTAATGCCTCCACAGATGTCTCCTCTGTGTGTTTTTACAGTACCTGGTTTCCACAGTGAAACGGTTAGGCTTGTTAGTTATTCCTCCCTCCAGACCCGGCCCAAAGGCACGGACCCGAGTCGGATCACATCCTTCAACCACAGATACTCTGAAGGGGCTCTTAGGAACAGGCACATCGTCGTACAGCACTTCAATCAGATGAATTCCTGCACACAAGCAGATGCATCTGTGCAGTCAGGGCCCTGCTGTCACTCATTTTCATTTGATTGCTCTAAAAACTGAAAAGCATTCTTTGATTGTGCCTCCTCCTCTTAATTATGAGCAAAAATAAATCCCTAACGGGAATATAAACATCTGTTTATTAATAAAAGCCACTTTCCAGAGTTCAGATGCTTCTGTGAAGCAACAAGATGATCCATCTGCTTCTTATTCATTATTCTGTTACAAGGTTTTTTTGACAGAGCGCTCTAAGTAGGCCTATGGAACACGGCAGGTTCTCAGCTGCAAAGCTCTGATATTAGAGCATGTCTGGTGGGGCAGAAGTGCTCTGTGATCCCTTTGCTTTGTGTTAGAGGTCTCTATTAATACCTACTGTCATCCCCTTGCTGTATTGCTTCACGCAGGCAGCCTTCAGCACACATATCCGGCTGGTTAAGAGCTCCTGTTCCAGAGCACACTATATATAAAGCAGAGGCTGTCTGCCTCTATGCCTGCCTGCTCTCTGCCCCTCACATCATTGCTTGACTGCATCAGTCTGTATTTATACCCCTCTCTCTCCCGCTCTTCTGCTTTATTCCCAAATGGCGCTCCAAACCAGCACCTGTTAGCAATTCTTTGTCTGGCTGGCTGTATGTTTTTTTCACTTCCTATCTTCTAATGATCTTCTTTTTTTAAGTTTTACTCATGTTAACTGTTTAATGCAGTCTTAGTTCAGTGGCTGTTTTTCATTGCTGATCCTTTAATTGCATTCATTTGCAGAGTTAAATTAACTCGCAGTTTTTTTTTTCTTTCTCTGAGCTCATACCGTCTTCGAACGCTGTGTACTCCACTCTGTAAGTGCCGTCTCCCTTGTCTGTAATGTAAGCATCTGTATTGGAGCCAGAGGGGTTGATAATGTGAACTTTAACACGACCCCCTCCAATCTTGATGAGGGCACGGGCATCCACAATGAAGTGGGTCGTGACTTCTCTGAGGACCCCTGGAAATAAAAAGGAGACATCAGGTAATTTATTGACCGAGACCAGCATCAAACCTGCTCTTCAAGGTTTGTTATAAATGTTTTAGTGGGGACTTTTTCGCCACTGAAGGACAATTTGCTAAAACTGTAAGCTACATTTGAAATGCAAATTGATTTAGAGTTAAAGGTATTTTGACCAGTCTCACCTCTGGGCTCCACTCCAGGTCCATAAACATGGACCCCACTGGTGTCCACGGATGGCTCCACCTGCAGCACCCGGGGAAAGTGGGGAATTGTGTGTCCGCCATATTTAATGGTAATGGTGTGTGTGCCCTGGAAGGATGGGATGTACGTAACAGAAAAGGTCCCCTCAGCAGTTTTCTGGATGTGCACTTCAGCCTTAACCCCAGTCTCTGACACAATCTCAATGGTGAGTTCAGCATCGCCTGCTCGGCTGCAGTCCACAGTAAAGGTTGCTGGTTCTCCTGCCTTGGCCCTCTCCAGACCTGGCCCACTGGCAACCACTTTGTTGGGATCAAGGGCTGGGCGAATGGCGGCTTTGAATGGAGAGCCAGAGATGTGCTGCTCTGCAAACAGGATGTTGATGGCATATTCCCCTGGCTCGGTGGGAAGGTAGGACACTGAGCATGTGCCATCACCATTGTCTTGGCATTCAATTTTTGCCTCACAGGGACCCTCCACTGTCAAGCCCAGTCCTCCAGCACCAGCTCCTTTAGTATCAATGGTAAATGGAGCTGGTTTACCCACAATACCGCCCTGCAGGCCTGGACCAAATGCTCTCACCTGTGGCAGAGTAATCAAACATATTTATTTCCTTTAGCTTTTAGTTTGTACGTAAACTTGTAAGAAGCTGCAAAGAAGTTTGACCTTTGAAGGATCAGCCGGCATCACTGCCTCAACCCCAAAAGGGCTTCCTAGGACAGGGTTCCCATCATAGTTGACGTCAACCTTGTACTGTCCCTCCTCTGGGGGAATGTACTTTACACTGTGAGTGCCTTTTGCTTTGTCTGACTCCAGCTTGCAAGGAATTGGTCGGCCTGAGGGAGAAGTCATTTTCACTCCTACGTTGCCAAGCCCACCAGCACCCTTCGTGTTCACCGTGAACTCCTGGTCCTTCCCAACCTCTACTTCTGCAAGGTAGACCAGTTAAATTATTGCAAATGGTTCTTGGTGTGTATAAACAAGCAAGGAAGCTTTTTTTTCTTGCAACTTACTGGTGTCCAATCCCTCAACTTTAACTTTTGCTAGATCCATAGCTGGTGCCACTGAAATATGGAAGGGGCTTTTGGGAATGGTGTCTCCTCCATGAGCTATAGAAATTGCCATGTTGCCCTGAGAAACGGACAAAAAATACATGATTATTCTATAATTAGGTGTAGAAAATAAATTATATTTTAAAACAGAAGACTGCAGTACCTGCTGAAGAGCTGTGTACTTGACAGTGTAGGAATAATCATGATTATCGATGATCTCAAAGTCACGAACTGCCTCTCCGGGGCCAGATGCAGCAAAATGCACCTCAGGTTTGGCTTTTCCTGCTCCCTTTGTGTAGATTGTGAAGTGGGTTGGAGTGCCCACCTCCACACCTGAAACATGCAGTGTTGTTGGTGTTACGACTGCAAAAAGTGGGTGATTGCTGGCTGCTTTGCAGACACTATTGTAATCTCACCTGTCTTGTTGAGTCCTGGACCCTCTGCTCTCACCTTGCCAGCATCATGAGAAGGATCCACCTTGACTTTAAATGGACTGATTGGAATTTCCTGCGAAAGTTAGCAGATTAAAATGTAAAACAAAACAAAAAATTCATAAGCAATGTGAGAAAACCTGGTTCTGCCTGAACTGGAACAACTTACCTGGTCAGCAAACAAAACCATGATAGTGAACCGGCCTGGAG
The DNA here is from genome assembly GCA_023969325.1 of Oryzias curvinotus. Lineage (NCBI taxonomy): Eukaryota > Metazoa > Chordata > Actinopteri > Beloniformes > Adrianichthyidae > Oryzias > Oryzias curvinotus. The sequence goes on along the minus strand of CM043711.1, from coordinate 18,367,706 downwards.
CGGGTGGAGTGTATTTGACAGTGAAGGTGTCATTGTCATTCTTGATGATGTCAAAGTCGATATCCGCCTCAGCAGGACCAACCACCCCAGGGGCACACTTGATTCCAATGCTGATGTCCCCTAATGGTGCATAACAATGAGCCCAATTCATAAAGGTTATTTAAAAGTAGATGATCTGAATAAATTGAAGTCATCGAGCTCCATTGCCTGGAGCTTGATTTCAAGTACAAGCATGCATTTAAATGGGTTTGCAGCTTAGCCTCACAGTTTCACCTCTTCTGTTCATTTTGTGCTTCTCTATTTTTAGCTTTTACGAGATAGCGGCGATATTTGCACAACCATCCTCTATCCTTTTTCTCTTGGAATCACTCATATCATACACTCACCTTGGCCAGCTTCACTGCAGTCCACAGTGAAGTATGTTGGCTCATTAGCTTTAAGCCCTGTCTTCTCCACTCCAGGCCCAAAGACCTTTACTTTGTCAGGATGAGAGCCCTCTCCAACCAGAACCTAATGAATTCACAGAGCACTTGAAGCAGAAACAACTCCTACAGCTCTCTTACATTACATTTGGTCAAGTATCCTTATATTCTGTTGAGATAATTTTATGTCAAGTGTGTCTGTGTTTGCGTATCTGTACAAGAGTCTTACCCTGAAGGGGCTGTTGGGGACGTTGACCTCCCCCCAGGTGATGATGATCGTGTGCTTAATGGGTTTAACAGGAGTATACACACACACAAATGTTCCGTCGCCCCTGTCAGTGATCTTGATGTCGATGGTACAACCTTCTACATCCTTAATGAACACAAACCTCTGTCAGCTCAGACCTGTGCAGGCTCATGCAATAAAGATGATGCTTCCCCATGAATAAAAAATGATCTTGTGGATCTGGTACCTGTGCGTAGATTCTGAGGTGACCCTTCCCAGCCATGCGGGCATCGATAGTAAACTCAGTTGGTTTGTTTACAATGACACCAGTTGGCTGCAGGCCTGGACCGTATGCTTTGACCTGTAACAGTTCGGTTAGATTACGCTAAACACAAACTCTGTGTTACTTATCATGAGATGAAACAACTAGCCATTACTTTTTCAGGGAAAACATTATTGACTGCAGGAAGGATGTGAGCCATGAAGGGGCTGTCCTTGATGTCTTCGTCGTCACAGATGACATGCACCGCATAATCGCCGGGCTCGGTTGGCCAGTAATGGACATCGCAGGAGCCATCACCTTTATCGTCACACTCGATTTTCGCCTGTGATGGGCCTTCGATAGAGAAGCCTGGGCAAATATAATACAGATGGAGCTCAATAAAATGTATGCTAAATTATTCTAAATGGGATTTACACAAACGAACCTAATGTTCCAACTTCAGTGCCGATGGCTTCCACCACAAAATCAGCAGATTTTCCCACCATACCAGTCTTCAGACCAGGACCCCAGGCCCTAACTTTCTGAAAACCTGCCTCTTCACCCACCTCTACCTCAAAGGGGCTGGAAAGCACATGAAAGCATGAGCATACGTGATCCGTTTTATGACAACTGCTGAAGAAGAGTTATAATAAGGAAACTCCTACCTGCGTGGGATGGGCTGGCCTCCCCAGGTTATGCTGACGGTGTATTTACCGGCTTTGAGTGGGTAATATTCGCACTCGTAGACTCCATTACCAGCATCTCGCACTTTCACCTGCTCCTCCGCTCCAGCTACAAATAATTATTAAAATTAGTGTGCATTCTCATGAGCACAGGCGCATTTCATATGCGTGCCAAAAAAGCTGAAAAAACAATGCCCCAACAAAGGATATAAATAACTAAATATATATGGAGAAGAGATACAGAGAACAGAGAGATGACTGACTCACTTGGTCCTTTGACTGAGACGTTCAGTGTGCCGCTGCCAGCACCTTTAGTGAAAACTTTGAAGTCTGCAACCTCCCTTATCCTCACACCTTTAGGCTGCAGCCCTCTGCCAGTAGCTCTGCAAGCATTGGGGTTTATTGCTGAAAGGAAAAACAATCAGCGTAAATGACAAAGCTATTTCAAAGCCCCAGAATGCTGAGAGTGGCCAGCAGTTTGCAGCAGTGTTAGTGGAAAATTGCAGTTCACATGGAAATTCTTAAACAGTAAAAGGACAAAACCTGAAAAAAGAATGACGCTTTATGCAAAAATAAAAAATAGAAATCACATAAAGAAGACTATCTTCCATAAGGCGCTGACACATCACAATGCATCTGACAACATTTCAGTCTGGCGCCCTGAAATGTTGATGACAGGCTTTAAACAGAGTGCTGGCTGATGCAAATTTGGACATGATAAAAACAAACATGTCAAGAGCAAAAGCAAAGATATTTAACAAAGAAGAACAAAGAAAAGCGGGAACAGATAGAAATGCAATCTGGGGCAATCTGTACGATATCTGTACAACACACCATTTGATCTGTCTCAGAATATAACTAAACCATCAAGCAGAAGAAAGGAGGAACAGGCGACCAAGCATGGAGGTGGCCCTCTGCGTTCTGAATTTTTAGGGAGAGCGCAGAGGGGCATCTGCAGGGCCTGGCACAGGAAAGACGGCACTGAGGCGAGCTAACCAGAACAAGATTCTCCTAGCAGATATGTACTAACTTGGACGGCCCGCTTTTTTGGGGGGAACCCCCGCTGCACCCTTTGCTCCAGGTGGGGTGCGCACTGACTGAGGAACTATCTGCAGGGGAGCTCCTGCAGGAGGAGCAACGCTTGGTGCTAGAAATGACAGATAGGAAGGGTCACAGTCTGTGCACAGTGGCTGTTCTCAAAGAAAATAAAAGTGACTGAAGATTGTGATGGATAGATCAGTCTGGGAGCAACAGCATGCTAAGGAATCTGATTTGTGTGACAGTAACTTACAGCACAGACAAATGACTTACCCTCTGCAATGTTGACGTGAAAGGGACTCCTGGGGATCTCCTGGCCAGCAAATAATATGTGGATGGTATGGGGTCCCTCCAGAACAGGGTGGTAGGTGCAGCGGAAAACACTGTCACCCTTATTTTCTAGGATGAGCTCCACCGTGTCTTTTTTGCCTTGAGGATCAACGATGACCACACTGATGTCTCCATTACCAGCACCTGCCGAGGGTCATAGCAAGAAGATTTAAATGTCTAGTGATTATCTTGTCTCAATTTCAACATCTGACGGTTTTCTGAATTTTACCTGCTGTGTAGATATCAAAGTAGGTGGGTTTGTTGGCCACATTGCCTGTTGCCTCCAGACCTGGTCCCCTAGCATGGACTTTGCTCGGGTCACCCATGTCTTTAGCCACATTCACAGTGTAGGGGCTCTTATCAATATCCTGACCCGCAAACAACACCTTTACCTGTCATTCAAGATCAAAGGAAAAGCTGTTTAAGACAACTGATAACAAAGTATATCAAATCCTATTGATGCAATTCATACCTTATGAACACCTTCAACTTTGGGGGTATATGTGACCGTGTAGCTTCTGTTTTTGTCCTTGTTAGGTTTAACTTTGGCCTGGAGAAGAGGAAGAAGAAGAAGTCAACGTGAGAGAGGTTTAAATCAAACACAAGCTTCCACACTTTAAAAAACTTTGAGACTTCTTACAACTTTGACAGTAAGCTCGCACAGTACATGTCCAGACCTTTAGGTAATTATTTATAACTTGCCTCTTCTTTGTGTCCTTCAGGATCTTCTACAAACACCAGGACTTCACCACTACCAGCCTCCAGAGTTTCTACTGTGAACACAGCTGGGTGCAGAACTTTGTTGCCATGAGGCTCAATGCCTGCAACAAGAAGACGTGAATTACATGTGATAGTTTGGTGCAATGCAGACATTTGCTGTTCTCCAGCTAAAACCAGTTTACTAACACCGGATATATCAAACACGATGAAACATAGATTTTGGTCAGGTTTTCTAAAAATTAAAGAGTGATTCAACGGAAAATAACAAAAGAGTTCCATAAATGTATATCTGTTAATAAAATTTTTTAAAATAAACTGATATCATCAGTTTGGAATTTGAGGCTGAGAAACTCAGCCATAGAAATCATATTGTGTTACCCACCTGGCCCATAGGCTTTGACTTTATCTGGAAACAGCTGTTTGGGTCTAAGGGGAGCCCCAGGCTTCAGCTTTGCCTTGGGGAACTGAGATAAGTATGTCATCACAGAGTGCTCATCCACATCTGGGTCCACAATTTCCTCTGGAGCAATCACCTGCAGCACAGACCACGACACGGGGTTAATCACACAAGCTGCCTGAGATTTTCTGCAGAATACATGGTTGAGTTGTAATTGAAAAAGTATAATCGATATAAATATTAAAGTGTAACTCTTTAGCAACCTCCAGCAACAAACTATAAAAAACCCTGCGGTGACCTAATTTGTACTTAAATTAACTAAATTGCCATTTGCAGCATTGATATGGATTATTCTTACTTTAACTTTCCCTTATTAAGAATAGTGCATCAGGATTTAACAAGGATTAAAAGTATTTATTCTCTCCCCCGCTGACTCCTCGCTCTCTTAAATCACTTGTTTGCCTGTCTATCACACAGTGGCACAAAGCCGCGCACCACAATGGTTATATTTAACCTCAGGATAGCAGAGTTAAGCCTCCGAGGGGGGATGGGAGGAGGATTTTATCCTGAGCCAGACCTCTCCCTCATCTCCTTAACAGCACAGTCCTGGAATCCAGCCCCTAAGGCCTGCAAAGTCATGACATGCACCCCTGACTATCTCGCCAATGCTAAGCCTCCTAGACAACAGCACACCCTGTGTTTTGGACAAACAAGTAAACAACCTACAAGGTGCTCGTGCAAAGCACAAACTCAAATGGGACTCAAAGTATTGCGCTTCGAGGATGGTAATATTGTTATTCTGATGAGCGCAGCATATTTACACCTCAGCTTGAGGCGCTGGCTCAGATGTGTGTTAGAAAATCTCACACCTCCATAAATTCACAAATCCCAACAAAGTCCAACACACTCTCTAACTCTGAGATACAATAATGTGGATGGAAATCTAAGAGGTGAGCTTGGTAATAAATATTTCATAGTCCCCTCCAGTATGATATTCTAGGAAAAACACTGAGCTCTGTATCTGTATCACCTTTTTTTTAATTCAGTGTATTCTAACACTATTTGTAAAGACACTCTGTTTTTTCTGGTTTGTGCTCATCTGATTTGTGTAAATTCATAGAACAGAGGGAGTATTTGTTTATTGAAACCACACCCACCCAACTAATCAATAACAACTAGTGCAACCAATCTGCTACATCTCACCTGAGGCACCCCCAGCCAGTCGTCAGCCTGCTGCATGGCTTCTTTGGCATTCTGCACAGGCTGGTTTGGGTCCCAATCGGCCCAATCAGGACACAAACCTAGAAGAACGCAGGAGGGCAATTAGACAATTGTGCATTGACCAATGCAGGGAGAGCTTGACTGCTGCTGCTATATTAAGTCCACTTAGGCTGTCACTGCTATCTTCCAACACCTCCAACTACAAGAGTCCATGACCTCACTCACATTACTTTGCTCCTGCGTGTGACAATAAATGTCTATCGACTGCTCACGACTTCTACAGAAGTAGCGGCGCTGTGGCTGAGGCCCGCCTGCTCTGTGCTGCTAATGCCTAAATTGGATTAGTGGTAGCAATGGAGTGGCCTCTCACTCAAAGGACCCATGCAGCACACCACAGAATACTATTATCCAATTAATAAGACATGGGATCTCTGAATAAACAGGGGTTGAGTTTGCGTGTGCTTGGAAAGGACTGTGTGTGCCAATTCAGTGGAGAATAGCAATAATCCTGTCATCTGGGAGTGAAAGCGCAGCCTAGAGCACAGCTGTAAAACAAAACAAAACATTGATCCGCAGTGTAGGCACAATGATATTGAATATTCTGTAAAAAACTGTTGCTATCTTCCTCAGTTGTGCATTTGTACCTGAATTAATGCAGAGCCTCTCAGAGCCAGTTTCCCCCTTCTCCTTAGTTAAAGCTCTTTGGTAAGAGCTGATAAAATATCACAACCTTGTATGGGCAGAGCTGCGGCACTGTGTTTAAAAGATGTCTCTTCAGATCAATGGCTCAGATAAACACAGTTAAACATTGTGTCCCGCACTTGCTACTCCCCCACCTTCAACTGAGTGAGGCTCAGCTTGTGCACGACTTCTTCATGTTCATTGTTGGCATGGACTTAAATAACGGCCTCGTGGTCGTTGGATCCGTGGCTCAGGCTCCTCCCTATGATAGATTACTCTGCATTCTGACGCAGGGCCAAGCTTCCCTCTTGATGGAAGAGTAGGATTGGTGTCCAAATTTGGGGGTGTTGAGCAGCAGCAAGGCTATAAACGCTAAAGCCAGGCTTGGGCTTCTGGGCCTGAAACTCTGAGAGCAAATGCTTCATTGTGCGACAGCTGGTAGGGACACCCTCCGGTCATCACAAACTGCTGTACAACACAAAAATATGACCTGCTCTCCAGAGACAGGTCACACTTGCTGCTGTCTAAATTTGGTTTTCTGCTCGAGAAAGTTGTGTGATCTTCTACAGATGAGCAAAGACAAAAATCTCTTCCTTTAGTTCCTGACCTACATCCTGTTGCAACCCAAGAAAAATCCTGCATGAACATCAAGCACTGCACATATTCTGACTCAGCTTTAGTAGCATGCAGCCTGTGGAGCAGCTGACTTCTTCTTACCAGGCGCACAGTTGTCAACCAGAGCGCCCAGCGCTTTGCCGTCCCGCCAGTCACGGTTAAAGTTGTTGATGGGCAGCTGTGGCACTTTGTTCTGTATCCAGCCCAACAGGCGTTGCTTTGGAGTCAGTTTTTTCGTCTCCTCGTCATCCTCATCATCCCACATGGGCATTGAGATGGAGTAATGCAGAATGAGAGTCCAGATAAGACCCAGAATCAGCTTCAGATTGCCGTCCACAATGGCTTTGCTGTCTGTGATCAGAAAAAAAAGAGATTCCTGAAATGTTCATTTAATGTTTCATATCACAGACACTGGTGAGCTGCATTCTCTTATTTTAGAATTTCTGTGCTCAGTTTATTGTTTGTGTCACTGATAAATAAGATGTGTGTCAAAAATGGTCCTCCTGCAGAGTTTTTTACAGCTGACTGGGCTATTCTGGGTAGAAATATAAACAATAATGATTGACTGCTACGCAAAAAAGAATCTAATGCTTCTCACTGCTTCCCCTGAGCCCCTTTCTCTCAGACAGCTGTCTGGCTGAAGACCCCTGACAGTCTGTCATCCAGTCACAATTGTCCTCTGAAGGCAGTGACAGCTGAGGATGTGTGGAAATGGATCCCTCCCCACATTAGTACCTCTTGGATTTCAATTACCTCCTAAACTTGCAGCTCCACAGTGCTATAAATCAATTTAATTTATTGACAGTGAGCTTGCAGCTTGTTTCCAGAAGTTCTCAGAGGTGAAGTTTTTCAAATGAGCTTGTTAAAATCCACCTTAATTTGGAAACTGAGGCATTTGAGTGACAACAAAACTTCACCAAAGACAGCTGAACTTGAGTCATCCAGTCAAATTAAATTCAGTCTGAATATTTAATTGCCATTTGCGGATTAATATGGTGTTTTTTGTGTTTAAATCACTTTTGAAATGATTGTTTATCTGTTGCAAGACAGTTTCACTGTGCTTCACTTTTCGCAGATCAGATCCCAGCGTTTGATGTGTCACTGCTTGACTGGCACAGGCAGGTGGCACAATGTCTTTCCGGCTTTAAGGGCAACTGTGTGGTCAAAGGGACATCCATCAAATGGTTTCCAGTTACCCACTGTGACACAGATGCAACTGGTGGCTCTATTCAGAATTGCTGCTGCAACAAGGCCCAGACATTATCTTCAGAGGATTTCCTTGACCCAGCGGGGCTTCATGCAGGGAGGTGTGGAGGCCAGGAAGGAAAATGCCAGGACCTCTTTTATTTTCACTGCCCTGTTTCTGACAAAGCAGTCTGACCCTGAGTGTGTCTGTACAGCTGTGACAACTGTGCCACAAACACACAAGTGCACCAGGTTCTGTTGTCCTGTTGCTGAGGTGTGATCCATGCCAGATCTGCTTATTCCCTATTTCTAGGATGGAAGGTGACAATGTGGCCTTCACGGTCTAATGGCCAAAACAACAACCCAGACAGGAATTTCTCTAGAGAGTGTGTCAGGATCACCAGACTCCACAATAGAAATTTTTTGGAGGCCGAATCCTCATTATTTCGTATATTTAATTTTTTATTTATGTTCCCTCTGTTAGATTAATGATTCAGATGAAAGGATTTATGTGTCTCTCATCCTATTCGACATGTCTGGGAAGTTTTATTCTCTGTTTTCTTCTTTTTTGAGTCATCCTTTGGTAACTTTGGGAAAAATCTTCAAACCCACTCTAAGCAGTGGAATCACATAAATCACAGTCTGATCCCCAAATCCTTCAGGAGATCATCTTGTTCACACAAGAGTGTCTGATGGCCTTAAAATGCAAAAAGGGCCACTGAGGCATTCTGATCTGAGTGTTTTTGTATGAAACTGACAGCTGCACATATCTCTGACAAACATCTTTCTCATTAGCAAAGCCGTAGTGAATTTCAAGCATACTAGTTGCAGCATTGGTTCAGTGGGTGTTTGCTGAAGCAGCACTGAGTAGAAACAAGGTGGCGGCTCTGTCCCAGCTTCATGACCTCAGTGGCATCTCTGAGTAACTTTCCAGTAAGCTGTTGACCCTTGCAATGCTTTCCACTGACTGTGTCAACCATGTCGCTCTTCTGGCTGACACTGATAACAAACCGGGAAACGACAACCCTAAACTTTCCTACAGATTATTTTTTCCTCTGTAAGGTTGATATAAAACTCAACTTACCTATTGAGACCAGTTTGATGTGCTCCCTGTCCAGGAACTCCAACGCCACAGAAACATTTTCTAGCTTCATCTGACGAAAGTTTGGCCTCGTGTGGTGCTTTCTATACATCTTCTTCTGGCTCAGTACTTCCAGGAGGGAAATGAGCTTCAGGCCATCGCTAAAGTCCTTCTGCAGGTCAGTGATGGTCTTGTTGACACATTTGAGGTGCTCGTTGCACCACCTGGTGAAGGTGTTCTGCTGGATCTTCTTCCAGGGAGCATCCTCAGCCAGGTCCTTCTCTGTGGCCGGCATCTCGTCCTCCTCCTCGTCCCCAAAGTCGGTGGCCTGATAGTATTGGGGAGGCAGCTGGTCGTCGTAGTTGTTGGCCATCATGTTGGCTTGCTCCTTGTCAGCTTTTATACTTTGGTGACACTTGAGTGTTGGAGTGATGCGCAGAAAACCTTATCGGGTAGATGGCAAGCCAACGCAGAGCAGAGTTCAAACTTGGAGAAGTTTGAAAAGCAGAGATTTCTCTGACCTACTTGTGAAAAGGCCGCTGGTGTCGGGAAAGTGATGGATGAGATTATCCTGATCCTCCCTCTTCTCTTCTTTCTTTTTTTTTATAACTGGTGCCTTCCTGATAGCTCCCTCCTCTCTAAAACGTTCCTAAAAAGACTTTTTAGATTTCCTTGGCAGGTGAGCAGGAGATGCTGGAGCTGATTGAGCGTGTATAACTTGAACGTGGAGAGCGGACAGAGTTGGGTTTATAAAGGGTCCTGGGGCCACGTCACGCCGCGTCTGTGGTCATAGTCTATTTGCTCATCCATGAGGATAGCAGGAGTTGGGGTCGGTTTACAGGGGGGAGGGGGGCAGCGATTGGCCAGACCCCGAGTAGCGCAACAGTTGTGGCATGCATACTATTTATAGTCTCTCCTTTTTGGGCAAATATAGGGGGGCTGGGACTGACCAACTGTCTTGAATGTGTGTCATGCAGAACCAGAAGAAAAGAAAATCCCTCTGTTATATAAAAAAAAATTTATCAGGAGAATAATTTCTTCAAAAAATAGAGTCCTGAATTTGAAACACACATTCAGTGGTTCATAAAAATGGTCAAATCATTCATAAGACAGTCATCTGCCACCTCACAGTGAAATGCAGATGAGCTGGAAGGCAGGAAATGATGTTTTGGTGAAGTTTTAATTTAGAAATCAGTGTAAGTGTTTCCCTTAAAGTGTGAGACCTGCAGCGCTGGACTCATGACATCCATCTATAATGAGCCTGTGTGTAGTAATACTTGGGTTCAACATATCATGATGTAAAAAAGTAACAGTGAGCAGCCAGAAAACACTGTTTGCCTCCACCTCAGGAACTGGCATGGTGTTGTGACTCAGCACTCATTGACACTGGCTGCCAGCAGCAGCCATGATGAAGTGGAGGGAGGCAAAAATAACTGTGACACATGCTGAAGACATTCCCAGGAGACACTGGGAGGTCACACCAGAGGGGTCCACAGGTCAATTTAGCAATATGCCCCCCCAAAATGAGGAAAACTACAGGGTCCAGTTATGTTTAAAAATTTCACATGATTTTATGGACTTTTTTTTTTTTTTTCAAAGGAAGCATGTTCCTCAGTGTAGCAACAAATTACGTCAAGTCACGAGCCTATAGCTTCATCAGTTACTTTTACTGTTTAAAAAAATAGATTTTTAATTGACATATGCAGAGTGTATCAGTGGAACTCTAGATACATACAACCTGCACCCACCTTGTAAAATAATCATGGACCTTAAACACCCTTAAACTATGAACAATGTATGACCTAAAAGCTAACAAAAGATCATGAAAGGGCCATTAGTTACACAGTAACTGATTTCTGTAAACTGGGCAGTATTTTACTGCAATGTCAGCAGTAAAATACTGCACAAAGCCTTTATGGTATTTTACTATAAACACAGATGAATTGTGGGAATTTAATGTAAAACAATGAATCGTGGCAATTTCCTTTGTCACTACTGTAATTTCCCAGTTACTGTGAATCAAAAAACAGTAATAAACGGCTACGAAAATATGGCATCACAAACAAGTACTGCATAGTCACATGAGAACATTGTTTAGATGTTTACATGTGGGGTCACTCGCAGTAAAAAATCAAGCTGACAGCACAAATGTATCCCCTGATACAACATACTTTACTTTTTTTTATGTCACTGTGTTTTGGGTTCAATTTAATTCTTGGTGGAAAGGTGTTTTTTTTTGTTGATTTGATACAGTTATTGTAAGGCTTTTATTTTTAAAATTAGGCAGGTTTAAAGCAAAATCACTGTTTTCAAAACTAAATACATCAAACCAAAACTTTACCACCCACCATTGAAATTACATTGAAACTGTGTTGACGTGGTGGAGCAGCGGTTATCGTCTCAATGCAAGAGGTCCTAAGTTCAAGCCCCCCTGGAAACCTGACAAGCAAGTGTTCCTTTCTATATTCTCTCTGTGCATCTCTTAGTTTCATTCAAGTAGACTTAGTAGTGTAAAATATGATTGTAGGTTTTGGTGTTGCATTAATCTAAGTGCTCATTCAGGGTGAACACAGCCCTAAACAACCTCAAGAGTGGTTGTAATGGACTAAGAAAAGAGGTGAAAATGGCCTTCACTCAAAACAGCTGGAGACGTTGTTGTGAGAGACCCAGAATAATTCTTTAATTAGTAAATAAACAGGAAATGAAAACATGGTAATATCCTCGTAAAAGGAAGCATTCTACAATTACTGATGGAAGATTTATGGTAACTACTGCCAGCTGTGTAACTACCGGTACTGTATTTCAGGAATACTATAAAATAAAATACAGCAGAATGTGCTTTGATTCATTTTACAGTTTTATTATTTTATAATCAAAAACAGGATACAGAAATTCTACTGTAATTCATTTAACAGTAATAAAGCTGTGAAATGCTTCACAGTAATTAGTTACTGTGAAATCTACAGCAATTATTTACAGTGTAGTTCAGAATACTAGTAGCTAGCCATTGATAACGCATTGAAACAACTGTGTTGTAACATTGGGCTATATAAAAAAAAATTAAGTTCAATAACATGAAACAACAACCTTTTTCTTAATTTGTTTGGTTTAAATTAGACACACATAAAAGAAGTTAAAAGAAAAAAACTGTCATGTAAAGGTTTTTACCTGAATTAGTTACATATCTGGATTAAATTTTAGCCTTTAGAGCTGCCAAATGCCATATGCTTTTATTTTGTTGGGATAAGGGGGATTATGTTTTTACAACTTTGTGAAATTAGTTAAGTTATATTTTAAGGAAAAATCCCAATATGATTTAAAAAATAGTGTTGAGTTTTTTCACTCCAAAATTGAATTTTTGAAGAGGTTTTTGAACCTTTTCTATCTGACATAACCCATAATTCACATTGTTCCAATTTTTTTTTTTACAAATTATAGCATCTGAATGTGGTGTGGGTTAACAGATTATGCCTTGTGCTATCCTATGGGGTCCGGGTGACACAATCCTTACATTGACGTGTTCTCCCTACCATGACAAAGGTGGATAAAGGTGGAGAGGATTTCATGTAATCCATGGACACCAGTGAAGATCACAAATCATTGAAGCAAAAGAAAAGAAAGAAGAAAAGCACACTGTCTTGTGGGGTCTAGATGACCCCACTCCCAATGTTAAAGTACCTAGGATAGCACAATGTGAAGATCTGTGATAACCTTCTTGTAATCAATACGACTGACAGTGGATACATAAATGCTAAAAACAAAACAGGGAAAAATGTGGGGGCACAAGGTCACCATGGAAGAGCAGTTTTTTTACTTTTAAAATTCCATAGACCAATGCACATAATGATCTCTTTTTATTTTGTTACCAGTTATACTCACAAAAGAACTGCATGTATTCACATTCTAATCTGGTAGTAACGCTCATAATGCACAGGCTCGATTATGCAGCAGGGTCCTTGGTTGAAACTGATGGAACTATAAAATATTGCAAAAACAAGCTGATATTGCATCAAGTTTGAATGACTCTTAGGAGTTTTGCAATGCTTTTATACAAACTTACCTTTCACAGAGAAATATTTTATTAATACTATTTAGACATTCCAGTCACATTCAAGTCCATCTCACTACACTTTTGTGAATGAAGTATTCATCTTGAAACCCAACTTTCTTAACAAAAACATTGGTATAACTGTAATTCTATTCTCTTTAGGGAATAGTGAGCATATTTTTGTTAAAAAGTTAAATGATTTAGAGCCTCTCTGAGTGTTTTTCTTCGGTGGAGGTTAATTTCTTTTCTGTACGATTTTATTTCAAACTCCAGGAACTCAGCAAGAAGTGAAGAATTCTCTGCAATAATTTACAGTGCCAATGAAACAACAGCTGATGCATAATGCACACTGCAAAATCCTTCAAGAGTGAACAAACCTACCCTACATTCCCCCTCCAAAAACAATAGCAGAATAGCTGAAAATCACATAGAAAATTGACAAACCACCTCTTAATGTGAACTATCTAATGAAGTCAGTGGCAATAATTATAATTTCATAGAAATTTACCTCAAATGTGGCATTTGATAAAACATATTTCACAAAACCTGCTTTGTTTTGTGTTGTTTTCAGTTTTTCAGTTTCTAAAATATTTTTTTTACTAATCTTACTTTATAATGGAGCGTACCTCATGTGTGTCTGTTCCATCTGCAGAAAAATAATGACAGCTCTGATAAATGCTATAGCCTCAGCTACTGTTCATTTCTTTATTTTCAGGCTTCCCAAACCTTTGATTCAAATAAAAGTTTATTCAAATCTGTGCCTTGCACTAAGAACAAAAGTTTACATTTTATTTTGATTGTAAATGGTCTTATTTTGTCTTTGTGGTGCTCTTATTTTAAAGAGATCCAAATAAACAAGCGAGGAGATTTTTCTCTGTTGGCTGTGACATGGTCAGCTGGTGTCTCAGGAGACAGCCTCTGGCTGCTCTCCCAGACAGAATTTGACTGTTTTTCATTAATTATGTCTCTACTAACTCAATTTGAAATGTTAAAATATGAGTGTGCATATAGCAAACAAGAGGTTTCAAATGGTTGCTATTGATTATAGAATGTGATTAAGAATCAGAGGGGCTTTGGTGGAGACGTGACTGCAGCTAAGAGGCTTCATCGCTGCGCTGACGCACCGCCACGTCTATCTATCCACGAGGGAGCTGTGGCTGTGAGATCACACCACTTCTCTGGAGTTCAGGCTATTAATATCCACACAACCCCCCAGTAAAGTGAAGCCAGCGCAGACACGGTTCCCACTCAGGTCGAGTGTTTTCATGAATGGGACTCCCAGAAACCCAAAACCTTGTGACCGTAATAGTCGGTGAGGCCTGCATCCAAGAAAAGAAAACTCAGTCATCTTTTGAGCTGGATATATTTATTTTTTTCTTGAAGTCATTTACAGTGCAAAATAGACCTCCAAGTAACAAAATAGCCACAACTATACTGAAAACAACAATGCAATCCATGTGCAATACAGAAGCTTCCTAGGCGTTGGATGTTAATATTCATGAAACAAGCAAAAAAATAAAACACAATGATATCCCAAATTGGGCAGAGTATTCTATTGCAATAAATGGTTTTTATTGCAACAGGATCAAGTAGTGACTTTTGCAGTCGTGTGGCACATTTCATTTCTATGATTGTTTGTGTGCAGAAGTGACGTTGGTCCTGCTGTGTTTATGGAGGTTCCTAGTGTGCGCTCTGGCACCTATGCGGTCAGCTGCGATCTAAATGCATGCGACGAGTACCTCACCTTCAAGCACAGACACACTGACAATGGTTGGAGATGCTCCTCCAGATAACGTCACCATAAATAAACATTTACGTAACATAGAATCTGTCTATCAAATATACGATGCTCTTTCAAAAAAGAATAAACTTTCTACAAAGCTAGTACAAATGGATTTAGGAAATATCTCTCCCATAGTACTGTTTGTCACTCCTATTTACATGGAATACAAAGTAACAGAACTCACAAACATAAATTAGATCTATTATGCTCTACGTGTTTTATAGCATGCGCTTAAAGTCCTAGAGGTCGTCACACAAAAGATTATTTCACAGATGTAAACGGATTCCTTCAATACATAAATAGAAGTGTTTGTAAGTGATGCTAAGTCTGATGCTTTTCTATATGTACAGGTTTTGGACCCTCTCAAAGTCTCACCTCATTGATGGTTTTACCTGATCTGCAGCTAAAATAGCCGGATTTTTATGCAGCTTTCTGCTCATAAAGCTGAGTCACTGCAGTCCCATGGAGTACCTGTAAGCATCTGCAGACCTTCAAACAATCCACTCAGAAAAGCAGAGTCAATATAAATCGGATGAAGGCAAAGGAAAAGTTTCTTTGACATTTAGCTGAATGTAAGGAAAAACAACACAAAGTTCAGCTCAGCCTCAAGTTTTCTCAACTTTTGCTGCATTTTTAGAATACATCAAGAATGCAGCAGAGTGTGGGTCTTTTATTTCATTTTATTTTTTTGGTTTCAGAGCAGCTTTCTGTAGCTGCATGATTTAAAGGTGAGCAGGCAGGCAGGTTGGACACCGCTGACTTTTAGGTTTGCTACAGGTGTGCAGGGACTGACATTGTGCATGTCATATTTTTCAAAACGAGATCTGTGTGAAGCAATTATCAGGGCTGTACCTACAGAAGACAGCAGCCATGCAATCTCAGTTTGACGATAAGAAAAGGAATTACAGCAGGGCGAGCCAAACTGACAGGCAAAAGCCAACAACTTCTGCATTCAAAACAGCTTAGAAACCGTCAGCGTGGGGTTTTAAATCCCACTTTCGTCCTCAGACAGTTGCACAAAATATTTATAATAAGGTCCTTCAATTAAAACTGTTGCAAAGCTGCAACAGTTTGAACTGGGTTTGTGGGCCACATTGCAGCATTGACTCTGCTGTGAAGAAAACGTGAATTTATTGTTAAATAGTCCGCCCTGCATCATCCAGAGAGTTGTTTCAAATAGCAACTAAATTAGCTCATCCTGCAGATTCGGTTTAGCTCCTCTATGGCCCCTTTCTTAATTCTTCAAACAGATAGCCCTCTGACTGCTGTTTTCTTCAACTTGGACACTAATAAATTCTCAACACATCCTCATTTCACAGAGACCATTAAGCCGGGACTGGCAGGTTAGTTAAGATATTCTTGTCATTCTGGTAATTGCACTATAACTGGTGCTTTCACAGAAAATGCCTGACATTCAGTCATTGCTGAAAAGCAACTGATAGTTTGTTTTTTGGTGAATATACTGGTACTTATTTTCAGTGAATGGGAGTGCGCAGCCTGAACGTTTGCCTTTATTACCAAAGATACAACAGCTCCATCAAACATGAATAAATAATGGTTAAATTAAATAAATGCCATTTGAAGCACATTAAGACCTTCATTGTGTCACATTGCTGAAAGAGGAAAAAAAAAAGCTCATTTTTACTGACACAGGGGAGGACTGGCACAGCACTAGGACACTTCAACTGGAGGGATCCATCCTCATGTGGGCTCCCTGCAGGCCAGATCATTTCCATCGATGTTTTTCTCTACAAACAAGACTGACAGGCAGCATCATTCTCAGCGCACGTTGTACCGCCTCGTTAGAGATGAAACTTCCCATAGGTTTTTCTACTAAACTGCTGTCTTTTATATCCTCCTTTCAATCATTCCGGTTTAGTCTACGGATGTGGCAGAAGACAAGGAAGGCTGGTCTGAAGCAGACGTCCGTCCTTTTCACAGTTGTTACCCATCCAGTCAGCATCGGACCAGAGCTCTCAGTAAGCTAGCCATTGCTAGCAGCAGTGCTGCAGCTGTAGAGAGAGTCACAATGGAGCTCCAACCTACCTCACTCCCCTAAGGGAAGACATGAAAAAAGTTTATGGGAGGGGTGCAGGTGAGGGTTCATTACACACACATCAATAGCACAAAGCTTTTAAAAAAAAAAAAAAAAAAAAAGATACATTTTCGGAAATATGCATGAGGCTGTCTTCACGTATGCTGCAGGAGTTTCATGCTGTTACTGTGTTTAAGGTTAGGCCGGTTTTGAGGGCTACACCTGCTTCCTGCAGTCATGGTGAGGACCTCATGACTCACCAAAGAACCATCATGCTTGACTAATGTGTACTGAAGAGGGTCAAGCAAAGGAGGAAAATGAGAGCTCTGCTGGTTTACAGTGTGGACAAAAGTGGCAGAAAAGTACAAAGACTCCTATGGTCATTTCTGACTCATTAGTATTTAAGCCAGTATAAACAATAAAAATGTGTTGGAAAATCAGAGCGAGACCACTTTTTTATTTGGTCAGAAACACATATATTGTTCTGAGATGCAGCTTTAGACAGAACTGACTTTAATATCACTTTAATATCATAGACTTGTAGCAAACTTTTCAACTCTGCATTATAAAAGAATCAAGCATCGTCTATGTCTATTTAGACTTAAGTTGACCCAAGCTTTTCAGCAATAATTTATAGATAGCCTCAGAAGTTCAGATAGTGATAAAAAAAAATAAGAAACCAATTGTTTATCAGTTCATTGTCATCTAACCGAGCTCTTTATTTAGCGTAATTAATTAATTGTTCTGAAAAATGTCCCAATGTGTTGAAGGAGGTAAAACTGATATACCTGGAAGTAATTCACTACTTACTGGTGAAGTGGTTAAAAACGATTTTTTTCATAAACAAGTAACTAATTTGCAAGTTGAATTCAAAAATTGTAAACACTTTGACATTGAGCTGTAAAGTATTTTGGAATATTTTTGTGGACTCTTATGATCTTGTCACTTGTAATCTATTTGTGAATTTTTAGTGTTGCTGATTTTAAAATGAAACATTAGGGTTAAAGTCTAAAGGTCCAATTTTGAGGGAAGCTCCCTTGCTTTTTTGATATTACGTACTTTCATCACCATAGGGCAAACTGGATTATAAAGCGCACCTTCAGTGAATGGTCTCTTTTAGAACTTATGTCATGGTATGTAAGGCACAATTAATTTACTTTGGTGTACAGCACTTTGTTTTAAAAAGTGTAAAAAAATTGTAAAAAAAAAAAAAAATAATGATTTGATTTGATTTGATTTGATTCAGTTACACGCATTAAGTGAGACAAAAAAGCCGGAGATAAGTCCGTCAGTCAAAATTTATTGACTGAGTTCACAATAATTATGATTCTTCTTTGTGACATGCTACACATTAGCATATTCAAAATAATACCTTACCTTGTAAAAAGTCAGACTGATACCGCTAAAAAAAAAAACTTACTGTGACTACGCTAACTCCCAACCTTGTTAGTAACATATAGAAAACACAGGTAAACACTGCTACACGTTACCATATTTATATTAACACCTAACCTTGTTTGTACCTCGTAAAAAAAACAAAGCGCCATGTAGGCTAACTCTCAAAATCGCTTTAACATCAGGCGCACTAACATTTAAAAAAAAAATCAAATAAAATATAGAAAGATAAACTGCCAAACTGTTGCTGAAGTGTTACAAACTAACTAAGAAAGACATTCAGTAACCCATGACCCGTAACTCATCCTTAATGAAGAGGTTTCTTAAGGACCAGACAGTAACTCATTTGTCTCCAACTTTGTAATCGCCTCTGGGTCACTTGAGGGCAATAAGAATGAGTCTGCTGACAGCTGTGCTTACATTATTATATGAAAAAACCATGCAAAAAGCTGACTTGAGTAGTTAAAAACCTAAAGTGTGAACACATTTTACTGTCTGCCTTTTGGGGCTGCATGTGGTTAACATTTACATGAGCAACAAAGTATGCATGTTAATTCTTCTTGTAATTAAAATCATTAATGCAACAGCATCTCTTTAACTACATTACATTTTCTTCATTAAAAGCTGGCTACATTTCAGTCTAAGTTTCCTTTTTTTGCTATAAAACTAAAGAAAAAAAACTTATTTAAGCAGCTGATTCTTCCTTTAAAGAAATGTAAGGTCATTTTCAAATACATTTCTAAATGAAAGGGGTCTACTTAAATCCACAATGAAGTCATGTGTTTCATTACTGAGCAGAGTAGGTTTCACAGATTATGAGGTGCACATGAAGTGTACCATTAAGTCCTTTGTTCTAACAGCCTGTGGTTGGCACGCTCTCAAAGTAATTTAGACACACAATCAATGTGTGGGCGTTTAAGTTAAGTAGTGATGGTGCCAATGAGCCTTCCAGAGACAGAAGCTCAGTTGATTTTAAAGGAAATCAGGAGGTCCTGCAGTGATTTAATCGTATAAGAAACAAAATGCAGTACAAGCAAATAGAAAGAATATTTCTTAGGCCAGATATACATGATGATAAATGTGCTTTACTTTTTCCAAGACAGCAATAAGGCATATTTCCCAAAATGGTGAACACTAATTCATTTCCACTCAAAGAAATATTATACATTTGTCAAACTGCCTACCCGTCCCATCCTACTGAGCGTTCACAAACACATTACCATATACTGCTAAATTACATCCAAACTGTTTTGTTTCTTTAAGAATCAGAGTGTTCTTTAAAATGTAGAATAAATCCGAACTTCAGAGAATCTCAACATGACAGTAACAGGCTTAGTTCACCAAAATAACAAAACAACTTGTTTATTTTTTGTCCTTTTTGTATTAAATTGCAATGCAAAAGTTACCAGAGTAAAATATTTCTGAGTACGACAGCTCGCCAATATTTATTGGAGGTTTGTCCAGCTAAGAGGAATCACTCTGTCCAATCAGTCATTTCTTTGACAGTAATTTATGGCTGCAATTTCATTTATGAAAATAGTGTCTTTGAAGCCTCTTTAGTGCCTGACTGAGCCGCTGATCCTGGACACTAAAGTAAATGTAAACAAAGTCTGGAACCTGCAGATAAATCCCATTCTTTCTACATTTAGGTGAACTAATCCGTTGTGTATAATAACTATTATGCAGAGATAAACTCCTCCCATACCTTGCTCTCTGGGACGCCAGCTCCGACAACCAGCACCAGACCACAGCCACAATTACAATCATTCCTATGAAGGGGATGGAGAGAACAGGGTGCTCAGACGGATGGATGAGTCTCTGAGGAGGGAACAAAAACAAGCACAACGACCATGGAGATGAGGAGGATGAAGGAATGGATGAATGGACTCAAGTGGCAAAATAATCAACACCGAGATAAAGAGTTGCAACAAAACAGCAAACTGAGCCAAAACAGAAAAATAATCAACCAATTCAATGTGTGACAATGGATGCATGGTGTGGAGCGAAGGTACTAATGGAGGAATTCAACTTCCTATCAAACAAACAATGCATGGCAGAAACATCAACCAAATGGGAGTATGGGTGCACGGAAATGTGTGGCATTTACTGTCAGCGTGTGAGGCCAGGAATAAGACGGAAGACACACGTTGTCTAGATGAGTATTAGTTAGAGGTTACAAGTCTCTCCTCATTTTGTGGAGACCTTGGTTTAATGCAGGCTGAGAGATCATGGACATTCAGAGAACAAGGACAGCATCAGAGACAGGCACGGGTAGACAGTTTGACACCACGCAGACACACCTCACCATGGCTGTTGTAGACAAAACACAGTTTTCACCTCAGTCATTTTTCATTTATTCTTTAGTCGGGTTAACTTTCAACCAACTGGTTCCATAATTATAGGGTTTCTTTAAAATGTCAGATGGACATCTTTCCTTTTCTCATGCTGTGATTGCTCTACTCTTCTTTTTAAAAGCGTCTACGTTTTTTGGCTAACAGCTAGGTATTTTTTCAACAGTAGAAACTATTTAAAGGACTCTTAACTGTTGATATTTCTCCAAAATCTTCTCATAATTCTGTTGTTTTGTCTTCTACTGGGGAAATTTTGTTTTCACATATTAGTGTGTTTGTCCATCAACAGTATTAAGCAGCACTGCCACAGAGAAGTCAGGACACAGAAACAGCGGGAGGGGGCGATCCCCAACCCAAAGCACAGTAAAAACTGATATGGGCTGACAGACCAGGTCAGCTCATTTGAAACATGTATTGCTACGATATGAGACACATAAAAAAGTGGGCTCGACAAACAAAGGAGGTTTGTGTTAGTTGAAAATGCGGCTGAAAAAAGCACGTCTTTAATCATTTAGAAATCACTTCAATAAAGAAGATTAATTGCATGTTATGCCTTGAAAAAAATATCCACTATGCGGTAAGAAATACAGTAAAATGTCTTGAAATTGGACACTGACTGAACAGTATTTTACATATTCCCATTTGTCTCAGGGTGGCAGGCCTTTGGTGTCTTACCCGATTCCCTCCTGACAGCTTTTCCAGCTCTGCCTTGCAGCGCTGCAGCTCCTCCTCCAGCTCTGCTCGCTCCCTCTGGCTGCTGTCATACAGTACCTGCAGTTCCTGGAGCTCCATCTTTAGTCCGTCACACTAGTGGACACAAGCAAATTATTTAAATGTGACAGCATGATGTTACCCACATAACCCCCAAAAATCTGTTTGTTTTTAACTCCAGGGCATCATACTTCTCTCTGGACCTGCGAGGCCTTCTCCTCAGCCTGTTTCAGCTGGTCTCTCAGGGAGAAGATTTCCCCAACGCCTCCGTTCCAGCCTGTCGGTGTCACCGGCTTTCCATCAAAGGAGATATTCTTCTGGATGGAGGCATCCACCAGGCGACAGTTCTCAGACTGGGCCATGGTCATGTAGCTCTCTGTCATGACCTCATCTGAGCCAATCTCTGTCACTTTCCCGTCTGTGCCCTCTACTGTGTCCTCCTCTTTCAGTGACAGGTAGACACTGGAGCTGAAAGATCAGACCCATATTGTTAGATACACTTTTGGAAAAGATTTAAGCTAAAAAATACCAGGCAGGTTTGGGGCTATCAAGTGAGGTATTCTAAATGAGAGGCAGAGCTTTCAGCTATCAGGCTTCTTTTTCTTTGTTCCAGTCCAGGAGGCAGACACCAACTGCTTTCAAAGTGAGAAACTTTCCTTTTAGAAAAAAACTTTTAGTCAGCGTCTTGCTTGCCAAAAACAGGAAAGCTGCAATATGTATGTCACTTTTATAGACCATTAGTAAACAAGTAAGAGAATCTCGTTTTATTGGAAAATTGGATTTTACAGTCCTCATTATAAAACTCTGTCTGAGGCTTTTCTTGAAAGTTTTTGAGACAACCTTAGTTGGGAACTGGTACTTTATTAAAATATGGTAATACGGCACAGTTTGAATTCTGTTCAGTTATGCTGCTATAGGCTTGGATGGCTAGAGGTTTTGAAAGACAGCAGGTGATTTTACCATTGAACACTATTGTCAGTCTGCTCTTTTTCTCATTCATAAATGTACTGTCAATGTCATTTTTGCAATCCTTAAGGCTTTAGTCACATGTACGGGGGGGGGGTCAACCCATACAGGTGCTGTGGGTTTTCGGGTTATCTGCGGCCGTGGAGAGTTGTAGACAGGAGCAAATGCATCTCAAAAGGGGTACAAAGTGTGTCTTGCTCAAGCGGCCACTTCAGGGGACATCATGAAAATGGACCGTACCATTGTTTTGTGAGGTAAGTGTATCATGAAATACACTATATAACCAAAAGCAATGGCTCACCCATCCAAATGATCAGAATCAGGTGTCCTAATCACTCGGCCTGGCCACAGGTCGATAAATTCAAGAACTCAGGCATGCAGACTGTTTTTACAAACATTTGTGAAAGAATGAGCCGCTATCAGGAGCTCAGAGAATTCCAGCGTGGACCTGTCAAAGGATGCCACCTTTGCAACAAAGTCAGTTGTGAAATTTCCTCGCTCCTAATTATTCCACAGTCAACTGTCAGCTCTATCAGAACAAATTGGAAGAGTTTGGAAACAACAGCAAGTCAGCCACCAAGTGGTACACTACATAAACTGACGGAGAGGGGTCGGCAGATGCTAAAGTGTGAAGTGCAAAGAGGTCGCCACCTTTCTGCACAGTCAATTGGTGCAGAGCTCCGAACCTCAGGTGATCTTCAGATTAGCCCAAGTACAGTATGCAGAGAGCTTCATGGAATGGGTTTCCATGGCAGAGCAGCTGCATCCAAGCCTCACATCACCAAGTGCAAAGTGACGGCTGAAGTGGTGTAAAGCAGGACGCCACTGGACTCTAGAGCAGTGGAGACACCTTCTCTGGAATGATGATTCACGCTTTTCCATCTGGCAATCTGATGGTCAAGTCTCCATTTGGAGGTTACCAGAAGAACGGTACATTTCAGACTACACTGTACCGAGTGTGAAATTTGGTGGAGGAGGATTCATGGTGTGGGGTTGTCTTTCAAGACTTGGGCTTGGCCCTTAAGTTCCAGTAAAAGGAACTCTGAATGCTTCAGGATACCAAAACATTTTGGACAATTCCATGCTCCAACCTTGTGGAAACAGTTTGGAGCGGGCCCCTTCCTCTTCCAACATGACTGTGCACCAGAGCACAAAGCAAGGTCCATAAAGACATGGATGACAGAGTCTGCTGTGGATGAACTTGACTGGTCTGCACAGAGTCCTGACCAGAACCTGATAGAACACCTTTGGAATGAATTAGAGCGGAGACTGAGAGCCAGGCCCTCTCCACCAACATCAGTGTGAGACCTCACCAATGCATTTTTGGAAGAACGGTCAAACATTCCTAGGAACACACTCCTCAACCTTGTAGACAGCCTTTCCAGAAGAGCTGAAGCTGTAAAAGCTGCAAATGGTGGACAGACATCATATTGAACTCTATGGGTATAGAATGGGATGGCACTTCAGTTTATATGCGAGTCAAGGCAGGTGAGCCAATGCTTTTGGTAAAATAGCGTATTGGGCAAAATAAGTTACCCACACTTATCATCTACGGGTGATGCTGTTGTATAGTGCCTTTATGCTGAAGTCCTTAGTAAGGTGCGCATACTGGTTCCTTACCAACCACGAGGAAGCGCTGCACACGCGGGGTGTGCAGGTGATCAAATCAAATCAAAGTTAATTCGTATAGCACCTTTAAAACACAAGGCATTCAAAGTGCTTTACAAGATGAAATTTAAAAACAAAGGACGAGACAAAAAATATGTAATGATACGTAAAATGCTCATAGAACGCCCACACAAACGACGCCCTGATTTTCAAATTTCCTCATTTCTAACAGTCAGGCTGCACACACGGAGCACACACGTATCACTTGTACAGCACTTATGGGCCTCTTGCACAATGCACACATTTCGGGGGAGTTAAAAAAAAAAGAAAACTTTGTACAATGTGCTTTTTTTCTTATCTACTCTGCCCGTACTTACACTTATGTATTGTTTATCTTGTTTAAGTGTTTGAAGATTTTCACTCTACAGGCTCATCTAGCAATCTACAATCTTACAATCTTAATTGTATTTGTCTGATTCCTTCTTACTTCTCCCATGAGTGCAACTACTAAAGCATTGCTTTTGTCTTTCAGCAGATGTTACAGGGATTTTTTGCTTGTCTACTTTCTGTTCCCTCATTGCTGCAGAGACCTCTTCCTCCTGGCTTATAAACAGATGTTGCAAGCCTTTTGTGCTCTTCTGTCTGTGTCCTGTTTTCTCATTGCTGCAGTTACTAGCTATCTTTTTGTTTTTTACAGAAGGTGTCTGATTCTTTGTTTTTTCTGTCAGAGCCCAACACAAATGGTAGCTCTTAGCTCTAAGGACAAGGTTAAATCCAAATTATCTTTAAAAAAAGGCATTTCAAAGAAGTGGCTCGTTGAAGCTCCATTGACTCAGATGAGAATTGGAGAACATTGGAGCTGCATCACCTGCATCAGCTACAACAGGCCAGACCTAAATCTTTAACAATATTTTAGGTATCAGATGAGCTACGGAAAGGGAAAGGGTCAAATCCCGCAGCAAGAGAAGCAAGGTGATAAGCCGCAGAACAATGCTGGAAAAAAAGTATTAATGCGACGTGCTTGCAAATGTCTGCTGGTTGTCACGGCAACAAAGCAACATTGCAGCCAAGCTTACTAACTAACACATTAACACAAACAACTAAGCGCTGTGGCTGCGGAGCTTCCTCAGAAGTTGTCATTATTTTCTTTTGTTTTTGGTCAAATTGTTGGTGTGCTTGTTAATCACAATACGACCATAAGCCTTTAAATTAAAAAGAAGTTTATTTATTATATCAATATCTAGAAATTTAAGTCAGCATATTATCAAAACCTGCATTTCATCACTTGAGGTGCCTCGGGCATCTAGTTCAGATGCCTCCTGGACACCTCCCCGGGTAGGTGTTTCAGGCATGTCCCACTGGGCGGGGGCCCAGGGGAAGACCCAGGACATGCTGGAGAGAATATGCCTCTCAGCTGGCCTGGGAACGCCTCGGGGTCCCCCCAGAGGAGCTGGAGGAAGTGGCTGGGGCGAGGGAAGTCTGGGAATCTTTGCTTAGACTGCTGACCCGGTCCCGGATAAGCGGAGGACGATGGATGCATGGATGGCATATCATCTTTTGATCTCAACGTGTTCCCTTTGGTCTTTTAATTATGATTATGTCATCTTTAGCCAAAATCCAATAAACTGTGTTGTTTTCTAGGACATAGTTTCTGCAGAGCAGGAGGAGTTTATTAGAACTTTGCCTCAGAGTTGTGGGCGGGATTGTTGGCACTGAGCAACCCCATCGCCTCTTCCCCTCCTTGTTGCTGAGAGCTCGGAGCAGAGAGCTTAAGGCCCACACAGTGCATTTTCTATGCCACAAATATGTTCTTTATCAAACAGCTTTTTATTGTCTGCTCCTAATTCACAACAATTTGAATTAAAAAAATGCTCAGAAATGCAATTTTAAGCTAAATTTTCTTCATATATGTCCTCCGTCATCAGAAAAATGCCACAGAAACACCTATTTTTTTGGTGTAGGCTTTTAAAAGTACAAATCTGCCTGCAGTGACTGAGTACAACATATGGCTATAATAAGGGGTCAGTTTCCCAGAGCACTCCCCACCACCACCACCAATGGCTGATCAACAAGCAGTACTCCTGAGTGAGCAGTGTTGACCTCTCACCACGTCCTCTGTCTCTGCAGCAGCTGCAGCCGCTCTGAGAGATGTCTGTTGTCCTCTTTCAGGGTCTGACACTCTTCCCTCAGCTTTCGGCACTCCTCCTTCAGCAGGTCCACGTCACCTGGGACAACAGACAGAAGGTAGTAGATATTTTGGGCTGGAGAATTTTTCATGCTGCAGTGTTTAGAACACATTTTCATTTCTCAAATGCTAGTTTGTGTCATTACCTCTGACTGGTGAGCCAAACTAGCCAAATTTGTAACTCTGTGGTGTAAACACGTAACGAAAGAAATATCCTAGGCCGGAAAAATAAAAGGGACGCTTCAGGCAGCTGAGCAATAGAATCTTCTGTGGGAGAGAATAAATCTCTTTGGTGTGGCTTTTAGCCTTGGTGACTTGGCAGACCTATTACATGCACAAAAAGCCATAAAGGCCATAAATCACACAGAAGAGAAGTCATTAGATGTCCTCCTTTGTTCTGAATGCAGGTCAGCTGAGCTCATCTTTTACTTCACTTGGGGAATGAAGGATCTGCTCCTTAACTCATCACAGCAAAGGTTTAGGACAATCATGTTTTGGTAAATAACACCCGGCCTTTTCCCAAAGTCCCACCCGAGGCTCAGCTGAGAAGCCCAGCAGTGATGTCATGTGTTGTGTCTTTGTGTGTCTTTGTGTGTCGTGACTTCATCTTCCTGGTATCCTAACATACACATCATTTGCAACCCTCAGCAACCACATTTTTAAAAGTTTATGAAGCCTAGAATTGATTTATGTTCTTGACTACAGGATGTTAAAATGATGTGAAAGAATAGGACCATCCATTATCTTGCCGTTTGTTTTCCAGATTTAATACACAGTGACAGATTGTGGGTTGGTTAGTGTGAGCTCGACAGGTTCATGTGAGAAGACGTCAGAACGTTTACGAGGAAAATCATTGCAGGATTTTTGACAGCAACCTCCTCATTCTCAGTTCCTTCTGCTGTTCAGCCATCTACAGCTGTCTTGTGTGATCCTTTACTTCCTCACCCTCTCTCCTCTCTGCCTCCCTGCGCTGGCTCTTCATCCTGATCTCAGCCCTCAGCGTTGTGATCTCCAGCTCGTACTCCTGGGTCTCATCGCTGAGGCGCTGCAGCTCGGCCCGCCGCCGACACAGCTCTTCCTGCAGCGACGCAATGTCGTTCTCCCTCTCTGCGGCAGCCTCCTCCGCCGCCTGCTGGAGCAGAACCACCTCCTCTTGGGCCACACGCAGCTCCTCCTGGAGCTCAGTAAGTTCACTTTCCTTCTCCTCCTCCAGGCTGTCCATCTCCTCCTGCACAGAGCGCAGCTGGGCTGCAGCCAGAGGTGGAGAAGTTTAGCCTTTCTGTTTGGAAGATGCAAGCGTGAAACTGCAGCCTGAACACATTCGTGTGCGCGCGTGATCTCAGCGGAGGTTTTTGCGAAAGTGGGATGCGTGTGTTTGCACGTGGGTGGCGTGTTCTTGCACGGGCTTCAGTGTGTGTGCCGTGTGTGGGTACAGAAAGAGCAGCTGATGTAACTGAACGTAACAGGCTCGCTTTTTAGAGGAAAGGTCTAACTTTTTAAGTTCAGTCCATTCAGGAAGGACAGCTGGACTTCTATTTCTATTTTTTTTAACTAAATTCACCTTTTTTATTGTTTCCTTTTTAAAACGTTATTGTTAGGAACTTATGTAGTTATGATACATGATATTTTATGTTAGTAATAAGTTATCCCCTACAGATTTCCACCAGAATTTAAAAATTGTTTTCAATTCAAGCTTTATTTATATTTCAAGAGGTAAAGGTTAAATCAATAGGGCAGACACTTGCTGCAGACAACAGGGATTTACTGACATTTTTAAAAAATGTATAGCCACTTCAACAGAGGATGTGCCATTTGAACTCAATTACAAATAAAAAGGGCATAGGGCTGGGCATTACTGCTAAAGTACAATTCACACAAATACACAGTTTAATTTTCCATACAATACAATACAGATTGTCAAATAACTGAAATAATTTGATTTTTTTTTTAAATAAAAGTAGGAAAAAAGGAATTAAATACTAATCGAAAGCTGTTTTTTGACAGAAAAAAATGGATTTAAAGCAAAATCAAATTATAGATTTACTGAAGTAAAAATTTTATTTTATAAGTAAAGATGCATCCGTTTTTTTAAACCGTGCTGTAAAAGGCAGCATGAGTTGCTGTTATTGATAGTATTTTGTGAAACTGTCAGATTACAATGTGTCAGATGGATGATAAATCTTGATTAGACTTAAATGAAAGGAAACGAAAAACTATTCTTTCCTGTAACTTTAAAAATGGTTAAATATCTATATTCACTCTGACTCATTTAGTCAAAATTTTCCTAACTTAGATGATATTTGTTCTAAACTTTAGGGTCTTCCATTTATTTTGAGGTTTGAATTACTTCCTGCAGTGTAGCATTGAACTGAGCCTATCATAATGCAGCTCCAATCCCCTGGAAATTATTTTTTGAATCAATAACTACTCGATTTATGTGTTGGTTTTAATTCTGGTCATCTGCTTTCAGAGATTAGACAGTAATGAACAAACAAAGCAGCAAAATAAAATCAATATAAGACATTAGGCGAATTAATAGTAACATAAAACACAAATGGTTATTACTTTTTGCTCTTATATTAATACCTTGAAGATTCTGGATCTGCCGTGTGAAGGCCTCAGCCTGATGAGCACTGGCTAAACGCTCATCCTCCAGCAGACCTGGTGGAAAAGACAGGAGAAGAAGATGGGTGACAGGAGAAAGTCATCAGTACTCGCAACTCATCCTTTGAAAATAAGGCACAGCTAGAAGACATAAGGAACTTTTCAAAACCAGCCCAGTAATATACGTTTTTAGCACATTATTATCAAAGACAGAAGGCAAATAAAGCTGATTCTTTTGGCTGTAATCTTTAACAGATTTTACTTTTGTTCTAAAGCTTTCTGTCCATGTTTGGTTCCTTTAGTTCCTGTGATGCCAAAATATTTCCGTTGCGAGCCTCAGGCAGATTCACTGGAGGCTGTAATACAACACCAATGCAGAGAATAGTCACTTCAGTCTTTAGGTTCTAGAAGCATCGGTTATTGAGCACATAAACCACCACAGGGAAACTTCTGATGCCTAACAATAAAAATATGCATCAAAACACTTTGCCTTCAGAATTACCTTAAATTAACTTAAAAGCAAAAACATAAGTGATATTTTTTTCATTGCTGGAAACAAATTTTGGCATCAAGGGGTTCAAATAATTGAAAATATTTGAATAAAATAAAAAAAAAAAGGGGGTCTTCGTCTGTTTCTGTATTTATTTGGTTTTATTGTGCCGAATTCTAAAACCTTTCTGAAATATATTTCTATGTGTGGGAAAGACTTTCCTGGAATTAGGTTGAACCGGTTGGCCAGGGATATTTTTTCATGACATTTTATTTCATAATGACCCACCCATTTAAAAAAAAAAAGTTTAGGATGGAGGGGGCACTACCACTGTCTGTTGGACGGTGTAGATAGTTTTCAGACAGGACTGATGTACTAGCTAGATCTGCAAATAGTCCTCCATTTGCTTAAACAACCCCCCCCCCCCACCACCACCACCACCACCACTACCATAAAGTTCTTTCAATTATTTCAATAATTAAAAAAAATATCTTCAAGTATGTATGCATTTTTGAATTACAAATGCTTTGAAAAATAGAGAAGGGGCCATGAACAAATCATTTAACTACAGTGTTTTCCGACTGCACTTTAGACCATTTGTTCAAGAAGAACCCCCCTCCCCCCCCCTCTCTGTTTTGCAGCACACAGCTGTCTGAGGAATGCCCCCCCTCTAACCGCCCTCAGTCACTGCTGCCAGACCGACCACTGAGCTCATCACACAGTCAAATGCACACACTTATAAACACCCGCTATGCTCAGCCTGCCTTCAGATCAGTGGCCTTACTCACCACCGACGTCTCAGAGCATTAAGCTCATCCTGGCTAAGGTGTGATGTGACGCTCTATTCAAAGAAGATGAACAAACAAGACACAAACACTTGAGACTTCTACGTGTCCATCTGCACTGCAGAACACAGAAACCATTTGTTTGTGAGGGATAATTCCTAAACCTTTTTGCTTCTACAGATATGGACTTAAAATAAATGAAATTTGATGATCGTAAAAAACACCCCTCTGAACTTGTTTTTCAATGGAGATGTTCCTACGATACTGACGTTTTGGTTTTTTAAAAAGTGTTTAAACTTGAATCAGTAAATGTTAATCTCAACAGTAAAACAGAGGATGTTTAATAATCCTATGATCAGACGTGTTCAAATGAGCCCTTAAACAAATGCAGCAGAAAACATCTTGGATCCGTCAGCAGAAGGTAAGAAGGCAGGCACTTCAGCCTTCGTTAATAGCTTTTGGTTAATAATGCAGAGATTTTACTTAAATTTATTCCAAGGTAAGAGGAGAGCCAGAATAAAAAGGAGTTGGTGCAACAAAATTAAGAAATCTGTTTTTTTAAAGACCTTTTATAGTTAATTAATTTGGGTAAAATGTGTTTAAAACCTTTTGATTTTGATCTTTTCTTGTTCCATATTTTTGTTTTGTTTTTCTGTCAAAATACATCATTCTAGTAGCTGTCTCCCTCAGTGGAAGATTCCTAATCTGTTTTTTCCTAAAGACCACTATGCAAGGAGAGTGTGTGAGTGCAGCGTGTGTGAGTACGGCTTCAGAGCGGCCGTTCAAAGGTCAGATGAATGTTTGATAATCGAGTGAGATGGATGATTCACTGCATATATAATGACTTGCGTGCAGCCTGGACTTCCCACCTTGTAACTCGTGGAAGCTCTCCTGGTGCTTGTTGGACGTCTCTCTGGCTTCATCCAGCTCCAGCAGCAGCTGCAGCACCTGAGCTCGGAGCTCCTCCAGCTCCTGCTCCTCTGTCAGTAGCTCTTCCTCCTTCCTCTTCTTCTCCTCCCCTTCACCTTCCTCCTGCTTCAGTTTCTTTTCTTCTCCCTCTTCCTCCTGAGATTGATCCATCTGGTCCTTTCTGTTGTTCTCTTCCAGGACGCCTCTCTCCTTGGCTGTGATCTCACTATCCATGTTGGGGCTGCTTTCAGCTTTCAGGTCACAGGGGTCATCTGAAAGGAGGTTGACACAAAAATAAGGAACAGTCAAAAAGAAAAGCTCTCGCGATCTCCCAAAAGTTTTCATCCGTTTTCTTTTGGATCAACAGCACCATCTTGTGATGCCACAAAAACTGGCGCAGACCTTTTTTAAATAAAATGAGCCTAAAGATTTCACACTTTCACCCTCTCATCGGAGCTGGGATGCTTAACATTTTATCTGCAAGTGAAAGCGTCGCTTAGAAACATATGATCTGCTGTCTGGAGTTTCATAATTACGCAGAGGTTGAGACACTATTCTATTGAGTGTGGCGGCATGCATGCAGCCACATGTGCAGTGACACGTCCTTCAATCTACACTGCAAATTTAAATACTTGGCCAGTAGGTGGAGTGAGTTAGCTGACACAATGCGGCAAAAGAGGGGGGGGGGATGTTGAAGCTATCACTATGAGTCACCACTCAGCAATGCGCCTCAAAGTCTATAACAGCACGGTGCTGGCACTCAAACTTGGAGACACAAGTCCCATTTTTTCCCCTTTTTAACCCAACGTGCTCTGTTTGTTAGAAGCTTTGCATCAGCTTGCTGTCTGATGCAGGAACTCAAACCAGAACAACAGCTGCTGCAAACAGAAGACGGATCTGAGAGGAGAGAAAAGATCTACAGCGGAACAACAGGGGGGGGGGCAAATTCCCACTTTGGCTCATTTTTGTTCGCATGACAGCAGACGTGGAGCTAAATGATCATACTGACAGTGATGGATTCTTCTCAGCCTGAGTGGATTAGACTACCGTCACATAATCAGTCTTTTTTTTTTTTTTTAGATTTTCCTTAAAGCACACGCCCTGACATTCAGCCATCTTTCTTTCAGCCCCACCAAACACACCCTTCAGGGTCAAGTCCACCTCAGAGATGCAGTAATATGCAGGGCTTTACATGTGTACTAACAAAGTGAAGTGAGGCTGAGAGGAGACTGCTGGGATGTGGTGAGGAGAGATGTTGCAGCAGGGGACAGAGTAACCTATTAACTACAGATCTACTCTAATTAATAATAATGCACACCAGTGTAATCCTGACTCGGGGGATGCTTCCTTTCCTTTATTTCTTTCCTCTCTGGACGGATCTATTTCTATCTCAGCCGAGCAAACGTAACACATTTTCATCCTTTATCCACAGGAGCCCTCATTTTTTTCCTGTCTCATAATAATAATTTAAACAACGCAGCCCCGAGAGTAATGAGAGAGGTCTCATGAACGCTGAGCTATTTTGTCATTAAACTTTGATGCTGGTGTAATGAGTTAGTCATAAAAAGGAGAGTTGGAGCACCAAGTGAGGCAGAGCTGCTCAGTACAGCCAGAGGCAGCCAAAGGCCATCAAGAGACAAAAAAAATTTCTCCAGCGAGTATCAGTCACGTCATAACCGTCTAACATCTTTAGCTTGGGGTATGATTCTGAGAAATTTCGTCTGTGCTTTGTTTCAGAGTCAGAGTTTAGTTGTATCCATCTGTTTTCTTCATTGGCCTTGATGAGTCACTTCATGCTGTCTTTAAAATCCAGACAAATGCATTCCTCCTCACTTGGGTTATTTTACATGGACTTAAGGCTGAAATAAAAACACAGATGCTGTCAAATTCAGCATTTATGGAGTGGTTACATGTAAATTAGCATTAAAAAGGCTTTACTTTACACATTTAAGTGCACAAAAAACAACTTCACTAAAAAAGTTTCGGGGGAGAATTAATTTGCTGGTAAATAAAATTGAAGTTCCTGCCAACAAACAAGGCAGACAAAGGCTTAAGGCAGGGGTGGCTAACCCTGACCCTCAAGAGCCTCAACCCTGCCTGTTTTCCAGCTCTCCCTGGACTGCTTGATGCTGATAACCTAAACCAGGTGTGTTCAGTCAATCAGGATGTGAAATCACTTAAGTCAGCTAATCAACAGCAAGCTGGTGAGGGAGAGCTGGAAAACAGGCAAGGTTGAGGCTCTTGAGGGCCAGGGTTAGCCACCCCTGGCTTAAGGGATACATGATATTACCAAAAGCATTGGCTCACCTGTCTTGACTCGCATATAAACTGAAGTGCCATCCCATTCTATACCATAGAGTTCAATATGATGTCGGTCCACCATTTGCAGCTTTTACAGCTTCTGCTCTTCTGGGGAGGCTGTCTACAAGGTTGAGGAGTGTGTTTCTAGGAATGTTTGACCGTTCTTCCAAAAACGCATTGGTGAGGTCTCACACTGATGTTGGTGGAGAGGGCCTGGCTCTCAGTCTCCGCTCTAATTCATTCCAAAGGTGTTCTATCAGGTTCTGGTCTGGACTCTGTGCAGACCAGTCAAGTTCATCCACAGCAGACTCTGTCATCCATGTCTTTATGGACCTTGCTTTGTGCTCTGGTGCACAGTCATGTTGGAAGAGGAAGGGGCCCGCTCCAAACTGTTTCCACAAGGTTGGAGCATGGAATTGTCCAAAATGTTTTGGTATCCTGAAGCATTCAGAGTTCCTTTTACTGGAACTTAAGGGCCAAGCCCAAGTCCTGAAAGACAACCCCACACCATGAATCCTCATCCACCAAATTTCACACTCGGCACAGTGTAGTCTGAAATGTACCGTTCTTCTGGTAACCTCCAAATGCAGACTTGTCCATCAGATTGCCAGATGGAAAAGCGTGAATCATCATTCCAGAGAAGGTGTCTACACTGCTCTAGAGTCCAGTGGCGTCCTGCTTTACACCACTTCAGCCGTCACTTTGCACTTGGTGATGTGAGGCTTGGATGCAGCTACTCTGCCATGGAAACTCATTCCATGAAGCTCTCTGCGTACTGTACTGCGTACGGTGACCTCTTTGCACTTCACACTTTAGCATCTGCTGACCCCTCTCCGTCAGTTTATGTAGTGTACCACTTGGTGGCTGACTTGCTGTTGTTTCCAAACCTCACTGAGCTCCTGAGAGCGGCTCATTCTTTCACAAATGTTTGTAAAAGCAGTTTGCATTCCCGAGTTCTTGATTTTATCCACCTGTGGCCAGGCCGAGTGATTAGGACACCTGATTCTGATCATTTGGATGGGTGAGCCATTACTTTTGGTAATTTAGTGTAACTAACTGTAAATCACTGTTGGTTTATTGATATCTTTTCACATTTTTATTTCTTATCTAAGCACCTTTTAGAGGTTTTTCTTTTATCATAAGATGCTTCACTAAATTAATTTTTTTTAATATTCTGGTTTAATGATTTTGGTGTTTTGCCACATTTTTAGTTTTAAAAATTCCCAATATTATACCAAAATCAGCTGACATCAACAAATAGTTTGGGGAGGTTATTTGTTATAAATGAATGCTGGTTGGAGGGGCTTCCTGTGAATGTTTGCCTTTATAGAATCTAAGCAACACCCCTTAGGGTGTTAATAAATAATTTCTTTGTCAGCACTTTGTCTGACAACATCAGACAAAGCTGCCTCACCCCTTGACGCCTGAATTTATTTCCAGCTATTAAAAGCATTTATTCTCTTATGTTGTTGCTTTTAAGTAGATAATCATTTAAGGTCATTTTGGAGCAGATGTGGTTTGATAAAAAATTACATCAATAGGCGCCAAGGGGTTATGTGAGAATAATTCCTCCTTGTAAGATGAAACAGAAAATAGTAACCCAGTGTAACAAAATATTTTGTTTTTTTAAATATTATTTCAGCTACATCACAGCGTGATAAGTGAAACATCTTTAGATCACCGGAAGAGGTTTGAAATCTTTTTTTTTTTTTTTTTTTTTTCATTTTAAGGGAGCAACAATGAAGAAATTATCACTATGGAGAAGTCCCAAAAGCCTCGCCATAACTTAGCCTCCAAAAATAAACAACTGCAGATCAAAACTTCCTGCTGCTAAATGAAGACAAAAAGTAATTCTCCAAAAAAATGTTCTTTTTGGAGAGAGAAGGCTCTTTGTTGACCTAAAACATCAAATGCTACACTCACTTCCAAACTGTGTGCACATCAAAGAAAAAAGGAAAGGCTTTTTAAAAATATAACTAAAATAAGATGGGGGGATTTATATAAGCTCTGCTGTGACTTCAGTTATCAAGTGGCGCGGTTTGCCAGAATGTGCCCTTGTTGCAATCATTAATGCATAAGTTTCAACTTGTTTTTTTTTTTTTGTTAAAGTCCCTTGGTTTCTAACTATATGAGATCCTCATGTATTTACAGTATATAAAGGTGAAAACAAACCTCACAGAGGAATCGGTTCTGCTGCGAGGAAGGACAAAATTCACACTAAACAAAGTTATGCAGCTCTGTGTGTGTCACCTGAAAACTGGTTTGCACCAACAACAGTAACATCCAAAAACAACCAGACTGGAGTTGTGAATTAAAATTCATCTACCTTTGTGATTCTGTAGAACCTGGACTAATGGGTTTAACTTTTGTGTTTTTGTTACTGTGGATCACAATGGCATTGTGGGTATCTATGACACTGCTGTGAAACCTAATTACCTTCTATGTGAAACCTAAATGTCTGATTCTCCTCTGTTCCTCTTTCCTGTGGGATCCCACAGGGCTGAGTTATTCACCCTCTACTTGTTTCTGTTAAATTGTTTCTTTGGCCCTGACGTCAAAAATACAGTTGCCATTTGTATTTTTTTTATAGGATTAAACATGTAATTAGTCTAATTAATTAAATGTAATTAAAATAAAAAAGTAAGTATGCAGCATGAGAACCAGTTGAGGATCTAACGAATCCTGACTGGTAGTGAGCTGAGTGGGAAACGTGAAAGCAAATCTTCCACCAAATTCTCCTTTCCAGGATCGAACTGGTAAGGAGAATTTCTAAAGTAAAGTCTCTAACTTCTCTGTTCAGCTTTATATATGACATGGTCAATGACCTGAGCCTGATGTTGCCAGCAGTGCCATGAGAGTTTGGTGATCAATTTACAGTGTAAAATGGCAACCGTACTAATCCACAGAGCCTTTGTCTCTAACACTGTTGACTTTAACAACTGCCACACACCAACAGAACTCCTGTAGCAACCATTTTGTTCATACATGTAACATTAGGATGATGTGACATTTACAAGGCAGTATGCCACAAACGTTTATATGACCATCGACGGCTAGCGGCCTGAGATAAAAAGTACACTTCTATGCCCCAAAAAGTACATTCCTGCGCATTCTCTGAAGTCTTTAGATGCCTCTGGACAATTGCTTTATCTCTCACACGTTTTGATGCATAAAATTATTCTAAGCACATGAGGAAACTGGCTTTAAAATCCCTACATTTAAATGTCTCTGATTTTACTCCAACTCCTCCTTGATGAAACACATTACAATGGTTTCGGAGAATAAACAAAGAAACATTCCTTGCTCATCATTTCAGCTCTATCACCTCAGCCCGGGAGTGAATGTCAAAAACATTATGCGGCAGAGTGAGCTGCAGTGACACCTGCGACTGCTGGGCTGCACAGTTGGTTCACCGCTGGTCTTCAGTCATACAGAGCTTCCATTAGTAGACGCTTGCATGGAAACGAGAGCAGTGACAGACAGCGGAGTCATCTCAGGAGCAGCCGTCCAGCTCTGGGCAGAGGACAACTTTATCTATGCACAACACATTCCTTCCTTATCACATTGCAGCCAAACACGTTCCCCATGTCAGTGTACACAATGCAACAATTCAGAAATCTAGTAAGCAGCAGGCCAAGTGTTCTCTGTCAACATCTCAGAATAGCTATGCGAGAGGAAATTTAAACATTCATAAGGCGACGTGATTCCTTTGTTTTATTTTTGATTGAGTGCTTGGTGGGGAAGTAAGGAGTGAAATCTGGGCTTTGCGAAGTTGAGAAAAAGGAGTGATGCTTTGATCAGAGAGTGTTATGCAGTGAAAGATGGGATGTAACACTTACAGAGGAACTGCTTAGAGAAAAAAGTGGGATTGAACGTTTTGCATAATGCACTGAGCAGCTACACAGGTGGAAAAAAATGTGGGTAGTCCTCTTTCAATGAAAGTAAAACCCACTACAGTCAATGAAATACTGACTAAAATAGTGATAAAATTACTAAAAAATCAATAGATAAAATTCCGACATTATGAACTGGTCAGCAGAATCGTTTTTTTTTTTTTTTATCAAACCAATTTAACAGATCTGGACATATATTATATTATATTATATTATATTATATTATATTATATTATATTATATTATATTATATTATATTATATTATATTATATTATATTATATTATATTATATTATATTATATTATATTATATTATATATATGCTACCCTTAGTGTATTTGTTGCGCAACCTTTAAAGGTGATCACTGCTGTTGAACTATTTCTTCACCTGTCAGAAGGTATTTTGACCCCCTTCTTCTCCATTTGAGGAGGGAGGGAGACTTCTCCAAATAGCATGTTTCACCTTCTTCAACAGATGTTAAACAGGACTTAGAACAGAGAGTCACTTCGAAATAGTCAAATATTTTGCCTTTTAAAATGTACAGAAACTTAATTTTAGTTCTGTTATAAAATAGGAGATGTGTCACATTTTTCCAAAAAGCAGGGCTGCAAAACTAGCATTCATGCTACGGAAGTCCCACACCACATGTGTCAAACTCAAGACCCGGGGACCAAATATGGCCCGCCATGTCACTTTATGTGGCCCGCGAGAGCATAAAAGTTTTTCATTTCTTAAAATAATTTTTTTTTGTAGTCGATTACATATTAATTATGCGTAGCTACTGTAATTATGTTTGCAGGTCTTATGTGTGTATGCAGACAAATTATTGTCATCAAACCATCAGTTGGATGCAAGGCTATGTGCAGCCTTTTTTTGTAAAATGTTACACGTGTCATACATGTTCTTTCTACCTCAGTTTTATGTTATTTTTCTTTATTCACTTGGATAGTTTGATCCTTCAGTAATGTAGTTATGTTGGTTTTAATAAACGGACACATTTTAAAAGGATTTATGCCAGAGTAACAAGCAAACATGTTTTCTATGCAACTGTAATTGTCACTTTAAAAAATTATAGTAAATAAATAATGAGTTATTTAACATCAAGGAGTAGTTACATTTATTTGTCATTACATTTAGTTGCATGTTATGTCCGGCCCTTTGAGGACAGCCCCTATGCTGAAATGGCCCTCAGTGAAAATGAGTTTGACACCCAGCTTAACTTGTTCTTGTGGCATTTTTTCTGATGATGAAGGACATACATAATTGCATGAATGCAGTTTTTCAAGATATTGTATATCAGTAGCAGACCATGCTGTTTAAAAAAGAGCCTATTTGTGACACCAAATAATACGCAAGACGAGCCACAAGTTCCCTGCTCCTCCGACTTCTTAGCAATGGGAAAGGGAGGGGTTGCTCTGTCCCAGCAGTCCCCCCACAAGTCAAAGACAAATGTCTTTGAACTCCTACCTCTCTGCACAAACTACGTCCTAGAAAACAACCCAGTTTTTTTATTTAGGCTAAAAACAACATAAGCATGATTAAAATACCACTGGGAATGCTTTTACAATAGATCAAAAGATGATGGGAGAGGGATTTGAAAGAATAGAATCTTTAGTCTACAACTAAGTACAACAAAAAATGGGAAATCTGGCTAACTAAAGTCATAACATCCTCTGAAGAGTGCAACATAAACCATTTAAATCCCATATTATTAATAAATGTTGACAGAAATTATAAAATAAAGTAATATTCTAATCTCACACATGCTTATAATATATTATAAAATGTGTCACATTACAAGTGATTACACAGTTGATGATGAGGACAGAATTGGCACAAGTTTTTTTCAAAATCAGTCAAATCTATTTGCAGGCACGTGTTAAAAACTGTACTAGATTAAAAAACACATATGTGTTAACAGAATACAAGATGGTATATTTGCAATTCATGTTGATAGATGATGAAAGCTAAAATTGATGTTGCCAAGTTAACCCAAAACGTAGTCAAAAGATTAGTTCTTGAACAAAATGGCCTTAAACAGTCAATTTCAGCTTCACCCCAGCCAATTGTTACCAAAACGCTTGGAGACCACATCAAAGGGTTTGAGGTTATGGGGTATCTGTAGGAAGCCTCAGTCTAAGCTTGATCCACAGAGTCTGCGAATCAAACGAGTCACAGGATCCCCTGCCAACAGTCTGAGTCCCTGACACCAAGTGGCTTCAAAGTTATGACTGAGCCGAGTGTTAAACATGTGAGAGGACGTACAGATAAAAGGAAAATGGTAATTCATCAAAGTGGAGGGGTCAGCAGGACACATTCCTTTACCTTAACTCCATTTTATAGTGTTGAATCTCCTTCTTCTGCTTTTAGCTGTCATGTGGCAACTAGGGGTGTGTATTGGCAAGACTCTGGCGATACGATACATATAGCGATATCCTTTTTAGGAGTATGATTTAGAAAAAAACTCTACCTGATCATTAATACGCCTATCATTGTAATAAAATGGTCAAATTAATTTTATTTAATGATCACAATGTTATTCACTAAGACTGTATCTCATATACAAGTTGATTTAACCCAAGCAAATTCATAGGGCTTTTATTTTGGTAACTTAAAATGTATAAAGGGAACAGTCAGCATTGTCTGATTCCCACAACAAAATACCTTTCAGTATAAAAATTATTTTAAAAAATTGAACAAATCTGTCTTAAGGTTCTAAAAGTATTACTGAGTAAAATAAAGTGCTGCTTATTGTCAACATTGCTTAATGTAGCTTCTCCAGTACTTTTAAATGGTTCAGAAGCCTGAGTGGTGCTTTAACCCTTGTGCTATCTTAGATGACCCCACCCTTACTTTGACGTGTTCTCCCTACCATGACAAAGTTGGATAAAGGTGGAAAAATTTGATGTAATCCATTGAACCAGTGAAGATCACAAATCATTGAAAAAAAAAGGTTCAGCGCACTCTCTAGTGGGTCTAGATGACCCAACTCCCAACAGTAAAATACCTAGGATAGCACAAGGGTTACGAATAAAGGACAAAAAAAATAATATTTCCAGAAACATTAAAGTGTGATGAGGTAATGTAACAGGGTGAAGGAGAGCCCTTTAATGTGGCTAAGATGCGTCATTTACATCACAGTCTGTACTGCAGCTGCAGTTCCACTTTCTCACACACAGGAGTAAACACGTATTTCACTGTCCACGACGTTGGCCTTTCTTCAGAGTGTTGTACACATCACTCTGATCCATCAGGTCGCTAAACTAGAATCTATTGCTGTGAGGTTCTGCAGAACTTTGGCCCACTTTGCCAATAGCATTTTGCCTGGTTCTTCGTGCATTAGCCGCTATGCAACTGCAGTGCTTCACTTATTCTTATCTGAGCCCGCTACAAAGCATCTGCGTTTTTATATGTTATTGGCAGCAATATGGTTCTGGTTTGGTACCCATCCTAAGTAAAAACTAAGTAGTTCATGTCTCATGACAACAAAACAAGCTGCTTCTCCCTTAGGTCTTGTAGTTGTTTGGCAGTGTGTTCTGCTGGCAACAAGTAGTTTAAGTGGAAAACCAGAGTCAGACACAGAAGGACGCTCATAAATAATTAAATAAATACTGTTTTGACAGCATTTTTGAATTATCGCCGAATAGATTTTTCTGCACACCCCTAGT
Organism: Oryzias curvinotus; assembly: GCA_023969325.1. Classification (NCBI taxonomy): domain Eukaryota; kingdom Metazoa; phylum Chordata; class Actinopteri; order Beloniformes; family Adrianichthyidae; genus Oryzias; species Oryzias curvinotus. The sequence goes on along the minus strand of CM043711.1, from coordinate 18,327,112 downwards.
GGCAACAATACAGCATCTCACTTTAATTGCTGGTGAGACATCAGCTTTGGTTGTGTTGTGAAAACAGCAGTGAACAGCAACAGCTCAGAGGAAGCTGAACCTGGAGGCTATCACAGGTGTGGTGTGATGGTGCCTTGCTGAACCGTGAAAAAAAGGATTAGACACGTGTTGGTGGCAGTGCTTGTGTTCAGCCATAAACATGTGCCGCATGTGTTTGTGCATTTGAGCTCCGTGTGTCACGCTGGCACCCAGACCTGCTGAACTCCTGATAAGCTCACATTCATTATGCATCGTGTGTATAATCTCGCCGTTGTGTGTGTGTGTGTGTGTGTGTAAGTCATGAATATCTCTGTGTAAGAGACCATGAATAATGCACAACCCCCCATCCAACCCCAGCTTTGAAAGCAGCCCCGCTCTGACGTCGTTTCCCCCCTAGAACTTGAGCACTTCCTTAGCAACACGCGATACGGCGTAGAGAGGAGGAGGAGGAGGGGGATGAGGAGTAGGGGAGGAAGGAGAAAAAAAGGAACTGTCTATAGAATCAAAAGAGAGGAGGGAGAGGCATTTTAAGTCTCTAGACTCTACCTGCTTGGATCTCCATGAAACTAATCTGGTGGAACAGCACCCTCAGGTTCATCCTCACTGTGGCCTCAGCACCAAAAAACCAATACGGAAAGTCTCCATGGCAATAAAGCTGTTTTCATCCACAGCTGGCTTCCCATGGAAAGCATTCTGCCTGTCGTTTGCCCGGTTTTTCCCCTCCGAAAGAAGAAATTCATTCACCAACATTGAGGTTTCGTAAGCAAAAATGAGAGGGGAGAATTTTTCATCAGCAAAGGAACAGCAAAGAAATAAGTTGGACCGACTTAATTAGGCTCCCTATAGCAAAAATCCAAGTTTGCACTTTTTGGAGGAAAATAAGGAAAAATAGGTCAATAGAATAAAAAGGCATTGTAGAATGTGCTATAATTAGACCTCATTAAATAGAGTGTGGACCAAAAATTTGCAAGTTTCTACATAATTTCACTTTTTTACCCATCCCTTACTTACAGGGATGTTTGTGTGGCTTCACCGTGTTTGCTGGGAATCTAGTCCTTTAATTTGCATGAAACAGGGCCAGAATTTAAAAAAATTAAAGCGATGCAGTAAAAACTCGTTTTATCACAAGTCAGCATCCCTCACCTGAAAGCAGTCTCTCTCAGGGAGGTGTTACATCACTTAAACTGCAGGGAGAAACCACAGCTGAAGCTCCAGAATGGATAAAAAGGAAAGAGTGCAGTAATGAGGAGCACAGCAGCAAACATTTCAGGGAGGGAGAAAATAAATCTGCAAAAAAAAAAAAAAGCTGTGCAAAGTTTCTATATTTAACTGTGAGAAAAAAAACAACAGCAATGGAACAACAGATTGCACAGTTTGCTTTGTCAGATTGCTTTCAAAGCATATTTTTTTTAAATGGAGCACTTAAGCCACAGTGTTCAGGCCTCAGAGGAATAAAAAAAAAGGATCTGGAACGCCTGAAGGTGGGAAAGAGTGCAGCATTTGTTTCTGTTAGTTGTTTCTCCCACATTTCAAAAGTTTATGTAAAAGGCAGAAACTTCGTTTTTCATTAGCGAGTCGGCTACGTTTGGGACGAATATCTGCTGAAGTGAGATTCTCCAGCGCCCCACACCTGGGAGGAGATGAGGAGGTGGGCACTAGAAAAAAAAGGTGTGTGGGCTGATGGTGCAGGCAGGTGCAGAGGTTTGTCTGTGAGTACATCAGCTGTGTGTGTGCGTGCACACGTGTGTGTGAGTTGGAGGGTGTGTGGGCGCTGAAGAGAGGACTGTAAGTAAGTGGGGGCAGGAATGAGTGGGAACGTGGATCCAAAGAAAAATGTTGGGCGACTTGTGCAGGTGGGAGGTGCGGGATCATCTAACGCTGGAACGACACCTTGCAGAAGGTCAAGCGTGTGTACGATTATGTTTTATCGATCAGCTCAAACACATGTCACTGCAGAAGTAAAGGATTCTGGGATTTATTCCCAGCAGGATGAGAAAAGACAGTAAAAGTCACCTCTGTGTGACATCCGACTTTCATAACTACAGCTGACCCCAATTATGATGAGAAACTCACTGTTAAAATCCACTTAGAGTGCATGTTGCGCACATAAATCACAACATAATTGAAAATTTCATTTACATTTTTACAACATTTTATTATTATTATAAATCAAACAGGATTACATCATCATCAGAGGCTGTTTCAGAGGTCAAAGTGCACCTCAGAACATGGAATACAAGATGGAGGTCCCTGGAGGACATGAACGTGCTTGTTAGGAAGAAAAGATTTCTCCTGGGACACCAACCACCTTATTATGGTTGATACAGTATGAAATATTTCTACCCAAGTCACTTGTTTTAAACTTTTGACACCAATAAAGATTTGGAATTCAGAGAATTTCACAATGTATTTTATCTAAAAAATTTACATTTTCTAGAGTTGTTATTCTTAAAAAAAGTGTCAGTTTGATTCTACTTTAGCCTACTTTTTTATTTAAAGAATAATTTACTCTATTTTGGCCTACAAAATGAAAGGGATGCAACAGTTCTCTTTCCCAACGATTCAGTTCAAACCTCAGCTTTTGGATCATGGTTTTGTTTCAGCTCAATACATGATTAGTTTATTACAAAACAACAACAACAAACTAAAAAATTCCCAAAAAATAATTTTTTTAATATGCTGAGAACACTGTTACAATTAAGAAAACTCCTTTCAGTTGGCTCACACTAAGCCGATTGTAATAAAACAAAAAATAACAAATCCTTCTTAAATTTAGCACGGTTGTTTGACACTTTCACAGTAAATTTACTAGTTTCATGGATGGCCATGACAGTGAAACAATTTTTTTCTCCAATTAATCATTTGTGACCCCAAATTAGTATTTTGTGCACTCAAATTATTATTTTTTGGTCACATTTCATTATTTTTATGGTGAAATTACAATTTTCTGCACACAAATTAGCACCTCCTGCACACAAATAACAATTTTCTGCACACAAAATAGGAATTAAATATACTAAAATAGTTACTTGTGCACACAAAATGCTAATTTGTGCCCAGAAAAAAACAAATTTTTGTGCACAAAACATTAACTCATATTAGTAATTTGTGGCTGAATGGCTCGATTGGCTGTGTGTAGGACTGTTGGTGAGAAAACAGGGTTTGATGAGCTTTATCCAGCGCAAATGCCTAACTATGTAGCCGCAAGTCTCCCTGTGCCGGTCCCCAGCCCGGATAAAGTACTGCGTTGTGTCAGGAACGACATCCGGTGTAAAACCCTCTGCCAAATCAGTGAGAATCAGTGAAAGGTTTGTGTCCCCTGAAGGAATGTGCTGAAAGGTGAACTCCAACATCCGTAAATTATGCACTGTAGGGATGCAACAATTCACTTTCAACGGCATTACATACAGTTCGGTTTTCAATGCATTATGGCATCCATTTAAATGACACACAAAAAATGAAACCACACATTGCTCATTTCTGTACACTTCAAACTGATGAGTGCAAATTGTCAAATAGCCAAACTGCATAAGCTGCAACAATTCAAGTGTGAAAGTAAAAAATAACATAGCAGTAGAATGTCCTGATGGGAAATAAGTGGCTTCTTACATTCAATAAAAAAACACAGGATATAAATAACAACAAGAACACTGCAATGGCACAGATTTATCAAGATCTGTTTACTTTTAGCTTAAGTTGTAGTTATTAAGTTTACCTTATATAGTCTTTCCTCACAACCACATGATGAGAGAAAGTTCCGATATAGGGCAGTTTTGACAGGAAGCCATGCAGAGTCCAGCAGATCCTGGTGACCTGCGCCTCTCTGAGCCCCTCCATGTCAGTAAACATCCTCTCTGCGTCCCTCACTGGCTGCTCTGTCTCCAAACATTCCTCACATTCATCCTCACATTCAAACTCTGGAGTGACACAGCAAGGTCCGACAAAAACAACGGCTGCACTCGTTCCCCATACTAGCCCCGGCGGCGCGCGAGGCCCGCGGAGTTTGGAGCCGTGCGTTACCTGACAGCGCGCAGCCTCCATCAGAGATCCGCGTCTCTGCGCCACGCACGAGTCAGTCAGTCTGCAGCGCACCGGCAGCTCCTCACAAACACACCGTCCCCGTCCCCGTCCCCGTCCCCCACCCCACCTCCACGCACATGATCATCCTCACACCCGCCAAACAAACCGGAAAAAAGCTGAGCTGCACCGACCTGTGGAGTCCAGAGCCTCCTCTATGAGCGGAGGTAAGCGCAGTCCGTCCATAACCCCCCCTCCCCTGAGGAGCAGAAGAGAACGCGAGTGTGGGCGACCGAGGGTCAGAGGCTCCGCACGCCCACCTCAGCTGCGGAGAGACCGAGCCGAGCCGAGCCGAGCGGGCCTGCACGCTAACACGAGGAAAACAAGCCGCGCCACGAGAGACTTTGGGAGGGTCCGGGGAGCTGGGGGAGCGTGGGAGAGATGCCGAGAGGGAAGAGGGGAGGAGCAGAGAGGAGGGAAGGATGCTGTTTTGCCAGACGGCAAGCTCCGTCCCCGCGCGCGCGCGCCTCCCCCCTCCTGCACCTCCCTTCCTGCTTACTATTCCTGCACGTTTGTCCCAACTTCATCAGGACGCCTCTGCCTTCAACTCCTGACAAGAAACTCACGCGCCCTAGTATTGTCATTTAGACAAACATTTTGTCTTCTAATCTCTTCAATTGAAGGGAAGACCATAATCGGAATAATCTGACCCCAAGCCTTCATTCGTTTGTGCGCCATAGACTGCAAGAAATCCATCCCAACAGTGGCTTATGATAGGATTTTAACTACCTCACTAGTTATGAATTGTAATAAAAAATAAAGGAAATGATTATAAATGAAAGGTCTAAGTGTCACAGGATGCTCAATTGGACTTTTTTGGGCCACTTTGGCATAGATAGATCTGAAATTAACATCTAATGACTGTCCTCAGATCAGTAAACTGCAGTCATTTTAAAAATTGTCAATAATTATTCAAGTAGCAGTAGCAGGTCTTCAAAAAAGTGTTCTTCTAAAGTTGAAATAAATGGGGTAATCCCAAAAATTGTTTTTTAATATTTGCTCCAATGAAAATCTTAGTTTTGGAGCTTTTGACATGTTTTTGTGGCCTTTTTTTGAGGATGGAGGACATATCTTAAAAACATTAAGCTTAAAATTGGGTTTCTGGGAAATTTCCTTATTCAGATGGTTGCAAATTAGGGGCAGACTAAAAAGCACAATCGGAAAAAGCTTGTAGATGTTACATAGGTGCCACAAACTCTCTGCTCTGCTTCATGTCTATGCATCCACTTGTAGACGAATAGATCCATGTACGTCTTTGTTTTTCCTCATCTGAGCTGGCATCTGGATCAGAACTGTATGGCTGGATAGCTCCAATGTTGCTTGCTACTTTTGTTGAACCAATAATGTTAGCTTAGGGTTGTAAGAGGCTGTAAACTAGTGGGAGCGAGTGTAAACAAAAGGATGATGGGAAGGAAGAGCTGGCTTACTCTGTGCCATCGGTGTCAACCCACAAATTTCTGATTAACTGCCATTCTCCAGAAACTGTGTCCTATAGAAAACCATAAATGTTTTTAAAAAATGCCTAAAAATGGCATTGTCACAGCTAAAAGACAACTGAGAACGCAACACAATATAACAGATCAAACGATGATCAGAGTAGGTCTTTAAACACAACTTAAATGGAATACACCAGTAGTTAGGACTGAACAAAGTTAAGGTCTAAAATTTTTTGTTGCTGTTGTTTATTTTTAAACTTCCACTTTTCACTGAAGTTGTCCTAACATGCATGAATGCAAGGAAAACACAACAAGAAAAAAGCTAGACAGAATCATTTATGTTGTTATTTTCCGTCATCCCTTTCAGCGTCACAGGGATGCTGGAGCCTGTCCTGGCTCCTACTGGGCAAAGGCAGGGTCCACGCTGGACAGGTCACCAGTATGTTGCAGGGCACACAATCACTCCCACACACACTCACACATGCACACCTGGAAACACTTTAGAGTAACCTATGAACCTATGAAGCATGTTTTTTGGACTGTGGGAGGAAGCTGGAGTGCCCAGAGAAAACCCACGCATGCACGGGGAGAACATGCAGACTTCACACAGAAAGGTCCAGAGAGCAGTAACTGCTGTTGTTATTCAATCCTATCGTTATAATTCACAGTCTAGACAATAATCCAGACAGAGAAATTCTGTTTAATCAGAATACTGATACCGTACAATACTGCTTACTAAAAGAAAAGAAAATATATCTTCTAGTTTCCTGTCCTTTGATAACAAAAAACTCCCTCATGCTTAGAAGAAACAAAAATGATGTAAACAAAAAGGAGATTGCAAGAGTGTGAGTAGGAGTACTGGGTGCCATATACATTTCTTAGGGAAAATACAGAAATATTGTGAAGTAAAAATACTTTTAGGATCACACTTTTAGACATATATATGTGTATGTTACCTGTAGAAAACATTCCATGGTGTTCCATGTTGAGGGACAAAATAACAGAGGGATTGCAGTTCATTTTGTTATAATTTAAAGAATTTGGTTAACTCAAAACCTTTCTGTTACCTCTGGGTCATTGAATTCTGTTGTTGGATGAAAATATTCCATATTGACCTGACGTGTGGGTGAGAGCAAACAAGGACAAGCACTGTCCTTAGCACAGGTTCGTCTTTAATAATAAACTATGAAGCCATGAGCCTATTTCATAATATTTGTACACAGAGCTACTACTTATCCAGAAGTGACTGAAAAATAATCTTTTAAATGGATGTGAGTATATTCCTCTAATATAACTTTCAGGGTTTTGTTCCCAAAATCTGTTATTCCAGAGTACCTTTGTGGACAATAAACAAAAAAGTACTTCTCTTTTGAGGCAAAAAAAACAAGTCTGTCTGTAGCTGGAGGTGATGCGTTTACCATCACGAGACTGTTAGGTTAACAGCATTATACCTTAAAAGAGACAACCTTCAGGGACAAAGCAGTTATTTTTAGACTATCAGCATGGAGGCTCTAATCTGCTGCCTGGAGCGTTGCAGCTTGTGCTGTCAGGGCAAAACCCCTCGACTCAAAAGTGGCGTGTTTCAGAGCTGTGTGCCCCGAAATTTCCCTGCAGCCGGCCTGGATCCCATTAGGGACATCATTACAGCATGTGGGGGATGTTAGTCAGGATCATACGCACTGTGAGTCCATGAGAATGCATGACGCCACAAAAATGCTTGCTGGATGCTCCAAATTATGCAGAAATCTTTAAAAATATAGCGTATGATGAGTCATTTTAGAGGCTAAGCGTGTTTCAATGTTGCATTGAAGGGGAAATTAAATACACAAAAAGAAAGTAAAAAATACAACATGGAAGCCCTAAACTTGTTCATTTAACTATATAAATTATAATCTGTATGGATGATCAGATACATTATTTTGATTAAATCTGTTTATGGAGGTTTATTGCAGCTGGTTTATGGAATATCCAAACTGTCCAAAAAACTAAAAATGTTTGTAAATGTGTATAAATGTTTTTCACTTTATGTTAACTACTTTAAAGATTAACTCCAATGAAAATTGTGTTTTTGGTGTTTTTAACATGTTCTTGTAGCATTTTTCTTGTGATGTAGGATATATATAAGACAACTAAGATTAAAAAAGCATTTCTGAGTATTTCTATATTCAAATCATGGTGAATCAGGAGCAGATAATAAAATGCTGTTGGAAAAAACTTGTAGCTGTGAAATAGGCACCGCAGTCAGCGGGCCACAAACTGCTGCTCTCCATTCTGATGCACCACTTGCAGACAAATAGATCTATGTATGTCATCATTTTCTTCGTCTGAGCTGTAATTTGGCTCAAAACTGTTTGGGTGGACAGCTCTAATATTGGTTGCCGTTTTTGTTACACTGCTAGTGTTAGGTTAAGGGTGTGAGAGGCGCAAAGCTAGCGGGAGAGAGTGTTAACAAAGAGATAATGGGAAATGTGGGTGGCCTTACTTTACGCCAACAGTCCTGCCCACAACTCAGAGGAGAATTTCTGAGGAACTACTGCTGCTCTGCAGAAACTATGTCCTATATGATGACAGATCTTTTTGATTTTGGCTAAAAACAGCATAAAAATAAATAAATAAAAATAAAAAACCACTGAGAACATTTTAAAAATAGGTCAAAAGATGATCGGAGTGGGACTTTAAAGGCTTTCAAGCACGTTCCAGTTGTTTAGAAAGGGAAATTTCGAAATTAACATTCATAAAAACCAGAAATTTGGTTGTAATAAAGCTCTCCAGAGTCTTTAGCAACTGTGCCAACTGATTCTAAACCTGTCAAATCCTCACAGCGAACAGGATGCAGTCAGATCCCCATCCATATGATCACATTGTGTCAGCAATCTCCTCTAGTATTTTAGTAATCATGTTTCAATAATCTTTATGTATGAGATTATGTCACATCCTTCCTGATTTTTTGTAAAACTGAAACACAAATTTATCAGTCTTAAAAGTTGCTAATGTAGTGCAATAGTAACTGCAATGTATCAATATTTTATCAAGTTAATTTTAGCTTGTATGTCTAGTTTCCAGCAGCAGCATCTGGGGCAGGGATATTTACTCCTCGTTAATATGTGCTAGGTTAAGTGAAAAGAGAAAAAGCTGAAAGACTAACAGATTTCTAATCGTTGCTCAGATAACTACACAACCATAACACGCTCACTCCAACTCCCAGTGTTTGTATTACTCACAGGAGCAAGTGTGAACGCATGCCCACACTCCATATTGGCTCAGGCACATTCAAGCTTATTTACCTGTGATGAAATCTAGACAGATGGTTTTAGTGGAAGCTGGCACCTAACATTGATGATTACTGATGATTTCCCTTCCATTGGTCATTTCCTCCCTTTACAGATTCTCACTCACTTCACTGATTATGTGCAGTTCCTTTTACACTAAGAACACAACACCACCCCCTCCCTTTTTACCAGTCTTTGGTCATTTCTTTTTTTTTCTTCTGGGATATCTGGAGAAAAAGCTGTAAGGCGCTGGAAAAGGTATACGCTTAAATCGTGTCATTGAGAGAAATAAAGGTCAGGAATAACGGCTGCCTCCGCCTGCAGGAGGCTATTCCTGCCACACAACTGTGAGACAGTAGACACCCTGACTCAAACACGTAGTTTATACACGTTATGTGAAAGAGGAAATGGTAGGGGGAAAAAGCAGAAGTTTCTGGAAATAGAGAGAAGCAAACTTCTTGTGTCTGGTTAGCAAGGTCAGCTTCAAAACTGCAAGGATCATGAAGCAAGGCATCAAACTTACCAGACAGGAAAGACTGGTGTCTGCTTACATGCACTTCCGGCACTTCCGTGTGTGTTCACTCAGCTTTGCTTAGCTGTAATCCCCAGTCAAGGAGCGTAAGCAGGAAGACATGTTTCAGCTCGAGATACAGTCTTTTGAAAACAGGAGGGGAAAAACTGCAAGAAGGGAGAGCTGTGCAGAGAACTGGCTGACAACACATGACAAAGTGTTGATAATGAGCTGACAATGTCTGGCTTCAGTCCGTAAGTGTCAATCTGATGTGGCAGCAGCCGGGCAGCAAAGCAAAGATAAAAAGTAGATACCATCGGAATTGGTCTAAATAATTCAAGGTTCCTTCTCAAACACATTTTTATGGCAGATAACAGACCCCCAGTTCTGATGTATCTATTAAACATTCTGCCCTAAGAGTCAGTTTCAATGCAAACTGACCCCCTCTTTCATGAAAATAAATAAATGAAAAATGTCCCCATGCTGTAGGTGTCAGAATGAGTTGTTTGTTCTGTAACAGAGAACTCTCACATGGGTCGGACGAAAGAGAATCTCTCCAGTCTGTCTTCAGTCGGATCTTTCTTTCAGCCAGGCCCCCCTCCCACGCAACGACCATCTCCGGAATGTCAGCCAGCCCCCCCACAAGTGCAACACAAATGATGCAAAAAACAAAACAAATGAAGCTTTGTGTATTCATAATGAATATAAAGCTCAATGAAACCTCCTTTTGTTTAACCCTTTTGTCACGTTCAAGTTAAATTGATGCATCAAGTCAAAGAGGAAAATAACAGTGGGGAGTCTTTTGATCAAATATATCCTTTCTGGCATAACATGGGAAAAGGCTTTAAATATGTATCTTTTTTTCAAACAATTTTCTGAAATACTAAAAAAATTAAAACTTGGACATTTCTATCCAAGCATTGAATAGGGTAAAGTGGTAAAGCTTTGCCACAATTTCAATGAGAAAGATCTTCCTCATTTCCATGTACAATGGGTTTTTATATCGATCTGCACACCACCAATCAACAAGGCCTTCAATCTTAACCAGTAGCTTTTCAGCAAATTGCAGTCCTTCTTCTGCCTTTAAAGTCACGAAACGTTGTCTCTCTGCATTGTAGATGATGAGTCTAAAAAATTTCAAGTAGGTGAAATGCAGGCATGTTGTACAGTTTTAGACTTCTCCTAAATCCTGCTGAATGTCTAAGGGGCCTATTAGTGCTGCTCATGTGATAAGTGGTGGCTCCTTGGGTGCAGCTTGACTTTTAGAAATGAGATAATTAAGAAATCAGAGTGTTGTTCGTGTGGTAATTCTACTTGCCTCCTATGGGCACTTAAAGATCACATGCACACCCCTCACATGCAACATTTGCATGCAGCCTTACTTATGACTAGAGTGTGGCATCACCTATATGTCATTCGTGCATCCAACTTAGAGTACATTGGCCTTACAAATACATTATGATACACTTACCATACACTTGCTATCTGAAAATGCGTTTCACTTTCAATAATGTCCCTTTAGGTGGCCGTACAAGCCTCAAGGGAACTGGAAGGCAGTTGCTGCTCTCCCACTCTATGACCCTCCACATGCCCAGACAACCCAAAACCCTGATGCATTCAACCCCAATACGGGCACATGTTGCTGAGGCTTTAACCAATATCATCATCATCTAGGCTTATTCATCTAAGATCCAATCTTTTACCAAGCACACAAGAGGTCAGTGGCCAAGAGCCTAACTGCCAAAGGTGAACTTATTTCATCCACATCTTTCTGTATCACAAATAAATCCCTACTCACATTCCTAACATCTCGCCTTATTGGAATACTGAGCTGAACAGTTATTGTGCAATATGAGATTGTGCTCCATTCTTGGGATTCAATGTTCTCTGAAAGGTTTTGGATGATCATCCACAGCTCCTGGTTTGATGTTAAAATCCTAAAAATCCTGAATTGATGGCTCATTAAGAGTCCTATTTATACTTATTCTTGTTTACCCTCTTTGTGTCTCAGATTAGTGCTGACCAACAAGAACCTGCCGAAACAATAAAGAAGTCTCCAAAACCTCAGCATGGATTTAGTGGAGTGGAGACAAATAACTAAAGCTGTGATGACTCCTAAGAATATCTGGAGCAAACTGGCCCAATGGAAACCACTAAAACTATCTACAGACATTACACATGAGCATAATTTTTAATACTTTTTACAACTTGTTATGGCATTTCTATTAAGAGAGGAAACTGATATGTGTTTGTTCAGCCATTCAGGTGACATCATTTGTTTGTGGAGATACAGCGACAGGATCAACAGATTGTATAATTACTCTGCAGTGATAGTGTGTCACTGTCATTGTCTGCTGGCAGTGTAATGGAACCTCGGAGCCATAAAAGACAGTGATTCACCCAACAATCCACTTTTTCACCGCTGGGCTGCCAGCCTTTAACTCCGAACCTCACTCTGGTGCTCAGCGGTTGCCTAGCAACTAAAGGAAATCGGAGGTGCCTTTGATTTAAGACGTTTGAAAAGGTGATTTATATGTGGATGTTGATGAAGAATGTTCCCATAAATCAGAGTTGTTGTTTTTTTACTAGTTACTTATAAGTGTTTATTGCTGAAAGCTGTATTTTTGCTGCAGCATCCCTAAGCTGCAAATCTTAAGCTTGTTGATGCAGGAAGCTGCTGCCAGTGACTTGATGCAGGGTAAGTTTTCATGCAACAGCCAAGGAAAGAAAAATGGTTTCCATGACTCTCTAGAACAGGAAAAGGGAAGGGCTCAGCATGACCAGAGGACTCTGCGTAATCTGCTGTACAAGATGCCAAAAGGTCAGAACTTTTCCCATAAATTTAATTTGTATGAGTGCAACAAAAAAAACTGAATCTGACACACAAACCGATGGACAGAACAAAAAATAATGAAGAATACACAAAGCTTTTGCTATACGTCACATATTTTTCTAAACACATAAATGTGTCCCTGTCACGCCCCCTCAGGGGGGAGAAGGAGCTGCGGCAGTCCTTTTGATGGCCTCCTTTAGGTCTTGTCCCTCTGCAGTCACCATGCCAACCTGTGTGGGGAAGAGACCAAGCCCAAAGAGAATTGATGAGGTCCTGGGATAATTAGCAGCTCATTATGGAACCCAATGAATAGACCAGCTAGCTCCAGGAGCCACATGAGAGTGCAATGGAAAACACTCAGGATCGAAGCTCACATCAAAGGAAAGCGCTCGACCAGATGATAAAGAGAAGAGAGGAAAAGGAAATATTGCACACCTACAAATATAGCTCCTAATCCCTGTTTGTGTGTGTGTGCGTGCGTGTGTGGATGTATGTTGGGATCTTTAGTTCAAGTATTTTCTTCTTCCCCAGAGATCTGAGCTTTTTTCACAAATGCACAAAACACAGCTGGTCTACTCAGACACACAAACACAAGTGTGGGTGTGTTTGTGTGTGTGCACGAGTCACCCTTTGACTCTCACACTTAAGCTCTTATGAGAACACAGAGAGAGCTGCAGCTTCGTTTCAAATCTATTTGCTTCTCTCCCACTCCTTCACACAGGCCCTAAACATGCAATGAAGCACATTTAACAATAGTAAGGCTCATTTCTGAGTGCAGAAATATGAGTTTGCTAAAGAAATGGAAAGAAATGAAAAGAAAAGATGCTGACAGATAAAGGAAACATAAATCAACAACTAAGAAATAGACATGACTACGCTTAGACGAATTCCACATTATAAACAAACTGCTTTTAAGTCGTGAACATGGATTTAAAGGACCAAACATTCGGTGGGGAGTTGGAAAAACTTGGATGTATTCTTGGTTTTTTAAATTTGAGAGAAATCTTCATAGTTATCCCCACATATTGTTTTCTTTCTCCTTATCGGCAGCCTGATGTGAGCACTGTTTCATGCATTTTATGGTAACAAAACCGATTAAAAAACAGATTTCTGAGATTATTGAACTACTCATTGAGATTTCAGGTTTTTCCCCCGAAGATCCTGGTTTGAAATTGGTTCAGGACACTAATTTGCCAAAAGTTCTTTATATATCATTGTGCATCAGCCTTTATTATTACACCTCCTTCACTTCATTTATTGCGGTTTAACTGACTTAGTTTCAAATTTTGATTTCTTCTTTAATTATGAGGTCTGTTTGCAAGGGCGGAGCTACATGGGAGCAAGGGGTACACCCACCCCCAGTAATAATAAACTTTGAGTCAATAGTGTTATTATTTACAAAGATTAAGAACTCATCAATACAAGCTTCTTTAAGCATTATTACCTCTGCCAAAGAACTGCTGTTTTATTATGAATAACGATAATAAACCTGTTTGAAATACATATTTTGATCCTTTCATGTGTAATGGCCTTCCACTCTGCTGTTCTCATTTGCCACCCTTCCAAAGACTTTTGCCCCCTTCCCGTTCCCCCATTTAAAATGTTCAAGCTCAGCCACTGTTTTATTTATTCTAAAATATACAAAATATCACAGAAACTAATATTTAAAAAGCATTTTCTATGTTTTTTATATGAGTGTTCACATTTTGGCCTGACCATTAAAGTGCATTTTAACTAAAGGGAATTTGGTGTTTGATCATCTGCTTGCTCCATACCAAACCTCATCCTGTTGAGAGCCACATCGCACATTCAACAGTACAAAACGCATGACTGATTACAAAATCTGCTGCAGACTAGGACTTAATATTAAAAAATGTATATCACTAGTTAGAAGGTTAAAAATGTTACAGATTTTGAAGTTGTGATTCCCATGTGCTAAAAGAGGCAGATGTTTTTCCTCTGCTCTTAGCAGATGTTTTCCTTTACTGTGAGGTGAAAGCTGGAGTTATTTCTGTGCGTTTTCAGAGTCAGAACTGACATAAAATAGAAATTAGTGATTCAGGGGGAAAAAGGCACGAGTCTTGTTTGGCCATGCAGCATTCCTGTTCTTGATCAGCATTTGGAGTGTTGCACTTGCGCCCCCTACTGGTAAAACTTTGGCATCAGTACCGAAGTGATGAACAGTTTTCTTGGAAATTGTGTAACTATAGTCTCTGTTTCCTCATAAAAAGCAAACAGGGTTAAATTTTTGAAACACACCCACACCTTCTCTAGTAATTACAGCCAATAATTAGAACTAATTAGGTATGTCTAAAATATGCTAGTTTCCTTCCCTTGTTTTTTTATAAACTCATTCATAAAGATTTTATTTATCTTATTTTGTTTTTTTATTTTGAAAGAAAAATAATAGAATCAAATAGTTGCTGACATCTCAAACACATACAATGTTTGAGTGAATTGTCTTTTAAAGATTTGACACACCCAGAAATATTTAAATGTGAGGTTTTTTGCACACAAAAAAAGGAACACTGAGTCTTTCCAAGAAATTCCTTTTTTTTATTCTCTGAAAATTTTGTTTAGGGTAAACCTGTAATTGAAATTTTTTTTTTTTTAAACATACATCCACATCACACCTTTGAACAATTTTGGTGGGCCTCAATTTGAATCCTGACATTTTCTCACAAAGAAACCCACATCCATGCTGTTGGTTGCAAATACACAGAAATGAAGGCCTATCTAGAAATTACCTTTAATGTCTGCATTGTGTTGAGACGTGTTTGGGTTTTCTCCAGATGCTAGCCTACCAGAAGTCCCATTCTCCGAAACATGATGCACATAGTTTGATCTTTTTACCTAAGGATGTTTGTGGCTCTGAAGATTATGTGGTACAGGGTTAGTAAAACTGGTCCAAATTCTTTATTTATTTATGTAGAAAATTGCAGTTAGTTAATGTTGTTGAATTATCCCACACAGATCTATGTGTTTAGAGCTTTTTTACCTCAATAAAACAGTCATTTAAGATCTATAAACTATGTTTTGTGCGTTTCAAGGGCAATCATGACTTTCTTTTTTTTTTTCATTTTTAATAAACATTAATGATTTGTAACATGCAGTTTAAAATCCTTTAAAAAATTGCAAATACATGTGTATTTGCATGTGTAAAATAAAACGGGTCGTCAATGTAAATAGGACCTGGTTCATAGTTGAACTTTGTTAGAAATTTTGGAGGATTTTTTTTTTTTTTTTAATGAGGATAAACTGTCCAAAAAAATGAAGCCAAAAATGTATAACTGTTCAATTAATGGTTTTGTGTGACACTCTGGATTCTAAAATATATATATATATATATATATATATATATATATATATATATAAAAAGTAAAACTATAACCATAAAGGTTTGCAGAAGAATTAGAAATGCTCCAAATTCATTGCACTTCTAAGCCCATATTTTTTTTCACATGTTCGTTTTCTTTGCCACATCAGCCTAAGGTGACCAGGTTCATTAAAGCTCTGGTAAATCAGTAGAAACATAAGAAACTATTCTTCACAAAAAGGAACATGGCAGCACACTTCTGTGTCAGCAAATGTGTGTTTATGGGAAATGCTTACCGGTAATCATATGACAAATATTGCCCTCACACAGAATACCACAGTCTTAAGGAGATTTTAAAAAGTTGGTTTAATTTAACAGAAATCATCCAACAAAGGCACATAATACACTAAAAAAAAAGATTGATCGTATAGTGCACCAAAGGTGGAAACAGCGTCAGTGTAAACAGTGACATAACTGTAAATCTTCACTGAATATACAAAATAAGGAATGAGGGAAAAAAAAAAAACAAGATGACAAGATAACATCTGTAAAAGATGACAAACATCAACACAAACATGTTATGGCAAAAGATCATCAGTGGTCCACAGAAATTCTCTGAAGAAATAGTGAAATAATTATCCAAAGAATCAGCTCACAGCTACATAATGAGATTTTTTGCGTTATTCCAGGATTATAGAGGAATGAGCCTTGCATCACAGTATAACCCGCTGTATCTCCTTCCCATTGTTCGTTAACAATGAAACAGAGCTAAATCCCAAACACAGTTATGCAAAGAAAACCAAGCGACCAGCTCTGCTTGCGTTTCCTCTCCGTATGTTAGTATCTGCACTAGAGCGCTGCAGTGAGGTGCTATAATGCTCACAGGGTAATGCAGGGAGATTGATTTTTTGGCCTTTAAGAGAAAAAGAAGGAGAAAACAGCTGGTGTTAGCAGAAAAGGCCTCTGTGTATCTCCTGTAAGCATTAATGACACTTCCTCACACTTTGTTGCATCACCAGAACCCTGTCACTCCTGTAAAACACTAGTAAAAAAAAGAAAAAAAAAACAGTCAAGTTCTGAGCAAATGCTCTGCAAACGATGCTTTTTATTTCTAATATATTGCACTTCAGACATCAGCAGCTCTCTGGTAAACTCTCCAGAATAAAGATGCCACAGTTGACTGTCAAGGCAATGAGAAAGAAGAACAACACAACAACAAAATGTTCAAAGCCTTTACTTTTGTTTAAGATTAAACAGAATTTTGAAAATATGTAACATTTTTATGTGATATTAGCCTTATCTTACCTGCAGCCTGTACCCAAGCTAAATCACATGGCTACATTAGCAGATGTGAGATGGGATCTCTCGCTGCGAGACAGCAAATCAATGCAATTAACAAGACGTACAGTTTGTTTTTTAAAGGGGCGAGTAGAAGTTTTGTAGTTGCCGCCAACTAGTGATGTCCGGTTTCCTGCCTGTGTACAGTTCTCCTCCGCCTTCTCAACCCATGACGATCTCATTGCGATTCCTCGTGTAAAACTAGTAAAATTAGTGCATAAATATATATATTTTCCTTTTTATGAAATTGTTAGTTAAAATGCAATTAAGATTCAAAAGTTTCAGTCTGTATTTAAAAAGTTTGACCTCTTAAAACAACGTGTTATTGTGTCTTTGAAAGATTGTACAACCAATCCTTTAAGACAAGACGATTCTCACACCTGACGGGTTCCGCGTCAGTTCTTCGTTCAGTGTTTTCAAGCAGGCACCAGTAACCTCTCCAATGCGTACTGCAATCGGTCCCAGTTCTTCCAGAAGACGGTCAGAAAGCACACGGCCAGGAGAGTGCCCGCCACGTGATAGCGGCTCCTCGTCAGAGGGGCGGCGAATTTGGCAGCAGTGGAGACGCAAACCAGGATGACGGTGATGATGGCCAGCATGATGTTGATGCTCTTCCCCACCAAGACCCGGGCGTCGTGGCTCTCCAGCTGGACCGTCTGCTGTTGGTGCTGCTGCTGGAGCTCCAGTTTGGACACGCGCGTCTGACACGTCTCCAGAGCTTCCTAAGGGGATTTGATGGTTCAGGGGGTTAGGTCGATAAAATTCTGCTTCCACATGTGACAGGCATGTTGTGATAGCAGTTAAGTACGAAGGATTTGTAATATTTGGCGGATGTTTGCATGTTACACAGTCGTCTGCTTTGGAAACAAGGTTGTTGTTGAAAAACAGAGTTCTAGGACTAATCTCTGAGCTTTATGATACGTTCTACATTCCAACTTACCTGTATGTCCCGGGCCCTTTCATGAGCCTGATAGGTCACCCTCTCCTCTATGCTTGCCAGCTCCTGCTTCAGATTGGTCATTTCATGCTGATGTAGCTCAGTTAGGTCATTCAGCTGGTCTTCCAAGCGCTCGTACCTGTCAGTCAAAACACACAGGATCTACCTTCAAATGGAACATGTAAAGTTCTCATGCAGATTTCAGAGAGGAACATTTGTCCACCTGTAGCGCTCTTCCTGTAGTGTTTGGCTGATAATGTTGTAGTCTCTCTTAAATTGTTCTTTTATCTCCTCAATATCATCCTCCAGTTGATCCTGGGCCCCTCTGATTTTCTTTACATCCTCCAAACAAATGTCCACATGGCTCTGGGCTTCTCCGTCTGCTGGTGGCTCCTGACCAGGGCTCTGGCCCTGCACCTTCACTGCGTTCCCATTGCTTTCGGCTGAAATTGAGGCACTTCCTGAGGAGCACTCGTCGTCACTGGGATACTTGGGCTTGCCCACCAAGGACGCGCTGCTGCTCAGCCCCTTTGCTGCGCTGTCGGTGGGCAGCTGGGAGGAAGTGTCTAGAGTGGTTTTGAGTTGGGAAATGTTATCGGCGCTTCCGAACTTGTTCCTGATGAGATTGGCAAACTCTCTGGGCTTGCTGAAGAAGAAAGGCGGAGACAGAGAAACACCCGGCCCAATGGTTTTGATCTTGTCCATGGTTGGGTGTCTGCCGCTGCCGGTCATGTCCTTGAGCAGCTGTCTGGGGGACTCTCTGGGTATGGTGCTGTGTTTGACGGGGGGAGGCCGAGAGGACAGGACATGTTGCACTTCCCTGTCTTTCAACTTCTGATGGTACTGCTCCAGCTTCTTCTGCATCTTAGCAATGTTATGAGCCGACTTCTGGTTTTTCTTCTCAAACACCTGCTTGATGCGTCCCACCTGCTGCTTGTCAGCACTGTTCATGAGCTTCAGATATTCCGCTAAATTCTCATTTCGCGCCGTGTCCTCAATCTTAAGCTGTTCTGTGACTTTCAGAATCTTCTGCTGCAGATTGTCCAAACAGGAACGACTTCGTTGGACCTCCAGGCCAAGTGCAGCACGTGGATTTTCATTGCACAGGTCCAAATCCAGATTGTTGTCTGAAGAGCCCCGACGCATCGACAGTGAAGGGTTGAAATCCATACTTTGGTCCTACAAGATTGGAGAAAAAGATAAAGTAGTGCCTGGAACAGAGCATTCTGAATTAAGCTGTCAAACTTCCACTGTCAAAGCATTCCCAGTGGTCTTTTAATTATATTTATGCAGTTTTAGCAAAATTTAATTAAAAAAAAACTGTCATTTTCTAGGACATAGTTTCTGGAGAGCGACGGTTGTTCATCAGAAATTCACCTCTGAATTGTGAGTAGGACCCCTTCCCCTCCCCGTTGCTGACAGCACTCTATTTAAGCGGAGCAGGGAGCTTGTGGCCCGCCCACATCACAATAAACTCTTTTTTGTCTGCTTATAATTCTCAACAGTTTAAATAAATGCATTTCCTCCATCATCAGAAAAATAACACAGGAGCATGTTTAAAACACCAAAGAAAAAAACATTGTTTACTGGAATATAAAAATATCTAAGAAACTAAATCAGGGAAAGTTAACATAGCAATGAAACTACATGCAATAAAAAAAAAAAAAAAATGAAGCATTTTTTTTTATATACAAGACTATATTTTATATTCATTGCAATTATGGAGAATTTTTGACTACAAGTCAAAACCAAAAAATGTGTACATATTGTGCCTTTTAAGATATTTGCTAGCATGTTTATAATAACACATACTGGTAAAAACTAAGCCTGTGTGATGTATGCATTGCAAAATATGGCATAAACTTCAATCATGTTTGAACATACTAATCCAATCTCATGGCCAATCGGATGGACCCCTTTATGTCAGATACCAGCCTCCTATGGACATGAGGGTCATTTGGAAAACATTTTCAGTTATTTTGACCTATATGTATGTTGCAGTGAAATGGAAATGATGCATTAGTAACTTTTGCTTTACTGTTTGTTCACGTCTCACAAGTCATATCATCATCACTAATATCACACGTTGTGAAGTTTTCCTCATATTGTGAAGGTTTAAAAATGAATAATGAAGTTATTTTGAACTTCATGAATATACAAACACTTCTTCCAATGGCAAGTTAGTTTTTAAATAAACATGTTAACTGTTGCAGTTAGTTGTGTCTAAAATTGTTCATGCTTAATGTTTCCCACAACAGGGATATTTTGTAGACAGTGTGAGGCCATCTGGGTGCGTCTCTAATGCTCTTATATGGCGCGTCTGTAACTTTTTAAGGGACAGGCGTTTAATCCTGCTGTATGCACACAAAAACAAGACAGACTATATTCAGATTAACAGCTATAAAATATGCGACAATGGAAGCAGGAAGCGTGTGCATCTTATATAGGTCATTTCATTGCTAATGTCACACAAAGCCACAAGGCTAACAAAATCCCTTCCTCAGACACCGTTCCCTACTTTTACAGTTGATTACATTTTTGTTTTTGTTTTCAAGGTTTAATAACTTCTTCGCTGTTGTGTCAAAAGCTCAATGAGCAGAACAAGACTCCAGCTCTGATATGAGGAAGTTGAGCAGAAAATGCAAGAAAGCACGAATAGTCACAGCTGAAAAGGAAGAGAAGCATAGAACACATTTAATTAGAGAAAAAAAAGGGTCACAAACCAAAATCAAAAGGCCTGAGGGTGCTGCAAGTTGTTCACAGTGCACAGAGGGCAGCAAATGTAAGCCCCCACAAAAAGGCCCATTTCAAAATGTTGTACAACTAGCACTGTGGGCAGTGCAAAGCTGTGCTAATCCAATGTAACACTGCTATTCAGGCGAATAAACATGCAACGGCTAACTAAAGCAGATTTAGGCCTCAATCCTGCTTAGCATTTCCACATCCACATGTAAGGGTCACATCCTGCGGGCAGGCGCCTTCAGTTCTTACATGTACAGATGCCCTCTGACTTCTCTGAATGGTTTATAGGTGGATGGAAACTGATCCGTGGAGTTGATAAAAATGCTAAACGTGCTCAGAGAACGTTAGATTCCCGTCTTAAGGCAGCTGTGTTGAGGTTTCATTTGGTTACATCAGACGGCTCCGCAAACGCCATGTACTGACAGAGAACCTGCCAGACTCGTTTTGGAGGATTTTGTCTGAGGCTATACAACTGTTACATTTTTTGACTACACATAACATACAGTGTTGTTTTATTTGTTTACTATTCTCCATTTTGCAGATGTTGCCATTGTCAGACAGCCGGCTTGATGTGGTCCATTTGTTAAATAGTCTGTTTATGTTGGCTGCATTTGATCAAAATGTTTAAGATGTCCCTGGGTTTAGCTAGTATTTTATGTAACCAGACCCAGCAGTTAGGCAAACTTTAGGCAAACTTTATTGAAATCCTGTTAGTTTCCCGTTTGTGTGACGAACCACGCATGGTCATGGCCATCAGTCAGCACCAGGTTTTATGGTTTGAGTGACTAATAAGCATAGGCTGTGCTGAAATGTTACCCAGTAATGAGTCAAAGCTTTTGAGTTTCTTACACTCCCCCTTCAGTTGGATAACAGCTTCATCAAACATGTTGAATCAACAAGACTCCTTCAGCTTCACCTCATGGGCCGCTGATAAGAACAGAAATCTTTCATTCCCAATGGCAAGCATGGGAGTGGGAGGAGGATGATTTGTTCTTGTTTTGAGCTTTGGATTCGCTGAACCAACTGTAAGCTGTTTTGTGCACCACAGCATATACCAGGTGTTTATAGGCACACAGCAATCACCCTAAAATAAACACCAGCAAAACCAAACCACATGGCTGAAACAGAAAAGAATCAAGGTTTCATACCAGAACAGTTAAACAAAAGCACAACCAAACTGAAACCTGTTGGGACCTTTGTAACAGCCAAACACCTAAACGCTTGGATACAGTAAGGCGATGTCTTGGGGAACCCAGCTCCCAGCCTTTAAAGTCCCACTCCAATCATCTTTTGATTTGTTTTAAAGCGTTCCCAGTTATGATTATGCTTTTTCTAGCCAACATTTTTAAAAACTCTCATTTTCTAGGACATAGTTTCTGCAGACTGGCAGTAGTTTAGAAACTCGCCTCAGAGATGTTGGCGGGACAGTTGGCACAGAGTAAGCCCACCTCCACAGGTGGAAGTAAGCCATCTGTTTGCACTCCCTCCTGCTAGCTTTCAGACCCCCACAACCCCAACCTAACATTAACGGGGCAACAAAAATGGCAACCAGCATTGGAGCTACCAGGCTTTACAGTTTTGAGCCACTCCGGACGGGGAAAAAGAAGACATACATGGATCTATTCATCTACAAGTGGATGCATCAGAATGAAGCGGAGCATGGAGCTTGTGGCCTGCTGATTGTAGCGTCTACGTCACAACTACAAGCTTTTTCCAACTGCATTTTTACATCTGCACCTGATTTACAGTTATTTGAATAAAGAAATACTCAGATGTGTAATTTTAAGCTTTATTTGTCCTCCATCATCTGAAAAATACCATAACAGCATGTTAAAAACTCAGTTTTCATCGGAGTGGGTCTTTAAGATCTACTAACCCGCTTGTCTTCCAACTCATTGCCAACTATTTGGATCGGAACGTTAGAGATTCTGAATCACTGAACACACCTGACTGATGTCATCACCAGCAGGTAAGGCAGGGATTGTTGGAGACAGAGCAGAGGGATTGATCTTAAGAGTTGGGGTTAGGTAGGCTTTATTAAATCATCCACAAAAAAAAAGGCTACTTTTTCTACAAGCTACTGATAAATGGATAATTTTTTGTTGTTTTTATCTATCTAAATACTTACGTAAAGTAGAAAACAAAAGTGTAGTTAGTGTTTGCTTAAGGTAGTATTTCCTCAATAATCATGAATTATTTGTATATTTTTCAACAGGGGTGCGTACTTTTGACTCCAGCAGTTTTTTTTCCCTTTTTGTGAACACAATATTTTACAAAAATAGTGTTTTGCAGATTGTTCGAAACATTCAATGCGGTGCAGTTTTGAATGGGCATGCCGGGGCATTTCAGCTACAATCCTAGCCCCACCCTCTCTGGCGTACATCCTGGTTGAACACAGAGCTCTCTCTGTGCAGAGGGAAAAAAAGAAGACTTTGTCATTTTCTTACCTCCGCTCTGTTCTGGACCGTGCCGCAGCATATAGATTGTCTCGCAACAATCTCACTCTGTCCAGGGGTGTAGGCCTATCGAAACAATTGACATACAGTCCGGCTGCCCTTTTTCCAAACCAGTTTCTCAGAAAAAAAAAAAAAAAAGAATCGAATGTCCTCTCTGTTGAAGAGGAAGTGGACTGCCGGATAATGCTTACATTACCATACCTTTCTTTTTTAAAATGAGAAGTCAGTTCAGTCAGAAAACAAGAGTGCAAACTGTTTCTGTTAGCTATACATGAACTGACTTATGTGAAATGTTTTACCTCTTGCACTACATAGTCAATGAACTCCCCCTCTGGCATTTTGGGCTTTACACACACAGATGTTGGACCTATGCTAAATAAATAAAATCATGTTGCTGCAGAAAAACTAAGAGAGACAAGGATCTTATTTTGAAGGCAAGATGTTAAATCCTCTACATGTACCCTACCCTTCAACTGGAGCAGAATCTGCATTGCATGGCTGAAACAAAGGGCATACCCCGTGGAGCAGACTTTTGCAAGATGGGCCCCAATTTATGAGTTCAGCACACATAACAAGATGACTCAAAAGCAGTTTTTTTTTTTTTTTTTTTACATACCAGGGCTCAGCAGGATCCCTAAAATCGACCAATGTTCTGTTGAGCGACTTGATGAAATTTCACCTTTTGGGTTTAATAAAACCATTTTCCACTTGCTCTGCGTAATTACAGGTGCAATTTAACTGACAGTCTAGCTGAGCAGATCCGCCAAAATGAGGCTGATGAACACGTGGCCCCAAATCTGCACAGGAGCTGCCCCACTTTCTGCATGCGTGCCACAATTCTCCAGGTTCACGGCAATTCCAGGGTAAGAGATGGTAACAGCACAACTAAGGTGTTGGTCTACGATGCAAAAGGGGAGCAAGAGGGGGAATGGAGCCCAGTAACTAGGGGAAGGGTATTCACAGCAGTAGGAAGGTCTGTGAGAATGGCCTAGAACTAAAAAGGTCACCGATTAAAACCAAACTAGGGTTAAAGAGGTAGAGCTATCACCTCGATCTGATACTATTTCTGAGAGCACAAAGATAAACTCCTGTTTGTCCTGCAAACTGTGCTGAAAGAGAACCATTCCATCTACAGGTTTTAGCTGCGCGTCACACATTTTTCTTAATCTTTCAAAATATGATTTGTCTTGATAAACCGAAAAATTCTCTTTTTTCCCCCACAGATTTTGGTACCTAAGATGCCCTCCACTAATTTATCACAATAGGCATGCAGCTAGGCCTGCCAAACTGTCAAACTAAAGAATCCATTCAATTATGAGTCATAAGTTTAGTTAATTTCCAATTCAACACAATTTATTTAAACTTTTTTTTTTTTTAAACATACTTTGTTTAATTTTGAAAAATGCTTTTTACATAAATAGTGATTTCAATTGACCACGGTGGAACTTTCATTGCTGAAATTATAATGTCTTACATTAAAGACCTACTCCAACCATCGTTTGATCCATTTTCAAAGCGTTCCCAGTTATCCTTTAAGCATGATTGTGCCGTTTTTAAGCAAAATGTGTTGTTTCCTAGGACATAGTTTCTGCAGTGGCAGTAATTCCTCTGCAAATCACCTCTGGGTTGTAGGTGAGACCGTTGGTGGAGTAACCCTGCTCCAACTTCCTATCATCCATCTACTTACACTCTCTCCCGTTAGCTTACAGCGACTCACAACCCCAACCTAAAAAATGCCGACCAATATTGGAGCTATCCAGCAGTACAGTTTTGAGCCAGATGCCAGCTCAGATGAGGAAAATGAAGACGTGCATGGATCTGTCTGTCTGCGATGGATGGTCAGAATTGAGGGGAGCAGGGAGCTCGTGGCATGCCGACTGTCTGTGTGTCACAAATACAAGCTCTTTCAAATGATGTTTTCGTCTGCTCCTACTTCACCGTGACTTGAAAAAAGAAATACTCAAAGTTTTAATCCTAATTTCCTATGTGTCAATTTTCATTGGAGTTGGTCTTTAACCCTTATGCTATTCTAGGCACTTTAACATTGGGAGTTGGGTCATCTAGACCCCACAAGACAGTGTGCTGAACTTTTTTCTTCAATAATTTGTGATCTTCACTGGTGTCCATGGATTACATGAAATCCTCTCCACCTTTGTCATGGTAGGGAGAACACGTCAATGGTCATTTTAACCGCATAGGATAGCACAAGGATTAACAACTTGCCTCAGACAGAATCGATCTGGTTGGATCGTGGGAATACAAATCAACTCACCGATTTTTAAAGGGGTTTCATTGGGTTGATTTAATCAAAATTGCATTTACTAAGTAAAGATCAATTCACACTTTTTCAGCCCAGCCTGTAGAGTAACCACTCCCAAAAAAAATAAAAAAATAAAATAAAAAAATAGAGTTCCTTTTTACTCAGCAAGTTAGCAATAAATAGCTAGATAAATGTGGAGATAAAGATTGAGTTTCGAACCAATCCCAGATAAACTACAAAAGGTGATTTAATCAACATTTTCATTAAAATAGACCCTTTGTTTCCCACAGGATATGCGTCTCCCTTCACTATTTCAAGTCCCCCCCCCTTCTGCCCTACATAATATAGTGTATGACCAACACCGCGACCTATTTAACATGATCTGACCTCTTTTACAAGGAATAACATAGGAATCCATGTGGATTGGCCTCGATTTTATCTTAAAGCCAAGCGTTGCGATGCTTTCTTTAAGGGGTTCGTTCCTTCATGAGACATTTTATGCGAAGAAGTCATGGGAGTCAGTAAAAACCAGAGGAGATGCTGCTTATCTTGCATTGTGGTGTGATCTGCTCATGCTCACTCTTAGATCAATAATCTAGTTAGTGGCTCAATATTTGATGCAAACTCAGACTGTATCGCCCGACCGCACCATCAGAAACAGGCAGAGCAGTGATTCAGCAGGAAGTCCTGCACTTGAGTGAAAGCTAAGAAATTATTTAGAATAAAGTGGTGGGGGGGGGGGCGCAATGCAGAAGCTGGTTAACACTTCTGGAGTTCTGCTAAAGTACATTTTAGAGCGGGATCAGCAGAAAAACAGAAAATGCATGTTTTTCTTGCTAAACCTGCTTTTTTTCTTCTTTTGAGATTGAAGCATAGCAGCACCACAGAGGTTTTCTGAGCAAACAGGAACTGTCCTCAGGACAAGGAAGTCATGTTTGTAAGAGCTCGCAGGCTCAGCTGTAATATCTGGAAACCTCAGCACCGCCTCATGAGGCCGAACAAACAAATACAAATGAAAGCACAGGTGCTGTACAGAAAATTTGATCCCAGTATCAGTGTGATTGTATTGAAGCGTCTCTGTCACTGGCTTGAGTTTGGGCAGCAATATACAAAACCTGGGAGCCAAACAGGGCTGGCACACTCGTGGGGGTGGCACAAACCAGTCCCTTCAGCCGAGAACAGAACCACAGAGAGGGAGGACGCTCATTGGTATTCCCTCCAGCTGATCCAAATGGATACAGACACTCTCCAGCCAGGATTCAAGCAGGGACACGGACAGAAAACCCGAGGCAGAGAAAGCATGACAGGAAGCAAATCTTTCAATTTAACGGAGAGCTGAAGGCCTCAGTGCTTCTCCATTTTCTAATCTGCATCCGACAGCCGCCTGCGAACTCTTCTTACTTGACTTAAGGGGGCAAACAATCAGTCTCAGTGAAAGACAGCAGGGGCAACAAAAAAATAGAAAAGAAACAGCAGTGCAGTATTTAAAGTAAACTCTCCCAAGAAAATAACTATCAGGAAGTCACAGCAATAAATCCCCTGGTCGCCATGATCTCTTAGACAAGCAGGTCCAAACCTGAATCAATAACCCATTAACACTATCAGTGTCTCCCTGCTGAGTATTGAATGGGATTCAATTAAGGTAAACATGTAGACATATTCAACGTACTGATTCAGAACAAGAGGAAACAAGGTAATGGTGTACGAGTGCTGCTACAGATAAAAGGCCATGAACAACTGACTCCTGCACTGCCAAACTGCTTTGAACAGGCCACATTTGTGTTATTTTTGTATGATTAGACACGCAAACAAAAAAACAATTTAAAAAAAGGGGGAATATTTAGGTGAACGGTGTAGGCACAAGCATGGGTTGCGCAAATCCTCCGTCTTTGAGGCACCAAGACTGACGTTTCAGGAACCAAGGAACAAAATCTTCAGCATTGCATCATTTCTGGCCTGTAAGTCATTATATCTGCTGAACAAAAGCTTTTCGAGGAGCAAACCTGACATGCAATTCAAAGAAAATTCACAGCTGCACAGGCTGTGGTTGGAAAGCAGCCCAACAGAAAAGGCATGTTTCCATCCCAATGCCTTTTTGAAACATGACTCAACACTTTCAAACATGACATTTCTCATCACGCTGTACTTCAAAAAGAAACATTTGCATTATTTTTGGGTCGATGTAAAGAAAATGCTTCCCTTTTTCTTGTTGGAAAGTACAAAAGAGGGTAGGCAATTTCCTATTCCCCCAAAATGTGCTGATGATAACCAAGAAGTCCCACTGTCCTTATAAAGAAAAAAAGATAAAAAATGTGTTTTAGTTTAACAGTAATCCCACATTCACTGGTACTAAAGGAACTTGCCTTAACTACATAACTGTTGTGATTATTCAGTCAAACAGGTATTTATCACACAGTCATCAGCTGGTGGTTGGTGAACTGTTATAGTTTAAGGCGTTTACAGTATGTCTCCTTGTAAATATTGTTACAAATGATACACTTATACTGTCAAATATGTCAGATCTTGGAGGAATAGTTATTTTTGTTGATGCATAAAGTTTTTTTTTTCTTTAAAAATAGACAAATGGAAATATCTTTAATTTAGTTTGATAAAATGAAAAAAGCAACATCACTCCACTTACAGCATATTGAGCAAATGTTATATTAAGCATTTCAGTAAACACAAAGTAGAAACATAGATTCCAAACTTGTCCTTGAATTTATGATATATTCATATCAGGAAGTTACCAGAAAAAACTGACAGAAAGATGGTTCTATGTGCCTAAATGCATCACTACTCCTCATTTCCACTCTTGGATTGCACAATTGTTTTTGTTGCACTGCCACACTTTTGTTATGCAGGTTAAAGGGCGGTGCTTGTTGTGTTGTCTTAGATGTCATCAGGAAACCGTGATAAACCCACAACAGAGGGAGATGCTGCAGCCACACCAAGAAATATTCAAATGAAAAAGATAAATAACAAAGGGGAAACATTTGCCAGCATTTCAAGAGTGATGACTGTGATACAGAATATCCTTTGAATATTTCACCCCCCCCAAAAAAAACAACTTTCTTATTGTTATTAATATTATTATTGCTTTTATGCACCTCTTGTTAGTTGTTTAGAAAAATCAATTCAAATCAAATCTCTTGATGATGTGCATCCACCAGAATGCATGGCGGTGTTACTTAAAGCCCTTTGTCTGGGCAGTTGGAGCACTGAAGCGGCGCAGCTGTTCGCTCTCACATGACGTGGAGCTCAGCGGGCAACAATGCATCGCTGGTACCGTGAAGGGGCAGAACTGCGAGCCAGCAGTGACGACGCATGACACATTCACTCACCATGACCACCCGGCGGCTGAGGTGTTTCTCTTCTTCGGACAAACTTCGCACAGACACGTTAACGCCGGGCATAATAGCCCCCCTCCCGTTTGTGGCCAGAGAGGAGCGAATGGTTCGTTACTTTGGCAACGGCCCTCGTGTCCAGCTCGCGTCTAAACCCATGTCCAGGTGGTTTGAACCCATTTAGCCCCCTTCGCCTCCTCGCGTCCGCCCTCCACGGCACACCTTGTGTTGTGTGACAGCACTCTTCAACGTACAACAACTAAGTGTGGCTGAGGCTCCGCCCCCTCACCTCAGCAGGGAGGGGAGGGTAGAGGAGGCCCCAAATCTTTCGTCACGCGCGTCTTTCGGTGGAAGATAACTTAACAAGAAGTCTACTTTGTAAAATTGTGCTTTGTATTGTACTTCCGTTTTGTACAATAATGTAAAAAAATTAAAAAAAAACTTAAGAAGTCAAAAAACATTTTTTTTGACAAAAAGTCCATCCCCTCCTTATTGCGCCACTTCCTTCTTTTGTAACTCAGAACTCCCATTATTTTTCAGCGCTATATTCCTGTGAAAATATACATTCTTGCACAAGAGTAGACTCTTTGTTTAGTGTTTTTATAGTCAAAAGTAGTTGTTCTTTGATATTCTAAATTTCTCCAATTCTTCCAGTATGATTTTAAGTGGTTTTCCAACTTCACATGTTACTGATATAAGAGAAATATTGCAAGGTATTAAGTTTACGGCTTCCTTAAACTATTTTACTCTGAATTTGAAAACAAATTCAGAATAGCATCTGGCTCAATTCAGAAAATGATAAAGAGGTTAATATGGGGAGTTAGTAATTAACCCTGATATCAATCTATGATATCACACATTGCTAAAAGACTGCCTATATTAAAAAATAAATACAAACAAATAAAAACGTTTTAAAAGCTGGCATACATTTATGGTTGACGTAAAGTGTAGACTTTTTATTACCATGGAAGTCAGTGGACAATTGCTCCCTTCTGAACCAACCTCTTGTGGTCATTTGAGGAACTGCACCTTTTGGTAATTCCTATTTCCTTGGAAATTTGAATACCTGTTATAAAAATCAATTTTGTCTTCTTAGATTCTGGTTTGTTTATTTCTATGCTTTCTTTGTAGTTTACTTGCATAACATTTAAAAAAAAAAGAATTTATATATATATATATATATATATAGTTGTGTAACCATCCATACTTGTCAACTATTTTAATGTACATTTCCTCCAAATTTAGCAGATAACAGAAAAAATTACATTTATTTTATCTTAATGTAAATATTAATCAATTTTGCTACAAAATGACATCTGTAGTTTAAGTGATTGAAATGTTCCCATTCAGCAAAGAACAAGAAGAAAAACATCAAACATTTACATATATGCACCTTTACTTTGTTTGACTTTTTGAATGAATTCTTTTTTCATTTTTCTGACATAACATGTTGTATAATTTTTAACCATAAATTGATTAATAACTGGTGCTCAGTGGAGTAAGACTTCAAACTATTGCAACATAATTTTTCCAACTTTTTCCCTAATTGACAGAACTACTGAAAACTAAAAGAGCACATTTATGCATTTAAAAAGTTATATCACTAAAATAATTTCAGATGAAATCAGAAAACCTTAAAATAAATAAATGAATTAGTAATAATAAATCTAGTACTCTGCAACAGATCCTTTTATGGATTGCATGTTGTGTAAATAGGAAAAAGATAAATATTTCCTGAGCTATTTATTCAAAAATTTCAGAGGTTTATTGGTGTTTAGTCAATTAAAATGGACGACCTGTCCAGGATGTTCCCTGCCTTCTCCCACGAGGCTCCAGCTCCAGCAGCCCAGTAGCAATGAAAGGGATAATACGGGTTTAGAAGAAGAATGATTAAATAATGCCCATATGTTTTTAATTGAAGATATTTCATCTGGAAAAAAGAGAATATCTATAACATAGAAAGAATAGAAAACCTTAATTAAAGTCCAATCTAACGACTCACTAAAGGTGCTTAAGTTCTTCCAACTGTTTTGAAGCACATCCACAGATACTAACTCACACAGAGAGCCAAACACAATTAGTCCACGTGAACAGTCCAGTCTTTGATTTCCCTTCCATTTGTTCAGCCTGGAATGAACTAATCCACCTTAGCAATGAACACAAAAGACCAATGTTGCATCACAAATCCCTCAGCCTTTGCAGCTGTGTTATTTTTGCTTTTCTGGGTTGCGTGGATGCCTTATGAACAGATAAGAGGACCTGTGAACCTGCTTGTGATTCGTATCAACATGCCAACATGTCAACATCTGTGGTTCAAAAGCAAATCACAAAGTCAGCAATGATGTGCAGAAACACACTGTAAGAAGACCCCCCCCCCCACACACACACACACACACACACACCCATGGACTTCCAGAAACAGCAGCATTTATGTGCTCATCAAGTTTTAATGCCACTATCGGTGGTTTTAATTAGCTAGATATGCTCACAGTGTGACTGCAGCAAAGACCAGCTTTAGAGACAGCGTCTTCTGTTCTGCAGAGCTGTGATGAAAAATTTATCAGCTAATAACAAAAGCTGAAAGTCTGATCCCCTGTAAAGCATCCTGGGACAATTTCCACGGTGTTGTTACTTGACACGAAATCCACAGCTAGGAGGAAGGCCAGGATACAAATTTTGAATTATTAATCCAGCTACATGTGAACAATCAATTGTTTATAGGAATAGAAGGAACTTCTTAGAAGCTTAATACCTTATAACATTCCTGTAGTATTTTGCTGTTGCTTAAAATACTCTGGGTGTTACTTGTCAAAGTTCTTGGAATAACCAAGAAATTTCTTTGAAAAGTTTGCATTCAATCCTGGAGAACCCAAGGCAGATACAATTTTCATTCTTTTCTTATTTCTTTCTTTTTTAAATATCTTTTTTTGCTACCCAAAATCAAAATGAACAAACAAAAATACAGAAAAAACTGCTCTTTGCTTCTCCAGGGTTTGATCACAGAACTCTAATTAAATATGTAAAATATTTTAAAATTGGAATTTGTCTTTTTTTTTTACCATCGGCTTCTATTTCAAAACTCTTCTTAAATTATCTATACTATTGATGCTATATATTTGGCTCTACTATAATGATAAGCTCTTTATATGTAAACAAAACACAGCCTTTTTAGGCAAGAGTATCAAGGTAGTACATACTTTCAACTTTGCTTCAAAATTACCTCTGCAGTTTTTACAGAATTGAAATTTTATGCACAAAGGTTTAAAATGTGGTATATGAATCATGATTTATGTGATGAAATGCTTGTCTTCTACCATTATAAGGTGCAGGTTTTGGAGATTAGATATATGCAACGATGAATAACGGTAACTGTTTCGTCTTTTTTGCTGTTAACCTTTTTGAATAAATATACCTTGATGCTCCAAAAATGACTGCCTCCCTCACTTTTTCTCTTTTAAAATTCATAGGTGCTGACAAAGCTCCAGGAAAACAAGTCAAACTCATTTAGATCAACTTTTATTTGGCGAAATGAAAAGGAAGCTTGAGTGTCACAAATGTGATTGAAAAATGCTTTTTTTTTCATTGTATGACTTTTCTTTTTATGATCTGTTTACATTCAATTTTTTTTTAATTCATATGATTTCATAAAATGATGGAATCCACAGATTTACCAGGTGCTCCTCCCTCTTAAATCACCTAGTATGTCGTATTTACAGATCTATTGTTCCTTCAGAGGCCATAATTAATCTGATTGATTCAGCCGATCCCTTAGGGTCTGCAAACATGCATGCAATAAAGGTTAGAACCTTTCAAAGAGTTTTTTTCTTATTATTACTAAAAAATAATAATTAAAAAATATGACCATGTAGGAAAAGCAATGGCAAAACAAACAAACCATGCAGATTTGTTTTCTGTACAAACCAGATCTCGAGAAAAGACAGGCTTGGAGGCAATGAAGCATAAAATACTATACAATAAAAAGTACAATCTACTTTGCAGGTTTCAAGGTTTTTCCTGGATGATTACAGGTTGGGAGTCTTGCCTGGTTCTGGAGTTTATCTTTTCCATGAGCTGTGCTCTACCAAATCAACTGAGAGGTTAGAGGGAAAAAAAACACATCTTTCAAAGATGATGCGTCACAACTTTAGCAGGTTTATGGAACTGTTCAATAACCTGCAGAGTTCTTTGAATCTTTCAGGAGTTAGGGATGGGTCCCCCCCCACCACCACAAATGACACAACTGGTCAGACGCCAGAGACGGCTTGGCTGTTGTAATCAGTGGACTCCATTTTGAGAATGTATGGGATGATGCTGTCGATCTGAACGTTTCCAATAAGCCCAGCAAAAAACAGCTCCTCGGTCACGGCTGCGCTTATCAGCCGAAGGGCAGGAAGGCGCAGCAACAGCTTGGATAACCTGGAAGTAATGACCGGGGAGGGGAGAAACACAACTCAGACATCAACAATCTGTCCAGTGAAGAGGGCAAGGGCTTTATTCGACAATTGCTTTTCTTTATATACAAACCGATAAGAGTCTTCGGGATAGGTCCTGGTTATGTAATCTTGCAGCTCCGTGTAAGCTTTTTCCTGGAACATTTCTATCTGTGGTATGTCATCTATGCCTGGGTGATCTGCCACAGAGAAAGAACACATTATAAATGAAAACATGCTAAAACTCTGTTTGAGAACAGATCTCTGTTGAAGTTGTTCCGTTTCCACACACCAGGACTAAAAAGAACAATGGCTTTCAGGTAGGCATATTCATATGCATCGGGGGCCAGTCTGGTCATGCTGTTGCAGAACTCCTGCATCCTCCATATGTGCTCCATGACAAGTTTACCTCTTTCTGGGGACAGTTTTTCTGTATGGAAAGAATTGACAAAAAAAAAAAAAAAACGCCAGAAATTGAGAAATGTAGAGTAGCACAAAAATTAAACTCAACTTGATCATTGAAAACATTTCTTTTTTGAAAACTTACTTCCCCCTTTATAAATTACACTACATCAAGTCTTGCAGGAGGCTAAAAGCAGCTCTTACCTTCCTGTAAGCTGGTCTGCAGATGGTTGATAATGGCACTGAGGATGGTACCAACATTCATAACGTTGGAGCACTGTGCCAGACCCAGGGCAAAAAGTTCATTCCAGCAAGCTTTTATCAAGTTAATGTCATTATCTTGACCACTGAAAAGAGCAGAGGGGTAATCTGATTACAAAGGATGGAAACAGCAGGAACAATGTGTGACAGCAATCTAGCAGGGGATGCTATTTACATACATACTTTAACAGACCTAAACGCACAACCAAATAATCAAATATATAACTAATTGCTTCATCACTTATTTTACTAAAACTATAAAACTCTTTTTTTTTTATCTTAGTTTGACCCATAATACGTAAAAACCTTTCAACTCTAGCTGAAACTACAATAGATTACATAAAGTATTTCCTCTATAAATGCTTTGCAACCATGAAAACACACGTTTATTTGATGTCCTATTTTTTTTTAATTATTATTATGCTTTAAAATGTTTGGTTATGTTTTATATGACACCATACAA
Organism: Oryzias curvinotus; assembly: GCA_023969325.1. Taxonomy (NCBI): domain Eukaryota; kingdom Metazoa; phylum Chordata; class Actinopteri; order Beloniformes; family Adrianichthyidae; genus Oryzias; species Oryzias curvinotus. Next base: position 18,292,998 of record CM043711.1, on the reverse strand, counting down.
AAAGACAAATCATGTAGGGAAAAAAAAACCTGCTGATAAGTTGCGCAATTTAGGCCCCAAACTGTGATGGTAAAGAAGGAGCTTATTGCAGAAACAATTTAAAAAACAGTTTGAAATATTTATTTTTAAATCGATCCAACAGACTTCGTGGATCAAAATTTGCAAACAACTGTTTGAAAGGAACCTAAGATCTAAAGGACACAAATAAACGCTTCGTGTTTTTAATGACACATATCTGAGACAAAAATGTTAAAGTTTGAACGAGTTCTCTTACGCAAGGGTTTGAAAGGCAGGTATGGAGCGCGCCCAGTGCATAGACAGAAAAAGTAGCCGCGATGCAGACTCACAGATGTAGTTAACATTGAGGTACTCGGGTACAGGCAAAGGCATCATGAGCTGTGGAAACAAGGATTACAGAAAAACTGGTTATTTTTTTTACAACTAAATAACATAAATGACAACTTTAAAATCGGAGGTGGTGGCCGATCCATTAATGTGCTTTTGCCTTGAAAGGGATATGACTGTCAGACAGTAAGGATCCCTCCAGTTCCACCACGGGGCCCGACTGGTCTCCTGACATCAGCTGCATTGTGGCCTCCAAGGACTCTCCTGCTGAACTGTCACACGGGTGCAGGACTTTGGCCAACGTGTCAAAGGCTCTAAGGTTGGAAGACACATCCTCATAATATGGGTTTACTTTTTCTTACACATGCAGCACTTGGGGTGGGGGTGGGTTTAAAAAAAAAAAAAAAAAGGTTTCACTGATGCTGGATGTTTATTTAGCTGCTTCAGTTTTGTTAAACTAAACATGAAACTGTAGAGCAGCTATTCTTCACCTTATTTCCATCTGGCAAAGTAAAAGCTCCAATTCTAAAACAAATTGTCGCTTACTTTTAGGCTATTTTTAGTAAAGAATCATCAAAAATGTTGATCTTAGTAAAAGCTTTTGCCTCATCTCAAAAGATTAGATTTTTTTTTCCATTTCATAATACTGGAGTTATTTTTCAATGAAGGCTTAAACTTTGAGAGTTTAAACAAGAGAGAAAAGTGTGAAAATGTTCATATCTGTCGGAAAAAGTGTATATTGGGGACTTTAACAGCACTAAAACATCTATAATCCGATTTTACCCATCAATGGTTATATTTGGAACATATCCCGCACAATAAATACTGTAACATACACACAGATTGAAAAAGCCACCAAACGTTTGTGGTTTCTCAGGACAGCGCTCACCTTGAGATATCGTTTGCACTTTGATCGTCACCCTGGATGTCTGTCATTGAACTGTCACCGTTGCTCAGAGTTTCAGCTCCTATTAGGTCACTGCTGCTGTCGTTGGCCTCCCTTGTCTTGTTGATGTGGGCAAGCGATGTAACAACATTTGCCAGTGTCCCCAGATCCCCCTGGGATGGGTCATCCTGTACAGAAAGGGAACAAACGTTAGACGTGAACTAAAAGGCTAAGAAACATGCATTTTATCGGAAATACCTTTTCAGAAGGGGCTGGAATCAAGATGGTGTTTTCCAGCCTGGGGAAGGGCTGTTGGATGTTGAGTAACATGCTTGACTCAAGTAAACTTGTGGACCTAAAGTTGAAGATTTGACCACCTATTAGAAAATATATCAAGAGACTGCGGGAATTCTAGCTGAAAGCAACAATTTTTTGTTAAGTTTGTTGCTTATGTAAGTACATTTACGAATACTTTGCAGCCATTCAATATGGGTGTTAAAGTAGTTCACTTTTTAATAATTTAAGACAAAAACATGAATCATTTTTGGATCATTCTTTTTTTAATGGTCCTTTTATGTTCTGATTAAGATGGTTTATGTACTAGGCTTTTAGTATGCATCAAGTAAACCACTAAGCAGTGTAAGGAGTATATCGCACATACCTCGCAGTCTCCTTGTCAGACACAAAAGTAGGTGTAGCAGCTAGAGGGCTACACAAGTTTTTGCGAATGTAGATCTTTTCTGTAGAAGCTGCGCAGTTCACAGATTTTTCTCTGGTGGCAACTTCTACAGGCTTTCTTTCGCACTGAACAGCTAAAAAGGGCAAAGAAAAAGAACAAGTTCAGATATTAACTCTGAGGTTAATTAGCACATAAATAAAAGTGAATGAGTGTCTTACAATCTTGCTTCATTCCCAGAGCTATGCATCGCTGCAGTCGACAGTACTGACAGCGGTTTCGGTGTAGCTTGTTAATGGCACATTCTCCTGAACCCCTGCACGTGTACATCAAGTTCTTCCTTATACTGCGCTTAAAAAAGCCTTTACACCCCTCACAGCTGACTGCTCCATAATGACGACCTGAGAGCAGAAAAGAAAAAACTTGGTGAGGTTATGATATCCAAATTTATTTAGATAAGTCACTTAAAAAAAAAAAAATCTACCTGATGCCTTGTCGCCACAAACAACACAATACTCCACAAGAGGCTTGGCAAGAGACTGGTCCGTACCTTCAGTAACAAACTGAAGAACAACACAAAATCAAAAGAATTAACAACAACAAGGTTAGCACATATTTATTTTTGGGCATTGCACAAGTTTGAAATTGTTTTTTTTTTTTTTTTAAAGTCAGCAAACTCTTCCTGCAGTACCTGAATCTGCTGTCCGGCCAGCTCAGGGGAAGCAAATAAGAGCTGATTAACTCCAGATCCATCTGGAGTAGCAAGAATGACCTTGTTCGGTGAGCCGTCCTGCTTGGCCAGAATCACTTTGCCGCTCGAGGAATAGTCAGTATTTGCTAAGATAAACTGCTGCTTTCCAGGGGAGGGCGGTTCTATGGCAGTGACGATCTGGATCTTCTGTCCAGTCTGTTGATCGGTTACGATCTAATGAAACAAAAAGCAAAAAAATCCAAAACACTACATCTATTACAGAGAGGTTTATTGTTGATTTACTTTGAAAAGATAAGTTTGTGCAACCTTCCATATCACTCAGTTTAACCACAATAACAGTCTAGTGCTGTAAATAGAGCAAATCATTACCTGGATTCTATGTCCCAAAGCTATGCTGCTGTCTGAAGACACAAGCTGTATCCTTTGAGTCTGTCCATCCATCCTGATTCTACACACACCTTCCTCTATTGCCCCTTCACATCAGTGCAACCTGAGACCCAAGACAGATCAATTATTAGACCGCATTTTTTGTCTTTCGGACCCTATGAATTGAAAATGTGTCATGCATGATAACAAAACAGATGGTTGTTTGACTGCAGCAGAGAAAAATAAAACAAGCATCCACGTGCTCCGAGGAATTCGGACAATTAAAAAATTGAGTCATTGCTTGGAAATTAGATGAAGGCATGTCTATAAATATATAGAATATAAACATAAAAATAGGCTGATCATATTTTCTTTATCATTTTATTATTGTGTATGTAAAGTATCTGGATATCATAATATAAACAGTGTGCAAAACAGCAAACTAATAAATGCATCAGAGAAATCTAACTGCTGGACACACTAATAACTACAATTTTACGGGAATACAATTAATCACAGCACAATTAAGAAATGGTTTATACACTTTAGACCGTAATCTGGTCATTCAATGACATAAACATCTTATTAACTACAAGAAGAGTTGGGAAATTGTAGATAAAATAAAATTAAACCTAATATTTATATGGATCCGTGCATAATCTATATTCCTCCAGAATAAATATTTTCCCTCTCAAATCGTTCATCTTAAGCAATATAAGGGGGTTGTATCTTGTCACTATTTCTGAAATATGTTTAGAGACAAGTCACGATTTGAAAGAAAATAAATGTTTGTAACAAACAGGTGTTTAAAAGTTCTTCATCTATAATTTCTGTAAAATAACTGTGAAAATAGATTTGGCCTGAGCTAACAAATGACGCTGGGACTAGCGTGGGATAATTTCCAGCTAAATGTCTCTATAACAGAGCAATGAACACACGGGTAGGACACCGAAAAGACATCAAACGAGATACAACTGACTGACTGCTGTGAAAATCGATACGGAAGATAAAGGTATTTCTTTTCCTGTAGGTGAAAGGTCAACATTGAAGGGTTAAAGCATGCTAGGGTTCAAGGCCCGTCGCGCAGGCTAGCAGAGATAACGGCTGCACTCCGCTTCTGACAATAGGGCTTTATGTTCAGGCATTGAACTTCCACCGCGGTTGGCATTTCAGACAATCATCCGGTGATTTCATTTTGCGATTTGTTTAACGAAGCTCACAACAGCCCTTTTATTTGTACGGCAGTTTTAGTAATCAGCGTTAGCATAGTGGCTAACGAAAGCACAGTTAGCCTAACGCAAGTTTGAGAGCTAACTAGTACGACTAGGAAATTGCGTAATATTTAACAATCATGCCTCAACAAACAACGTGCGTTTGCCTTTAGTAATAGTGTTAAAAGAATATTGCAAACCTACCTACTTCCTGAACGCAACTTTAATTACCGAGTTCTGGACGATGATGCTAACAAGCTAAGTTAGCTCTTTGCTATGTTGTAGCTAATGGCAGCTTCGCTGCTGCGAAGCACCTTCCTTCCTGTTTAACGGGCAGCTCTCCATAATGAATCTCTCCAGTTTAAACCATTGGGAAACGGTGCTTACCTTTTAAAATAAATATATAGATTTAAAAAAAAATAAATTTCTTTCAATAATTTAATATTAAAAAAATCTGCAGTTGTGGGAGGGTCAGAGTTCGTGACCTTTTCTTTCATCAATAAAGGATGTCTGCGCATGCGCAGTCTGGTGGCTGCCGGTCTGGTAAAAGCTGTTATGTGCAGCTATAACCAAGGAAACGATGCAGCAATAGAAATACAATAGCATTAAATGTTTTTCTTCTGTTCCACTTGCTGCAAAATTTTTATGGTATTCAACTATGGGTGATTTAAATTGGAAAAAGACAAAAAAAACTCTTCTACAAAACTGTATTGTGAAAATAAAAATTTCATGTAAGTTTACATCAAATTTATAAAATTAAAGACACTAAGAAGATTTAAGACAAACAGGAGTCTTGTGTTTTTTCTAGTACAAAGACCATTTTTCATTTAGTTTATCATTGTATGTACACAAACAAATCTTGTTCTTATTTTGAAGAATTTATAATTGCAAAATTGTATGCAATTATTTAATTAATAGTTTTTAGGTCATCTTATACTTTAAATCACATAGTTTTTCCAAAACAATTGATAATTGTCACTCAACTGTTAAGTTTTTTTTTGAAAGTCCATATTCACAAACATACATTGTTCAATTAACCATATTGTTTCAATTTTCCATCTGGACCCTGAACATATTACAACATAATAGAACACGTAAAATATGATGGCTACTAGAACATTTAATCTTTTAAAAGAACTGTATACTTTTTAATTATTTTTTATGCTATTACTATGTTCAATAAAATACTGTAAATGATTTGACTGTTAATGTTGGTTGTTGATGTGCAGGTTGCACAGTATTTGTAGTGTTTTCGTTTAGCCATTGTTTTGCGCCTAGTTCAGAATAGAGTTGCTTCTGTGTTTCATGTGGCAATTGTAAAAACCTTTGTCATTCATGAATGGTTATGAAATTAAATAAAAAGCATCTTTTAATGTACGTGTAAAATAAAACCTATTGTAAGATGTAATGTAACGATAAAAACTGGAAATAAAGAGATTAGTGTTTATTGTGTGTTTTTTATTACTGTGAGCGCCTTTTAACACAGAAAACAACATTTTGTTGGATAATATTGTCAGAGGCCTTTTAAAAATTCAGTTGATATTATATTTTTTTTATACATTTCAGTTATATTTTGTCTGTATCTACTATTTGGTTAAGAGTATCAACAATTAAAGTGGACCACGGCTCAAATTATTATTATTTATTCCTATTTTACCCTTCCATATTCTTTGCTCCAAAAATGATTTTCTTTTTTTAAGTGCAAAAAGGTAAAAAAAACCAAATAAAGTATGTGTTTGCACAACTTGAGTACAAAGCCTTCATTTCTAGTGATAACATATACACTTTGAACCATTTCAACGACTTATAAACAGGAGAACTTAACAAGTTTGCAGAAAACATGATGCATTTACTGTTGCAAAACGAAAAAAAGTCTGTACAGAAATTGCCTTTAACTAACAAAACTGAAGCTACATTTTATAATCCATATTACCTCAGGAATTTTCACAAATTCTTCAACAATCAACATTGATCAGCAAATCTGTGCAATGAAAATCTGAGGTGCAAAAAGACCCCATAAAAATATATTTAAAAAAACAAAAGCATAAAAGTTTAACTAACTTCAGATTACTTCATAGCATCTACTTATTTTGAGGGTTTAAAACACTAACTAGAAAGGGCTTCACCTCACATGGCTCACCTTATTCACATAAAGCTTATACAGTAAAAGAGAATGCAATTGCTTAAGTGTTTTGTAAATGCATATCAACTGAAGGTTTTGTTTTTTAGGAAATCCAGGTCAGGTAGGGATAAAGCAAGCATCAAAGGCAGCTGCAGACATCTCTCACAGGATGGTGGCTTCTTTGAAAGAGGCAATCCATCTGCGTAAAAACAAATATTATTATTTTTATGATGTCATCTTAGTATTTAGCAAAAAGTTTGATCCTTTTTCCCAGCATACCTTTGAGCTGTCTGGACATCATCAGCTTTAAAATTGTAATAGAGGGTGTTTTTATGAAAGAGTCTAAACTGCAACTGCTCTGCAGAATCCAATTTCAGCACAAATCCCAACAGAGGCTGACTCTCCATGGCTGCAACATCCTGCAAGATAGAACCACAAGTATCCTTCTAGTCCTTCTTCTAAGATAGTAAGCTTCTCCTGAAAAAGGAGGCCTTACCTCACTTGCAGCGTATGTGTAAAGGACTTTATCTTTGATGACAAACCACAGTCTTTTCCCCTGCTTTTTTTTATGCTTTGACCTATACAGATATCCGCTCATGGAAGAGTTTTCCGTGCTTGCTGACACCTGAAACATGTAAAACTCAGTTTGATAAGTTTTACAACCAGGAAAATTCAACTTTAGACTTTAAAGTCATTTTTTTGTGTGCGTGAACGCTGAACGACTTAAGAACAGTAGAAATAAAGGTGCATCAGAAAATGTTCTGTTGTCTTTTGTTTTAATTTTTTTTTTTTTTTTAGATATTCTCTTAAAGTTCCACTCCAGTTATCTTTCATCAGAGAGATGTAGGCAGGACCGCTGCTGTGGAGCAACTCAGCCCCCCTTCCCCTCCCCGTTGCTGTGAGCTCAGAGCAGTGACGTTGTGACTTGGAATGGGCCGATATAATTTCGTCCGGCCGATACCAATAAACGATATTTCCCCTGCAGCTGTGGCATCAACTGTGGAATAAAGGCAAGCATCGCTTGACTTGACTTAAACCCACTCCAAATCACTAGTTACCTCTTTAAGAGCTGCAGGTTTTATCTTCTTCTGCCTCTTTGAAAACACCATGGTAGATTTGAGTCCAGGAGACAGGGACATAGTATTGTCCAATTCACCTGACCAAAAGGAATGAGCAGAGGCATCTCACACACAAACAAAAGCTTATCTGACAAATGTCAACATCTCAGACAATCACGTGTTACTCTCAAGGTTGAAAACAACCTGAAAAGAGGGGCGGACCTACATTTTTGTTGGCGTAGAGTTTGGAAACAAAGGTCACAGACTCGATCTGACTTTTTCAGATATTGAAGGTAATGTCTGTTGGAGGAGCAACCCTGGCATATCACCTGTTGGGACGGTAAAGCAAAATGAACTGGTAAGCATGCGTGCCGAGTATTGTACAACAGTCAGAAAAAACCTTACAAAACTACATTATACCAACAATAATTAAAATGTCGGATCCTTCCAAATACTCGTTTGTATATTGATCGGGACAGAAAAGAGATATACATTTCTTTTTCTTACTAATTTAAGCATCCTAGCCCACTGCCAAAACAATGCACACCAACAAATTTCCCTTAAAATTGCTATTCTTTTCGTAACTTCACAACATCTTTACTTGAGCATGCCACTCTACCACATTTCTGGAAGCTATGGGAAAATAAAAAATATTTCAAATGTTAAATGCTCTAACCTGTTTTCTGTAAATAGAATCAGGGTGAAAGTGAAGCAATGCTTCACTACTCACATCCTTCAAGGTAAAAACAGTAAACAGGCCGAGTGTTGAAAATGAACACAGCACTGAAGGGTATGTGCAAACAGCCAAACGTTAAAGATGTTGTTACCGTACTTTGAAATGGTTTCTGCAATACTGGAATGAAACAATTTCATAAACAGCTACATTTATTGGCTGATAATGCTCAGAATATTTTAAACCTAAAATTATTCTAATTAATAATTTGCAGATTGTAGATACTCAAAGTAACATTTCTTGGAGCACTGCATAATTTATTAGCTCTGTTTTGTCTTTCCAGAGGTTTTCTAAACATGAGATGTGGAAACCTGATTACTGCTGTGCAAGGAAAGTTATACTTTTCCCAGGAACCATGTCACTTATGATGCATGCACACTGGGCTGTTTGTTCCACACCAGAGTTTGTTATTTTATCCTAGAAAAGAATAAGAGTCCACAACTCAAATCATCCATCCATTTTCTTTCGCTCATCCTAGACTGGGTCAAGGGGGCAGCAGTCTAATAATAATAATAATAATAATAATAATAATAATAATAATAATGATGGATTGGATTTATCTGCGCTTTTCCAGATGATCAAAGCACTTACCATGTGTCCATTATTCATTCACTCCTCATTCATACTTGGTGATAGTAAACTACTGATGTAGCACAGCTTCCCTGGAGCAGATTGACAGAGGCGTGGTTGCCAGTTCGCGCCTATGGTCGCGCCCTCTGATCATCACCGGGACATTCACACACCAGTGGAGCCACACTGGAGGCAGTGAGGGTGTAGTGCCTTGCCCAAGGACACAACGACAGTTTACTGGGGGGAGCAGGGATCGAACTGCTTTCGATTATTAGCCGACCTGCTCCACCGCCTGAGCTACTGCCACCCATTAAGCAAAGATACCCTCTCCTCTGCCACTTCCTCCACCGTTCCCAGGCCAGCTGACAGCCATAGTTTCTCCAGCGTGTCCTGGTTCTTCCCAGGGGCCTCCGCCCAGTGGGACATGCCTGGAACACCTCCCTAGGGCATCCAGGAGGCATCCAGACTAGATGCCAGAGCCACCTCAACTGGCTCCTCTAGATATGGAGGAGCAGTGGCTCTCCAAAACTATCCAAAGCTCTCTGCAGGGGACAGACCTTCTCACCCCATCTCTAAGGCAGCGCCCAACCACCCTAAGAAGGAAGCTCAGTTCAGCCGCTTGTATTTGGGTCCAAGAGCTCATGACCACAGGTGAGCATTGGAACAAAGACCGTCCGTTGAACTAAGAGTTTTGCTTTCTGGCTCAACTCTCTCTTCACCACAACCAACCACTACAGCAACCACATTACATTGGACACCACCCCAATCTGCTTGTTGATGTCATGCTCCTCACTCAAATCACGAAAAAGTTGGAGAATATCTCATCATTAAATGCAGTGCAGTGATGACGGTTTTATGGATTTATGAACATTGGAGGACTAACACCTTCATGTCCAGAGTTTGCCAGCTAGCATACAGTTTACTATCTGCTTTGCGGATTCTGTCTCCACACCTTTCCACACGCCCGGCAGTGATGTCGTCTCCATGTCAGGGTAAACTCAGACGTGCAAATCATGCACATGGTGGTGCGCGGATCAGGGATCCATATGGGGGCTTTGGACCCCAAAGGAGTACCATCTGTCAGGTCTGCCTAAATGCAAAATAAAAAGAAAAAAGAAAATCAGGATGGTATAAAGGCAAGCTATTGCAAAGGTTCTTTCAAATGCAGAACCATAGAATCATGTTTTGGGTTTTCTTACCTTATTTGGAGAATTTCCAGATAAAAAGGTAATTTTCTTTTTAGTGAAGTCATTAATTGCTGCTGAGATTGAATCGAGCCAGTCATCTCTCTCTGTAGCCGAACTACGGAAGAAACAAAAACTAAGTCTGACAAAATATCAACAAAATGAAATGAAAATGAAAATAAAATGTTCATTACCTCGCAGAAAGAATAAAGGAGCGCTCCACACTCTCTATGTTGAGTTCATTCTGATAGGCTTCCTGATTTGGTTTGCTCACCTGTAAAGGTTTTTCATTGTGAGAAATGAGGACGCTGTGCTGCATTTCTAAACAAAAAACACTGCTGATGATAGGAAAGGTGCAAGAAAGAAGGTAAGTTCTTACCTTCATCCCAGCCAGAGACAGCATGTTTTTCAGCTTGTACTGGCCAGTCTGGACTGGTTTGGTGTACAGCAAAATGTCATTAAACTGAAGGGGAAATGACAACACAGGAGTTCATTAGAAATACCCCTCTGAGATGTGGGCGGGACCAAAAACAGGACTTTTAATGTAGTAGGTCTTTAAATACCAACAACTTATCAAAAAAAAAATCCTTCAAGAAGTTTACTGAAGCTTGTTGTTGATAATTTTGTTGCAGAGGAGAACACAAAAGGTAAAAATGTCAGTGTTTTACCAGGAAGAACATCCTGGGCTGCATGACTTTCCTGGACAGCTTCATCAGGACTCCCTCTTTAAAGAAGATCTGGACCATTAAACAAGAATGGTTTCAATAGCAAATATCTAAAAAAGTAGACTACTCTGCTTGGAGTCAGATAATTTGTGCTGAATAGTTTATAGTAAATCTAAAAATAAGAATTAAATAATAACGTGACTAACCCGTCCAGGCTGAATTATCTGATGATTGCCATTTAGACGATGCTGCACATCAATCAGTTTCTGGAAGTTATCCTAAAACATAGCCAGCGAATGTCAGCCACATGTGCAGCAATTCCAAAGGAAAATAGAAAAGATCTCAGATCTGTTCTCACCCCATGTTTCATGATATCATTTGCATGATTTGCAACCTCTTTCACCAAAGAAAGGGCAGCTTGGAGAATAAACAGACATATAAATCAAGTGACCCTCCCAATACTGTATTCAATGACATTTTGATAAGGTTGTGGGTTTACCTTTGGTTTCTTCATAGCCATCTGTTCCTTCAGAGAGGTTTTTTAGGTAGTCTGAAATAGAATTGCTTACATTTTATATGTGAAACCCATATGGCCCCCTCCTCGGACTGAAAGCATTGGGTTTTAAGTAGTGAATTCGGTAAATGAATGAGAAACAAAATCTGGGGTGAAAAGTACAGTTTCTTACATAAATCTGTTACACAAGCTCAACATTGAGAACATTCTCTATGCTTTGTTACTGCGCAACATTTTATGCACAAAACACACAGCCCACAAAGCCCTCTGTTATGTCACCAAATCCGATGTGAGCTTTTTCAACCCTTTCCAGAGGGAAACCTTCAAATTAATGCCTCTTTTTGGACACCAGAGGGCAGTCTAACACATGCACTGTATGTATGTGTATGCATGTGAATGCATTAGAAGGAGATGCTTATTTTACCTGTGAGCAGCAGCTGATACTGAGGAATCCTCTGAACAGGCTTCAGCAGATAGTGCTTCAGAGCCAAGTTGGCACACCGAGGACTTTTCTTTCATTGGGGAAAAAACACAAATTAAAAAACTTTTACAAAAGACATTACATCCAATTGCACATTATGTACTCTAAAAAAACAATGACACTTCAAAGAACCAAAGGATGTACTTCCGCAGAAAGAAACAGAACAGGTTGAGCGAGAAGCATTACCTCAAATTCTTTGACAGCCGCGCCAAATGCCAGGTTCTTTCTACTCTGCTCTTCCAGTAGAGCCACATTCTTGTCGAACTCCCGGATGTATGTGGAGTACATCTTCAGATAGGGCCCCTTTTTCAGGAAAATGTCTGCTATCTGGGAGTTATCATTCCTGCAAAGAAAAAACTCAAAATTACTAGAAAATAAAGACCCGTTTATGGATTCTTTTATAACAAAATTGAATAAGACATACAACTACATTTGTGTAACTACAGAATGAAAAAATGTGAGTGATTTGAACACATGAATTTAAAAAATACTTCTTGGTTTATCATTTTCTAATACCAGTTGTCCACTCTTTGCTTCAGCTCCTTAAGCAGGTCCTGGTTAAGTTCATACAGCTGTGGTAGGTAGTAGAGGATCTGGTTGAGTAGTCGTTCCTCAATGATGGGTTTCCCGTGGTAACTAGATGCTTTATTCACTGATTCACGGAAGTCCTATTGGTTTAAAAAAAAAAAAAAAAAAAAATCAAATAAATTCACCAAGGGAACTTGGACATAAAATAAACTGACATTGTTGGAGGCAACTTTCTGTGTGTTCTTGTCAAACCAGAATGATAAAATTAAAAAATACAGCACAGAGTCAATAGTGTACTCAACTCTAAGTCTAAAATATAGAAACTCAAAGTTTCTAGAGCAGGAATGTTCATTCAAGCAGCTCAGAAGCTGCAAGTCAGCTCTAGAACGAGAGCAGAAAAGCCTGAGGAGGCACTTCCTGGCTCTCCCTCAGATGTTGTGGTCTTGATTTGGAGGTTTATAGGAACATGTGGCAAATTGGGAAAAAAAAAACTGACTCAGTAGTTCAGAGAAACTTCCGCAGTTAATGTCTAAACACTTCCTGCTGCAGCAGCTGACTGTAAGAAGACAGTTTGTCATGAGGATGTGAGTAGTTGGAATAATCTAGATGTGTGAGATGAGACAGATTCCTGTCAGCACACAGTAAATAATGCTGAGAAATGAGAAAAGTTTTTACTGACAAGAAGCTACAATATTCAGAATGGCAATTTTTTTCTGTTTAAGATTCAATATCCTCTTTTATTCTTTCATACATACATTTTATTTGATCAGATCTTAACCACAATTTCAACTGCTTTTTCTGGCATTAAAAGTATTTTAGCTCTCTCTGGAAATCACTGCACATATTTTTGATTTTTGTGACCTTAATAGTGTTCAGGTAAACTGATTTAGTATTGTCTTTCGGTACAACTTTCAGCATATATTCCAGCATTTTAACCACATTGGTTTCTAAATGCTCGGCTCCTTCAGACGAATTCAACCTAAACTTGGAAGTTTTAGAAACAATTTTTATTTAAGCCCTATTAAGCATTTCTATCTTCAGCTTTTAATGTCATATTTTCATAAAATAATTAGATTTTGAGTTTGCTATAACTGCTTTACTCTTTTGAATTAATTTGTTACCTTCATTTTCCAAGTCACTTGGCTAGATAATCTTTAATTGGCAGTGTTATAAAGCTTACCTCTTGAATAGTATTATTTAAACTATATTTAGTTGTTCTAGACTTAACTTGCTTGTAGATCAAGTACTAAACATGAGAGGTTAAGCACTTGCTCTTTTTAAAAGCTGTCTGGGAGACTTCACAACCTTCAGCAAACAGTTTCAGCGGATGGTGTTTACACATGCATTGTCTTCTTTAATTTCAAGTATTTGTCATATCTTTAAAGTATAAACTTTAATAAGCAATATCAAATTGATGCAGTTCTGTTAAAATAACCAAAAAAACAATAGAAATGATCACTTTTTTATTTCACTTTATGGCAGACCCAATGTCTGGGATTTAATTTAAAGTAACACAGTGGTGAAGAGGCACTGTGTTTTTATAATTGCAGGGGAATCATTCACCCTACCTGTAAGAAATAAACATATAACATTATCTACACTGCACAGTTTTTAAAATGCTTTATTTTCACATTAAATTTTACATTAACAAAGTTCTTTGTTAATGTAGACTAAAATAAATGACACTCCTGCTCACGTGTTGTTTAGTTATCCTTTATTTCTTTAAAAAACTTTACCAGTATTTTTTAAAGTTCAACAAGTCTCTCTAACATTAAAACGTTGCAGTGATCTGGTTTAGTTTTTTTTAATAATTGCAATTGTGGATATGACTAAAAAAGCTTTATGTGGAAAGAAATCATTACAGAAAATGTGTTCAAAATACTCTTAAATGTACAAATGTAAAAATGAGAATTGGGTTTAAACTTCCCTTCTCAATACTCTTTTTCATTTTTGACCTCATACAGCATCATTTCTGGGACATTTTCAAATTAACTATTTTTCCTGTCAGCAGTGAAACTACATCAGGAAATTAAAAAGATCTAAAGTACAAATCTGTAACTTTGAACATGAGCCATTTGCTATATTTAATCATTTAAAAAAAGAGAAATAACAAAAACAACAACTAAACAATATATTTCCAAGGCTTTAAACCAAATTGAGGTTCTTTTTGGGACTGCACTGATATAGACAGTCTGAGAAAAATTGTGATAAATGTGAGGAAAAAACAAGGGGAGTGACCCAGTTATAAGGGTCAAACTGAATGAAAACCATATGGAGAGTTGGAGTTCAGATGAGACGGCCTTTTTTTAAAAAAAAGGCTGCACACAAACAAACACAGGTCACAGCTGTGGCTACAGCAAACACTGAGCAGGAATTTGATATTAGTAATAAACAGCCTGACATGCAGGACCAGACTTACCACATGAAGCAGTTTCAGGACATCAACAAACCTATAGAGGGACAAATGGAACAAAAAGCAACTCTAGTTACAAGGAGGAAGTAATTTATTCAGATTACTAAGCACAGTAGTTCTTGTGTAACTGAAAACTCTGTCTACCTTTTAAACTGTAAAGAGTGGAAGATTTTCTGTAGTTCTAACACCTTCTTTTGATGTGTGTTTAAAGGTGACACACATCGTGTGTGTTTTTCCAAAACAATGATTTGTTTTTACCCAACTACATCCTTTACGGTTTCATTTCTATGATTTAGAGTTTTTTTCATTTTTTTATTAAATAATAACACCATTTCCCTAAAAAATACTACAAAACCCTCACCAAAAGTGTGATATCTTTACATAAATTATTATGGCGTTAGATGTTTAAATAAAAACTGTGAGTCTTACACACTCTCCGAGGTCATGATTTCTTTGGCGATGTATTGGATCTTGTTTTTTGTCCTTTCACTTTGTGCCTGTAAGAGATGTGAAGACAGATTTGAAACTTTTTTGTACTCAGATGAACAATACACCTTCTTTAGGACAAAGACGGGGTCTCCTTACAAACCCTGAGGTGTATCAAGGGAGACAATATTTTGAGGAACTTAGTTTTTTTAATGCAGCCTCCTCACTTTTGCAAGCTCGGGGTCGCCTTTACTTGACGTGGAACTGTTGTCACCCTCGTCCTCTTCAGAGGAATTTGCTTCGGATTCAAAATCCGAGAAGATCTCATTTTGGAAAGCCTGCTCCTCGTCGATTCTGTTGACAGGATCAGCATGTGAGAAGCACTACAAGGACAGCTGAGAATTTTTACTTTATGGACACAGACAATGTTGAAAATCACCCAAAACATGACTGCAATGCGTCAGAAAAATAGCCTTTTTCTTGCTGTGGTACAAAAAATTATCCAAAAGAAAAAAATATTTTTCACCACTTTGAATTTTGGCTGAATGAATGAGGAAAACTGTGTCAAAGTTGGACTGAATATCTAAGATGCTGGGTAATTCCCAGAGGGAGTGCCATACTAGAAAACATGGCACCTCTGTAAATAGAGCTGCAGAAAAAGCCTGTGGGCGTGGCTAATACAGCAATACACTGTTTGCCAGCTTCACAGTACCTTTGCAACATATTGTTTCGCGTTTTGAATTGCAGAAGAGCAGCGTGCAGTTTATACTTCTGTTTTTTTTTCTGACTTTTAGCAGGTGCTACTTAACAAGAAGAAAAATCAACGCCAAAAGATATTAATGTACACACAACTGCAGTGCCAGGAACACTGACTTCATAAAATAAATACACAGTCTTCATTCCCTCTGACTGTATTTGTGCGACAATAAACTTAAGCAAATGCCCAATTGCATGTCAAATGCAATAAATACTCCAAACTCCGGAAAAGACAGTCTAATTATTCCAGACTTTTAGACTCAACTTGATCCATATTGTTCCAGTTAAGCCAAATTTCCATAAATGTACTTTCAAAAAGACCATAGAACCTGGGATGTTTGTGTAAATCACGTTTTTTGGAAACATTGTGCAACACTGAAAGGTGGAAGTTTATAATCATGGGGCATTTTACAAGAGAAAAATATAAATTTGAAGTGTTTTCTGGCAAAGAGTTAGCTGAAATCCTTCACTGACAGTGTGACGAACTATATTCTCTTTCATCGGCCAAATTTAGTTCCTTTGGAGGGATTGACTTGTTTGAAAAAGCAGCAGGTGCTACCCAAGACAGCCACAATGCAAACATGTGGAGCAGAGCTCCAGCGTTGGAAACCCCCTCATCAAATAGTAGCGGTCAACAATGTAGTGAAGATAACACCAAATGCTGAGTGGTGTTAGTTTGGCAAGTGTTATTATGTTTTAAACATATCCAAGGCCATCTGCTTTACCACATTCATGCCACCACACTCGTCCCACTCCCCTGACAAGAATCTACAACCAAAGGTACAACGTGGAGTGTCAAAGGGAATCGTTTTTACTGTGAAGCAACCCATCAGTCATGAGCAGAAAATGCTGCCCCTGATTTCTTCTAAAGAAATGCTTGACACAGCATGCTTAACATATTTTTTATATCTTTTCTTAGATGTTGCCTAATGAAAATAAGTTTAGCATCTGGATTATATCTACCTGTTTTGTTTTGCGTGTGCGTTCTCCATCAGGGAGGTGTATGGATCCTGCATCTCATAAATTCCTTCTTCATCATTGTCATAGTTCCACCGGTTGTGTGAATAGGAGCCTGGAAGAAACTGTCCCGACCTCACAGGCACGTTCATGTAGTTTGATTCATAGTAAGATTCATAAGGATCTATTGTGTCGTAGTACAGGTCTTTTTCAGAGTCTGAAGACTGGTCTCCATCCACATTCTGCTCGATTCCATTTTGAGGAAAAGAAAGTTTCCTCTGCAAATGGTGCTGGCGATAACTTTGACCCGAATTATTGACAGTGCGGGTTGTGTCTTGATCTTCTGTTAACAAAGGCCTTGGTACGATCTGCAGTACGAGCTTAGAGTCTAGTAACTTTCGGAAAGAGCTCCTCTTCTGACCTTCAGAGCGAGTCATGTCCGCAGCAGAGAACGACTTGGCTTTGGATTTCGTCAGGCTGAGGTGGGAAAACTTCAGGTTTTCAGATGTTTTAGGAGGAGGCAGCTCTTTTCTTCCTTTGTTGAAGACACCATCATGATCAGGGCCGACTGGCTTTGTCTGATTGGGTGTTGGTTTGTCCGTGTGTTCCTCCCTTAAAGATTTCTGCCTTGGAAGCAGTGGCCGCAGAGGCTTCTTTGGAGATTCTTTAAACAACTCATCTGCAGTCTGTGTCCTGACAGGTCGACGGCGCAAACTCCCCAGCAGAAAGCCACCCTGAATTGCTCCTTCCTGATATATTCCATTGTCCTCCTTGTCAACAGAAACCTCCATGTCGTAGAAGCTGCTGTCCCAGCTGGTATCTTCCTCCGGCCCCTCTTGAGTCTGAGGAGCAGAGTCGAGATCTTTTTTAGGTTCAGACAGAAAAGGCTTTTTTCTGGGCGGAGGGGCAGGCTGGGTCTGCTGCTTGTTTCCTCGCTCAGGTGCGCTGACAGAAAGGGATGAGCCACCCTTTCCGTCTGATGGCATCTTCCTCTCTTTAGCATTTACTTCCCTCTCTTTCTCTACTGCTGTGTTTTGCCTCACCCCCACCGCTTTTTCCTGGTGGACCGGAGCAGCTGTTCTGGGTTTCCGTGGTACAGGGACGGGCTTTGTCGGGGTTACTGACATGGGTGTGGGCTGGGGCCCTCTGCCATTAGTTGCCTTTGCTGTACCATTGACCTGCGTTGCTTCAAGCATACTCACAAGTAACGCTCTTCCATCCGTCGGCTTTTTAGTCCCGTTAGGACTTGAGGTATCTCTGTTATTAAAAGCTTTATGGGTGCTAGCATAAATCTGGTTGTTAGAAATTGTATTTTGTTGTTTACCCTGTCCTCCTTCCACTGCCTTGTTTCTCTGCAATACTTTGTAGTCTTCTCCTGCTTTTTCTGCCTTTTCTGTACAAGAGCAGCTCCCATCGCAATATAGGCAAACCGGAAGGATATCATCCCAATCTGGGTTTTTGTCCCCATCTTTTATTCCATTCTGTGGGTTCGGAAGACCCAAAGTCACAGTCGTTCCTAATGCAGGTGTCTTGTGCAAGCTTGTTGAAATGGCTGGCTTGGATTCCACAGCAGTGTGAGGGGCGCAGAATTTAGGTTTGGGGGCCACGGCAGGTTTGACCTTCCTCTGTGAGGGAGGAGGCAAGAGAGCATCGTTTATGAGGGGTACAGGAGACAATCCTGGCATCTGCACCTTCGGCTTGGGCGCCACCGGTGGCTTGCCAGTCCCTGAAAAAGAAAAAGTTTGGGGGAGTTTTAGAAAAACCAAAAACAAAAAATTCAAAAGGCACAGCTTTAGTCAGAAAAGTTGAGAACAATTCTAAAAGTCAAGTGGAAATTTTACTATCAAATGTCTTTTTTTTCTTGGCTAGCTCATTTTTCCATCCATCTTCAAAATATGCTGAATCCATTTCAGGGTCACAGGGTTGCTGGAACCGACCCAGCTAATGTTGGGTGAAGGCCGGGTACACACACCCTGAACAGGTCGCCAGTGTGTTGCCAGCGTGTTCCAAAAAATGTAAAGCCCTTCACGTGGATGGTTTTAAATGTCACGTGACATTTGGTTGCAGCTCCCTGCAGAAGCAGATGAAGATAGAAGGTGGACTCCAAGTGGTGCACAGAGAAAACTGGTTCATCTGGCTGAACTGCTGTTCCACAGTCCTCAGCTGAAAGCTCCAACTCTCTACCTTCCCTTGCTGACAGAAACAGAGGTTTCACGTCTTCCCTGTTCTGACACCGGATAAACTCCAATTTTCAAAATAAAAGGTGTTTTTTTATTTATTTAAAGTTGTGTCGAATTGTGTAGAAAACAGAAAATAATTAAAAAGATTTTTAGTCATTTGTTGGCTAAATTTTACTAAAAACACAAAAAAAAAGAAGGATATTTAGGTTTTATATTTAAGTTTACATTTTGTTATTGGCTACAAGGTACAAAGAAGTGCTTAACCCGTGTATAAACTAGGCTTCTTAAAAGGTTAAAAAGGAGATAAGTGTCCTGTTTACAGATAAGATCTGCTAAAAAACTGGAGTCAAACGAAGTTTTCGGTGGGTATGACGAGGTGTCCCTCTTACCTGGATACATCCTTATATTCTGATGGTCATTAAAGGGTCAGCAGAGCCTCCATGTCCGGACTGAGGGCGCACAGCGCGGGGAGCTGAAGGAGATTCCTGCCGCCGCCGCCACGACGCACAACAAATGAGCTTCCTTCAAGTTTCTGCCAACGATCCACTAGAGGTCCTCAGGGGCCCAAACACCCCGACATTTATCTTAAACTGGTCAGAAATGATACATTAAAGTGCCACAGAAATGAATGAATAAGCTCGATTTTGTGTCTGTAAAGTGAACTAAGTCAGAATCTTTCCACACACGTCATCATTTCCAATATTAGCAGCTCCGGTGTGACTAAGAAGCCCAATGGCAGCCAATGTGTGTGTGTTTTTGTGAGTGTGAGTGTGTGCCAAAAAGAAAGATACAATCATGTGCAGGAAGTAAAAAAAAAAAAAAAATCTTAAATATACTTGATAAGCAAAGCTGTGGTCATACTGAGTCGCTGCCATCAGACTGATGAGAAGGCCTTAAAAAAAATAAAAAGAAGCATGACCAGATTCTTCAAATGGTAGGTTCCAGAACTTCACACAAAAGATGAACAAAGAGATTAGATCTGATGAGAAACTCTGTTTTACTCAAAGGCTAAAAGGAACAGAAGTGGTGCCAAAGTCTTGCTTACTGTCTGACAGCACATTAACCAGACCGTTCATCCACATCCGATTCACAGCTGGAGATTTCATCTGAGCAATGAGGAAAAACACCCTCATCTAACACTTCAAGCTCTTTTCTATTTAAGAACTTAAAACATCAACACCATTTTTTATATCTCATTCAAATTTGCGAATATTAAAGAGTAATTCTTTTTTTTAAAGCATTGTGCATTTGGACTTTAGAGGTTCACTGAGCCTTTCATCACCAGTCTAGCAAGATGACATGTTTATTTGTTTGAAGGAATTCTGATTTAAAAAATACAATTTGAGTTAATTTAGTGCACACATCTTGATCTATTTTAGTCACATAACTAAATTATATTTTAATTAGACATAAAAATTCTAGGATCTGGTTGTCTTTAAAACAAAATGCGTAAAATGCCTATTAACTTGTTTTTTTGCTTCTGTATTTAACAAAAAAATAAAGGTAAAGTAAGATCATTTGCCCTTTGTGTGATCAGCACAGTTCTATTCTATTCTATTCTATTCTAAACTCAAAGGTCTTTTTGGGAGATAAATGCATCTTTTATTTTTAATTTGAGCTTTGATTTTTGTTTTCCTCACTTTGCTTTAGAATTTGAGTCAGTATTTTTGCTTTTTGTTTTCAAAACACCCATCTGTTTGTAGTGACTACATTTATTGCCAAAAATAAAACTGCAACCAACAAGCAGCAAGACTTTTTCTATTAAATTTTTCACTTGGTAAGCTTTAAAAGTTGTGTCAGTTACGTGTGTTTTAAACAAAAACTGATATTAAAGACAAATGAGGCAAATATTCATACAAGAAAGTCGCATGGCAAACACATGATTTTTTTAAGCTGACATCTCATGAAGACAGAAGATGTTTCTGCCAATGACCACAAAAAGATCACATTTTTAGATAAAAATAGTGCTGATCATGTCTTAATGCAACACTTGTCAAGTTGGTTTTAGTGCAAGATTTCAGAACACTGCTCTACAGCATCCTGCCAGTTAAAATGAGCATTTCTGGGGGAAAAATGTTCCTCTGAAATTAAGATCTTAAATAAAATTCTGTTTGTTTTGTTTTTGCTTAAACTTTGATTTTATAGATTTTCCATACAGCAGTCCATTATTGATTCTTCAGGTTTAAACAAAAAAAATGTTTATTTGTTGTTTAAAAATCAACTTCCTAAATTTTTTTTATACTAATACAAGTATACAGTAAAAGTGTTTTTATACGTTAAAAAAATAATCTAGTGATTACCAGTTCATCCTCACACAAGCAACACTGCTGCCACCTAGTGGTGGTCAAACAATGTGCACAGTCCTGCAGCAGCAGACTCAGTTCTTGCACTCTCCACTAACAGCAGAACGAGCATTTTGTTTGCTGCAGGATGCTTTTAGATTCATGGCTTTCCTTGCTGCTAACTTCAACAGGAAAAAAAGTCTTTGGCACTAAAAGAGCAACAATGATTTAATGCTGACCGTTTGGTTTGCTCCTGGGTGCTATAAGGCAGCTTCTAAGGCTTTGTATTCCAACCAATGGGGCACATCTTTTCTTTAAAACAGTGAAATGCTGGGATGCAGCTATTCAGCTACAAATTATTAAAGGAAATGTGATTTTTTTCACATCCAGGAAGTAAACCAAACAGCTGGTCATATAATAAAGTATTTTGGTGTCAAGTGGACACAGTTTAACGACCGGTGTGTGTTTTAGGGGCTAAAGCTGCAGTATTCCTCACCATAGGCATCTGTTTACTGCACAGTGGCTGGTTTTTAACACCAGCATTGGAGTCCAGATCTGTCACCACTGAAGTAATGCTGCTGCAGCAGCACCTCCTCCAGCCACCACTGCAGGGCAGCTTCCAGCAGAGCATGAAGCACCGTGCAGAGGATTCGGGGGGCAACACTGCTACATATGGAGGATAAAATGCCAGATCAGTTCTTAGATTCTAGACTGGTTTGAAATTCACCAAGCTCGATTATTTTGAAAAAGTGGAGTAAATTTGAAAACATATTTTCCTGTTTTAGGCTCAAATTTTATTCTCTTCTCGCCATTCATCAAGCCACATCTGCATTTAGTGCTACAGTGCAGAAGTGACACCTTTATAACTGATCAGTATTTTATTAAATTGATTAGCTAAATGGGTAAAAACATATAAATAATGCATCAATAGTTTGCTTTCTTTAATATGTGGACGTGTTTGCTTATAGGTCCATCTGGAGCCATTTTCAATAATTTGGTTTACAGACAATATTATTTCCATAACAAAATATATCACACAAAAGAAGAACCCCTTTTTTATTTGGGGGTTGCTGTTTAAAGAATATTGAAGAAAATGTGGTTTTAATCACATCACCTAAACCATTGTTTTGGCCTTTAACATTTTTTGTCATTTTTTATCTGTTTCCAAAGAAACGAAACATTAGATTTAAACAAAAAAGTATTGTCAACTGGTCCCACAAAACTAATTTGTTACATTTGAGAAAGACCTGATGGCTAAAATTCAACATACTATCTTGAATAAGAGCTACATGGTCAGCTTACACAGTGCTATTATGTAAAGATTCTTACGTTGAATTTATTAATCTTTATGTTGAATTTACTTAACATTATTTCGTAGAATTTATCATCTTTATGTTGAATTAATTTACACTAATGATAGGAATCCAAAGAACTAATCTTTATTTGAGCTCACAAAGTCACAAACTGATTCCTGTATTAGAAACAAATTTCTTAGACATGTTTAAAGCAGTCAAAAGAGACATTCTGCTCCTACTGCTTACTGTCCCAGACACCTGAGTAATTCAGTATAGATGTCCTCGCGTCAGCATCAACAGGTGTGGCTGTGACTCTCCTAAAAATCACCCCTGCTGCTGTCGTGCAGCTGGACTGCGTTAGCATCTGTGCATCCATGGGTTCAGGAAGGGCAGGGCTGCTGACTGTCCTCTCGGTCCTCAGTGGGGCCTCTGGCACCTGCTTCATATCAGGACAACTGATACCTGAAGGAGACGAAGAGGTCACTCAAAAATGCACACAAGCGACACAAGTGACCATGAAATAGATCCTTGCTGAGCTGCTCAATAATGGTGAGTTTGCACGATTACGTGATACTGTAACTTTTTAGCAATGGCAAAGGGCTTCAGCTCCCCCAACACAGATGGACCAGGGAAGGTGTAACTGTTAAATGACTCAGTATAATCTTGTCGGGCCAAATTTTAGATAAAGTTTGAACAAAAGACAAACACAGCTATGATAAACCACTATATTATTGTCTCATCAAATATATTGGTGGTGTTTCTGGAAAATATGTCTAATTTTAGAGTTTTGAGGTCAGCTGACATTCATCAGCTGTCACAGCGTCATCTCATGCTTTGTCATCTGATCACAATACTTTTTCTACAGTGTTAGCTTCGGGTTTGTTCTGTTCTAAAAGCTTTTTTTGTCCTTTTTTGAATGTTGATCAAGAAATAGAAATCCCTTGTCCTGCAAACAAGTATTTATTTTTGATACCTAAGTTCCCTCGGTTGAGTTAAAGTCATAATCTGACATTTTTTGTCCTTCTTAAACAAGAGTAAAAAAAAAACAACTGAAATAAATAACTTGTAATGACAATGGACATGTCTGAGGTAAAAGTAAGGAGAAATCATGAATTATGCCAGACTGACTAATCAAAGCACACTTGCAAAACTGTTTTCTGGGAAATTATACAGTTATTTTATCTTAACCTTGTGTGTTAAAGCCAAATTTTCCTACTTTGATGCTTTGAATGTTATTCAAATCAAATCAAATAAGTCAATGTCAATGATCAAAGTCATTGCCATTCATGGCTTTTTAAAATGAAAGTATATCAGAGAATTCTCATTAATGAGGGGGGAAAAAATCATTGTTATGTGCCCAAAACTGTATCACAATAAGTTTTAAAAAATATTGTTTTTGTCTTTAAACAAACAAGAATAGAGTTTATGGGGTTTCTATGCAGGTTTAATGCTCAAAAGAAGTTTTCAGATCTTTTTTGGTGATGCAAACCAGATTTTGGGCGAGGAAAAAAAGCGTTCCTGGTTTCCCGCTGAACCTCTGGGATAGAGCCAACAATGGCAGGAGGTTTGCTGTTACAAGCTGGGGGGGTGCAGGGGCTCACAGGAGGACACAAATATGAAAGCTGAGGTCAAAGCTCCAAAGGTCATGAGTGGTGTACATGCACATCACTGCATCTGCTGCAGTAACATCAACCCAAATGAAAATGGATTTGAATCAACAAGAAGATGAAACATTTCATGTTGATTCTGCTGTTTCTACCAGAATTGATCTTCTGGCTTTCCTTTCTTATCCAGGGACTGCACTCTGAAGTACTTGACAAACAGGCAGCAGCAGAGGATAACGGCACCCTCAGGGGCTTCTTGCTGCCAGCGGTCGCTCCACCACCCACTGACTCACGCTGGTGATCCAGCGAAGCTCACAGAGGAGAGCCGCTTCATCGAGCGATCCTGTCGAAGCACAACAGACGTCCAGCTGAGGCAGCAGGAGAGCGGCTGTGTGTCAAGCCAGTGCTGCAGTTCCACGCCAAACCTGCTGCTTTACCTCGGAGATTAATAAAGACAGCTGTTGGGAGGCACAAAACTCTTACTTTGTCAATTATTCATTTTGGATCTTTCCTTTTTTTTTTTACTTCATTTGCTTAAGGGTTTAGTCCAAGTCAGTAATCTTTGGAAGTCATTCATCAGAGTGCTGTATTTGTCTGATCAGAAAAAAGCTTTTCCAACAACACTGACCTGGATTTACTGTTACTGGGATTTTGCTATGAGCGTTTTGTGAATTCAATTACATTTTTCCATGAAAGGTCTGTGTCTTCTTTGAGCAATACAAACAAGGGTTTGTTGTACTTAAAATAGTAACATTGTTAAAGGAAAAAATGATTTGCAAAGACATAAAGTCATTTACAATCAGCAAGTTAAGACCAACACACAGTTTTCCCCTAATATATCAATGCTTTGTCATTTGAGCATCCATGACATCTGAGTATTACCCAGTAAACTCAAAACTTCAATAACTGACACAAATATGTCCTCAAAGAATTATCAATATTCATCAAAGTCCCCCACTGAATTTCCTTTGATTTATTATTAATTATGATTATGCCATTTTTAGTCAAAATCTAAAAACCTGTGTCATTTTTTAAGACATAGTTTCTGCAGAGTGGCAAGAGTTCATTAGAAATTCACTCTGAGATGTGGACTGTTAGCACAGAGTAAGCCTGCCCCTACTTCCCATACACGCTTCCCTGGTAGCTTACAGGCCCTCACACCCCCAGCCTAAAATTATCACTGCAACAATGGCGAGCATTATCAAAGCTATTCAGCTGTACAGTTTTCAGCCAGATGCCACATCAGATGAAGAAAATGAAGACGTATACGGATCTATTCATTCATTCCTTTTCTAATCTGTTTTATCCCTTTTGGGGTCACGGGGCTGCTGGAGCCTATCCCGGCCACTTGTGGGCGAAGGCAGACGACACCCTTGACAGGTCGCCAGTCTGTCGCTCTAGTCATCTAGTCATGGATCTAGTCATCTACAAGTGGATGCATCAGAATGGAGCAGAGCAGGGAGCTTGTGGCTTGCCGTTGTACAGTGAGTGCTATACCACAACTACAAGCTTTTTCCAACACCTTTTTTTTCCTCTGGTCCTGATTCACAACAATTTGACTAAAGAAATACTTAGAAATGCAATTTTAAGCTTAACTCTCTTTATTTATGTCCTCTATAATTACAAAAATACCACAAGATTCCAGATCTTTGTGTTTCATGGGGAGGATTTATGATATTGTGCGGAAAACTCAAGTCCTTCAGACATTGTTTGGGCCTGTGTTGTCATTTTGCATTGCTTTGCTTTGATACATCTCTGGCCTCACACCTTTCATCAGCTTTTCAGCTTGAATTTTCTGGCCTGAGAAAAGGGCCTCTCTGACTTTCCAGACCTTTGGGTCTCTGCCCATTCACTTGTGAGCCCATGCCAACATTACTCTGCTTGAAAAAGCATAGTGCAGTGAGTGGCACAGTGGAAAATCCCAGAATGATGAGCCGCTGATATAGCTGTCTCAGCACCAAAGAGAAGTTTGACTCCAGCACCCCCTAATAGACCTGCTGCTCTCCCCAGTTTAAAAAAAATCTTTGGTAAATATTGCCACCAAAGTCCAAACACGCAAATTTGGCAAAAATCTAAATTTTTGTTCTAGATTATTCAACTTTCTCTGTCCTTTTGTTAACTTTCCTGCACAAAAGACTGTACAAAACGTATCTTAAATGCATTTTGATTTGCAGTCAAGCTTTAGTTGTTTAGTATTTTAGTTATCTTGTGAGAAATATATCTCATTTTTCAAACATTAAATAGAGCAGGTGCCTGCATCAGAATGAATGTTCTTAAACAGGTCGGACAAACCTGTGGTTTGCACTAAAAGAACTTTCCATTTTTAAAGGTCAGGAAGGAGACAAAGAGAAAACACTAAAAACATCTGCTGTGAGACATAAAGAAGACATGTCAGTGCAGTGCCTGCAAAATCAGCGTCAATCATAAAAGATTGCAGATGCCGGAAACATGTCTGAAAATGCATCACTAAAGGCTCTGCAGGATGGGTTGTCTTTATCAAACCACCCATGAAGACAGAGATGTCTACCTCCCAAAGAAGAATCTGTACATCCCAAAAAGCCTTTTATACTTGTATTTGTGTAACTGAGGCTTTATGATTCCTGGCCAATCAGGTGCATTGGGTAAAGTTTTGGGGGTAGAACTGGAGACTAAAAAACAATTAAAAAAATGTATCTGGGTGACTTCTGTCTGCAGTGAAGCCTGCAGTGCTTCAACAGTAAAGGTGAAATCTGTAATGTCACCTGAATGATCAACAGCAGATTACTGCAGAAACGTGAAGAGTTTGACATTGTGGAACATGTTTGCGCTTTTTCTGCCGCAGTCAGGTGCGCCACGTAACATGAGACACTGAAACAGACGGGATCATGAGTCTGAAAGGCTCCGATAGTGTATGGTGAATCCTTCATAAGGTTTGCATTAATATACAAAGCTGCCCCCCCCCACACACACACACACCTTAAAAAAGGCGGAGGGAGGGGGGTCTGGTTTCCTTCAATCTGACTGAAAAAAGTGAAAGATCTTCTGTTGCAGAAGGAGAGACTATCTGACAGCTGATTATTGGCTCCTCTGCCTCGAGCGCACTCTTCCTCTTTGACCACTGGAGGCTCTCAGCAGCTGATGCGTCACTTGGTGCCTCTGCCTGCGAGCATGGCGGAGGTGCAGCCACCGCGCGGAGTGCAGCTTCAACTTCTCAATGGAGACGACTTGAACGAGGACAGGGAAGACGCGGACGCAGGGAAGAAGAGGAGAAGGAGGAAGAAGAGGAGCAAGAACAGCTCTGCAGGTGAGAGACTTTTTAATTATTTAATAGAATCACTAAAGAAAACTAAAGGGCGCATTCCCAGTTTTTATCACACACTCAGTGTAGCGCGTCAAACATGCGCAACTGGACACTTTTGAAGGAACTCATTTACAGCTGCCCCAACTCTGAACAAATTGATAATTTCCCTTTTAAATAAATGCAACATTTATGCATCATTTAAACAAACAGAAGGCTGAAGGGACTTAAATTAGCCGAGTAGTGTTTCATAAACATCCACTCTCCCAAGAATCTTGAAAGAATCAGTTTTTACTTGTGAGATGATCAAATAAATTTGCTGCTTCATATTGCTGAACTACAACGTTGTTTGCTTTTACCTTCACAATGTCACCAGTGGTCCATAAAGCACTTTTTCTGAATGGCTATGTGTCATAATGCTGCAAAGCACTTGTGCCCTTGAGGACATTGACTCTCAAGGTATAGAAAAGAAATTATTCACGGACCCTGCCAAGTTTAGAACCTGGAGAATGCACTTTCTCAAAATGAGCCTTAACCATAAATAACTGGTGTGTGTGTTTGTGTGTGTGTGTGTGTGCGTGCGTGCGTGCCACAAACACCTGTGTGTTCACATGCATGATGTGTCCATGACTTTGCAGCAGGGGCAAACGACGCTGAGGAGGACTTCGGGGAAGCTGGAGGTGTTGGTGATGTGATGAAACAGCTGGAGCAGCTAACTCTGGAGGAAACAGAAAGAGCTGAGGAGGTGGAGGAAGGTATCCCTTCATCACACCTTCATCCTGATAGTCATCATCACCCAATTTAGAGCTCCTAAAAAGGGCAATGTAATGATTCAGCAGGCCACATCTGCAATCTGATCTTTGATTTTTACTAAAGGCCCTGGCAATTATGCTCCAAACCCCTCCCTTGATATGTCTCACTTTACAAAATGAAACTAATGAAGTTCTCAACAGATGGAGAGGAGGGAGAGAACTTAGCTGGCAAAAAGAAAAGGAAGAAAAAGAAGAAGAAAGGATGTAAGCTGTTGTTTTTTCTTTTTGCAGCATGTGCTTTTCTGAATTGATCTAAATGATGGGTTACACTTCAGGAACTTTCGTCTTTAGAGGAAAATAATGCAGAAGTGCACAAATCTGCAGCCAAGTCACTTTCATTTATGCACAAGCATTGACATAAAAAGAAGAAAAGAAAGCCAAAATGGTGGCATAGCCCTTTTTGGTAATATGCCTTTGCACTCTTTAACAGAAGTAATCTCTTAAATACAGTGAAGGTAACCTGACTTTTTTTGTTCTCCTTCCTTCTGCTTTGGCTTTTCTCTATCTGGGCCACAGCGAGGGGACAGACTGACCCTCCCTCAGTTCCTATTTGTGAGCTCTATCCCAACGGAGACTTTCCAAAGGGAGAGGAGTGTGAATACCCCCCATCGAAAGATGGGTAAGTGACCTAAACACTCGAACACAAATCTTCTGCTCTGACAAAATGTCATTTAGGCCCCTTATCTTTGGAGATGCACACCCAACCCAACCTTGCTTGGATGCATGAACACAAATAAAGGAGTATGCTGTGTCCTGGTTACCAGGAGTTGTATAATGAGAAAACAATGTGTCATTGTCATTCATTGGGTGGGCACGTTGGTCCAAAAACCCCTCAGCCGCAGTGCAGCGTGGCGAACCAGTAGTGAGGAGAAGCGAGCGCTGGACAGAGCCAACGAGGAGATGTGGAGTGATTTTAGGCAGGCAGCTGAGGCTCATCGACAGGTGCGCTCCTATGTCAGGAGCTGGATCAAACCAGGGATGACCATGATTGAGATCTGGTGAGAAACCCATTAAAACGCAATGTTTGAGACTTGATTCATGGCTGCTTATAGACAGTCCTTTGTCCTGTTTGATAAAAATAAGATGTTAGGGAAGAGAATAAGCTGAAATGTGATTTTGACCTTCTCCTTACACTTCTCTTCTATCATTGCCCCTTCTCTGTTGGAGCAGTGAAAAGCTGGAGGACTGTTCCAGGAGACTTATCAAAGAAAATGGACTGCATGCAGGCCTAGCATTCCCCACCGGCTGCTCCATCAACCACTGTGCTGCTCACTACACCCCAAACGCAGGCGACCCCACTGTACTGCGGTTTGATGACGTCTGCAAAATCGACTTCGGCACACACATCAACGGTGAGAACTCTAATAACTTTTTAAGTGGTTCAGGAGATGTGCCGCCCCAGTTGCCATTTACAGTGACATGGTGAATAAAATGATCACATTATAGTTCCTATTGTATAGTTTTGGGGAGTTAATTGACTTTTTTTGTTAGAATACTTAAAGTGCAGAGATGGATTCCTCATGGAAAGGCGGTACAATTAATCAAGTCACTTGATCTTTCAGGTCGAATAATTGACTGTGCCTTCACTGTCACTTTCAATTCGAAGTATGACAGACTGCTGGAGGCTGTGAGAGATGCAACCAACACTGGAATCAGGGTAACACTCTTCCTTGCCTTTAGGGATTGGTAGCATTTACCTAGATCTACTATCATTTTCATGCTGGGGTGTTTGAAAAATGTAAAACTAAAGCAAATACACCTCCATGATAATACATCTATGTGTACATGTAAATGATCCCATTATCAATACTCGTAATCTTAAATAGATATATTTGTGCTTATGCATACAGAACATGACAAATAGAATTTATTAAATATGAAGTTTGCTGAAAAGAGTTTAATTAATTGATGACAGATAGTGGGAGGAAGAGAAATTTTACAATTTCACCCTTATAATTCTTTATTCAAAAATTTCATTGTTGTTGTTTTTTACATAATAATTATAGTCCCGTTTGTAGCTTCTCTGTAGAACCATCAATGGAAAGAAATATTGGTGGGAATGTGCTTCCAAAGGCTGATTCTGAATAAATGTCAGGGTCTAAATAGGACTTAATGTTGCTCAAATCTGCACTGTAAGCAGACTGTGTAATCTTCAAGGGGAACATGGACAACACGTCACCTGCAGTTTTTCTGGAAAGTAGTGTTGGCCTCATTCCACTGCACACAGTCAAGCAAAGAAGCATGAAATGAATAAAAAATAGGAGGAGTTGTTGTAAAAGACTTTAATTTGGAGTAATTTTGATCAGATTGCTTTGCAGCAGATGTGAAATGTTAGTTGAGCAACTTAAAATGATTCCAGTTTGGTCATTTATCACTTGTGGTACTTTTTATCATTATATAAAAGTTCTATGACCACAGTGTAATCCTGAAGGGAACACGGACCATCTATTATTCAAAAGATTATTTTATAATAAGATTCACAATTACTTATTGTTTACGGTTCAAGCTTTTTTGCTGTGAGAGTTGTCTAAAATTTCCACCTTCTTAAGTAATCACAACTAGAAATAGGTTTGATTGTGGATAGGAACAAGGAATGATGGGATATTAAATGATTAAATTATCAAAGTAAGAACAGATTAAGAAGTACTCATGAGTACCTATAAATACATGTTGCTTTCTGCGCCTGAACTCTTCACCAGTGTGCTGGAATTGATGTGCGCCTGTGCGATGTTGGTGAGACGATTCAGGAGGTCATGGAGTCTTACGAAGTGGAGATAGACGGGAAAACCTATCAAGGTAAAATGAGCCACTCTTTGCATTTTGTTCATGCACAACTATTTAACCTGTTACGCCTTTGTGGTGCTCTCTTGTTGCAGTGAAGCCAATCAGGAACCTCAATGGCCACTCCATCGGACAGTACAGGATACACTCAGGGAAGACCGTCCCTATCGTGAAGGGAGGGGAGGCTACAAAGATGGAGGTTTGCACCCATATTGGTTCAGCTCAATTTGGTCAACGATGTCTTGTGCATAAACTAACCCCACAGTTTCCTTTTCTTTGTTTAAATTAAAGCGTCTTGTTTGACCTTGAGTATAAAAAAAACTCTTACATTTTTAAGTGTAATTAGAAGAGTTTTCGGCTGCTTAGGTTACAGCCGAGTGTGGAATAGTTTTCCAATTTACTGCTCCAACAGCTTCTTTGTTGCACTCACCACACTTTAATTACTCTTTTAATGGAATTACAAACCGCGTCGAATGGTTACATACTAAAGCCCCAGCCCCTGAAACGAGCACTGCTCTCGGGCAGATCTTACATTTCCAGAGAGTTCACTGATACTCGTGGTTTTGTCACACTGGCACAGCAGCTTTGTTCAGACAGAAGTGAGCGTTTTAATTGACAATTTGCTGTGTTAGGCTTTTTACCTTGTAACAGAATAGTGGGGGATGGAAGGTGCTGATGTGGTGGTTTTTCTCAATGTATTTTTAGCTAAAGTCCGTTGTTCTAACGGTACTATTACCCCAGGAGTGATCAGACAGCACATGGCTGAAATGGCAAACTGGGCGTGCTGAAAGGCTGCCAGAGCCTTTGACTGATTACCATTGCAGTGACAGAGGGCGTCGGGGCGTTATCAGCCAATACCACAAGGACCCCAACAACAACTCTGCACTGATAGAGATGCAAAATGCAAATGAAGCCCTGCCATTCAGGCGCTCCGTAAACAACACCGCTGTCCTTGATGAACATGAATTCATCAGCAGCTGACAACTTGAGGTTTTTGTCACACATTCTGTGAGACCCCCCTCACTCTCTGTCTACCTGCAGAGTCTGAAGTTTGACCCCCACTCTGTTCTACTGAACATCACCAAATTATTTCAATGTAGGTCTTAATTTAAAAGTGAATTACCCTCTTTTTGATGGTTTTGAGCTGAATACTTTGTTATAATGTTATATAAGCCTAAATCTGGTTTAGCCCTTTGAGACCAGAGCTTTAGCTCCAGTTTTTAAATCTTTTCAACTGTTGACGCAATTCACGTAATTCCAGAAGGTTCTGAAGCAGAAAATCGCAGCCTTGTCCCTACATGCAACACTTTACAGTAGTGAGGTGCTTACATAATCAACGTGAATTAGCTGATTCTGATGTGGAAGAATTTGTATTTTATATCGGCTTTGCACCAATATGCAACACATTGGCTGAAGCTGAATTTCTATCCTGCCCTTACGTCTTGTCCCTATCCCTACATTATCCTTCCAACGTTTCAGTGTATGATATTAGGGTTCCCCTAAAACCTCACAGAATGAATTTATCACATTTCTTTGAGAGGATTGTTTGAACCCCTAATCTCATGACATCATGGACTGTGTTTAGCCACAGGAGGTTACACAATAACATGGAGCAGGGTTGGTTGTCTCAGCATCATCCCTGTGTGCCTGTTAATCTATTTAAAAGGAAAACTGGAATTCATCAAGATGTTTACGCAATGTGTTTTAGGTTGTTTTCATTTCATGGCAGCAGTGGATGCAGTTTATTTTTCACAGATATCAATAAAAAGGGTTTTTGTTTGTTCATGCTACTTCACAAGAGCATAAAGCGTAACCCTTGTGCTATCCTAGGCACTTTAACATTGGGAGTAGGATCATCTAGACCCCACAAGACAGTGCGCTGAACCTTTTTTCTTCCATGATATTTGATCGTTACTGGTGTCCATGGATTACATGAAATCCTCTTCAACTTTATCCACCTTTGTCATGGTAGGAAGAACACGTCAATGTAAGGATCGCGTCATCTGGACCCCATAAGATAGCACAAGGGTTAAGATGATGCAGGGTTTGGCACAAAGCTTCCTTTTTATTCAGAGAGTGTTTTAACTGGCCAGGATTCTGCTGAAAAATAAGTGAATCGCATTGGTGTTTGTGACAAATGGTATAAATGTAGTTCTGTGTTCTGTCCTGTGTATAATGTAAACAGGGCTTGGTGCGGTGTTTACACCAGACTTAAGGTAAACACAAATCTTAGGGCGTCTATAGCTCAGTGGGTGGAGCAGCTGTCTGGTCGTTAGTTGGTTCGCCATTTGCTTTTCCAGGTTTGACAGTCAATAGTGTTCTTTAGCAAAACTCCCAACCCCAAGTTCCTCTCATTTTTTAGAATCCTCCTCTGCTAAATGCCTCGATGTAACTTCACAGGGATGTGTAAAAGGACCCTAAAGTCAAAGCTGTTTTTTCTATGTGTTTCCATAACGCATGATGTGGCATCCTAAACATCAGCATCATCATAATAATTGTTTATTTTTCCTATTCAGGAGGGGGAAGCTTACGCCATTGAGACATTTGGCAGCACAGGAAGAGGAGCAGTCCACGACGACATGGAGTGCTCACACTACATGAAAAACTTCAGCGTTGGCCACGTGCCCATAAGGTTCAGTTTTACACGTCATACCCATGCCTAGTATGTACCATAATGTTTTACTGTGTCCACCTCACTGACCGTCTCTCCTCGCTCATTCCTGTGTTGCAGACTTCCAAGGGCTAAACATCTGCTAAATGTGATCAATGAGAATTTTGGTACTTTGGCGTTTTGCCGCCGCTGGCTGGACCGTCTTGGCGAGAGCAAGTACCTGATGGCCCTGAAGAATCTGTGCGACCTCGGCATCATAGACCCGTACCCGCCCCTCTGCGACATCAAGGGCAGTTACACCGCTCAGTACGAGCACACCATCCTACTCAGGCCCACCTGCAAGGAGGTGGTGAGCAGAGGAGACGACTACTAAGCATGCTGCGAAAATTCAATGCAAACATAGAGTAGCATGACAAGTCAGCAACAACAAGCCTTCGAAGACTGACAGCAATTATGCAAATTTTCTTCACAGCTTGAATATATTTAGGAAATTGTTTTAGGCTAAAAAAAACCCTTAAGGGCTGGCAATAGTTTTTGTATTTTTTT
This sequence comes from Oryzias curvinotus, assembly GCA_023969325.1. Lineage (NCBI taxonomy): Eukaryota > Metazoa > Chordata > Actinopteri > Beloniformes > Adrianichthyidae > Oryzias > Oryzias curvinotus. The sequence goes on along the minus strand of CM043711.1, from coordinate 18,259,007 downwards.
GTTTGTAAAATAATGCTGGAGTGAAGCGAAGAACTTCAGTTGTGTGTGCCGCTTTTAGGATTTATGGAGAACATTTAGAAGTAAATAATTATTATAAAAAGAGAACCTTTTCTAATCAAGATATGTTTCAATGTCTTGCAAAGGTAGTAAGAAGTGCTATTATAATTATACATACATACATACATACATACATACATACATACATACATACATACATACATACATACATACATACATACATACATACATACATACATACATACACATCTTAAAATGTTATTATATATCAACATATATTAACATATATAACATTTTGTTGCTTTATTTTGGTTTAAATCAGTTTATAAAGAATAAATTGTGATAAAAGTTGCACTGCACTGAATGTTGCATTGTTTTTCTCCTAATTATGGTTTGTAGCTAAGATTAGAAGCATACATTAAAAATGCCCAAAATAATAACTCTATGCACAAAAACCCTTATATTGTTATTTTAAAATAAGTTTTTGCTTCAACTATGATCTTTGTTTAAGAATGCAGAATTAGCAAAGTTTATTATCTACTAAATAAATGTTAAGTTTGCTAAACTGTTCTTGATGACCTATACACTGGTTCAGACTGTACAGCTATATGCATTTCTTTATTTCTGTCCATATAAACCAGTCATTTTTTGTTAAAAATACAAAATTACTATGGAAAATAAAGATAAGTTCAGAAAGGGGAATAATTGATATAAAACCAATCCATTAATTGATCCATTAATTCCATTAATTTAATAGATTTCTTAAGTTATCTGTATTATCTTTGTGTATTTTTTTCAGGCAAAAGCTGTCTTCAAATATTTCTTAAGTAAAGAATTCCTTAATCTTTTAAATGAAATTCCTCCTTAGATGAGATTCACATAGTAATGAAAAAAGTAGTTTCCTAATTATCAGAAAAACTCAGTTTTAACCCTTGTGCTATCCTATGACCCACCCTTACATTGACGTGTTCTCCCTACCATGACAAAGGTGGATAAAGGTGAAGAGGATTTCATGTAATCCATGGACACCAGTGAAGATCACAAATCATTGAAGAAAAAAGGTTCAGCGCACTGTCTAGTGGGGTCTAGATGACCCAACTCCCAATGATAAAGTGTCTAGGATAGCACAAGGGTTAAGTGGAAATTGAAAAACATGCATATTTACTTGAGTCTCATTAAATTGAATAGAATTGTGAAATCACACATCAAAACCTACTCGATTCAGTTTTTTTGGCATTGATACGCAGCCTTAATGGACATGCCTTCAATTTTCACCGTGAAGTCTGCTTGAGTTTTTATTAAGTCCAGAGTTTAAGTTAAAGAAATATTATTATATTTGTGTAACAATTTTCTCATAAATGCGTTCATGACTAAAATACTTTATTTTTTAAGGCTCTGATGATATTTAGCACAAGAAATGTGAACATATAAACATTTTTATGCTTCCTAAGGAGCCAACAATTTTGCAGCAGCTTTTTCTGTTGTTTCAGAAAACCAGCACTAAAAGCTCCTCTGTTTCCTGAACCGAAGGAGAACCCATAGGAAAAAAAATAATGCAACACAGCAGCCAATTCATTATTGTTGTGTCATCCTGTCTGCAAATATTGTCTATTCATTTTTAGTTCATTTTTGTCGCCATCTCATTTTACCTCTCGTGCTGTGTATTTTTTTGGGAGGGGTTTGTGCGTGTGGTGCTATGCTGGTGCTGCTGGAGCCTTAAACCTCCTGGGGTGTTCCACCAAAGGAATAAATAAAGTTCATCTTATTTTAAACACTGACTTTTCTATTTATTTTAAATTACGTCTTTATCTGAAAACATTATAGTAATTCCTATGCTTGGAGTTTTGTATGTTTTTATGCTGAAGGTGCAGAGTCAAGCTCCCCATGCATTTAAAATAACAAAAACTAAATTTTAAGAAGCAGTTTTTCAAATTTTCTACCTGTTCAAATGTGCACACTAAAGAAGCAACAATTTCTGCTATTTGCATAAAGTTTTGGCAATGTTTGCATGAGTGTACTGAGTGTCGGCAACTCAGTTTTGATTAGCCCTCAAGATTTGAAACTGTACGTTAGCTCTCAGTCAAGAAATTAATCTTAATATCTGGGAAATATGAGCCACAAAAAAGGAGAAGTTCTTAAGAAAAGTCTTAAAAGGTTTTTCAGAGTGAGTCTCAAAAGTTTCAGTCTAAACTTTTTAAGCAAACTGATCTGGGTTTTGGAGGAGTGGCAGGATGACTTGAAGCTGTTAAGATTAAGTTCCTTTATTCACGGATTGGAAATATATTTTTCTGGTATTTTTTTCATCATTGACCTCAAAATTTCTAAAACCTGCAATATTTCAATTTTTGCTTTTACAAAATTTCCTGCTATTTTCCAGGAAACATATTTCTGCACTGAACATCAACTTTAATGGAAAAAAGGCAAACAAAGGGTTTGCAGTTGCTACAACTTCACAAATAGAAAATACAAGTCAATGGGCTTTGTCCAAGTAATCCCTAATGTGTCTGTGTCCCCAACAGCACCCCAGCACCTCCTGTCACTGTTCAGCTTTTTTCATGAGTAACCATAACAATTTCTGCGTATGTTGAAAATTTTGCGGGCGAGGGTTGGTTTCCATGGTTTAACGAGGCTCTTGGTGTTAATGAGAAGACGGCCGGTGTTCCAGTCTTCATGGCCGGCCACTATATACTCATATCCTGAGGAAAGGAAAAGTTTAAAGGGTCAGTGCACTTATGTAGACAGAAAGCAATATTCCTGTTGGCAATGACTGCCGACCTGGGTTGAGAATGGGGCAGGTGCAGCCACGGATGGTCCAGGACTCGGGGTAAAGGGTGACACTTTCCCGCTGAATCTTCATCTGTGGTCTCTGATACAAGACCTTCCTTATTTTGACCCCCACCTCCACGTGAGAGCCTTTGTCATGAGCGGACATTACCTTGACCGCCACCACTGCAACACAAGTAAGTCATCAAAAAAAATGACATCAAAGTTCATTTAGGTGAGCTTGTCCTTCATTTTTCCAAAGATAGTTAAAGATGTAAAAATGTTGACATGAATGTTCAGAAAAATCACCTTATTTACCCACTGACTCAAATTTGATCAACACATTTTTAATGTGGTGTAACTGTATTATTAAAAAATATTATGAACAAATTTAGCATTTTTTTTCCATACAGCGAGTTGTCATTTAAAAGAATGAAAAACAACAGATAAGCCATTCTCACTACCAAGTTTGGAAAATTAACAAAAGTCATGGAAGCAGCCATTTTGAAATGAGCAGGAAAAATTCTTCTACTGCCCCTAGTGGAATGATGATGAACTACATCATGTTATCACTTTTTTATGATGCTGCGTGTATGTGTGTCTGTGCGTGTGTGTGTTTGGGGGGGGTCTGCACTGTTTGTCTTGACATCTTGATTTTAAATTTTATTGTATTTCATGAACAGCACTTTGAGTGACATGTCTTGTTGTAAAAGTGCTATATAAATAAAGTTGATTTGATTTGATTTGATTTGATACATGGCAAAAAAAAACATGGACCAAGTTCTATCTAATGGGTTTTTAAGGAAACTTTGGATTATGCTAAGAAGATGAGGGTTTCAGAAATGTGTGTATCAAGTATGATACGAATGGTTATATAAGGTTAAAAAACGTTTGTGTGAAACATATCAAACATAACAGACTTAAAATATCATACATAAACTGATGAATGAATTTTACTGTAAATATTTATTTACAAAGCTCCCTATCACAAGCTTTTGACAATACTTAAGACACAACATGTTTTTCTGTTGTAGACTAGAAGATAAAATTAGGTTTCACCTAAATATGATTCCGACTGTTTTTTGTAAACATTTACATATCTTCTGATTACCAACTCTGGTCCATTGTTTTCTTGACTGGCTTCTCTGATGTGATTGGCTTACACAGTTCTGGTTAAAAGGTCTCTTCAAGGTCGTCCACTCACCATAGTCAAACTCTGCAGAACAGAAGTGTTTAGGACTGCTAAAAGCAACTTCCTCACAGTCACATTTCACTGGAAAGCAAGAAGCAAAGCCATCAATGGTTTAATTTCATCCCACCAACTTCACCCAAAGAATAGCACTAGTTTTTCAAATGTTTTTTAAGTGTGCAGTGTGTTAAATGTGACCTCACCAGAGTGGTGCAGTGCAGAGAAAAGCTCTTCTACCCTAAAGAGTGCCGTCTCACTCTTATTGCTGCTTTGTCTCTCGGGGTCAGCGGCGGCATAGAGGATCTCCACATCAGAGCTGAGCCACACAGGTACAAACAGCTCCACTCAGTGTTCCAGAAAAGGCTCCACATCATCACTTTTGTCCTGATTCTCTTTTGTCAACACCCACAGACTTGGCTCTTACCCAGAACTGCAGTCTCCGGTGTAGGGGTCGCAGTCCCCCAGGCAATCACATGGACGGCAGCCGTGCTCATGCAGCCCCCAGTGTCCCGTCAAGCATCTATCACATTGGGGGCCCCCAACGCCGGGCTTACAAGTACAATTCCCATTGCTGGGGTCACAAAGATGGCCATCGGCCTGGAAGAAAGAGCCGATGGGATGGCAGGCGCAGGCTGCAGAGCAAACAGGTGAAAGAGCACAAAACATCATCCTCTTTGCTCGCATATCTGCATGTACTAAATGTTACCCAGAGCTATGCATTACTGCAAAACAAACCCCAGCTGTGGATTAAAAGGACAAAAAAATTAAATATCCACTCCAATGAAAACCGTGTGTGTTAAGTGTTTTTAACAGAATCTTTTGTCATTTTTTTCTCATGATGGAGGACATAAATAAAGAAAATTCAGCTCAAAATTGCATTTCTGAGTATTTCATTATTCAAATCGTGGTGAATCAGAAGCAGACAAAAAATCCTGTTTGAAAACGTCTGTAGTTGTGTAAATTTTACAATTGGCATGCCACAAGCTTCCTGCTCTGCTTCATTCTGATGCATCCACTAGCAGACAAATGTACACGTACGTCTGTGTTTTCCTCGTCTGAGCTGGCATCCGGCTCAAAACTGTACAGCTGGATAGCTCCAACATTGTTTGCCACTTTTGTTTCACCCCTAATGTTTAGTTGGGTGCGTGAGGAGCTGTAAGCTAGCTGGAGATCATGTAGATAAAGGGATGATGGGAAGTGTTGGAAGGTTTTCTCCATGTCCTAGAAAACGACACAAATTTTTTAAAATATGGCTAGAAACAGCATAAAATACCACTGAGAACATTTTTACTATAAAAATTATTTTAGCGGGACTTTAAATTAAAAAATAAAAAATTTAGACGCATTTTTTAAATTTAACTAATAATCGAAGCACATTCTGATTCTGCTTCAAAAATACTCCAATTCATGCTTCCTTTATTCTTTCTCCCCCTAATCTCTATTTCCAAAAATGGAATGTTTGCATTCAAAAATCCTGTTGCTTGTCTTGGGAAGGGGGGGGGGGGGGGGGGGGCAAAAAAAGAAGAATCCTGCTCGAGTGGGGCCTGAGAAATTCCTTCACTGTTTGATGTAACGGCCACATTCCAGACCAGTCACGCTGTTGGAGTGACGGGTGTTCCTGCAGGAGGGCAGGATGAAGAGATCTTGTCTTATCACTGAAGAAAGAAACTCATATCCGCTTATGTGTTTTTATCTGGAGGTCTAGAAGGAAAGGCCGTGCTCAGATCATCTGCCACACCTCTAGATTGGAATATTCATGTGGCACGCATCTGCACAGATCAGAGTCTGCTCATGTCCTGCCAAAAGCAAGGCATTTGTCTCCCACTCAAAGCAGAGAGGAAGAGAAAAAGTGTCTTTTCTCCTTAGGACATTGCAAATTTGTAACCCCAAACGTGTCTTTTTCTGAGTTGTCTGCAGAAATAAAGTCTCATATATTAGGCAGACGAGGGATATAATTTATTATTAGAAGCACTCACTGAGATTAAAGTCAGTGTAGATGCTTGGTTTTTAAATAAAGTTTTAGTAGCACTATTTAATGTCCTCACAGCTGTGGGGCTATAAGACAAAAAATATGTTTTTTTGTCTTACAACTCTATGTGTGAGAATAATTGCTGTTTTTCTAACCACATTTAGATTCTGATTGGCTGGATGCATGCAATCCAATTAATGAGCAGCAGGGAGAGCAACAATGGTTCCCACAGCTGCCTTGCCCCACTGGAGGTCGGCATTATCTGCTCTTACGTTTGCAGGAATCTGCTGCATTCTTCGGACGGCTTGCATCTCTGTAGTAGCCCCTCTTACAGCTTTGGCAGCGGCGGCCCTCTGTGTTGTGGCGACACTGGTCACACACGCCTCCGCTCCGCCGACCAGTTGCCATCCACAGCCCCCGACTGAAGTGACAGCTGCTGGCATGGCCGTTGCACTTGCACTCTTGGGTCAGACACATAAAGAAAATGAACGAAAAATATAGACAAACCTAGAAAAACCTGGTAACAGCACTCAAAACATTTACAACAGCTGAGGCACAAAGATGGAGCTGCTCTGTTTTCTATCATGCAGCGGTGTCACAAAGGTTGAATGTGATTTATGACTTCTGCATCCATTTTCAAGACAAGCGCCATGCACTCCATCTGCATCTGACTTCCCTGCCCCATCACTCACTCTGGCATCCGTGCGGTGTACCCATGATGCCGTTGGCCGCCTGCCACGGCCGGTCATTGAACAGAGGTGCACAGCGCTCACAGTGATCGCCGGCTGTGTTGTGTCTGCAGACGCACTTCCCGTGAACCTTGAGTTGACACGACACAAGATACAACCAGGTTTTCACAACAGAGCATCTATGCCAACACTGTTCACTGGTTTTATTTGGAGCAAATGTTAGACTCACCATGTTAGCAACCTCCTGTTGGTTGAGTTGATAGCCTCTGGCTGGTACGCACTGATCAGCATGTCCATTGCACAGACAGCTGCCTTTGACGATGAAATCGTAGATGGCGTAGTGGTCCGGAGGGTGGACAGGTACCTCTGAAGATTTAGTCAAACAAGGACACTGCTGCCTTTGCAAAAGTTTTACTCTGAGGTTGGTGATCATTAGCTGGTCCTGAGCAACCCGCCCATAAGGATCTACTGAGCTCCAAGGCGACAAGCCTCGATAAATCACCTGAGGATTAAAGGACAGGACATCCAAAGTGCCTAAGGTACATGTTTGTATTGTTTTTTTAAAAGATGTGTACAAGAAACTGCTCCAAGAAGCAAAAGCAGTAAAAACATTTGTCTGATTTTCCCTTCACGTTGCTCCAGCTGCTAAACTTAGAAAAAGTAGGCATCTCCTGAGTAAATATTAACGCCTAGCTTCCTCCCACTCTGCTTCATTATAAATGCTTACCATGCAGAATGTTAAGAAATGAAAGCAACACACAGACAGACTGTGTACTATGTTAAACAGATTTTATAAGCTACGAAATCCCTGACTCAACAGGCTGATGGGACAGCAAAATCCAATGATTGTCTTGCCTGTGTGTACACAAATACAAGAAGAATAAGTCCTAAATCACATGTAGACACAGGGCCATTAAATGTTTCAAACATAAGAGCACATTTCTTTGTCTTCACATTAAAAATCTTGAGACTCTTAAGCTGTTTAGTAAGACAGAGGACAAATACAGAAGGTGAGGGGCTTACACCAGATAGCTGGACCACACAAGCAACACAGTAATTATGAGACCAGACATGTATTCAGTCAGCAAAGAGAGGAGCTCAGAGCCTGGGTGAAACAAATGTTTCCCAAAAGTCTGTCTGAGGGCGGCTCATGAATCAACCTGAGCTGGGAAAAAGATGATGATGATGCAGAATGAACGTCTGAAACCAAAAAACTGAGTGAGTTTTTGGAAGGTTCGGCCCAGTGAAGATCAACCACACATCTTCATCAGACTTTTGTTTTTGCTTGTTTTGTATTATTTGAGGTTGTGGGATTCTTACTTTAATGAGTGACAAACAGGAGAAGAATATTTGGTGAGACTGTAAGTGATGTGGAATAACATCTCTGCGCTTTTCCAACCAATCTAACGCAAACATTTAAAGTGAATTAACTTTTCATATGAGTTGCAAAAGCCTGGGGACTTGTTCCGGTGTATCTACACTCTTCCAAGACCCTGCAACAGACTGATGGCCTAACAGTAGCTATAGGCTCCAGCAACCCCGTTAAGGAAACATATGGCCCTGAAAATAGATGGATGGTTGGATATACTCCTCCCAAATGAATTAGCTGTTTTTTTATGGTTGTTGTTGTCTGTATTTTTGTTGTGGCAAAATTAAATCTTTGTTCAATCTTGCGTGTGTTTCTTTGTGACTTATTTTGCATTTCACATGTGTGTCATATTGACATCTTACCTCTCCTCTGGTGCATGGAAAAGCTCCAGAATACTTAGAGGTACAAGTTGCGCCACTTTCTGTGACGGATGAACCCTCAGCCACTCCAAAAACCGCCTCACAGCTCCAGGCGTAATATCTGAGCGCCTTCCACGTGCGTCCGTGGTCCTGGGAGCGCTCCAGCACCATGGCAGCGGGACGCGGGGAGCGAAACACCAGGATCAAATGAGTGAAGAGGAATTTTGTCTCCAGATCCAGCTGGAGCGTCTCCTCCTCAATCTCCCCGTCTGACTGCCACCAGGTGTCGGGGAAGAGAAAAGAGGAGTCGCTCATGGCGGAAGGAGGGTGCGCGTGTCCGGGTATGGAGGAGCCGCACAGGCTGCACTTTGCGGGGGAGCAAGATTCGCCGTGGCGGGGCGCAGAGGTCTGCGTGAAGAAGCAGAAGGGCTCGGAAGTGTTGGAGCCGCACTCTGACCGCGTGCGTAAAAGTCGGCCGTGAGCCAGGTTACCCATGCGGGGGTTGCAGGCTCGATCAAGACAGGCGCGCTTGGTGATCGGGTCCTTCTCCTCAGATATCCCTGGTAAAATAAAATGAATACATTAATAACACGGTGGATTTATACAGAAACAACCAAAAGATTCAAGTTGTATCCCTATTTATCAGCTAAAAATAGTTGGTTAAAGACTACAACCTACAATCAAACGTCAAAAATGGTCATGTCAAATGATTCCCATTTATTCTTTCTGTGCGTTAAAAAAAGAGGAGTTTCATACTCACCTAAAGATAGATAGGACGATGCACACACAGGGAGAATGACCAGCAGGGTCCACAGGGTCATGCTGCTCAAGTCTACAGAAACTCCCTGCAAAGGCTTCATGAAGCAGGACTCTGCATTAATAAGAACAAGCTCCTTTCCATCATTAAAGAATCAATTTCAAAAGGCTGTGCTAAAGACATATCAACACCCACAGCTTATGTCTGTCTGCTGAGGATGTGGAAATGTCTCTTAAGAAATGGTTTGAGTCATGTGTTAGCCCCACATTTCCACTTCAGGACAGCCTCTCTTTGACATGTTGGGCATCTTAAGGAAATTTGCACCGCCCTCTTCCGGTTTTGTCCTCCAGACCACTCCCCCAAATGTCCAGGAGTCAGGTTTTTCAAAATGACAGGTTCCCTGCTCATTCCCACCTTCCTGAGACTGGATACACAACCTCAAACGTAATCAGATGGATGCATGTGGAAATCAGACAGGTAGTAAGGCAGGCGCATTATTTTGCCCTCTTTCCTAAGACGTCCTTGTAATCCTGGATTATTGCAACTCTCATGATTTGTGTGCTTTTGGATTTGTATGCTTTGTTTGAGTCCTTTCCAGATTATCAGTCAAACTTCATCTCGAGGTGTTCTCGTTGCTTACATCTTTTATGGTTTTTGACCTTCAAATCCCTGAAGTCACCATGAAAAATGTTGCAGGAAGGATGTCTAATCTTGGCCAGACTGGGCTGTATTCCCCTGACAGGATGAAAGCCATGAACATAAAAGGCAAATTCCTTTACACTCAAACTCCAGAGCCCTGATCTTTAACTTTTACATGATTTTGATTGAGCCAGACTAACAAAATAATCGTTCAGGTTTTTTTGTTTTGTTTTGTTTTTCTTTAAATTGGGAGGCCAAATCACTATTTCACTATCCAAAAAGTATAGAATGAGTGGACTAAAGCAGAAAGAAAAGAGGAAAAAAACATCTTACATCCTATTAGCAAGTCATCAGAAGAAAAGGAATCAAAGGAAAACACACAAAAACACAAAACTGATGTGAATCATAGGCCGCATCATTCAACAATGAAACAAACAAGTTTAAAATCACAAACGTAAAATACCCAAAAAAGGAAAAATTCAAAAAACCTGTAACCATATAAGTCCAGTCAGCTAAAAGCTTGTTTGGTAAAGTATTGGGTAAAACACATTCCAAAAATAATGTATAATAGTGTATTACTGGAACAGAAGGTTAGGTCTAAGATGACAGGATTTGGATCATAACAAAACTAGTGAGGAAAACCATTAAAATATAGAGCAAAAATATTTAAAAAGAAATGTTGTAAACATGATGCAGTCAAAAGACTCAAATGCTGGGATGATCAGGTGAAAACCAAATAAGTCTGCAGACTAAACTGATTGATTCAAAATTTGTTATAAAGCAAAAATGCAGACTTCTCTCAAAAAAAGCCCATAAACCGTATTCTAAATAACAGCTTTTTTTTAAATATATTTTAGATCCACCAGGATCCACATTTTTGTTTTTCATTTTTTCACAATAAAGTCTGTTGTTTTTTAAAAGTTGGAGAAAGAAGGTTCTGGTTGTGCAAGATTATTTTTTGCATTTGCATCTTTACTCTACTTTTTTATGTTTTATAGTACTTTATCAGAAGAGGGGAGCTTATTTTATTTTTATTACAAATAGTTACCATATAAATACAGAGGCTCAATAAGCTTATAAGAAAGGATTAAAAGTCCTCTTACTTCTTTACCTTTACCCTTTGCCATCCCGTTTGATGCAGACTGGCAAGAAGGTGCATGAATCTCATCAGCCTGCTCTTCCTCCTTATCCTAAGACTGGTTAAGATGACAGATGCAGGGCTGCAGGCTAGCTTTATTTCCAGACTCTAAATGGAAATGGGTTCTTTCTCCCCTCTCTGTCACCTTGCACCTTAAGATCACTGAACCTTTGCTGGTAATCCTTCTGCTCTTCTGCACAACAACACTAAAGTCAGATCCATGTGATTGTAAAGAGGCTACATGCAGCCCTGATATATCCAATAGTTCGTAGAAAATTGATTTGTGGAGAAAAAAAATCTAATGTGCTGAGTCAGGGATTCAGGCCTTTTTTACAAGTTAAAAAAAGTAATGGCACAGTGTGGCTTTAACAACAGCAGAGGACAAATATAAGGAGAACTGTTTGTGTTTCCAATAGTCGTGTTGCATTAGCTTTTTCTGTAGTTTTTGCTAATTTGCTCTCTATTAGCGTCTATTATCAATTTAATTGAATTTATCTGTTGCCATAAAAAAATATATTATTATATGGCCTAAAAAGAAACAAAAGAAACCACACCATGACTAAAACAAATATAGAAAATAAAACTATGGGTTTTTTTGCCTGTAAAGCCAAGAACAGGAAAACAGCTGAAATTCAAACCCTACAATTTGCTCATAAACTGAGAATGTGTGAAAATGATCATTTATAGCAGATAAAACATCCTCACACATATCCCTAGATACCGTTGTATTAGATCATTTCAGAATATATAAATCACACAGTTTTAATATATTATTCTCTGGCAGTCTAACCAGTTTTCTTGACAATTACAAGCCCAGGCCTTGGCACATGGTCCAGAAATTAAGTGATACTTTGTTGAGAAAGACAGATCAAAGCATAACTAGTGGCCTTAGAGGCTCAGCAAATAGAAAATAGATTTTGTTTGGCAGATCTTGTCAAAACTGTTATTTGAGTTAAAATTCAGTGTTGTGTTTAGTTTTGTATTTGTTCATTTATTTGATAGGGACATTGCACATTAAAAAAATTGCTGCCAATGCACTAGAGTTAGACACAAAGCTATTTTTCATCTCCTGTCCCCAGACTGATGGTAAAATTGTCCCCTTAAAGACCCTAACATTAGAAACACAATGCAATGTGTTGGTGTAATTGGTGTGCATTGTATTGCGAGTAGTGTTACTTTCAACTTGTGAGGAGAAAAAAGCATCAGAATTTACACGAAGAAGAAAAAAAATGGATTATTGGTAGTATAAAGCCTATTCAGACAAAAAAAAGTTAAACTATTAAATGTCTTTAACACATCAAAACAACAGGGGAGACTTAGTTTCCCTATTTGTTGTTCTCCTGTTCTAAAAGAAGATTGCTTTGTTATCATTCTGAAGAAAAAAAAGAGGACTTTTTGACAGGACTGTGACCTCATTGTTAGGATATACTGCCACCTAGTGGGGAAAAGCAGAACCTCCATGAAACTTAAAACAAGGACGTCTGCAACCCAATACTAAAGCAGACAAAGAAACGGTTTTATGTTTCGAAATTATGTGGGATTATTTAATATTTTATTTTTTTAAGTCAAAGTCATAGCAGTCATAGTCATAGTAGTGGAACGTAGTTTAATTACATGCATTCAATTTCCTGAACTGGTAAAAGTAAAAGTCCCTGGAGTCTGTTAACAGCTGTGGGTGAGGGACTTTGCACATTGCATTAAAAACCTAAAAGTGCATAAGTGTAGGTGTAATGTGGAAGTATAAGTGCTCTGAGCGGAACTGGACGAAATAGCGCCCCTTCGATAGCTCAGTTGGTAGAGCGGAGGACTGTAGTGGCAAAAGCTGGAATCCTTAGGTCGCTGGTTCGAATCCGGCTCGAAGGAGGTTTCTTTTTTAATTTGATGTTTCTATCACACGATAATGCCGAAAACAATAACTGTCATGAATTTAATTATGTAAAATGTAAAACATTTATAATGCGTTCTATAATGTGAACCAGTCTCTGGTAAGACCAAAGTGTTTTTTTTGTTTTGTATCGTTGAATATTACTAACGTTTTTCTCTGTAAATGACTCATTCCAACAATGTCCGTGGTTGGTTGAATGCTGTAAAGCATTGTTTTGAATACATTTCTTTATTTGTTGTTTATTAAACAGCTAAAGGGTCAAAAAGGATTTTACTGAACGGGTGTAACTGTACATTTGTAATTGTTTCACTAGTTTATTGAAAAAAAGGCAAGCACATTTAAAAACGCTTTACCATTTGAAGATATCATAAAAGGTTTTAATCAAATTATTCATAAAAGATTGACATAACCTATTTTAAGGCATTATGTTAAATGTTGGGAATAGCTCTGTAATGAGTTGCAATTAAGTAAACCTGTTAAGTTTTTATAAATATGATTAAATACTTTTAATCTAATTCACGGATGTTTTGGCTAATTTTTATTTTTAAATACAATTGTGTTGATTTAAACAAAACAGAATCCATGGAAATGGTTAATGCATTGAAAAGAAGTCTATTAGGTTTACTTCGCACAAAGTGAGACAACATATAAGAATAAAAAGCTTTTCTCAGCTCTGTACTTATAATTTTTAAAACATTCCTTAATTACAACAAAGTTTCAGAAGTGGGAACAACTTGCACAAAAATTCAAGATTATGGATGTGATTAAAGAAAAAAACTTTTTATTAGAAAACATTTAGAGCAGTAAAATGTCAATAACTGAAAGGCTGAGGTAGTGACGTGGGTGTAAAAACTAAACTAAAAGGGGAAGTGGGCAGGTAAAACCGTCTACTGTAAGTCCAAATGTCTTCAAGGTCAAGAGGAAAACCTTACTCATTTAGCAGAATCTATTACGTTCAAAGAGCAATTCATTAAAATCAACAATCTTTGACATTTAAATGATTACACTTTATGCAAATAGGAACAACTAAATTGGATGTCACTCAAGTCGGAAGCGCTTTCTTGGCGAGCTTGGAGGGTCCAGGGAGAAAGCGGTGGGAGAACTGGGGCGGGACTCTGGGATGTACTCTGACTTGTACTTGTCAATGTACGGTTTGGCCACACCCCATACCTGCGTTGAAGTGGGAAACATGTCCATCAGAGTTGCTCGTCATTAACGTGAAGCATGTAGGACTTCCGTTCACACCAAATACTTTCCACTATCGTTTGTATAAAAACTTGCCTTCTGGTCGAGCAGAAGACGCTGCACGGCCTCAATATCTGCAGACATGAATCTGTCTTTGATCCACGGTCTGTAACACCAGCGTGGATAAACATTAACATTTGGACGGACTCAAAACTGCACCTTGGCCACATGTGTTTGACTTACTTTGCAACAGTGCGCACGAGTTCGTAGACCTTCTCCAGGGGGGTGGTGGTGCAGAGGGGGCGGAGGAACTCAATACCCTGACAGGCTGCCAGCAGCTCTATAGCAAGAACTGATCAAAGAAATCATCTTTGTAAAAAGAGCCTCACAGTGGCTTCTTTAGTCTCTTGACATCTGAGCGAGCTTCTCGTGAAGGATCAGCATTGTTTGTCAAATCCTCAGCAGAGCTCAGGTTCATTCAAAAAGTCGTTTTACAACCCAAAACTCTTTATCAGTGACCTTAGATTTACAAACATGCAGATATTTGCTGCTGCTGCTGCTTTATCTGCAGTTGGCAGATAACAAGGATGGAGTTTCATTCAGACTTTTTGTAGCTAAAGCATCAGGAGCTTTCTGGGGGCTTTCTGGGGGTGAGAGTCAGATCTTCTCTTCTAAAGGTGTCTCAAATTCCTCATGGATCAGGGGTGTCATTCTTTGAACCCATTTAACCCTTGTGCTATCCTAGGCACTTTAACATTGGGAGTTGGGTCATCTAGACCCACTAGACAGTGCACTCAACATTTTTTCTTCAATGATTTGTGATTTTCACTGGTGTCCATGGATTACATAAAATCCTCTCCACCTTTATCCGCCTTTGTCATGGTAGGAATAACACGTCAATGGTCATCTTAACCCCATAGGATAGCACAAGGGTTAATAATGTTAAATGCACATGAACTGTTTAAGGAGGATTGTATTGCAATACTTTTCATGTCTTCACATATGGAAATAGATTTTAAACATATATTTACCAACATAACTGTATATTTCATATTTGAAGACATGAAATAAAAGAAAGATAAAGTCTGTTTGGGGGGAAAAACTTTTAGTTTTGTAAGTTTTACGTTGTTTTAATCTTCAAAGCATCCATAAGTGCTTTATAAATAAAGTTTGATAAGATTTGATGTAAGGATTTACCATTTTCCTTATGAAAATCTTTAATTGTTCAGTTCAAATGATGAGTTCTGTGTACATGTTTTATAATTAATCTAAACTAAACTGGTTTCAGAATCAAAGGATCCAATCCTGTAGAAATAGAAATGTCAAATTTGTGAGTTAAAATCGATTCAGAACTCTCCTGTTTCATTGGGTGAATCCAATCTCCAAGTTCACCATTGGCTGTTTTTCTCAAATGATTTGATCAAAAATAAAAAACAAAATCATACCCTGTTCCACGTGCTCCACAACTCTCAAAGCTTTCCTAGCAGCCCACCCCCCCATAGACACGTGGTCCTCCGTGGCCGCGCTTGTGGACAAAGAGTCCACAGAAGACGGGTGACATAAAACTTTGTTTTCTGAAACTGAGAGGGAACAAAGTGAGCGCTGCAATCCTGGGTGAGTGTGCCACAATCATCTTTCCTTCCACACCGACCTAAAGAAGCAGCAGTGCAGTGGGCGATCATGAAGCCAGAGTTCAGCCCCCCCTCGTTGACCAGGAAAGCAGGTAGTTCACTCAGAGAGGGGTTACACAACCTTTCTATCCTCCTTTCGCTGATGGAGGCCAGCTCGTGTACAGCGATGGCCAAAAAGTCCAGAGCCTAATGAAAGATGGCAACGAAAGTGAAAATAAATGTTAAAAATTAAAAAAAAAACGTAAAAAAGGACCAAAAAAATGTTGATGACTAACCTTTGCTGGATATTCTCCATGAAAGTTTCCCCCTGAAATAGTCTCCCCTCTTTCTGCAAACACCATCTTGTTTGTTGGTTAAAGCAAACATGAAGTCCACAAAGATTTTTGCAAGAGTGACAATCTAGACTGCACAAGAAGCAAAGATACAGGGTTGTCAGTAGCACTGTTGATCTCTGTGTTGATGATGTTCTTGACAAAGTTGATGGTGTCATTTGCGATTCCATGAACCTGCATGCAGAAACACAGCAGAGAGCTCACAAACTGCAACACAAATCTGACATATATGTATGTCTGCAGGGTGCACAATGGTGGGATTTCCCTGTAGCAATCTGAATGATATAGACTTGGGGGTTACCTGAGGACAGCACCGCATGGTGTAGGCATCCTGGACTCTGTCACAGAACCTGTGACTCTCTGGAAAACGTTACATTTTTACTTTCACAGTGAAGATTTTGGAAAAAGTAAATTATGCATTAATCACAGATGGCCTTGATTATTGCGATGCGTTGTGTGGAGTCAACCCCGCGTCTGGCTGACGGCTGCAGCTGATGCAAAAGACTGCAACTTTTAACTGGTACCTGCACTCAAGTTTTAGTGTCAATTGCTTCCAGTTTAATTAGGAGTTGGTACTTTTTTTAATTTGTATTATTATTATTATTATTATTATTATTATTATTATTATTATTATTATTATTATTATTATTATTATTATTATTATCTGCCCTGATAGGCTGCGCAGGGGTGTAGTGGTTAGCACTCTTGACTCATATCAAGAAATATACTGGAGATTTTTTCCGTGTTCAGTGGTAATCCAGGTTTGGGAATCTCTAAACAAGACTTAAAAAAAGATTGAGCAAGTGTTTTCAAATTTAGTACCACCGTGTTGATCAATCATTGTCATAATTTAAATAGCTTAAATCGAATCACAAAAGTATTTGTTATCAGAGGCTAATTTTAAAAAGTATGGAGTCAACAGTCTCAGGCTGTTAGTATATTAGTGATAGGAGACTGCTAAATCCATATTTTAACTGGCAGAAACTGTATCTGTTTCAGAGACTGGGTGGGTGCTCTGACCTGCAATCTGGGACGGGTGGTGATCAGAGTCCAGCAGGGAGCGGAACCGTTGGGCCACCTCCACCTGTCCTGGATGGGGCCGCAGCAAGTGGATGTCTGTGGGGGACATTGGGGGAAAGAGATGTGTTGAAATGGGAGGTCAATATTTACTCCCTCTTGTGTGCCGTTGCTCTCCCGTTTGCTGCTCCTCACCGCTGTCGAAGGCCTTGGTCGTCCCTTTCAGCACCTCCAGCGTGAGAGCGGCCACAATATCTGCCTGCTGGGCGATCGCCTCGGCTCGCTCCACCGCTTCTGCCCCCAAGGAGGTGATCATCTGAGTCCCGTTGATCAGAGCCAGACCCTGGGAGGGAATCCAGGAGATCCGGTTTAGTTTTACAGAGACTAGCACCTGGACTGGAGCATTATTCTAATGAGTTTACTTTTTGCACTAACAAATGTCTTTCGTTCTAGATTTATTTAAGATTTCTGCTTCACAAAAATATATGAAAGTATCGTAAGGGCAAAAATGCAGTTAAAATCAGCCTAAATTTGCTGAATTTTAGAAAAAAAAAGATTCATATTTTTATGTAGGTTTTGAGAAAATAAAAAAAATCATAAATTTCAGACTTTATCAAAAAGGAATATTTTATGATTGCAGCTTGAAGAAAGCATACAGTAACATTCTCCATCAGGATACTTTGTTACAAATGAGAATTCAGTAAATTGAAAATCTGACTTAAATGTTTTAGTGTTTTTCTGTAAAGCAGTTTGTCTGATCCAGATCAATAAAATGAGACTAAACAACCTGCTTTTAAGGATTACCTCTTTAGGTTTTAGTGTTATTGGCTTTAGTCCATGGGCTTCCAGGACCTGGTCAGATGTGAGAGTCAAAAGTTAAACAAAAGCACATTTTCTTATCAGATTTGGAGTGTTTTGATGTGATGTGATTAATTATCCATGGCGCTGATCTTACGTATTTGGCATCTGCCCATCCGCTCTTTGGTGACCACATTTTGCCCTCTCCCATCAGCCCCAGGGCCAGGTGTGAGAGAGGTGCCAGGTCTCCGCTAGCGCCCACCGTTCCCTTCTCAGGAACAAAAGAGAGGCAAGATGCTGCAGGGGGCAAAACAGATTCAAGCTTTGGTCCGCCCAAAGGTCAGCAAACGGAAGGTTTGTGGGTTTGGCTGCATACCGTTAAATGCTTGGATCATAGCATGAAGGGTTTCTAAAGAAACTCCACTGTGGCCTTTGGCGAGAACATTGATCCTCAGAGCGAGCAGCATGCGGGTCCTCTCCGGGCTGAGCGGGTTTCCCAAACCTACATGTTGCAACAGAACGGTGGTACAAGAGCCAAAGGCCTGAACGTCCAGGAGATTAATCTACAAGATGCCTTCTCACCTGCTGAGTGTGAGCGCACCAAGTTTTCCTGAAGCTCCCTGTGGAAAAATACATGTGTGGAGCTCAGAAAGGGCTCAGAAAGTAGGGAACAAAAGTAGGAGATGCTTCATTTACTTGAGCTTGCTGACAGGAATGACAGTCCGGGCAAATTTACCAAACCCTGTTGTGATTCCATAGACAACTGCAAGAACAAAAGACAGGAAAGGGTGACCATTATCTTTTCATTTTACAGTATCAAATTGCTTTTTTTAAAGTAATTTTATTACCTTTGTTTTCTTTAACAATAGTGTCCAGGAGTTCCCGTGACTGCACCACTTTTCTCTCTGCCTCTGGAGTCAGCTGGAGTTTGGATCAGAGGTCAGATAATCACAGAAGCATAAAAAAGAACAGGTGGAATTTGTTGATCATTACCTTTATCTTGTAGAGTCCACGGCCCAAGTTGACCAGATCTGTGGAAGTCAGGCTGTTTCCATCCAAAGAAATGAACTGCAGATGGAGCAACGCGTCAAACAGAAGCTCATTGGTTTGAAAGTTTAACAGAGGGTCAACTTACATCTGCAGGTTCTTTATATGCTGCTGTTCTGTTAATAAGCGGCACAGTTAAGGGGAAGTAGACAAAGTTTTAATGTGTAACATAGCAAACGTTTGAAATTTGGATTTTAAAATGTGGTAAATCCTCAAATTCCAGGATACAGGTTGGAAACTCCAGGAGCGCATGGGATAAAGTCGGGAGACATGGTATCTCCTTCAATAGCTGGGAAAAAAGTTAGACAAGTTCTTAGATTCAGCTTTTTTTGAGAATCAGTTTGGGATCAAACTTGTCAAAAATAAGTCTTTACCAAGCTCAACAAAATCATTATCCTCCAGCACGTCTTCGATGGCGTCATCCACGTCCAACAAGCCCAGACCCTGGCACCTGCGCACGATGAAGCGCGTCTCCTTCACGGACGTGATCCCGCCGTTGTCGGGTTTGTTCTTAATGTAGCGTTTCAGGGCCTCCTGGCCGAGCCACCCGACGGTTCTGGAGGTTTCCCGGCACGGCACCGCCAGCCACTCGTCACGGATGTGGACAGTGAAGCGAGGCATCGCGCGTCAGTCAGTGCGGCTGTGAGCGCTGCGCTGCGGGACCTCCTCAGGCGCGCGCCCCTGCGCCACCAATCAGAGCCGGGCGGCGGGGGGCAAGTCCCGCCGGAACCGGACTACTCTGGACCATTGACCGGGTCATTCAAACAAAGGTGTTTTGCACATTGAGCCGCTGCGTTCACGTGATGCAGTCACAAAAACCCAGGGCTTCTTGCAGGGGTTTTTATTTGATGACAAATAAAAAAGGTGAGATCATAAATACACCAGCTGGAGCTCAATTATTTATCAAAAAAAAAAAACAATTAGAGGACCTGAAGGGTCCTGTCCAGTCATCATCACATATAAAGACATTTTCCATCTAAATCCACTTGCATGACATTAAATAAGGAAAGATTAAATGGCCACATGACCTCTGTAGCCTATAGGTATGAGGAGGACCAGGAGACACACTCTTTATAAAGTTTTTGCATTAAGAAGAAGCACCAACTGCCTGCTTTTGTATCTCCAATGGTTTAAAAGTTTACTTGCAATTTGTAAAAAATATATATAGATTCAGTTTAACTATGGTTTGTAGATTTTACTTTTATTACTGCAGACTTTGGACTCGACTTGCAAAAAGAGACTTGGGACAGTTGTTAGCACCTCTGGTGATACCATACATCAAACACAGCTAATGAACCTGCAACTCTATCTCACTTGGCTGTTTAGAAAATTGTGCATTTGTTATTTTTATATAAATGTACACTATCTCCAGTGGTTTAAGAATTTGTATTTAGTCTCTTCCATACCAGTTCTATTGGACAATCTTCAAGCTCTTACAGATTTCGTCCTCATAGCTCATGTGATTCAACGTGATGGTAAAGGTTAAGGCTCAGTCTCTGGCCGTGGTGCAGCGGTCGACCTCTCATCTGAAGATTGCAGGTTTGGTTCCTGCCCTGCCTGCCCATGTGTCAAAAAGTCCTTGGGCAAGACACTGAATCCCACATTGCTCTGGGTGGTTATAGGTTAGCGCCAGTGTTTGGCGGTGGAATTGTCTACAGTGTGTAAATGTCTGTGAGAGTTTATTGTAATTATGAATTTGAAGTACTTTCGAGTAAGCTCTAAGTACACACCATTTACCATCGATATTGTCCTACAAAAAATAATGTCGTTTTTTTTTGTGTTCCCTTAATGCAATCATTTTTCTTCATCCATTTTTTTGAAAGGTTTATGAAAATCTGACTGGTCCTACTCCTTATCTTTCTGATCTGTTTGTAAAATATAAACCCCCATGCACACTGAGATCCTCCAGAACTGGTTTGCTAAACGTTTCTGTTGTGAAGAGTAAAACTCAGAAGCATCTTGAGTCCTTTTAGCAGAGGACCTGAGGAAAGAGTGCATATTTGAAAGAAAACGCTCAACACCTACTGTTTGGCTATTAACTCATTTTCTTTTTAGTTATTTAATATAATTCTATACACAACGATTCTTAGGTACCATTCATTTGGACATTCCTTATTTGAATGTTATCATTTGTATCATCACCCAACCTTGCCTCTGGTGGAAGGTTGACGCCAGTGTTCGACAGCGGAGCCCCCGCCAGTGTGTGTGAATGTGTGTGTGACTGTAAAGCGCTTTGGGCCTTCAAAGAAGGTAGAAAAGCGCTATACAAGTATATGCCATACAGTTTTTTATGATAATTTGTATTGGATCCTCTCCCTCTGGGTTCCAGCTGTACCTCCGGTTGGGGACCTGCATCAACGCCATACTGTGATGGGGCTGGGTTCCCCGGCTGGGATGCTGCACTCAGCTGGTTATGGATCTCCCCCCACAGGGGGAGGCTTCAACTTTTAGTGTTTTCACTGATTTGAAGTCATGTTACTTAAGTCTACCCCACCTTGAACAGACAAATATTGACTTTGATGTACCTCCTTTATTATATAATATTTTATGAAGGGGTGGGAGTTTTTTTTTAGCTTCTCACTAAGACAAAATAAAATGTAATTATAGGGTAAAATTTGTTTTCTTTATTTTAATTTTAATCCAGTAAAAAAAAAATTCAATGAATGATCAATATTAAATAAAAGCAGGTAAACGTTGAGGCCTCAAAATAATTCATGTTTGGGTTTTATTTCCTATCTTTATTATGAAATGGGGTCTTTTGAAAGCCCTCCTCACACGATCAAACTCTAAAGACAAAAGTCATTTTAAATAAATGCTCACTTGACCCTACACATGGTTAACACGTGGTGTTACTCTTCTTTCTGATGTACATTTCTTACATTAATATAGCGTAAATTTAATCGCATAGCGTTTGAGGCTTAGGGAAAGTTTGGCCAAACGAGCCGTCCTTGAACGCCTCACCATGATTATACGCAGATGGCGGCTTCCTCAGAGTCCCCGCGATCAATGATGTCAGTTCAGGGACTGTAGGAGTTTCTGCATCATCCCAGCGCAGGCCTTCTGTCGGCCGCCAGCGGGCGGGCGGGCAGCGCCGAAAAAAAGGGGAGGAAAAGTGTGTTTACACAGACGGTAAACCGCCAGGGGAATCGCAGGGGGAGAGGAAGTCAGCCGGCTATGTGTCTGCCTTCTCCAACTTCCTGCTCAGAAGAAGAAAAAAGCCCAGGATCCTATTTCAGTCCGGCACAAGCGTGCAGAGCAGGAGTAAGCATGGAAAAACAAGGACTCCGGCAAGCTTCGCCCTGAACTTTCACGGAGAAAGAAAAAAAAAGCAACTCGGAGATCGAAGGTAACATGAATTAACGGACATCTCTCCACCGACGCTAACAAAAGCTCAGCACAGAAACAATGCGGGGATGGACGCGTTATCAGCCGCCAATAAGTCCGTAACTACCGAATCGAGTGCGGGTTCGCTTCCCTCAATGATTAGGCTGCAGTTTGAACGGGTTGTTGGTCGCAGGGTTTCAGGTTTGAGTCTTCTTCCGGTCCGAGCAACATGTTGAAACCGCGTCAGGGAATCCGGAGAGTAACTTTCCAGCTGCCCGCCGCGGAGGCCAGCTCACAGCCGGCCGGCCGGAGACCGACTCGGTCCCAGCTGCTGGAGCGGTTGCGGGTTTTCCCCGCAGAGTTCTCCGTGAACAGAAAAGGCGGCGGGTCTGCTCCTGTCCTGTCTGCATGCAGCATCTAATCGCATCAGGAGTTTCCGCTCAGCCAACACACTGGCCGGCTTTGTGCGCGCAGCGGCCCTCACTCACGGCTCCACGCACGGCGCTCCTGCGCGGACGGTTCCTAGAGAGCAGGAGCCCGTCTGCGCCTCCGCGTTCATTATAGCGCATTTCCGATGAACGCGGTAAACCAAGCAGTTTGCATTTGACCCACATCTGATCTGCAGGGACGCTGCGTGGGTCTCACCCCCACGCTCCGTCAGGTCTTTTTCTGATTTAGAGGTATGGGTGGAGCTGTGGTCAGGGGACAATGATGTGATCTTTTGACCCCTTCCTTTTGGGATTTTTGGTAGGAAGTGTGGCAGGATCGGGGAAACACTCCCCTGCTGTGGGACCCCGTCTCGCTTCCATTTGTCCTTGGAAGCAGAATAGGAGGAAGTCCTGACTTTGACAGGTTTGTAGCTTGTCATGGCAGATAGCAGACCTCTGGGGAAAGCTCCTGTCAGGAAGGAGTTCAGCTCCTCTTATGGTTGTGAAGCTGCATTGATTTCTACGGACATTCAAAAAAGGATCCCTTAAATTAATTATTTAAATTAGCGTTTCATACACTTTAAGGGCACACAATAGCTTTGTGCGCACAAATTAGTACTTTGTGGACACAAAATAGTAGTAGGAATTGAAAATACTAAATTACTAGTATTTATGCCCACAAAATGGTATTTTTTTAACCCCAAAATCATTCTGATTTGTGCACACAAAATGGTAATTTATGCACATGAAATGCTAACTTCTCCATGCAAAATGCTAATTTGTACCAACAAAATGCTCATTTCTGCACACAAAATGGTAACTTGTGTCGTCAAAATACTAATTTGAGCAAGCAAGATGCTAACTTCTGCACCCAAAATAGTAATTTGTACACATACAATGCTAAGTTGTTCTCACAAAATGCTAATTTATGCACACGAAATGCTAACTTTTGCACACAATGGTAACTTATGCGCACAAAATGCTAATTTGTTTACACAAAATGGTAATGTATCCACAGAAAACACTAACTTGTGCACACAAAATAGTAATTTTTACACATAAAATGCTAATTTGTTCACACAAAATGCTTACTTTTTCACACAATATGTTGATTTCTGCACACAAAATGGTAACTGGTGCCCACAAAATGCCAATTTGTGCACATGAAATGCTTACTTGTGCACACAAAAGGCTAAACCTGTGTGCACAAAATTCTAGTTTGTTTTCTCAATTGTTTAACTTGTACACACAATGTGCTAACTTCTGCACACAAAATAGTAATTTGTACACACAAAATGCTAACTTGTGCCCAAAAAATGCCAATTTGTGCACATGAAATGCTTACTTGTGCACACAAAAGGCTAAACTTGAGTGCACAAAATTCTCATTTGTTTACTAAAATGTTTAACTTGTACACACAAAATGCTTATTTGAGCAAACAAGATGCTTACCTATGCACAAAGTGCTAACTTCTGCACACAAAATAGTAATTTGTACACACAAAAGGCTAAACTTGTGTGTACAAAATGCTAATTTGTTTTCTCACATTTTTTACTTGTGCACACAAAATAGTGATTTTTGCCCTATAAATGCAAACTTAACATCCTTTAGCTTATGTTAATATATAAATTCCTTCTCCTAATTGGCTCCACAAACAAGTGAAATTCAGTTTTTCTTATCATTTCAAGTTTGGCTCTCACTTTACAGCTGTTGTCATGGTGATGTGAAGTTCAAAGCATCAAAAATTTGTTTCTCTTTGATTAAAAATGTGAGCATGAAAGCTGCGAAGGACAGATGCTTTTACAAAACAACAGAGAAGAGAGAGACAGAACGTATGTGTGAATCAATAGTTGGAAAATGTAGAGTTTTTAGAAAAAGTTTAGTGGGCTTTAAGACCCCCTAACAACATTTTTTTTTTAACATTTTATTATATATTTACGCTTTCATTTTGTTTTTAACTTGAGTAATAAACGTATTGCTTTTTGTAAACAAATTTAGAGTCGATTTTTATCTGATTTATAAAAAAGATGATAATTTCAGGGAAGAAATCTATTTAGTTTTAGTTAAGTTTTTGTTGAAATAAAAAGGAAATGATTGATTCTTAACATATTAAATAGAATCATTTGACTTAACGGTGAAGTTCTGGGGTGTCTGTTGGGGACAGAGCTGCACCTCCCCGGTGTTGGAGCCCCTGCTCAGCAGACAGGAGTGTGAGGGCTGCACATTCCTTTATTAAAGGAATAACCCACTCTGAGCCGTCACACTTCCTGTGCTGAGAGGGCCAGCTCGAACCGCAGCATATTTCTTGCTTGAGCTGTTGTTTCTCCTCAGAAATTTTTTCCCCTCCCCTGCTGCTGCAACATTACTCCTTTTCCTCACACTGGTCTATTCACGACTCTTCCTCGCACCACATGTTGCTCCGGCTTGTTTCCTCTTCAGCCGCTAACCCGATTTAGTCTGCTAGAACATGGCGGAAAAAATGAAATGTGTGGAAAGACGGGGTGCTGTTCCTCCTCCTATTAATATGAATAAAAATAAAAAAAAACGTGGGTGGTGTCGGACATCTTTTCACATTTTGCTCGTTCTCTGTCCTCAGGCATGGACAGCGCCATCACTCTGTGGCAGTTCCTGCTGCAGCTGCTGCTAGACCAGACTCACAAACACCTGATATGCTGGATGTCCACAGACGGCGAGTTCAAGCTGCTCAAATCTGAGGAAGTGGCCAAGCTGTGGGGGCTCCGCAAGAACAAGACCAATATGAACTACGACAAGCTGAGCCGGGCCCTGCGCTACTACTATGACAAGGTGAAGGCCGCCCCATGGCTTTTAGTTTTAAAGGAAGGGTAGTAAAAGCTTTGCTCTTCCACTTTAGCCCGCAGTCTCTCGTGATAGACACTTCCACTTCCTCTTTCTCATGACACACTGAACGTGACGTAGCCGCTTTGTTGTAGGGCCTTTGCTTGATCCTGGTTGTTTGCTTGTTTCACAGAACATCATCAAGAAGGTGATTGGCCAGAAGTTTGTGTATAAGTTCGTTTCCTTCCCTGAGATCCTCAAGATGGACCCACAGGCGGTGGAGATGGGCTTGGCGACTGGGAGGCTTCCTTTGCAAGAAGGCAAGGCCCATGAGCTGGAAGCAGAAGAGGAGGAAGAGGTGGAGAGTGAGGAGGAGACACAGAGGAGGACCCAGGGAGCTCTGTCGCATCCGTGCCGGAGCGACTACCTCCACTCAGGACTGTACTCATCCTTCAGCATCAGCTCCCTGCAGACCCAGTCGGAGTTTCTCCGTGCTCTGCGGGAGCACCAGGAAGAGCCGCGCTCCGTCATCCGCTTCGGCACCAACACCAACGAAAGGAGCTCTTCTCCTCCTCCTCCTGTCAAATCTGAGTCCTTTGTCTCCTCCAGGGCGTCCAAACTGCTCTCTCTCCCCCCATCCTCGCCGCGAACCCAACCTGGCCGAAGCTGGAGTCCCGCTGCCGCCGAAGAGGAGGAGGAGGAGGAGGACAAGGCAGACTCTGACCAGAACGCTCAGCCCCTCAACCTCTCCTCAGGGCACCGGGAGCGCGCCCTGCAGCCCCATGAAAAGAGGAGCAGTGATGGTAGAAACACTTCCACCGGCAGTACTGCCAACCAAGGAGATGGACTCCCACCTAAAAGCAAAAAGCCCAAAGCTCTGGAGATCTCCCCCCCGTCCCTGCTCTTGACAGGGAGCGACATCGGCTCCATCGCCCTCAACAGCCCCGCCCTGCCTTCCGGCTCGCTCACTCCTGCCTTCTTCGCAGCACAGGTGAGACACGCCCACCTGAGAAACAACGAGCCTTTACACCATTTCCTGCTTTCTAGACGCACTTCTGGAAACTGTTGACTCACCCATCAGGGTGCTTTCCAGCGCCATCAATCGCTTAGATAGAAGTTACACAATCGGACGCAGTGACGTCACAAACAAACGCTTTTCTACTTACTCATCACGTGCAGAAGTCAGGAGCATCTGCGTCCTGTTGCAGCGCGTTTCCATCAGAGCACAGAGCGCCTCCCGTTGTTTTCTGGCAGAGGGAATAACCGGGAAAGGATGGGATCTATCCAGGCCAGAGCCTCCAGCAGCAGACGTCTGAAGCAGCTTGACACGTGCTGGAGGACGGCTATATTTATTTATGAGCCTCCCGAGTTGAGCTTTGCTCTCCAAACAGAGAAAGTGTTAAACGTGGAGCCAGAGTTGAATTTAGTCCAGATCCTCCTCAGACTTTTAAGATCCCTCAGTTCTAAAATGACTAATTTATTCAAAAATGTATTTTCAACAGCCTGGTTTTAGCCCATGATTTGAGGGGAAATGATAACCCCCCCCCACAGTCTATTTACAGCAGCAGAGAATGAAATCAGAGCAAAACAAGTGATTTACAGAAATCTCTAGCCTATCGGAGGGAGGAGGGGGAGGAGACCCTAAGTGATGCCATATGCTCCAATAACTCCATTATTAATAGGAGCAGGCTGGGGTCCCTCCACCAGCAGTGCTGCTCACTTTTCTGAGGTGACACAGGAGAAAAGGAGTGGGGTGGGGAATAGAGGAAAGAAATTGATTTCATATGTTTTCTCTCCTTTGCACGGGTACCCCGTTCTCGCTTTCTCCCTCCACCTCCCCCCTCCTCCTGCTCTCATCACTCCTGTACTCCAAAGGAGAAACCACAGACTTCCTTCCTGCTCCGCCAGTTTGTTTTTCCAAATGGCAGCGCAGCATTCATTTGGCGTTCAGGAGCCCTCGCTGTGGCGTTTTACAGATTTTTCTGCGTTTGTTTCAAAATGTGTTTTCTCTTCTTATTTATTTTATTATTTTTTTTCCCTCGGTACACGACCTCGGCAGACTCCCTCGGGTTTGCTGCTGGCTCACAGTCCGCTCTTGTCAGGCATCCACTTCTGGAGCAGCCTGAGCCCCGTGGCTCCCCTCAGCCCCGCCCGCCTGCAGGGCCACAGCTCGCTCTTCCAGGTAAGAAGCACACAGGTGAAAGAAAAGGAAGCAATCTGTTGAGGGGGGGGTTGGGAAGCATCCTGAGCACACATTCAAAATGATTTTTGTTTTCGTTGATGAAAGGCGGGTAAAGGTGATTTGGTTAGTATTTGCAAAGCAGCAATTGCTGTGAAGCGAGTGGAGGCTTTTTGGAAGCAGGTCCTGCAGAGGTGTCCTGTTTCAGTGCCTGCAAGAGGGAGAGGAAATCCTGTGAATACTTCCTGTTTGAGCCCAGGGGAGCCGGTCTGAACAGGGTGGACTGGTTTGAGAGCTGCTCCCCATTTGCAAAACACACAAGACACCACCTCCACACACACTCCTGGTTTGAAGTCCTCGATGCCACATAAAAAATACACACTCCAGCTACTGCAAAGTTTGAGAAAGGAGAAGGAAGGAGGACAATGAACGGTTTGAATAAGTAAAAAAAAAAAAAAAAAAAAACAGGAAATGAGAGCAGTGACAATGCTGCAGTTCCTCACCGGAAAGAAACCAACCCACTGACTCTCTGTCTTCCTCTGCAGTTCCCCAGCCTAATCAACAGACACATGCCGGTCCCCCTGCCAAACCTGGAAGGAACACCCTCCTCTCTGCTCCTGTCACCCACCACCCACAAATCCTGATCCGCTGAAAAGCCTCCATCTTCCTCCTTCCAGGTGGAAATTTTCTCATTGGTTGTGCTCCTTTGTCGAATTCTGCTTCAGAAATTAGACCGGACCTCATTCTCTTTTTGCACTTGAATTGCTCTGTTTCTAGTTTGTTTTTTAAAGCACTTGGTTGAAGCCATACTCCACGTCATCTGTGAGAACACAGAACATTCCTGTCCTCCATGCACAGAATGACATGCAGCTCCTTCTGTGCAGGACTGATGTAAAATATATATATTTTTTTCTCCTTTAAATGTTAATCACATGTGACCGTCTCACCTGTGCGACATCACAGGTCATGTATGCACTATGCTTCTCTGCCAGCTGTGCCTTGTTCTAGTTTTTTTTTTTTTTGCTTTATTTTGAAATCTTTGAATGAAGACGAGATTAAAAGTCAAAGAAAACTTTTCTTACTGTTTTTATATACTGGACTTAGCATACAATATGTATTCTGAATATTTTTTTGTATTGTGAAGAATGTCATTTTCAATAAAAGCATTGAATGCTTGAACTCCTTATTCAAATATTTTATAGGAGGGCAAAAAAGGAATAAATAAATAAAGTCGGAAACCTGTTTAGATTTCTGTCAACTTTAAATTTAATTTTCTTTACTTTGAAAATAAAACTCCAAAAAAAAAAAAAAAGGGAGGAGAGGGAGACAAAAATCCCACACAAATAATTATTCACAAATAAAGAAAATACAAAACGTCGTATAACACTGTTAAACAGAACAGACTTGTTAGGGGCGGGGCTTCAGTGACCGTCACATGACAGAGCAGGCATGCAACAACAACAGAGGCAATCCAGGGAAAAAGAAGATTTTTTTACTCGATGGAGATGGGAATGACGCACAAAAGAAGACTGTGGTTGCTCCTCCTCTTTGTGATGGGTTTAGATGGAAAAACAAACCATGTGGAGGTTAATCCTAAATGCACATCATTCTTAATCTCTTGCTCTAATGCCCTCGCCAGCCTCTGCGTTGGTTGGTCACGGCTGAGACCTCAGCATCCCGGAATGATACGCAGGCCTCAGACAAGAATCTGGACTTTTCCTTTCAGCAGCTCCGCTCCGGCATCGACCTACCGTCAGGATGAAAGCCGCCGCTTATCAAAGCGGACGGCGCCAGTGATGGCTCCATGTGGGAGGAGCTCACCGCTGCACGGGGGGGGCAACAGACCCAACATCCACCCCCGCTGAGCTGCTACACAAACATCCCTGCAACCGTGAGCCTCAAACACACTTCTCTGTATGAAAATGTAACACAAAAAAAATAACTAAAAACAAACCACTACTTGAAATAAAAATAAAAATCTATACACATTGCATGTAGTTATTAAAGTGACTGAGCCAGTTAGAATTCTAGACAGTAGTCAGATTTAGCAGCACGTTCTTTTCTCTCAATAAATATCCATGTACAGTACATAATCGTCTCTCACTGGAGTCAGACTTGGACCAAACTCAGAAGCAACGGGCGGAGTTTCTCCCCCCTAAAACAGTTTGGTTGGAGTGATGATGATCCTGATGTTCCATCCATGCCAAAAAAAAAAAAGAAAAGAAAAGTCCATCTCTGGGTCCTGATCCGTCTGCGAGACTGTACACAGCTGGGAGATCCTCCCCACAGGACCCAACCCGTCCAGAAATATTAAAACAGCATGCTTTGTCTTCTGTTCTTCCCATTACCTGACGAAACCCAGGGGGAAAAAAAAGGAGGGGGGGGGGGTCAGATAGGATTGTTTCGACTTGCAACACACACCGACTTCACTACAAATCCCACAATGCAGAGGGAGACAATGGTGAAGACAGTTTAATGCCTGGGCAGATTGAGGTCAAGAATCTCATCTGTTTTGTTTTTTTTAGCTTTTTCTACACATCGATTGACTCTTTTTTTTCTATTTTATTTCATAAATGTATGTATATTGTTAGTGTTCACTTAATTTCATTCATCCAATGCATCCTCCATTAATTCTAATGACTCTGAAAGCAAAATAAAGAAAACTTTTTGCCTTAAACATGCTTGTGGTCCCAGACTCTGCTCCTCACCTGATTCCGGGTGTGAGGAGTTCCTGTAGCCCGGATCTTTCTGCAGCTGCACCTCCTTCAGTGTGAATATGGACATATCTGCCAAACACAAAGATGGGTCAGAATCACAGGAGTCAGCAGGACAGACGTGTCTCTGCATCTGGAAGTGGTCCTCCCTACACTCTGCAGCACCTTTCAAGTCATTCTTTTAGCCGTCTGCATTTAGCTACCATCACATCGCCCTCGGCAACGCCCCCAAGTGCCCCCTTCCTGTGGAAAGTCTAAGTGAACATGCATGTATGCGTGTTTTGGGTTCAAAACTTGCGGCTGTTGAGCGTGCACTGAAAGTTGAAACAGGTTGAACTTTGAACAATCGGGGACTCAGGTTTGGTAGTGATGTTTGAGTGGATAATTGTGGTTTGTACCCGGCTGGAAGTCTATGGCACAAAAGAAAAAGTCTGGAGCCAGACTCAGCAGATTAACACCAAGGATATGCTAGCAAACAGTCGCAAAAGAAATAGAAGCCGTGTTCTCTATGCTTGTCCAGTGTGAACATCATGGGTTAAAAGTGTGCCCAGTGCGTTAATGAACGTCCATCACATGGTTTGACCATAGCAAGTTTTATTTTTTTCAATTATATTTTTGATTTTTTATTAGTTTTTTTCCTCCCTGCCTTTACTTTATTTAACAAAAATGACCAATAATGGAATATATTTAACACCAACTAATTTAGTTGAACATTTCCTTTGGAGATTGGCTCTAACACAAAATTCAACTAAACACAAGCTGTAAAAATGTCTGCAGAACAAAGCTGCAGATGTTTGGAGAGCTAACGCTAGCTTGAGCATCTCATAAAGGAACTCCTGTATTGATTTCTAATCAATCGATCCCCATGAGAGGAGCGGTTTCAGTCAGTCACCTGTAGTCTGAACCAACTGTAAAGTCAAATTCAAATCTGCTGAGTAAACAAGGACAGATTTACCAAAGCGGAGCAGATTGACAGAAAAAAAAAAAACTTTTTTCCTAATTCTGCCTTCAGTTGATTCATTTTTACATGAAATCTTGAAACAAAAAACAGCCTAAAAACATGATCCTGTTTTGGATTTTTGCCATTTTCTATTCTCTGTAGTCTGTTTAGTTTAGTTTAGCCACTACCTACAGAATTCTAGGACTTCGTGTTCTTTATGATTCCAGCAGAGCTGGAAAAATAAAATCTCAATTTTCCAAAAAATAAATCGCCTAAAACATCAAATTCGATTAAATCGATTAACCGCCCAGCCCTAATTACTCACTCTCTGGCAGCGTGTGCACACGCGGCCCCAGGCTCCTGAAGTACGGCTGCCTCATGGCTTCATCGGCAGAAACCCTCTTTTTAGATTCAAACTGAAAATGGCAAAGAAAGACAAATGTGCGTGAGCTGCTGGTGCTTCACGGGTGTCATCAGTTCAGCTCTGTGGGGACTCACTTTCAGGAACGACATCAGAAGGTCGAGTCCATCGTTGTCCAGCCTGCATGGGGGGAGGGGAGGGGGAGAGGAGTCAGTGAGGTAGGGCGACTCACAGATGCTGCAGGATGTCAGGAAGGAAACTGAGCAAACACGGTCAACTATTCCACAGGATTTCCTCACAGGACGTGACACGAGCACACACTGAACTAAACAACCGAGCCATGCTAGGGTTTCAATCTAAAGCACCCCACACGCTGGCTTTTGGTCTAATACCTGGGTCTCACGATAAATGTTTGCCCATTCCCTTCTCCAATGATAAGAGGACTAGCAAAAGAGGCGAGGGGTTAACACCTGAACCGTTTACGATGTGGCGTACACGAATGTTGAAGGACGGAGCGGCGTCACGGCATGAATGTCCCCGTCTTACCTCGGCGCGTGATTGATCAGGGGCTGAGCCTTGTACTTTGGGAACTTGTAGGACTTGAACTCCTCGATGGAGGAGATTCCCGGCCAGCTGTCTTCTGTGGGAGTGCCTGTGGAGAAACGTGCAGCCGGCCTTGCATAAGTCAGGCTCTGCAGTGCCAGCTGGAGGGGCTTTTCACCCAGCCACAGGGGGGCTACATACCAGAGCTAATGCGATTAAAGGCTCATGTTAGACATTTGAGCGTCAGTAGGGGGCAGCACTGACCTAACAGCCTGAAGATGAGGTGCAGCTCGTCCTCCACCGTGGAGCCTGGAAACAGGGGTCTGCCTGCAGCCATCTCATAGAATATGCAGCCCACACCCCTGAGGAGAAGAACACATGGGGGGGGGGTCAAGATCATGAGGACATGTTTGCCACAACTCCAGCTAGTTCTAGTTACTCTCAAATACACATTGAACTCTTCAAAATGTCTGGTGGTGCACTGTGTAGACATATGGAATCTTAGTGCTTCCCAACAGTTGGCGTCACCCCCACAGAGAGAAGCCCCCTCACCACATGTCTATCTGCGTGGAGTACTCAGACGAGCCCAGCAGCACGTCGGGGGGCCGATACCACAGTGTCACCACCTCGTTGGAGTAGGTTTTCGTGGGCACAGACTTGGCTCTGGCTAAACCTGTGGAGTAGACAACAAAAGCACATGAATTTGACTTTTATTCACACTTTTTTATTATATCATATTAATAATGCATTACTGTTCAACTGAACTGCTTTTTAATAAAAAGTGTAAAGTTTAAGGTTTCATTTCGAATAGGCTTTTCCCCCCTTGATCAAAATAGTAGAAAGTAAATATAACAAATGAACATTCTTAGGTTTTACCAAAGTCTGCTAGTTTGAGCTCCCCCCTGTCGCTGATGAGCAGGTTTTGGGGCTTCAGGTCTCTGTGCAGGACCTTCCGTCTGTGACAGTAGGCTAAGCCTCGCAGGATCTGGAAAAGGAATATCTGCAGAAAAAGAGGGAAATGTTGAAAGAACGAGAAGTTTTCAATGAAAGATGCCATAAAATGAAAACTACCACACTACCAAGCGGTTTAGATTCCATAGAAATTCTTTTGACACATTTTACTGTTTATCACCACAAGGGGGCGCATTCAACTATGAATCCCACAGCCAAAGAAAAAGTTGACAGTTGACAAAGGTGTGGGCGTCCGGGGCGCTCCTGCACAGACTCACCTTGACATTCTGCATGCTCAGGATGTTCCCGCAGTCGTCCATGTACTGCTTCAGGTCCTTGTCCTAGATGAGAGGGAGGGCGTTGGAGGAGACATCAACAGTTGGACACCAGCTCTTCATTCTGGTCATAATGTCATGAGGGAGGTGGCAGCGGCGGTGGCGGCGCTGCGGGCTTACCAGGTATTCAAATACCAGCGTGAGGGATTTGTCCGTGTGCACAATGTCGTGCAGCGTTACGATGTTGGCGTGTTTCAGGTCCTTCAGCAGGGAGACTTCGCCGTGGGAAAAGAGCAGAGGCGCAGCAGTGAGGAGGCACGTCTGCAACTCTTCAATCAGTGCATTGAACTGTCCCGTCAGCCTCTACCTTCTCTGATTGCTGTGCACGGCGCCCCCTCTTCGTGTTCCAGTCTGATCTCCTTCAGCGCCACAAGGTTGTCCGTCAGCTTGCTCCTCCCCTTGTAAACTGTTGCATACGTGCCCTGAAGACAAAAGACGTCATTAGAAACAAGATTAAGCTCAATTTAAAAGGAAAACAAAAATGATGAAGATCTGGGGTATGAACAGAAAAGGAAACATGAGTTCACAGATCAGACTCACCTCCCCAAGTTTGTCTAGTTTGATGTAGGACTCCAGCTTCCCAAATCCAATCTCCGACTGTTTGGAAGGAGAACACAACCAGAATGAATACGCGGCTTATCTTAATTAGAAGTGGCGGCCTTACAGACACCATGACAAATTTCTGTAACGTCCTCGCAGCATCAGAGGGGGCGTAAGGAGAGCAAACGCTGACGTCCACCGTCAGAACTAATGTCTTCTGACAAATGACTGTTGGCTTTTTACATTGTGGACACGATTGTATTGATTAGGTGGAAACACAAAAGAGTCATTTTGACAAAAAGGAATTCTGTTTTTTTGTTATTTTAAATTACATTTTTTTTATTAATGTAAAATCTTTTACATTTGGTTGACTTTCTAAGAGAAAACACATGCAAAGACCTTGTTTCTTGCTTGTAGTCGGTGCGTGAGAGTGCAGGAGAGCTTTAAAGGAGAAAAAGTGGAGGCAGGATAAAGACAAGTGCCTGCTGAGCTGAAAGGTTAGAGTGTCAAACACATGAACCAAACCGTTTAGCACTTTGTAAACAACGCTGCGGGGCAGCAAAGTACAGGATCCAATAGGGCCGAGCGAGCCAGGAGGAGCGCTCCTCTCCGGTTCCTCTTTTGACAGATGCGCATTCAAAGCAGAACCCGCGAGCCAATTACCGAGCCAGCTGACAACGCTGGGGTGCGATGATGTGGACACGCGACAACAGGCTGAAAGGATGAGATTAAAGCGTGCAGAAGCAGCAGGAGCCCTCACTTCTGCTTCTTTGCTGCATTTATGAAACAGGTGGAGTTCAGCTATATTTATCATTGTGGAGGCTCTCCCTGAACCCTGCTCTGGTTCTGTTTTCCTCCCATTCTGAACTCATCGTCGTATGTTGGCAGGAAGCCCTGTTCACGAACACAAAGGGAGTTCATCTTCACACAAAGGACCAGAAAAGGATGACGAATATACAGAAATCAGTACAAATGTGTCCAGATATTAAAACTAAATTCATTTAGAAAGATGCAAATTCAAAATTCTAATGAAAACAATGTAATGAATGTTTTTTTTCCTCTCCTAACAATTCTTTTTTGTCAAACCTATGATGCTTTATTCCAAAACGAAGCTCCTCAGAGCTGCCATTCTACACAAACTCCCAATGTGGAGACTTTTCGTCTGGGTTCAACGCTGTTCCTCTGTCAAACATCATTTCTGCATAGACGTATATTCACAGTCATCCTTTCTTTAGTAGATTTTGGAAAAATCCACGGACGTCCAAACATCCTTCAGAAAAATTGCAGCTTTGGATTTTTTCCCCCCAAACAAAAACTGCGTTTGAATGAAAATATTCAATTCTACGTGACAGTAAAGCTACAATAAAATATCAAGATGAAGTGCTTTCATCTTAAATGAATGAGTCTTCAGTCAAGATCTGTTTCAGCTGTTTTTAGCAGAAATTTGATTGAGAGAAAATAGGGGAAAAGCTGATATTAACTATGAAATAATGATGAAAAAAGAAGAAGAAAACCTTTTTAAGTGCCCAAATGTTTCCTAAAAGCTCTTGCTCCTTCTGCTAAATTGTTATACTCACCAGAGATGCTCTGCGGGAGCGCCGGCTCAGAGGCTGGTCGAAGGGCGGGCTGTTGAGCTGCAGCTTCTGCAGGTAGCCGTCAGGTATCCGAATATCAGCGGGCAGGGATAGGCGCTTGTTCAGGTCCTGGACAAGCCAACAAAAACAAAACAATGCATTATAGACTATTAATCATCAACGGCACTGATAAGAATAGTAAAAAACACAGCTTCGTGTGTTAAAGACCCACTCCAACAAAAATGGTGTTTATGGTGTTTTTAACATGTTCTTGTAGCAGTTTTCTCATGATGGAGAACTTATATGAAGAAAATTAAACTCAAAACTGCATTTCTGATCATCCGTTTTTCAAATGGTTGCAAATGCAGCTGGAAAAAAGAGCATAGTTGGGATGTAAGAAACACAAGTGCTCTGCTCCGTTCTGATGCTTCCACTTGCAGACAAATAGATCCATGAACGTCTTTGCTTTCCTCATCTGAGCTGGAATCTGGCTCTAAACTGTACGGCTGGATAGCTCCAATATTGCTGATCATTTTTGTTGCACAAGAACTGTTATGTTTGGGGGTGTGAGGAAATGTTAAATAGGTCAAAAGATGATCAGAGAGGGACTTTGGAGGCTGTTTGTTACGAGATTGCTTCAGAATTCACTGTAAAGTCTGTCCTGTAGTACTTAAGTCTTAAAACCATTATTTGTTACGTAAAATAAAAACAAACATAAACATCTGGGTTCTTCCCATTATGTGACCCCCCCCACCACCACCACCACCACTCTGGCTGTTAGATCACAGTTAATCCTGCCTCCCTCTCTGCTTTAACTCCATTTTTTCCTCGTTTAAAGCAGCATCAGATCATTTACACCCGCTGGCTGTTTTAAACATTTCAACAGCGGCTCACAGACAGACAGGCGGATAAATCTGTCCACTGGACAGGTCAGCCTTTGTGTCCAACGGGATGGTGAGTCTGCGCTTTTCTCTTTCCAGCTGACACATTCAGACATATGCTCGTCTTGACGGAGGTGAGGTTCTTAAGTGCCTCCTGGCTGCAAACGCCAACCTGTTACCGGGCAGTTTAGACTCTGAGCTCTTCTTTGGGAAAACTCCTGCAAAGTGCAAGCATTTAAAAACAAAAAAAAAATCATGTCTGCACACTGAACACATAATATAAACATCGAGTTGTTTGCATGTGAAGTTGCAGGTTTAAAGGGCTCATTCTTCTTGTTGAACTTATAGCAGTTATGGTTTGGTCATCTTTTTCAAATGTGTCGATTTATAGGGTTGACTTTATGCAGGAAAAAAGAACAAAAGTGTGATGGATATGATATGATGGAGCATTTTTCCTCGCTCTTCATCCTCAGCAGGACTTGAATGTTCATCGGCGTGATCTTTGAGGAACTGAGATTATGGCTTTTTGCCGTGTCATCTGTTGAAATCCTAATATGCTGCCCTGTGGTTTCTGCCTTCACTGCCAGCATCATTAGTCGCCCTCACAGGGAAAGATGCCGCCACCGTCCCACCCACCGCTCCGACCTTTGCATCTCTCCCACCCTCCACCGGTCGTCCAATCAAGCCGTTCTAATCTGTTACAACAAGGCTCCATCTGGACCGTATTACATTAATCTCTGTGATGTAATCCCAAAACAGCGCCGTTTCCTCTGCGCAGACCCCACTGAAGGGGGATGCTGGCTGCTCCACCCGTTCTCCATCACACTCCGACTTCGTTTGGAATAAATTCAATTATCGGTCAATCCTGAGAGGATGTGACAGCTCATGGTGGGACAGAGGGACCGCCATTAACTGCGTTTTTGTCTTTGTTAGTAAAATGATCACAGAGTCTGTTTTCACCCACATCTTAACTTTACAGTTTCTGTCTGTCTTCATGCAGCCTTTTAAGACTTCAGTGCAGATCCAAACACTCTAAAACACTGCTCAGGATGCAAGAGAAAATACGAACATATTTACTTGAAATGCCTGATAAAACCAGATTTGTTTTCTTGCCTTAAGGCATGTCTGGCCTCGCTGATAAAAAACACGAAAATAAGAATGAAGGGCAGAGCTGAGGCCGTCTTCTTTTCTAGAACAGTGACAATCAGCTGCCCTGATTCCTGATGTATGTCAGGTGTTCAGCCCTGAAATCCCATTAGCAGCAGTTAGCCCACTAAGACCTGATCTTCACAGGTGTGCTGCTAAACTCATATGTGTGTGTGTGTGTGTGTGTGTGGTCAGCTCTGAACAGGCTTTCGTTTGTCCTAATTTGACACAAAAAACATTGAATTAAAAGCCAAAATTACCTGTGTGTTATTCATAAGTAATGATTTATTAATTGTACAACAGGTTTCCCAGGTTTCCTGTTATGCGACTCAATGTGTTTACGGCATGAGCTCCCGTTTTTACCAACCCAAAAGCAACTTGTTTGTTTGTTTTTGGTAGATTTGAAGACTCATTCCAACGACAATCATGTTTTTGGTGCTTTTAACATGTTTTTGGGGCGTTTTCTGATGCTGGAGGACATACATAAGGAAAATTAAGCTCAAAATGAAATTCTTTTGAATATTTCTTTATTCAAATTGTGGTGAATCAGGTGCAGACGAAAAAGCTCCCCGCTCAGGTTCCTTCTGATCTTGTAGACAAACAGATCCGTGTATGTCTTCCTTTTCCTTGTCTGAGCTGGAATCTGACTCAAAACTACAGCTGGATAGGTTCCATCTTGCTCGCCATTTTTGCGGCAGTATTTTTAACCTTTTTATGAACAAATAAAGCTTCACCGTATAGATTGTATAAAATGCTGACAGGATTTAAAAATAGACTTGTAGTGAAACTCGATATCTTTTAAGAGAGAAACAAAAAACCTGTGACATGAAAGTAGCATTGTACTAAAAAGGTTTGTGCGCTGAAGCGTGTTAAACATCAGTTTATGTGATGGGAAAGCCAAAGACAACACAAAAAAATAAGTCCTGTGCGTGCGCACGAGCATTAGTTGTGCAAAGATTATGCAAGTGCCCATGATGACAATACGCCCACACGGTTACAAATAAAAACTTCAACGTGAGGTAAGAACCTGCATGAAATCAGGGCTGAAACAGAATCAAATGTCAGAGTTTACCTATGATGGGAGGTGACTCACACCCTACAAACATTTCGGAGTTTTGACAATTAACAGGAAAGTGGCGTTACCTCTGCAGAGATGCGTCTGTTCCCTCGGTTCCTCAGACAAACACCCGTGGGCGACTGCACCTCATCGGAGGACGTCCCGGACGCTTGGTCGCTCTCCCCGTCTGACCCCATTTTCAGGTTTTCGTGGACGATATCTGATATGGAAAACTGTTTAGACACTTCTTCTTTTATCTTAGTTTTTTTTGTTTTTTTTTCCTGGGTGGTCCTGGGTCAGGTCAGGGATGTCAAGTAAACAGTGTCTCCTTTTGACAGAAGCACTTTATGGATGTAAGTGGGACAGGCCTAATGAGAAATGTTCATGCAGTAAATCTAATCTGACCCTGGCGCGCGCAGACTTACGGCTCATACATTTATAAGAGTGCATTTTTTTTCTGCAGGTTGGAGTTATGCTGGCTATTGTGCTCGTTCAAACCCCGCATATGCATAACAACTCAATGAATTTTAAATATATGACATTTCTCAGATGGTGTCTGCACCAACACACCAACATCAGCAGTTCATATAAAATAAAAGAGAAGCATCCAAAAAAGAAAACACTTTTTGGTTTCAGTTCTATAACAGTTATAAAAATGAAATCCTTTCATTCAGCCTCTTTTGTGCAAATTCTGAAACATACAGACTTAAAAAACAAAAAAACAATCCTTTTTGCATTTTCAAAGACTGCAGATGAACATGAGGCTGACTCACCGAGGCGACTGCCATTGCGAGGCATGACCATGAGCGAGCCCAGACCCCCTCCGATGACGCTCTGTGGCCGTCGTAGTGGAGGCTTTTTGAAAGAGCCTGCGTATTGGTGAAGAAAAGAGTGGACGCTGTGGGCCGATGGCGGACGCCCGTTCCTCACTATAGGCTCTGTGGAGGAGAAGCGTTTTCATTACGGTCATGACAGGACACAGCAAAAGCATAAAGGACACATGCTTTTTGAAAACTGGGTTCAAATTCAAAAGAAAACATAACAGTTAATCGTGGCAGAAAGTAAGCCGATGTGGCCCGGTGCTGCGCATTGGCATAAGGTTCAGAGGCAGTACGCAGTACCGGCTGTAAGGGGATCAGCTGTTTGGCTGGTCTTTGCTGCTTTAACACACTCAAAAGCAGCTGATGCCGCTAAAGCTGAGAACCAGGCAGCACTTGAACTCACATTTGTGTCTGTGTGAGTCTTATCAACGCTATGTAATGTGATTTACGTCCCTCTCGCCTCACGTTATTCGCCAATTCTTACACTTCCTTAAACAAACGCATTGAGCATCTTACAGGGTACGTTTGATTTGTTGTCTGGGGACGCTCAATTCATTCAAAGTCAAGAAAGCATATTTCTATGCAAGTTTGAGGTTGGTTAGTTTGGACAACGGGACAAGAAAAACAGTGAATGATTCATACAGGTTCTGAACACTACTGTGATTTGTAGTTCAAGATAAAACAGCAGTGAAACATTCAGCAAGGAAATGAATTTCTATTAGACAAAGCCATTGAAAACGAAAAATGGAGGGAAGATTGTTTAAGAGGAAAATGTGCAATCTATTATTAGTAGAGGAGAAGAACAGGAGAAAGAAAGAGGTGTGGAGCGTGGAGTTGGTCCATCCTCAGTTCCCATCGCCCATCTGCTTACACGCTCTCCCGCTAGCTTCCAGTCCCTCACACCTCCCAATTTTACATTACCGGTGCAACAAAAATGGCGAGCAATATCGCAGCTATCCAGCCATACAGTTTTGAGCCAGATGCAAGTTGAGACGAGAAAAAAAAAGCCCTGCGTGGATCTAACCGTCTACAAGCATCAGGGAGCTTGCAGCTCTCCTATTGCGTTTCCTACACCACAAATATGATCTTTGTCAAACAGCATTTTTTTTCATCTGTTCCAGATTCACAACCATTTGGAAGAAGAAATAATCATTAACGCAATATTATTCCAAATTTTCTTAAAATATGCCCTCCATCATTAAAAAAAAACCCCACAAGAACATGTTTAAAACAACCAAAACAGGGTTTTCGTTGGAGTGCATCTTTAAGTCTGCATATAGGAGTAAACGTTTCAAAGAGACTTAAAGAATTACCCAAAGCTACCAGAAAGAAATGGTGTATAAAACAAAACAAATCTCTTCCTAACAGCATAATAATTACTCATTGTTCAATTTTAATTTCAGAAATGCGGTGCACCAGATCCCTCCCATTTGCTCCACAATACTCTGTGGAGGATGACTCTCAGGAGGTGCAGCAGTCATCTGTTGCAGAATGAGCGCTCTCATAGATATGAGAACACAATCACATTTATTCTACAAGGACTTCACTGTCACATCTGACTGCCAGCTGCCAAAGTCCTAATGCCAAATTAGTAATGCCGGTTTATGAAAATACTTTCAGTTTGATTTTATTTTTCTCCTATCAGAGATTTTGACCAGACACCCTGTTGTTTCAGTATTGTTTTTTTTTAAAGTGTGATGCAATTTTCTCTAAGCATGCAGCCATGATGCTTTCGCTCCTCCTTCCTGTCACTCTGACTGTTTTACTCTAAAAAATCGACTTCCTCATTTTGAATAGCCTCTTAGAATAATCACTGGTCATGCGTTTCCTTTGTTGCCGTGTTAACAAAAGACTTCATCAAATCATTAAACCTTATTTGGTTTAATGAAATTCTTTTCACTTTAACTTTATTTTATTCACCCTTGTATTTTCTATCAAAGAAGTGAGGACTTGCTTTATTATTGTTTGTAAACTTGAAGTAAAAATAAGAGAAATCCTTTTGAATTCATGTATTTATTATTCTGCTTGGCATCCCTCATCTGCTTCCTCACGTTTCATAACGTCTGTAGTTCAGTGTAGATAACTGAGGGGTTAGGCAATGAGCAGGCCTACTGAGTAAACAAGAGAATTACCCAGAAAAAGAGAATTCTGAGAAGCTGCTGATTGACACACAATACAGAGATAATAACACAACAAAGGAGAATGAGTGAAAAGAAGTCAGCTCCGTCACAGATGGAGTTTTTTCTGTGTCTAGATGAACTCGTTCATAGCACATAAGAGTTTTAGTTAAGCTGACACGGTTTAACTAAAACTTTATTTTGAGTTAAAGCAGTAAAAGTCAACCCGGATGTCAAAAACTCATGCATGTCTTCTAAATGATAAATTTAGGTTCCAAAAATTTTGATGAGCATGTCTGCTTTTTTTTTTTTTTTTTTTAATGATTACAAAACCTCTTCAACAATTTAGGAGGGGAAAAAAAAACCAGTAATTTAGAGTCCTTTTGCCACCTCTGCCCGTCTCTGGGCTGCTGCTGCTCCTGGCCTGAGTCATGAGCGTTGCGTAATCAGATCAGAACCAGAATGCACTCCCTGATCACACAGTTCAAATCACATCTCATCTGGCCACTCCATTATGTCTCATGTCTCCTCTCTACTTACTGTCACACGGGCTGTTCAAATCCCTCCATAAGAGCGACTCTCTCACACACACACACACACACACATAC
The DNA here is from genome assembly GCA_023969325.1 of Oryzias curvinotus. Classification (NCBI taxonomy): domain Eukaryota; kingdom Metazoa; phylum Chordata; class Actinopteri; order Beloniformes; family Adrianichthyidae; genus Oryzias; species Oryzias curvinotus. Next base: position 18,216,907 of record CM043711.1, on the reverse strand, counting down.
CACAGCTCTGTGTCCCCCGCTCGACAAGAACAGCGCGCTCTGGCCAAACTGGTACTAATCACCGCACAAAAAGCTCCCCACAAAGCCCGGACAGTTTTTAGAATGCAGGGAGGGGGCAAGCTCAATGACTGAAGAGTAGAATGTGTGTGTGTGTGTGTGGGGGGGGGGGCCTGAATGATTGAAGAGAGAGAAAACCCTTTGGTTGGCAAAGGGGGATGTTTTTAGCATATTAAGAGAGGAGGAGCTGGGTGGAGCATCACAAATGGAAAAAAAAAGCTTGATTTAAAATAAAATACATTTCTGATTTCAGGATAATGGTCTCTAATGTCATGGAAACTCAAGGATCTTTTTATCCCCACTACCATAGTGATAGCAATGCTCCGTCCCTGAAGGTTTTGTGAGTATCGGAGATAAGCTGCTGCCTCCCTGAAGGCCACGACCTTCCACAAGTTTCAGACAAACGATAACCGCAGCGTCTAACCGACCAGATCAGAGCTCGTCTACTGGGAAATAGGAGAAAAGTGCTATCACTTAAAGGCCAGTGTCCTTTTCTTTTAAATAAAGTTAAAGTTTAAGATACAAACGTACATTTTTTTAACAAAACCTTTCTAATGTCCTTTTTTAAGAGGAACAACTTGAAAATTGTGAACAATGTAAACAAGTTAAAATTTGTAAAAAGCTAAAGCTGTTTCAACCTGCTTTTAAAATCTGGGTCAGTGTTAGATAAAATTCTGATTTAGATTTTTAAAAATGTCCTACCAAAATGCAAAAGAAAGAGTCCGTTAGGAAGTGACTATTAAATCTGAAATATTTTAAACTGACTATTGCTCCTCAGAACCCTTTAGTTTGTTTTACTATAAAGTCCATAACAATAATTCCTGGTTGGATGTTTAAGGTTATTGGAATTATTTCAATTATAGTTACTGTTATATATCAGTCTTTGTTTTTGTGGCTGCTTCCTGTAGGGGTCACCACGTGAGTCATCTGCCCCCATCTAACTCTCTCCTCTGCATCCTCCTCACTCGCACCAACCAGCCTCATGTCCTCCTTCACTACCTCCTCTTCCTCCAACTCTCGTTCCTGGCAGCTCCAACCTCAGCTTCCTTTACTAACAAAACCACTTTAAAAAGCATCTCAGTCTACTTCTCTGCACTGATCTCCAAAGCACCTAAAAGGAGCTGCTCCTCTGATGGATTCATTCCTGATCCTATCCATCTCCATCACTCCCAGAGAAAACTTTCAGATATATACTGTAATATTTTTGTCAAATTTAATTAAACAGGAACTGCTGAAGCAGGAATCCTACTTTAACAACTATATAACTTCAACCAAATAAAACACAAAGGTTTGGTGTAGTGCGTAGTGTTTTCCAACTGAACCGAGATGGTTTGGATGTGATGACCCAACTCTGCTTTGTAAGAGAACAGATGGAAACGGAGGGAGCTGTCTGCGTTTCACCTGCTTTGCTACACCAAAGCCTACCACACAGATGCGCTACAATAGGGGGGTTGGAAAAGGAACAGGTAAGTTAAGCTGGATAATGGAATAGCGACTTAAACCTAATATGAATTCGCAGTATTAAAAAAATAAAATAAAATAATCCAGCCTCACAGTTGATAAAGTGCTCTGTCAGGTTACAACCACGCCTCTTCTGTCATCAATTTCCATTTTAAATTCAGATAACAAAACAATGATACCTTGTAGAGATGCAGCTATTTACTTTTGTCACGATTCTGTTCAAACTTTGAATTTAGGACACAGATTTGTTTCAGTTTAATATATGGTTTGATTATTACCATATAATAACAACTACAAATAAAAACTTCAGGACAAAAAAGTATTTTTACTAATAAGCAGCTAACAATAAAAAAAAAATCCCCTCAGTTAGCTTGTTCTAAAGCTGGTGTGATGCAATAAAACAAATAGTAAATTCTTAAATTCAGCATGACAGCTGTTTGAGACTTCCACGTAAACATACAGGTATGCAGTAGGGATGCCACGGCTCACTTTTCCCACGATTCAGTTCGGGGGGGGTAACATCCGGTTTGGTCTTAAATCTAGAATTATGGCATCCCTAGTGCCTTGTTGAACAAACGCCAGAAAGAAGAGCGAACGATACGCATAACAAACGTCCAGAATAAACTTGCAAAACACAAAAACTACATAAACAAAAAGAAATCAAATATTTGGTAAAGAAATGTCTGAATCAAGCCAGTTGTGTCATTTTACGGCTCAAAAAAAACCCAAACATGTTTGTCCCCATACTAAAAAAATGCTCCCAGATGTATTTTTCCCTGATATTCCCTGCTTTGGTACTCATGCTTCCTCTCCATAACACCACTGTCTTCATTTTCCCCCCTATTTACTTGAGTTTTTGCTGTGACATGGAAAAGATGACAATTCCCCATGAAAGTCTGGGAAATCATGCTTTGCATGAAAAGCAAGCCGCGCAACAAACCCCTTCATGGACCAAATTGCCATTGCTTTTGTAATGAGTTACATACAAAACCTTCAGACCAGAAGAGGTGATGCAGAGTTTAAAGTTTGTAAAACCAGACTTGTTATTACTGTATGTCCTTCTACAAACTAATACCTGTTCCTTAAAGTCTGGGAGAGATGACAGCAACAAGAACAAAGTCAATAGTCAGGTAGCTCCTCAAATGTCCACTTCTGTATGTGACGTCAACAGAACACTGAAAGAACCACGTTTAAGGGTTTGTTGTTAGCTAGTAGATGCTGTTTAGCTGGATTGAATCAGACCAGCTTCTGATTGACTGAACACACCTGATCCAGGTGAGCAGCAATTACTGAAGCAGGGTGAGCCTCAAAACACGCAGGGCGATAGCCCATGAGGAGCAGGGTTGGTGACCCCTGGGTCAGAGGAAGAAAAATGACTATTCAGACTCTAGAAGTCCCAAAAAGAAAACACTTTAAAACATATTTTTAAACCATCTATGACTAAAGACTCGTCACGAATTCCCCTTAAAGTAAAAACAAACACAAAACAACACTTAGATAATGGAGGTAATGTAAAAGACTACAGATAATTGGGGAATCAATTGAAAAGAATTGCATATAGTTGGACATTATGGGCTCACCGTTGTCCTTCAGACCATTCTCCTCTATGGTTATATGCTCGGCCAGCTCAGACAGGGACTCGTCGATGGTGTGGCTGCCACGCAGCGTCTGACTGAGACGGCGCTTGAAGCGCTTCATCTTCTCCATGGAGCTCTCAGGAAGGGGAGGCCTAAAGGCACAAAGTGGAAACCATTAGAACCCATGACTGTGCCAACAAAGGAAAAAAAAAAAAGGGCTCAACTAGCTGTTGGCATTTTGCCATTTATTACATAAATGATTGTTACTGTAAACACATCCACCTGCTGTCAGAGTTTCGTAACAAAAACGGAAAAAACGGCTAGATTACCAGCTGGGTAAACGAGTAAACACTTATGCCCCAATGGGCTCATCCAGCCACATTACCTGAGGTTCCTCACCCTGGGAAAGCATGACACGGCTGTGAGAAATTCTTGTGGGTTACTTTAGAGTGCAATCCTGGCTCACCAGGCAGTAAAAGCCTAAACCGGGGGGATTAGATGCTGAATGGCACAGGGCGAGCCTGGGCCATATGTAGTTCACAGCGAAACATTCCAGACACGGTCACAGAGAGAGCACCTGATTGTCATATACTGTGACCGTGAATGTAAGCAAAGGAGGATCTCAAAAATGACGAGAACGGATTACAAGAAGCCTCTCCCCTGTGACCTCATTCCACTTATGCAGATCTGGACATGTGTCTGTCAGAAATACAAATAAAGCAAAGCTAGTATAAAACACATGACTAAGAAATAACCCTCAGGGCTTGCTGTCCAACTCATGCTCTATTTTATATTAGGCCAGCTCTATTAAATCATGACAACATCCAGAAGTTTAAAAGGTATGTTTTCATAGATTTACATGTCTGGAAACCTCAAGACAAAACTTAAAATGACTCATTAAAGAACAGTACTTGTGAGGAAGCATCCTTTTGGGGTCATCTGAGGACTCCCACACCTTCCATTCCCCAATTTGAGCCAAAAAGTACCAAATGTTGCAGTTCCACCAACAGCCACAAGAGGCAGATTGCAGAAGAGAGCATTTCTGATTGAAAGTGGGCTTTCAATCAAAACAAGAGTTTGTACAGTCTGGTCCCGAAGACCTTTTACCGATAGATAATGCTTATTTAGATGTCTTTGACTGCAACAAACAAACAAAAATAACATCAAAAAAACCACCTCAAGAATAAAACTAAGAAAATTAAAAAGGACAATAATCCTCATAAAATATACTTTTTAACAATGGCTGTTTGTAAAGCTATTTTTGATTTTTCTACAGCTACTGATTTTTTTTTTTTTAAATCAAAGAAACTTTTCAAGATCATTAATAGATTATGTAGTTTTTAAATTAATGCATAATGAAAATAAATACATTTCAACTATCTTTTTAAAAGGATTCATCATCCCTTAGGAGTCTTTAAAAGCTTAAATGGTAATATATTCAGGAAATGGAAAAAGAGCACTATCTTAACAGAGCCAAATCTGTCTCCAGTTCTAAGAAACCTAGGCAATCCAAGTTTATTTGTATAGCACATTTTGCTTACAGGGAGAATTCAAAGTGCTTTAAACATTCAAAGAAAAAATACAAATAAATAGTAAATGTATAATCATTAAAACAACATTAAAAAAAACTTTAAGAACTGAATTTGAAATATTCCTAAAATAACATTGCAGATGTAAACTCTTGAATACAAACTAATCAAATGCAGCTGAGACCAGGTGGGTCTTTCACCTGGATTTATCTAAACTGAGAGTTTTGGTGGATCTATGGCTTTCTAGAAGTCGGTTCCAGATATGTGGAGCATAGAATCTGAATGCAGCTTCTCCATGTTTGGTTCTATCTCTAGGAAGTGACCGGAAAGGTCTGGCTGGTACTTACTGGGTCAGGAGGTCAATCATGAGAAAGTAGTTTAGAAACAAATGTAAACATATCCAAATGTTTCTTTAATAAAGTACACTAGAAGAAAATCAGTAAAATGAACAAGTATAACTGGATAATTCATTTCATAGCTTTAACAAATTACCTCTAAATATTATTTAGGACAATAAAGAAGACACACCGTAAGTGTGACCTATAAGGAAAAAACAGGCCAGAGTAAAGGATTTTCACTGAGAAGTTGCTCTAATTGTCCTTTCAATTGGAGTTTCAAGGTTCAAAAAGCAAATGAATTTTATAAAAAAAAGTGTATTGGCTTTAAAAATGTGTAGTGAATTTGTAAAACTTATGCTTTTATTTTTTTTTAATAAAAATATAAACAACTGATGACTAGTAATGACTAATGATTTCAGGAGACTTAAATAAGGTAAGTCACTGGTTCTGGAATCCTTTGAACAGACAAATCGAAGCGTTTTAATTCCATCCTCTGCTGCTGCCCCGGTATAATTGTCATCATTTAATTTCAAATATTTTTCAGTCTGGAGGAACATTTCTACAAAAACAAGGATAATTCACATCGATGAAAGACATTTGTCAAAGCAACACAACAGAGCTGCACCTTTTTACAAAAGTAGAATTTGTGTAGAAGAGCCTGCAAGCTGGATGCTGATCTGCTGAGAATCCTAAGTTAACAACATCCAACCCCAGAAAGAAGGGAAACCATTTAGTTAGAGCAGCTCCATGAAGCTGGATCACAGCCCAATTATTGGCATGCAAGACCGAAAGAGACAGACAGCAGAAAGACTATTGTTAGAACTGTCAACTAAGAGTCATCAAAAAAAGAAAAAGGAAATATCCTTCTTCTCATTTACGATCTAAGTTGAGGCACATTCAGTCTCAAGTTCAAGGATACAACATGAGGGAGAAGAACTTTGTCTTGTCACAACCGCGTCTCATCAGTCTGTGCTGCCATACGACAGCTCCCGTACGGACCAGCAGCCTGTCTTTGCCTGCACAGCTCAGTGCAGCTCGCTGCTTTCCCTTCTCCCTCAAAGCAACTGGAAGCATCAACTTCAAATAAAAATAAAAATTAAAAAAACACGTTGTATTTTTTAAAAACAGGTTTTTAAATGTCTTTCATTTTTCCTAACCTAAGCGTACTTATTTGGCTTTGGAGCACTTGCATTTTGCCATCTTTCGTCTAACACAAACATGGAAGTTTGTAATAATTCAAATATAAATGAATCAGAGGCCACACATGTTAGCTGCAGCTCTACAGCAATTCTGAAATCACTCTGGACGGCCAAAATCTTTTGTTGTGTTTACATTCCATGAGATAAGCTCAAATCGGCGTTACATAGTGCCAAACCAGGATCAACTTTCCGGGTTGGCTTTGATCTGTTTTCAGTTACCACGGCAACACCTAGAAGTCGCTTTTAATTTATCATGGTGTGCGATGTGCAGCAGTGCATCTCAGCTACGACAAGAACCAACATCCTCAATTTAGGAGCCCCACTGCTTTCTGAGTGAAGCCCTCCTTGCAGCAATAGGAGACATGCTAAGCTGGGGGGGGCTCGTCTACTGCGCATACTTATCAGCTGGCCCACGCTCCGAATCTGGGATCAAGTGTGGAGCTTTGGAAATGATCCATGTTCCGAGCTTTATCCCTGCTGCGGTAAGTAGGCTGGTCTGAACTCCAGACCTGCTATGGGATGGGGTGGAGGGGGTTTGGAACAGAGAGGTCAGAGTGCTGAAGAGATTCAGGATCTGTTACCATGGAAACCCTGCTGCCTTTTTTTTTTATTTTTTTGCCATGTAGAAAATGCAGAGCGCTGCAGGGGACCGCATGCCTGCTCGTTTGATCCCTCAGGGAAGCCCCGCCCCCACAGCCTTAATCCAGCTCTTTGGTTTGGTTGCTAAAGCCTTCTCGCACTTCTCCAAACTTTCAAACAGCTTCACGTCTCATGGACAGACAGGAAGCAGCATCAAACGGGCGCAAGCTGAAAGAGAGCAGCGAGGGACGCTGCAGCACTTTAGACGATGGCAGAGCACTCTCTGTAGACTCTGTGCTCCTCTTCATCGCACTGATGATGATGAGCAGAGAGCTACAACCAAAGCTCAGGAGCTTCCACTGCTGCAGCATTTCTGTAACATGACCTGCAGCGAGCCGACTGCCATCTGGGACAAACAAGGTCACAGCCTTTACGCTGCCTGTGCCGGGTTCGGTAACCCCCGTAACGTCACCGCCTTTAAGAAAACAGGGGCCCCAGAAAAGGCCCCGCCACCAGCAGCATCACAAACAGATTCAGCCGTCACAGTTGGCAGAATTGAACGGTGAGCTCAGCTTTCTAAATAACAGCCTTTTCTCAACCTGCCCGAGACAATGAGGACATGAGGGAAGGAGCTGGCTCCATTATGGGGTTCCTTACATAATGGCGGCTTTGTGCAGAGTTAAAAACTGGGCTTTTTCTAAACATGTGGGATGAAGCGGGGCGCTGCGTGCTGCAGAGCTGATCAGCGCTGACAATTCAAGCAAACAGCCTTCCCTTCGCCGCAGCACCAGAAACTGTGTTTCAGCTCCCAAAAGTGGTGTCATCAAATCTACCTCCCTTCAGTTTTTCCTGAAACCGTTTTCGGCTCAGCCTGCGATCACCTGCCTTGGTGAGGCAGAGCTCGTGCTGGCCTTATGGGGACAAATGAGCGACACACAACAAGCACGGAGATTCAACACTGTGGGAATGACACAACTGCCATGGTTACAGCAGCTTGAGTGACAGGCAGTCCCCTCTGCATCTTTCCTGCCTCCACAAATGACCAAGCAAGGGTTCCTCCAGATGAAACCATCCAACAAATAAACAAGCTTTGCTGCTAAATAATACTATTTTCATCAAATCAATCAACAAAAAAAGAAATATGCTCAGATTTTTAAGTATAAAAGTACTGCATGTGTTGAGTTAAATGGGTCACAGAATTAAAACTAAAATAATAACAGAAAAAACATTTTATGACTTTAGACTTCAGGGAAGATAAACATACAGTGGAGCAAATAAACTATTTGCCATTCACTGCTTTAGCTAGATTTTTGCCCTGCTATTACATATATATATATTTTTTTTTTTTTTAAATCATGTTGCGATTTTTTTTATTCCGTCTCTCACAGCTGAACCTATGATGAACATAACAAACCTCTCATATTTTTAAATGGGGCAACTTGCAAAAGCAGTGACTGATCATTTTTTCCCCCACTGAATGCATTATTTTACAAATATCCCGTATTTATTCAATGCATCTGCTGCTCATCCACTCATCCTTACAAATCTGCAGCTACATCCGTTTCATTTCAGTTTCTCCCAAACAGCATTTCTCTTTTATATAACACCACTGCTAAGATTTAGGTAAAAGCAAAGACAGCAAAAGAGACGAAAACTAAAGAAATTGTGCATTTTTCAGCATCTAACTTGTTCCAAAATGAAGTAACAGTCTTTTCTGATGTTGCATTGAAATTCTCCTCAAACTCCATCAGAAGCTTGTTTTCATCTCACTGCTGGATAAAAGGACATCCTTGAAGAACAAGTTAAAGGCAGCATATGTTGCGTCAAACTATTCATTCAGCTTTTTTATGCATTCAAGCCACCACACACGTGTGAACGACCGGAGCCTTACACGGTCACAAGCCCAGGCTTTGGGGCTGAGAGCATGAAAGGACTTCTTGTCTTTGGTTAGCAAAAATGGCCTTTATATTCTTTTGAAGCGCATACAAAATAATAATAATTGCATACTAACAAAAGCCAGTTTGGACTAAAAACAAAAGGATTTCTATCTGTAGAGACAATTGACCGTTTCTCCTTTGCTCGTGTAGTTACATAAGCCTCTGATGAAGGATTCTTCTGGACACCATCTGACAGTTATAATCCTGCTCCACATCCACATTTTTCTTCCTTTTGAATTAATATTCTGCTGATTGATTTCCAAATTGAAATAACAAAAAACACTAAGTCCCTCAGCCCCTTAATTAAACTAGTGTCGTACTTCATGATCTGCTGCTTCAAAATGTAATTTTCCCAAAATAGACTAATTTAAGAGGTTGAATAAAGTACTAGGTTCAACTGAGGTGATGAAACGAAAAAATAAAAGGAGATTAAACAAACGTTTTTGCGATTTTTTTTTTGAAGGATGTCCATCTGTAAAGTCAGAGTCTGGTGTTTTGAAAGCCTAGCATGAGTTATGAAGGATAAAGCCGGACCTGCGGGCCAAGTAAGGGTTGAGTCCAGGACACGGGGCTCACATTTTTCAAGTGGCAGGAGGCAGATTGAACTCAACAGAGCACCGTCTTCCAATGATTTACCTTTTGGTCTGAGGAACACTAACAGGAACAATTCTCCAGCAGCTTTAAGTGTGAGGAAGGAAAAGAGATCTGCAGTCATTTTGTCATCAACTAGATTTTTTTTTTGTCAGCTAAAGTTCTTCAGATTTCAAATGGATCTCTAAAGTTTCATACGATCATATTTGGAGGATGTAAAGAGGCGCCACAAAAATAATTCCCTACCAAATGTAACTATGTGGAAACAGTCAGCCACAAAACTGTAGAATATTAAAGCTCTGCGAAGATTAAGGAACTTATCTCTAAACTTATCAAAATGTCACAAGAAAGTGCAGCTCGCTTTAAACCAAACAAAGAATAAGAAACTGACTTCTGTTTTTTGAGGTGGGGAGTTCTCATGCTGCGTGTTTGGTGTCCTCTGGAGAAACTCTACAGAGCCTGTTCCAATCTGATCCAAACCTGACTGCAGTCACCTGTCCACCATGGCCTAAAACTATTAGCATCAGAAAGAGAACAATCGGCCCCCATTCCTGCAGCGGCAGCCGCTCCTTCCAACCTGACCGAGCCCAGGCTGAAGGCAGACAGATGGCAGGATGCTGTTATCAGAGCATCAGTGTCCGTTTCAAAGTGCAAACACAAACGGCTATTACAAGTCTTTGTGGCCATTTCAGTTATCAGCCCCGGCTGTGTGCAAAACCTGCAGAGGCTCCTGCATGGAGCATCAAATGCTACAGGCTTTTAGTGCAAAGAATAGTCAACTTGTGTGTGACATAATTCCACTGGTGCAGTCGGCAGGTTTGTCGTTAAAACGAAAGTTTAAAATCGAAACATATAAAACAGTCAATTGTCCCACAAAAGGGGCCCTTATCTCTTAAAGTTCCACTCCGAACATCTTCTGATCTATTTTTAAAGCGGTCTTTTAGTTAACATTATACCAAAAAATGCGTGTGGTTTTCTAGGACATCGTTTTGAGTTGTGAGTGTGGAATAAGCCTGCCCTAACTTCCCATCATCCATCTACTTACACTGTCCTGCTAGCTTACAGCCCCTCACAACCCCAACCTAAAGTTACAAGCGCAACAAAAATGGCAAAAATTCTTGGAGCTATCCGGCCGTACAGTTCTGATCCAGATTCCAGCTCAGACGAGGAAAACGATGACACATATGGATCTATTTGTCTACATGAGGATGCATCAGAACGGAGCGGAACAGGGAGCTTGCTGCCCGTCTTTGTCAGAAAAACACCACAAGAACATGTTAAAAACAACAAAAGCATGATTCTCATTGTAGTAGTTCTTTAAATACACATACAAATTCCACAAACAAGTCTATTTTCTTTTGTCTAGTGTGTTTTATTTGCAATCTAACGGTTTTTCTTTTAATGTTTCCTTTGCCAGAATGAATTTAGCAAAGTTATTTTTGTTTTGTTTTCGATATTAAGATTTAAACGCATGTTTATTCACTAAACAACATGCTAGGGTTGAGAGAAATAACAGGGTTTCTGTGTTTGTTTGGTAAAAACATTGAGAGAGAAACAAAGACTAAAATGTACTTTTATTTTGCGAATCTAAAAATAATTTAATTATAAGTTAATAGAAGGGATGCAACCATTTATTTTCCCCCCAATTCGGTTCAAATCTCAATTTTTGGGTAACGGTTTGTTTCAGTTTAGTATATGATTACAAAAAATAAATAAATAAAGATTTTAAAAAAACTTTTTCAATTTGCTAATAATTAGCAAGAAACAAAAAAGAACTTTTAACTGAATCTTAAGACAATAAAAATAACCATGTTTCAAGAAAAAGTCTCAAATTTTTTGTCTTGCAAGAAAAAAAAAATCAAGGACGTTTTTTAACAGCAAAATAATCTTCGATTGAGAAAACACGCCTTAGTGACTACAATTATTTTCTTAAAATACGAATACTTGGTAAGACCATACTTCTTACTTCATAGGCAGATCTTTCTGCTTATTCAAAGTTTTTCTTCCAAGATTGTTTTTATTGTTTCTAGAGCAGCTGTTTTTGCAGTGACATATGTTCCATTGTGTAACATACGGTTCGGTTTTTAACCAACATTTGTGACATCTCTAGTTAATGGAACTACGTTTATTAAATATGCACAGCTTTGCTACTGCACTAAAGAGGGTGTGAATGAATGGGAATCAGCCTGCCTTACTAAATAAAGAGCAGACATGCGCTGAACAGCAAATTCCAGCAAAATTGAGGAGGGGAAAAGAAGCCGGCAGATATTCTCCACCTGTTTTAGCCATCAATGCAACAGATATGCAGGCTATGAGCTTACTGCAGAATGGAAACTGGTTCCCGAGTAGACCAGGCTTTTTCAATGACAACAGACACCTTCAAAACACACACATCAAATCAGGGTGTGGAGGAGGCCAAACTTGCAAGCAGCAGCTTTTTTTAGTGGGGCAACTGTAGGTGATGGAGCCGAGCTGCATGCCGGGGTTAATGAAGCCTGGAAAAGAGGAAGAGTTTGTATTCGTGGCTATCTTTAGCCAGGAGCGGTGCCCGCCACATCGCAGCTGCTCCCCAGAGAGCGGTGACACATTAACCTTCAGCCAGCTGTCTTGCCCCGCTTCAACCCGAGCTCAGTCACGGTCGTGCTCCCAAGACCTCAGAAGTCAACGCACAGGCGAAGATTCACTTTTCAGGACTCAATCTGAGATGAAAAGCCCCTCTGAGCATCAACCCCGGGTGGATTTATACCCCCACACGGAGCAGGTGAAAAGGCGTCTGTCCACAGAACACGTCTGAATTCACAACAGTCGTATAAGGAAAGCAAATCACCGTGAAGTTATGCAAAGGACGGTTTCGCCCATGTGCATTCACATACTGGACCATCATCCGATCTCCACTGGGACTCAGGGGATCAGCAGCGTGTGGCTACAGCTGTTTCCCTGCAGGTCAGGTTACCCAGCCACCGCCATCCCCAAGGCCCTCACCAAGGGAACAGCCCCACATCGAGACGACACACGAGGGGCGTGAGGCGCGCCGCCAGCTCGCTGGCCGCCAGCATGAGCAAAAAAGCCAACAGCAACAATCAGCTTTGCAAAGAAGCTCAGCAGTGAGTGATTTTTAACCCAGAACCACCTCACAGGAAACATGTCCTTTAGAGCTCTTTCATCAAACTTTCACAATAAAAGTTGCCAACGAAGTGCAGGTCGCCTGAATCTGAATTTATGGGACAAAAATCCCTCTTAAAGTTTAAAAAGTGTTTTCATTTTAATTCAAATATTCCTTTAACACTGAAGGATCTTCATTAAGATATATGCAATGTCTTTGTTGTAGACTGATGACATTTTGAGGGATCATTCAGTATTTCCACTTCTTTCAAGACAAAATCCCACCAAATCAAATTAGACGACTTTGATTTACAGGACAATTCACTATTTCACTGAATAAAATATTGACTTATTTTTTAAATCTCTTCTAAAATAAACATTTTATGTAGTTTTAAAAAAAAATACTTCACAAAACTGGAGATATAGCCCAAACAAAGTTGGGAAATTCATAAAATTTTGAGTTCCTATAATAAAAACAAACTGGAAAGTTTTTTTCTCTCCACTTACAACTTTAATTAAAAAAAATCAGTTTGTGGATTTGATTAATTTGTGTTAGTTTACATAGATTTATTTAATATTGACAACTTTTAAATAAACAAAATCTTGGATGCAGCTCTATTGTTTTTTAAGAAATGAAGCCTGTATCCAGTCCTTGTTTGGTTAAATTTGCAGACATTTTACTCAAAAAATGTGAGTTACCATGAAATTATTTTTAAACAATGAAATCAGTGAGATGTGACTTAGATTAGAAGGACTTTTGCTAGGTTTCTGCTTTGCAAACAGCTAAGAAAAATGTTAGAATGCGGGGTTTAAACCTTAAGAAGAAGACACTGTTGTGCAACAGCTTAAGTTTAACTGTAAGAAGAATGCTGTGATAGCCTAAGCTAGGAGAGAAATCCAAATTATAATGTCCAAAGTCCATTTTATTTCTTTTTTATATATATATAATTTAGGTGAAAAAATAAAGCTAGTCTATCTTTTTGAATGTCAGAAAAGTATCCCTTTGAAGGAAAAACAAGAAAACATTTCTAGCTAGCTTGTTTTCTAGCAACAACAACGTCAGCGCTACGACGCTCTATCAAAATAAAAGCGTTTCTCCGTCCAACACTGACCGACTTCTTCAGACGTCGGGGGCTCAGGAATTCCCTGACAGTTGCGCAGCTCCTCACAAACTGCTCCTCCTCCGTGTGTTCACCGTACAGGCTACCGTCTCGGCCTCCAAACGGAGCAGCTGTGGCCGCTGTAAGCGCAGTTCAGCTCCACAGACTGGTACGGTCCGTCTCAAGAAGTTTACCGCGCCGCACATCTCAGAGAAGACGCGGGTCAACAGAGTGTCCGCCTCGCGCAGCAGATTCATCTTCACCGCCTCGTTTAGACTTCATGACAGCAGCCAACAGTTTGGGGCAGCGAAGTTAACACAATTCGCCTCACAAACGTCGCATTTTTTCGCCCCGCTTGCCTTATTTGTAACCGCCATAGCTGCTGTTAGTGTTAGGGGTTTTATTCGATGCAGCTAAAAGACTCAAGTCCCCCGCTTTAAGAACTCCACACTGCTACTGTGTGTGAACGCGGGCGGCTTAAAAACACGATTCCTGCCATGGAAAACAGCTTAAAGTTCACATTTAACCCGAAAACCACAAACACCAAAAACGTTACGATTCGCACCAGAAGCGATTGGCGCTGCTCCGACCGGAGTCCCCGACCTCGGAGCTTCTTCTCAGGCCGGATGCCGTCTTTCCTTTCGAGGGTAAAAAAGAGCAACCAACTGCTGCTGCTGCTTCTTCTTCTTCTTCTTCTTTGTGGTTTCCGTGCGGTCGATACTTTCCGTTCCACCTTGTCGCCCTGTTCACTGGGGTCGTGGCATCCCGCAGCGCTGCGAGAACGACTTCTGTTTAAAGTTTGTCACCCGAAGGGCAAAAAGGAAGTGCTTTCGTTAAGGTGTTCGTCGACGAGACCATGGCAGCGTGCGGGACGACGGCTGCTGCTTGATCTCTCTCTCTCTCTCTCAGTGAGTCCTCTCCGCCAGCTGACGCTGTCTTCTGCCACCACACTGCCGCCGGGCTATCGACGTGACCGCGGGGAAGCAGCGCCACCTAGCGATAGCTTCAGCAGATGACTCCCTCAGTGCAAACACTGACCCACAGCGCCCTCTACTGGACAGAATATAAATAATAATTTGAAAGGTTAATGAGACAGCAGGGGTTCCAAATAAAGGGAACATGCTATGGGTGCTATAATAATAATAATAATAATAATTACAATAATAATGATAATAATAAAATAATTCTTGGAATTCCATATAATAAATTCTAACAAAATTACTCTACGAATATTTTTTATCTGTCTAGCAATTATTTTTGTCCACAGCAGTTTTTTAACAATAAAGGAAATAATAATCTGTGAACTAGTCTTGCTTCCTTTTTTAAATGATTGTTCACCTCTAAATTTAGGAAGAAACGTTTAATTGGTTTAAAATCTGTTATCACTTTTTTCTTTAAAAAAATGTCTTTTAATTTTACTTTTTTTTTTTTAAAGTTTTTTAAATGTTTTGTTCATTTTATTGTTTAAGTGTTAAATGACATCCAAGCTTGGGATGCCATTTAACACTTAAACAATATTGCCTTAAATTGTCTTGATACATGAAAGTTGCCTACAGTACAGACAAAATATGTAAAATAGTCAACAAAAGGCAACGTGAGAATCACTTTATAACAAAAGTTTTTTTAAAAGGATATTTACTGAAAAAAACATAATTACAAATTTCCTACTGTTTCAAAAAACAAAACCAGATAAATTGTGCTTTTGATAGAAATCCTAAAGCATTTTCAAGCATCAGTATTTGAATAGAGTATTTTTTGTGCCTGAAGCATGAGCCAGATGTACAGACTTTGTATTTGTTTACAGGCTTGTATCACACATTCCTGTTGCAGTAGCTGTTTATTGCTCATTCTGTATTTATTATAACTTCTATCTTTTTTTTTAAGTCAATCAATTCTACACATTATGTTAAAATGTCATTGTGGTTTTTGAGGGGGATTATAATAAATGTAGAAACACATTTTAAAAAAAAAAAAGGTCATTTTCTAATGTTTTGTTCTCTGTTGAACTTTTCCATGTATCTTTCCCATCCCAGCAAACCTCTTCATAACTCTTTAATTTCCCCTCACTGACTAATTAACAATCCCACCGCCTTGGGTTTCCTCACAAAACAATTTAAACATTCACTCTTTTCTGGGGCACAGCCAGGGTTCATGCTGGCATAAAACGGAGCAAACACAAGTCGGCATAGTTTCCAGCACAACTTGATGCAGAGCAGAGAGAACCCGGCTCAGGGGCCCATTTCTGCTCCAAGAGGGGACACGTAACAAAATTCTTCTTTGAGTACTGGGCCAAAGATGTTGGGGCTTTTTTTTCTTCTTGTTGTTATAAATGCCCCCTAATGGCAAATGTGTAAAAAATAAGAAAAGTTATGCAGTCTTAAGCCTGTAGTATATTTTACCTTGATAAATCCAGTGTTTTTGCAGCAGTGACTGAAGAATTAGACCCTCACAGGCTTGTGTTATTGCACCGCACCACAAAAAGTTACTTCAATTGCAAGGAAAAGTGTGAAGCAAAAATAAAAGCAAGAGATTGGTGAAGTCAAAACAAAATTCTAACACTTGCCTGTCACGTCAAAGCCCTGCTCGGGGTCACTCCCTCCCTCCTCAGACAGGCAGACAGCTCTTCCTCTAGGCTCCCTGGTCTTCCTCTCACTGGACTCTCCTTCATCTCTCCCTCCTTCACTCCTCACACCTCTCAACATTTCAGACACAGAGATGAAGATGTCTTGGACACACGCGACCCCCTTGGCCCTCCTCGCTGTGTTTGTTGTACTCTCCTGTCAGTCTAATGAACACAATCTTCTCTTTTTGCCAAAGCATGCATTTTAGTATCAGTGATTTGGTTCAGATTTCTTAATCTTCTGCCCTCAAATGCAGTGCCTCCAGAGGCCGACTCTGCAGCTGTGGCCAGCAGCCCAGGCAGCGTTATGGATCCTCAGGGTGAGCTTTGTTTTCTGTTTTAAACCCCTCAGAGTTCTGAGCTGAACCCATTTCCTCCTGCAGGTTCGCTGAGGAGGATCTTCATGAAAGAGGCAGACGCTGCAAACTTCTTCAGGAGGCGCAGCAGACGGGCTGTGAAGTCTCAGGATGAGCTTGACGGTAACGTGCAGGCTGTAGATACTTTTATGTGCCTTTTATGATAAAAAATAAACTGCTCTGTTCTGAGTAAAAACTGTAATCAGTGCAAAAATATTGACTTTAAGGAAACTAACAGTATAAATGTATTAAATCAAAATGTGTTAGAATTGTTGCACTGGTGTAGTTCCTGAACTCAACATAACAAAAGTCATGACATATAGTTCTGGTATCGTTTAGAATAAATCATTGGATCTTTGTACATAGTTCAGTGGAGCTTTGCCGGATAATTTAGACATTTTTCTCTTAGTTTTGACCTCGTCTTGGCTTAATTTGTCGATTTAAACATTTTTATTTTGTCTCTACATCTTTGATTTTTTGTTCCAAAAAGAAAAAAAAAAGTTTGGTCTCAATTTTTGGTATTTTTTCAGGAAATAAAAAGAAAATATTTACCACTCAAAATAGAAATCTTTTGGACAGTTTCAGGTTTATTGTGGAGTTCTTATATAATATAATTAAAAAGCTGTGGTTGTACTAAAAAGAAGGATATCAAGCATTGCTACAAAAAAACCCAAACAGTTTTAAAGATAAATGAATCAAGCAAATTGTAAAGTAGAACAAAGATCAAAAAGACCCTGGACTACTAAGGGTTAAGTACAATCTGCTGTTATTTGTTTAGATTTTTCCTTTTAGTGACACAAATATTTTATATATTGTACAAGAGTGCATATTAAATGCTTTTCTTTCCAGAATGAATACTTTAACCTGTTTTGTCACAATTATGTGATGTAAAAGATATGCAAAGTTGTGCTAAAATAATAGCAATCAAGTAGATGCATGTCTTTGGTTAATCCTGCTAATAGCTAAAGAAATAACCTGCCGAGCTTCATCTGCTTTGGACCAAACATGTCCGTGTAACCACAGCAGCCGCCAGCTGTTCATTATTCTGGACTCGGCCTGGCCAGGAAATACCTCAAACCTGTTTTCTTGCTGGAGGCGGCAGCAGGAGCCACAGGCCAGGATGGATCTCAGCTCACATCCTGTAGCACATACAAGCATTTCTCAAACTGTCAAACATGGTGACTGAAGAAACACTAACGCAGCTCTTCCAGTGGCAAAGTGTGAGCACACTGTGCTCCTTGAAATCCGAATTATGCAACACGATGTGTATGTGGCAACAAAATCGCAGTGTGTGCTGCTGAGGGAAACAGAGCAGAGAACAGATAGGGATGGATGGAGTGAGTGGGTGAGCAGTTGGATGTTGAATGTGGAATGTGGAATGTGCCAATATCCAAGCAGACGGGGGTCAGAGAAAAAAAAAAAAAGCAAAAGTGAGACACACAAGCTTTCCTCTGCAGTCTCCTGCTGCGAGGTGCTGACACGAAAGGAAGATCCTCCTTATAAAAGGAGATTTATCAAATGGATATAAGCTGCTTCAGTGGGCAGGTTTAAAATTATTTGAAGCAGAAACTTTCAAAGTGCTACATATTTTGCTTTCTAAAGCAAAGTATGTAGTTAGTTAACGCCACCTACAGAACGCAGAAACATTGATGGTACCAAGCTGATCTTAAGAGTGAAATAATTCCTTGAACAGAATGTCTTTTTTTTTTTTAAAGAATTTAACTGGTGACTTGTTTATTCTTGGACTGAACTTTGGTGTACAAAGTTTGAAAACAAATAACTTAAAATCTAATCCTAATTTTGAAAGTTTCACTTCCAACTTGATCCTTTTAATCTTGTCGTTTTCAACCTAAACTCCCAGCATGCACCTCAGCATCCGGTGCATGCATAAACATAAACTGGAAAAGGTCACAGGGCGCGACCTTTCTTTCTAAAGGTTAGAGTTGCAGCTTTAAACCTTTCATGCCTCAACTTTTGCTGCTGCGGCTAAAATGAGTTTACTGCCGTCATGTAAGGAGCAATACATTCTAGATTCAAGGAGTTTTTACCTGCTTTTTTTGCATCATTTTGAAATATTACCATTCATTTGTTGCTATTTTTCTAAACCCAGCATCAATATTCATCTGAAATATTTCCCTCTTTTAAGATGTTGCCTTAAATGTCAGTTGGTACATTCTGCTTTGAATTCAAATGAGTTTAAATCTATCACAGTTGAAATCTACGTGTACTGAATCAGTCTTGATAGGAAACCATGCATAAATCAGATCTTCTGAGGGGAGTATGAAAATGACTACATTTTGCAATGATCTTCCTGTTTGTGTTTGCAGCTGAGCAGAGGCAGGTTATAGCTGCTGATGAGCGGAAGAGAGAATTTCATGAGGAGAAGAGGAACGAGTTTGAGAGCTACGCCGAGGAGGATAACGACGGTCCGTGAAGGTTTCCCATGTGATGCAGCTGATTCACCAGGAAAGCTAACTCGTGTCCTCCTGATCTCCTCAGAGGTAAACGAGAGAAGCAGAGAGAGTACGGAACAGTGGAGAGAGTTCCACTACGACGGCGTGCATCCCCCCCACGAGGACAACCGTCACTCCAACTGAAACCCCAGAGCACAGATGCACGGAGACGGGGCAGAACTCAAGAGTCATGATGCAAAAGTAGATATTTAAAGCAAACATATACAACTTCTTTTCCCTTTTAAGCCTGTAAGAAAACTAAACAGACTTCCTAATATCATAAAGTACCCAAATTTGTGACAAATACATAAGCATTTGTTATATAAGGGATAAATGACAGCACAGCATGGGATAGTTTAAGTCTCCCTTTAAAGGGGGAAGATCAAAATCACTAAAAAATCACTTTTAAATGTTTTATATATTTAAATATGAGCTAGATTACATTTAAAAGGAACCCAAAAATGTAAAAAAAGAGAAAAAAAACAGCATAAACTTAAACTTTTTTTTATAAACTTAAAACTAAATCTTTTATTTTAACCCTTTTTATGTAAGATAGTTGGCATCAGAATTAAACTCTAAAAAAATGAAAGTAACCAGGAACTTCTGATGTGTTTTTCCATTTATCTTTTGTACAGACCAGCTTAATTCCTTGTGATTTTTTTGAAATTCTTCTTGTGAAGAGACCTGTTTATTACTAATTGAAAACATTTGAAAAATCAGCAGTTTGGTTAGACCATTTCTCATTTATTTATATATATATAAAAATATAAGAATAATAAATATATAATGTCATGTATTTTATAACATATCATGATTGAAATAGTTCTATAACCTAACCTCCACACAGTTGTCTTGAGATTCACAATCATTTTTAGGGATAGTTTATGATTGATCGTTCTTCTACAAAGTGTACACTGAACTGGTCCTAGTGGAGCCACCCCAAACTATGATACTACCACCTCATTTAACAGATGGACAAGGTTTACATGCCACGACAAAGTCATTTTCATTTTCATTTCAATCAAATTCAAACTTTTATTTTCATTACATATAAGAGCATCAGAGTGAATCGTTTCGTATATATGTACTGTACTGATGTGTGCAAAGTGTAACTTGATATTTACTTTCAATAAAAGCAAAAACAAACCTTTCGCCTGTGTCTTTAACTGTGTGTCTCGATCTCTTTGCAATAGTACTGTGAAAATAAATCAAAGAATAAACACACAAATTCAGAGTAAATACTGTAGAGCTTTGTATTTACAATAAGTAGATGCTCAAAATCCATTTCAATATTTACCAGAGTTGTGCATGATTCAAGACTGCAAAGCCCTTTGAGTCGGGCGTGTTCACGTGTGCCCCCCCCCCACACACATTCATGTTTGGTGAGTGAAATTAAATAGAGGTACCACAGAGAAAATACAAAGACAGATCCCATCTCCTCTCTGTGTGAAAGTCTCTGGAGAACGAGTGGGAGACAGGAGGATAAAGAGTCTTTCTGTGAAATTCAACAGGCTGGTATGAAAGCACAGTGATTAAATACAGTGACTGAGCTGCTCCCAGAGCTGCCAGATCATGAGCGGAAGCAGAGCACAATATTTATACCACTCAACTGTACAATACTGACCTGACTGCAATGGGACAAATCTGAAATCCTCGCTTCATATTCAACTTTGCTCACATCACATAGGAACATTTCCTTTAAGTTCATTTAAAAGGAGGTTAAAAGAAGCGTCTGAATAAGAAAGAAGACATTTGTGCCAGTGGCAAATTTTAGTTTTAACTTGTCAAACAATTTGGATTTAGAAAAAAAAAAAAAGCAGTGCTGGATCATATAGAGAAGTTTGGTTAGCTTCATGTTCATGTCCCTGCAGATCCCTGAGAACTGGTCATAAAGCAACAACATGTGGCGCCCTCCTGTGGTCGGGGAAGACTTTAGACCCATCACAGAAAAAAATAAAAGATCCCTCAGATAATACAGTAGTTCTTAGTCCAGTTTTATGATCAATGAGTGATATTGTAAGAAAATAAATACTCAAAGACATAAGTGTAATGTACCAGTCCACTGCAGTTATAAATGATTGCGTTTGTCCTGCCCGGGTTTAGCGATTACACATCTGAAAAGCAGACACAAACTGACTGCCGTTTTGTTGGAAGTGGGGAGCTCTGCGCCATCGCAAGAAAATATCACAGCAAATGAACGAGGAGTTCAGGGTGCGGATGACGTTATAGGTATTTACCACAGTTTGAAGCCTATGTTTCACTTGCATAAACATGACTCCACGCAACAAATCCAGGCAGAATATTTACACAAGGCATATATCGGAGTGTCCCATCACAGTCACAAAACAGAAAACCAGACAGCAGCGTCATCTTTTTCTTTTGCGTGGGCCTCTCACAGCAGGTGCCGGTTTGCCTGCCGCGCTTTTCAGGTGAGACCTCCAGGTCTCTGTACAGATTCAGCCATGCAAAACGGAGCGGAGCCAGTGCTCCGGAAATTCCTCCAACGCTTTGCAGAAACCAACGGGAGGTCGCGGGATGGGAGAACTGGGCGACGACATTGATTCACGAAGCCTGGGCAGGGGCTTTGGTTTGATTAACCCCCCCACGTCTCAAAGCTCTGTGGTCTCCCAGCTCACCTCCCGCGGAACCTGGCGTCATTTAGTCCCCGTGTGGATGACGGTAACAGTGGAGGGTCGCGGCCGTGGCGGCTCAGCCACCGCTGGAGAGTCATCCCGTGGAGCCGGAGCGGAGGCATCAGAGTCCTGATTGAATACTTTAACAGCTGATGGTAGAGGTGATATAGGAGGACCTAGGAGGAAAAAAGGAATCCTTTCAACTAAAAAGGCAAAGTTGATTTTATCTATATAAAAAAAAAAAAAAAATCCTTGTGCACAGACATTAAGACCTGCATCAAATCGTAGTCCAACCAGGTTAGTTTTTAGAAAAACACATAGCAGCTACAGATAAATAAATTAAGCTTCAGATGAAAACTGAAAATTATTTTAGCCTTTTTATTTCACCCCTTGACACCTAAATTTATTTCCATCCATGAATAAACATTCACTTGTGTTTTTGCTTTCAACTCAATTCCCTTTTCAAGGTCATTTGGGAGAAGTAGTGGTTTATTGCATATTTGCATCAATAGGGATCAATGGGTTAAAATACTAAGTTGTAGTTTTGGAGAAAAAAAAAGATCTTTAAAGAACTGTAATTTAAATTTAAAAAGCCATTTATGTTTTTTGTTTTTTGTTGTTTTGTTTATGTAAAACCACTCACAAAAGTGAGACTTAAACTATCCCATGCTGTGCTGTCATTTATCCCTGATAAAACAGCACAGAAAATTAAATTTTATCCTAAAATTGTTTTTCAATTTAAAAAAAAATATTTTTAAGATTTCTGTAAAAAAAATGTAATTTCAAAAGATTTCTTAAAATAAATAAGAGTACATAAAATTGATTACAATTAATCGATCACAAAAAAGGCATTTTACACATTTGACATTCAATTAGTTGACATTCAATTCAAATTAAATTTGTTCTCAAACTTGGATTATTTGTCTAATATTAATGAAGGGTTTAACAAAAAGACATCTGATCTAAATCCGCAGAAATAACAAAGCTCTGATTGTTAGGACAAACAAAGAAATCTGTCTTTTTGTCCTCCTTTGTTCGGTCACGTCTCAGGAGTCTACATGTTGTTTTGTTATTTGATTACCGCCTGCATAAACTGTCCGTCATTTGCATAACATCTCAAAATTATGGGTATTGCTAAAAAAAAAAAAAAAAAATCAGAATACTTCCAGATAATGTCTCCCAGGCTTTGGAATACTAGACGCAGAGCCGTTTCTGATGAGGATTTCAATAAGGTACTTTTTGATGTTTTTTTAAGCATTTAGTTGGCTTCTACGCCAACCGCTTTGCTGCGTTTTAAATGGTTATCTACGTCAGAGGAGTAAAAGCGCATCTGAGTGTTGCGCTTAAATTCAGACATGGTTGTGTTGATCGCAGCCACCGTCTGGTGCCACTCACAGTCCTTCAGGGAGAGCGGCGCACAGTCCACGGACTGGCTCTTGGCTGGAGCTCGGCCCTGAGGGCTCGGCACAGAGTTGGAGCTTTGGATGCTGCTGCCAAAGCTGGTGCCCAGCTGCAGGCGCCTCATGTGGCGGATCACAGCCGTGGCGTTAAAAGCTTGCTGGAGAAAGAGGGAGCAAAACCAGATGACAGATTCAAACAAGGCGTTTGGGTGAATCTTTATGACAGCAGTAAGGGCTGCTTTTTAAATACACTCACCCTCCACTTGCTCTTGGCAAAGTTTTTCCTCATCTGCCGGCTGACTGACTCGTGGATGTTCTTACACAAAGCGGTGTCTCCAGCGATCCTGAGAGCAAGAAAATCGACCCAAAAATAACCATTTGTTAGTGAAAATCTTAAACACCCACTCCTATGAAAATCTCGTTTTTGGTGTTTTCACATGTTCTTGTGGCATTTATCTGATGATGGACAAATATAAAGAAAATTAAGCATTTCTCTTATTAAAATCGTTGCGGATCAAGAGCGGACATAAAGAATGCCATTTGAAAAAGGTTATGTTTGTTACTTAGTAAATACACTGGGTGGGCCATAACCTCCCTGCTCTGCTCCATTCTGATGTATCCACTTACAGACAGATCCACGTACGTCTCTGTTTTTTCTTATCAGAGCTGCTATCTGGCTTAAAACTCTACGGCTGGATAGCTCCGATATTGCTCCCTATTTTTGTTGAACCGGTAATGTTAGTTTGGGGTTGTGAAGAGATGAATTTCTATTGAACTCCTGCCGCTCTGCAGAAAGTATGTCTTTGACAAGGACTCAGGTTATTGATTTAGGCTAAAAATGTCCAAATGTTAAAAGAACATTGGGAACGCTTTTAGAATAGATGATTGGAATGGGGCTTTAAAGAAACCATCGTTCTATCCAATTGCTTTATTCAAAAGTAAAGGAGAGTTTAGTATTTCCCTCCACCGGGTCTCCTCTGGATACCTATAGCCGCCTGTCTGCACTTGCCATACCTAAGGACTCATTCTCCTGCTGTTTTCCTGTTTGCCTATATCATCTATTCTCATTCTGCTGCAGGACTTCTGACTGATGGCCTGCTGTTTTTTGTGTGGAAGTAATAGTCACATTCATCATAATATCTCCTTATGCTTAATGAAAGTCATTTTTCTCCATCATGACACCGGTTATGGCTGTCACCCTCTGTTTGAATGTCTGCGAGCCCACCATCACAAAAGCCCCCATTACTGCCTAACAGACTTATTGCCACCTCAGCTGGAGACGGCAGCCCACGCCGGCGCGGCCTCATTAGCACTGACGCAGTCCCAGGATGACATCCCAATTGTTGATTACGTTTTCCACAGTCTTCAAGGATCCTTCAGGAGATCCGCCTCTAATTGGTAGACATTTATTCAGCAGATTTCTCTCAGAGAGCTGACAGAGCCCAGCAGAGGTGGGCTGGCGGCTCAGAGCCATGGTGACAGATGACAGTGGGAGGAATGGCTCTCCATGACAAACGCATGAGCCCCACAATCTGCGTCATTCTGCTGTGTAATCGCAGCGCAATGTGTGGCTTCTTATGATTGTGGCGGCAAATTCCTCACCAGGGGTGCTCAAGAGCCTGATCACACGTGAACCTCTTCTCTGGGTCCTTCTCCATCAGACAGCTGATGAAGTCTTTGGCTGCGGAGGCAAAAGAAAGAGTGAAGTCGCCATCCGCTAAAGCCCTTCTGCACTCGCTAGCTCTTAATGGGATTCACACTTTATTCACGCTTGACCTCATGTGTCTCACTGCAAGAGTTCTGGAAAAAAAACAGGTAGAAAATGAGGGGAATACAGAAAATTTAAATCCACCTTAATAAATATAGCAAAGGTATGATTTGTAGGAAAAGGTTTCTGATGCGAAAAACTCACCAAAATGCATCATTTTCTCAAAATAAATATCTAAAAATACTTATCTAAAGTGAGTAACAATCACTAATTCTGCCAAACAATGAGAACAAAACATTAGTTTCTCCTAAGATTCACAACTTGTGATTTGTTTTTCACCTCTTTCAATCCCGATAGATTATGCTAGAGATCCAAACATTACAACAATATGAAATAACATTATAATTGACGGTGACTTCCTCTATAATTGACTAGTCCTGAATTTCCAGTGTTGGTCATTTTGAACAGCTGTTTAATAATAATAATACATTAATGCTGATTCATAGAAAGGAGCTTCATCTGAGTCCATCTAAAGGACAAATTAATGGCAATTTTATTTTAGACGCCAGGTTTGAGTGGGAGGAAGGTAAAAATGTTATTGCTTTACTGGAATCCAGCAAAACAGGCTACATTTACTAAAAGTGACGATGATGAATGGGTTAAAAATAGGCCCCCCAAAAAAGAGAAACAGGTAGAAGTCTGTTTGGTTCTTTTTACTAACAAACTACATATTTAACTTGCTCCAAAAAGTGTCTCCAAAAGAAGTCATTTTCCATAGTATCTTTGATAAAGAAAAACCCCTAAATTTGACACATGGACTGAGAATCCCACTTCAAAAGGCAAAATGGTTTGAAGAATTGGAAGCAGCCCACAAAACTTTAATTTTTATGCCTAAAAAAAGTAAAACTGTTCATTAAAATCCATTATAAGCTTCTGATTCAAAAAGCTTATTTCTCTTTGTATGCCTCACAAATATTTTAGCCCACAAAATCACCTCTAATTTACTTGCTTACATCCTCCACTTGTAAATAAACTGAATGTGGAGTTTAGAAATAGATTTTATATTGAGAAATACTGATTTATTTACATTTAAGGGGGAAAAAACGAAATGTTTTTGGTCACTATCTTTGGTTCATAAAGAACAAAAGATCTACAAAAATGAAGCAAGGACATCTAGAAAACTAAAGTTTGGCGGTGGAGACCATTGAATAAAGTCCACTCAACTGACCTGAATCGGATATGTCGTCCCAATATGGCGCGTCAAACTCATAGTCTGCCTTGAGAATCTGCTCAAAGAGCTTTGAGTCATTCTCGTCGTAGAAAGGGGGGTAGCCACAAAGCCTGAAAAGATTAAGTTAAAATAAGATAAGTCCTCTTCCCTGTGTTGCACATTTTAAGCCCAATTCTGTTTTAGATTTGGGTTAAAAACTGTAAAAAGCAACTTTATTTCAACTGAGTGACAGTCTGATAGTTGTAAGACAAGAAACAGCAGACAATGATGTTCAGGAGGGAAAAACGGCACAATAACCAGTCATTTGTCTGTCTTAACCAGTGAAACTTGATATGAAACAGACTTTAATTTAGAAAGATGGAAGATGTTAGATTCTGTGAAGTGGAAGGCTTACTTGTGTGAATCACCCTTTACATCAAAAACACTATTAATGGGTAACACCACCAGGGACTTTCTCATTGTTGGCAAGTCACACCACTTTTCCTTATTAGAATCTCAGCAACACCTTCTACCACATAACTTTAACAGCTCTGTTTTACAATAGAAACAGCTGATGGATTTTAATTACAACTTTAATGACAAACACATTTTTTTGTTTTTTTGTGATTGTTTTAGACTCTTTCCAGACTTCAAGAAAGAGAGCTGAGACATATTCTGAGATAAATTGCTTACTGTAGGTTTATTTCTTTAAATATGCGCTCGAATGACAATGGTGTTCATCATGTTAAAACACTAAAAACAAAATATTCATTGGAATGGCTCTTACAACATGTTATTTGGGATTTTTCTGTGCATTGTGGAAGACCTACAAAAGGAAAATTAAACTCAAAATTGCATGTCTGAGTATCTTTTATTCAAGTTGTGAACAGGAGCAGATGAAAAATGCTGTTGGAAAAAGATTGTATTTTTTGATGCTGGGCGCGCCCCAGGCTCCCAGCTCTGCTCTATCCTGATGCATCCTCTTCTAGAAGACTAGATCCATGTTTGTCTTTGTTTATTCTCATCTGAGCTGGCTCTAAAAAGGACGTCTGGGTAGCTTTAGTATTGCAAGCCATTTTTGCTGCACCGGTAAAGTTAGTTTGGGGTTGTGAGGTGCAGTAAGCTAGCGGGAGAACCAGCAAACAGAGGCCTCCCAGCAACAGGGAAAGAAAGGAGAGGCCCCGCCCCCCAACGCTGAGGTGATTTTCTAGTGAACTACAGAAACTAGAAAACAACACAGGTATTTTCATTTGGGCTACAAATGGCATAATCATGGCTAATAGACCACTGATAACGCTTTTAAAACAGATCAAAAGATGATCGAAGTGGGACTTTAATCTGATCAGAATCATCAGCTTGTGACTTCCCTGGTCTTTCACCGATACCTCACTGTACGTTTCACCTTTAATGAGCACTGAGCTTTTAAATCTGATGTTGGTTTTTGATCTGAATACATGTTTATTTTCCTGAAATGAAGCCCAACCAAACATGTATTAAAAGACTCTTTGTGAAGGTTTAATAATTAGTACTCACAGGATGTAAGCAATGACTCCAATGGACCAACAGTCCACGGCTTTGCTGTAGGGCTTCTGTGCCAGAACTTCTGGAGCTGCAAGAACATTTTTGAATGAACACAGAACCTAAAATCCAATGCAATCAGTCTGACCTTCTTCCATAAATCCAATCCTCCAGAATAATTGCAGCACATGACTAAATTTAACCCGTGGCTACTGGCAGATTAAACTAAGTAATGTTTGGCCAACTCGTACATCCAATTATCTTTGAGTGAGTTTCCTTCAATGCCAAGGATCACAGGTCATCCTCACCCACATATCCAGGAGTCCCGCAGGCCGTGGCCATGACGCCACCCGTTCCCTCCATCTTTGACAGGCCAAAGTCACTGATCATGATCTTTGAGTCATCATGAGGACTAAAGTACAGCAGGTTCTCAGGCTGAAACAGTAAAAAAAAGAAGGGAAATATTTGTCATGTGCCATTTATTTTATCTATTCAGACTGTAAAAATGAACTGACTGTAGTTTTCACGAATCCTAGCATGCAAAATGTGTTTGTTCAGATTAAAGCCTTCTCCCTTTGAGGAATGGTCTGCTGCAGCTTTGACCATTTGGGGGTTTAAATCCAATACAATGAGGCAGAGATGCAACTATTGAGGTATAATTTTACTGTAGAAATGAACCCAAAACCTTCTATTTTTGTGGTGGACTCTCATCCTCCAGGCCACAGAACAAGTTATATCAGCCAAGATGCTCCATCTGTTTACTTAGAATGAAAATCCCGGACACTTAACCTCTTTGGATGATCAGGCCAAGATGTGGCATCAGTTAGACGGGTTAATTAGCAGGGATTTTCCCCGTAAGAAGACTTAGGATGTGGAAATACTTCAGTGCGCCATTAGGGTGTTGGTGTACCTTCAGGTCTCTGTGCACTATGCCCATGGAGTGCAGGTAGTTGACTGCATCCAAAACCTGCCGAATGAGCCTACTGGCATCCATCTCTGTGTAGAAACCCTTTTCCACAATCCGATCAAAGAGTTCACCTCCAGACACCCTTAAACAAGACAACAAGACAAGTTTACATTATTTTGATAGCAGGTTGCCGGGTGTAGAGGTGGAAACATTTGCATCAAATAATCAGAAGAACAGGAAACATACAATAATGGTACTTTTAAACAAATTAACACACAAACTCCACGTTTAATCATGAAAGATAGACTCAAAGCACTTAATCATTATCCCGATTTATTCATCTTAATCTCAGGTGAGCCTATTTTCAAGAGCAATGAGAAGCAGAACATTGAATTTTAGGTGTCACAGTTTTAGCTCAAGTCATCAGTAACAAAACAAAAAAGTTTGAACTCCTGATTGTGGTGTTAGAAATACCAAATCAAATCAAATAAACTTTATTTATATAGCACTTTTCATATAGAACATAACACTAAGTGCTTAAGTGCTTAAATATGTGAATACAACTTCTAAAAAATAAGATAGAGACATCAGCAGCGTCCAGGAGATATCCAATTCTCACGCATGGAGAGACTGAATACAAGCAGACTGCATTGTGACAACCTCAGAGGCTGTTAGGATGAGACAAACAACTATTTGTTTTCATGCACTTGATACCAACTGTCAAACACGGCAGTGGAGGTGTTATAACTTAGTTTCTCTTTGCCAGCAGAGTCTGGATACAGACTATAAAATTATAACTATAAAATTCTCCGCCTACCAGTCAAACATGAGGCCATCCGTCTAGTAGTTAATGCTTAGAAAGGCTGAAAGTTTTAGAATTCATCAATGACAATGCCTACGTTTAAATTTTAAACCTCAGAAAGCTCATTACAAAACATATTAAAGCCCTGTTATAAACAACAGCTTAACTTTAAAAAGAAAAGACCCAAAATTTCTCTCCAACATGTTACAATCTTATAGACAAACCATAAATTGTTACTTTGCAGGACTACTACTTAAATTTATTTGAAAAGAGAAGGAATTATGAGATACTTAGTGTTGCCTACATGTCTTTACCTTTTACATAAATCCAATGAAAGGCAGACTGAGAAAAAAGCTGGTTATTTTCAGTAGTTTGCATGGGTTTACGATTAAGAGATGCTGTGATCAGATGCTTATTATTTGACACAACCAAAAAAAATATTCTTAATGGTAGTGAGCTAACCTTTGCACACACAGCATGGTGTACAAACAAAAAAACTAAATGTTTTTTGATCCCTTTGGGTTTTCCATCTTTTGTAAATATATGATTGGACATGCTTTTTGTCCATTTCAACCAAAAATAAGAGCAAAAAAATCTGTCATAAACTAATCACTGAAGCTTTGCTTTAATTTTTACAATGAGTCTGTCAGTCATGCGTACTCAAGTCAGTGACTCAGTCAGTTCTCAGCTGAATAATGGCCTTAAATGTATTCACATTGATGATCTGACATCATGAATGTATTTTTGGGGTGTCTATTAGACACTGATAAAGCTGCAAGACATTTAGTTTGAAAAAATGCTGCAAAAAACTTTGATTATTACTACAAATCAGGGTTGTAGTGTACAAATCAATTCTGCAATTAAATCCTTTTTACCAGTTAAAATTTAAGTAAAAATTGTTACCTACCGGCACATGACCTATTATTCTATTCTCTTGTTAAATAAATAGATAAATAAAATTAAATGTCTAGTCTCCACGGTGAACTCCAATAAACTATTTAGTCAAATGTGCAAAAGTTACAGATATTAACTTGTTTATCTTACTCTCACAACTGGTTTATTTTGAGAAATGTATGTGTACTGATAAGTTTGATGCATTTTTTAAGCACACACATTTGACTGGTACTCACTAAATGACAGTCTTGTCCAAAAAAAAAAACCTGTAACAGCTTAGTGAAAAAAGCTCTTTCAAAAGCCAATTTTTTAAAGTTTTCATGCATCTATCAAATGTCATCCTGACATTTTTTACCAATGTAGTGTTTGCCACTAATGAACATGACACTCAATACTTTCAAACTACAAAAGATAAAGGCAGAACACTAAGTGTGACAATGTGCCTGCTTTTATAAACAACTGCCAATAACCTCTTATGTAAAAGAGACTTTAAGGCAACATTAAGCACCTTACAGAGATAACGAGAGGCCAGAGGACTGCTGGCTAAACTGACAGTCCATTAGTCACAGTAGCAGGTAAATTATCTGGACAAGGGAAGCCTCTAAAACATCTTGACAGCTTTTGCTACTTGAAAGAAAATCTGGAGATCTTAATCTTTCAAATGAATAGAATATGTTTAAGCAAATTCTGGAGAAAGACAAAAAAAAATGACTGTTAGAATGATAGTTTAGCATGCCACATGTTATACTTAGGCATTTGACTTCCAGGTTAAAGCTTGTTTAAATTAAAAGTAATAAGAACTAGTTGTGGTTAACCAAACAACCATTAAACGAGTCAAATCTTTTTCTTTCCAATTTAAAAAAAGGACAAGCATGCAACCTTGCCTAAAGAATGTACAGTATTGCCCAAACAAGGTTGGGTGTTTCTGTACATACGCTAACGTGTAGCTTTTTTAAGTTACTAACAAGGTTGGGAGGTAGCGTAGTCACTGTAACATTTTTTAGCAATATCGGTCTGTTGATTTATGTGTTGTAGAAAAGATTAGTACTTACAAGTATTGTATCGTGGCTATCATGTAGCTTGTTACAAACAAGTTCTTGAATGACTGTGAAAGCAGTTAATCAAAACTGACTAACTTACATGTATCTCTGACTCTTTTGCTTAATGCATAGTTTTTCAACTGGTGTGCCGGCACTAGTGCGCCGTGGGAAATTGCCCTCATTAACTGATCTAAAAACATTTTCCATCTCCAGGATATCAGCTCTTTGTTCATCCAAACAGGCCCTGATAAAACACTGAGTAGTTAGGAATATAAAAGATCGTAAAAGACTTTTTTTTGTGTTTATTTGATTCTATTAAAGACATTTTGATAAGAATGGCGGTACCGCAATTTAGCCATAGCTTCAGCTGTTTCCTGAAGTCCCGTTCCTTTAACTGTCTCCACCAATCATTCTTGGAGGCTTAATCACACATCATCAGTCTGACCAATCAGAAGTGGTTAAAGTCTTCACTTCCTTGTTCCGATTCTGCTCATAAGTCTCTCAGTTCTAACAAAAATACCAGCTAAAGCTCGTCTTTAGCGGTGCAGCTTTCCACAGAATCCGATATCAGACCGTGGAACAAGAGAATCAAACCATGAAGCTCAGAGATAAGAGTCTGTCTGCGTTCGGCAGCAGTTTGCACTACATCTCCCATGATGCATTGGGTTAAAGTGACAGTGTCTCAGCGCACAAT
Organism: Oryzias curvinotus; assembly: GCA_023969325.1. Taxonomy (NCBI): domain Eukaryota; kingdom Metazoa; phylum Chordata; class Actinopteri; order Beloniformes; family Adrianichthyidae; genus Oryzias; species Oryzias curvinotus. The sequence continues at coordinate 18,185,202 of CM043711.1, read as the reverse complement.
GAGTCTTCCTTGTTAAACATCTTGAAACAACAACAAACACACATCAAACAGTTTTTAAATCTTCTAAATTAACTTTTATTACATCTTTTAGAAAAAACCTCTGCAACTTCCAGCTTTTTCTGCTATAATTATCACCAAAATGCATGTGAGATTGTGTAGGGACTGTAGATCAATACAGACTGTGAGTTTCTCCTTTTTTTTAAATTTTGGATGCTGGTGTGCCGCGGGATTTTTGTCAAGGTTAAAGTGTGCCCTGGCTCAAAAAAGGTTGAAAAACATTGGCTTAATGCACCTTGGTGTGTGTTATACATGACAGAAGCTTGAAAATAGACCAATCATTGATGGTTTGCCTTATAATCTGGTGCACCCTGTAATGTAGAAAAAGCTCAAAGCTTCCTTACGAGGAACAGATTTTTGTCGAGAAAGATCATTAAAATATCTCCTGCACTTCTGGAACAGAGTGGAAAGAAAACGTTCCAGTGCATTATTTAATGAATGTGATGGCACAATATGAAAAACTATAAAACGTTATTCCTTTTTCATATATTCACTTTGGCAACGACGCCTCAAGGACGTCAGCTAGCCTCTAGCTCAGAACACAACCCATTATCAAAATGACAGGCCAAATGGAAGGCCAAGAAGTGACCTACACACACAGTGTGCTGGCTTGATGTACTTACAGCTGCATTATGAGGTAAAGGTGATTCGAACTCTCATAGATATCTTCCAGAGCCACTATATTTTCATGCTTTATCCTGAAGGGAGAGAAGAGAGAATTCATTGTTTGTTGCTTTAACCTTTTTCCAGTTTTCTGTTTTTTTTCTCAAACATAAATGTTTGTTCATCCTAACTGTTGAAAACTAGCCAGACTGTAGACAACATTAAAGGATCCAGACTCCTGGCAGCTGAAACCCCCAAGAATAATAATATGATGGATCAAGATGCTGGGAGTCTGTGTCCAAGCAACTGCAAAAGCAAGCAAGGTATGGCTGCATGCAATGGATAGCAGGGCTGGTGTCTGGAAAAGGAAAAAAAAATGGAGGAGATTTGGGATAATCTCAGAGGACTGAGCAACACAAGTCTGGAATGAAAATGAGATTGCAGCGCAAAGGCTGACGGAGAGAGCTAAAGAGCATGAAGAGACGGAGAGAAACAGATAAAACTAGAGAAAGAAAGGGAGGAAAAATGAAAGCAGCCAGCGGATAGCAACTGTAACTAGGCAACTACCGGTACACCCAACTATTGCAATGCTTAATTTCAGAGTGACTGATAACTGAGCGTCTCTGGGAATTTACCCTATCAGGCCCTAGAGGAGGAAGGGGGGTCTAGTGGTGCAAATCTAATACAGGTTGAAATATTTTATTCAAAAACAGACTTGTTGATAACTGTTAAACATAAGGAGGGAGAGCAGAAACAGAAACACTCAAGACTGATGCAAAGTGGAGAGCCTCTCTTCTGCAAACATCCGCTTGGTCATGTGGCACCTACTTCCTGAGAACGGCGATTTCGTTCTCGATGCTCGTTTCCTTCCCCTTGAGAGCTTTTTTGGGAATGCACTTGATTGCAACCATCTTTCCTGTGGCCTTCTCCCGAGCCATCACGACCTCAGAAAAAGCACCACTGCAAAAACAGAAACGGGGTGCATTACTCTCGCTTTGTTTGAGCTGAGACAATATTGACACATATTCAGTGCATAACAGCAGAGCACTCAGACGTCAGGGAACATAAACAGCATATTGTGAATATTTACAGAGAACCGCTGCAGTCGACACACACGGCCTTCTTTGAAAGCGTGTGCAGCCCAAAGCATGGCAAACACTTTTAAACCTTAAAAATAAATAAATACATAAAAAAATCACACCCACTTAGAAGGTCAGATAGCATTATCTTTCTCTGCCATCTGCCTCCATATATGACTGCCTTTAAAAACAAATACAAAATTAAGGAGAAATTTGCACGATCAATCTGTATCTGTTGCTATGATACCAGGTGCACGATAAAGCTTGCTGAGAAGGCAGCGTGATTGCTTTTCCTGCGCTATTTGTTTTCATTAGTCACCGTTTTCCTTCTATGCATCTTCAGGGCGTCTTTATGTCAAGATCCAAAAATGATGATCTATGGCTTTCTGGATCATGTGCAGAGATAAAAAATAAAAAGTGACAGCACCTTTTGCCCCTTTTGAAGTAGTACAAAACCAAAAGGACCAGACAAGCCAACACGCAGCTGGATTTTCTCCTAGATTGAGAGCTCCCCTTCATCATGACTTGCGTTGGTTTGTGAAAACCACCATCTAACTAAAACTGCTGCCACGCAAACCCTTCACCAACCGTGGTATTCCCCCAGCGTTCTTCAAGAATACATAAAGGTCAGACTGCTCATATAGTCAGTATGAGGAGAGTCTAAGAAAGCTTAAACTTTGCTGCATCATTTTATTATCAAAACTTTGTATAATTCAATGAGAACTAACATTTACGCATTTTAGAAGCAAAAATGTCTTTTCATAATCCTATATATTTTACAAAACTGGGTCTTTGGGTCCGAAAATTGCTGAACCTCACATGTGAGTAAACTTCTGACTGTGATTGCAAGCGAGCCAAAAAAGGCAGAACAGCAGCTAGCATTTGGCCATCAAAAATTGTGGAACACCACAACATCTAGGATTTAACAAAATGCTAAAGGTATTTGTTTTGTCCTGTGGGGAATGATTAATTCATTCTTCCTTTCTCGAAGGAAATTCATGACTGGCAACAGTGGATGCAGTTTATTTTTCATGAACAGAAACTGGTTAGAAGGTTTTATATTAGTTAACCAGTATTTTCAATAATAATGATCTAAACTCATAATGAAGGTGAGTCTCACTTCAATCAAAAGATGTTTAGCGCTGTCTTTTAATTATGATTATGCTGTTTTTAGTCAAAAATCAAAAAACCTGTGTCATTTTCTAGGACAGTTTTTGCAGAGCAGCAGGGGCTCATTAGAAATTGGCCTCTAAGGTTGTGGACGCTACCGCTAGGGCGAAGCTGCACTGTCCTTCCTGTCCCTCTCCGTTGCCGAGAGCTTGGAGCAGGGGGCTTAAACATAAGCATTTTTTTACATGATGGCGGACATATATAAAGAAAACTGAGATTAAAACAGCATTTCTGAGTATTTCCATCATGTCATAATTTTAATGAAAAGACCACTTGGAACGCTTTTAGAATTGATCAAAAGATGATTGGAGTGGGACTTTAACTGAAACTGAAAAAAAGAAACCAGCATGGGTTTATCACACAAGTATAAGTAACAAAGAGTAAGCACAGTTCCATATTAAAAAAAATAAACTGTCAAGGATAGGAAAGGTTAATTGTAGATAAGTAACACCAATATTTAACTGACTGTAACAGCTGTTAATGGGATAAAAGCGAAACGAATCTGTAACATCCCATATATTTAGTTATATAAATAGTCTACTAAACCAATGCAATGATTAATTTGAGAATTAAAGTACTTGTACATATAATTAACATTAGTGGCTGTACTAGACTGTCTTAATTGTTTGTCTCTGTTTCTAAGTCTACATCAGGAGATCTGTTAAGCTTTCAGGGAATATTCACTCCTTCCCAACAGGCTTCACTGCACTCAGCGCCACAGTTGGCTGCTGTTAGTCCCACCATGGCCTTCAGAGCCAGGCTAATCCCCGACTCCTCCATCGCACAGAGGGGGGAGGGTCAGTCCGTCCGTGCACGAACACACTACCTGACTTCAGGAGAGGTGAACTCCCTCACTCCATGCGGAGCAACATTTAGCTTGGAGGATTTGCATCTCTGCCTTGACCTCATTCTGCCACACAATGTGGGACAATATGTAAATTCAGCAGGGACGTCCAGGACACCATTTGCTGGTCTTTTGCAGGTCACTCTTTCCACCTAAGCTGTTATGCTACGAGGGCCTTCTTCCTCCCTATATTTCCACCGCTGGGTGGATGTCAGCAGGAATGAAGATTCCTCCACCCTCTAGACACATCGAGCAGGTTGCAGGCCGCTTTTCAGAGCATGCTTTCTGCAGGGGAGACGGAAACCACAGGAAGCTTGTAGACTCACTTAGAGGGTGTGCTTAACCTGTATAGCACAATTTCGGTCTCCTGGCTCACCACAAAGACATGCAGTGGCATCACTTCCTGTGAATGACAACATGACACAATCCAAGGCAGCAGGTTCAACACACTGTTGATGCAAGAAACCTGAGAAAGCTTACAAGCTAGCTGCCAAAATATCCAATCAGACAAATGATCATTTATTAAAAACACAATGAAAGTCATTTTACATGAGACCCTTTGGAAGTTTGAAATCAAACGCAATTACCATTTCATTGTTTTGTAAAGCTAAAGAAGCAGTTCTGAGTGATCAAGACGGGCGCTATTTGTGAGTATAAACCCTCCCCGCTGCAGAAAACAATTAAATTAGCTGAGATAAGAAGGGTTACCTGTGGAGCAATATAATGAGCCACTTTGAAGAAGCACAAGGTAATGATCTCTAATTCAAAACAAAGCTTTTAATTAAGCTCATCTACTTTTTTTTCTTCTATTTTTGAGTCAGCAATTTGAACAAGCCCTAGTATCATCTTGGGATGCTCCAAAAAAAAGTTTAGATTATCCAAACTTTAAGTTTGTCCCGCATTCAGAGGGATGTGCTCCTGATTTTCACAACAAACTGCCTGTGCCGGTCAACACCGCCACATAAAGTACAGATGGTCACACCGAACCGGGTGAGTAAGAGGCTTGTGGGCTGCTTCCATGGGTGAAGCAGGTCGCTCATGCTGCAGATGCAAAGCGGGCCTCGTTTCACGCAATCGCCCCGGCACAATCTTGGCCTACTGCCCGGGACGCTTATGAAAATTCAGAGCCCAGCTAAGAAAAACTGGATGTTTCGGAAGGAAAAGGTCCGTTAATGAAGGGGCAGCATGTATTGTGTTGCTCTTGGGGGATCTCACTGAAAGATCTTGTGTGAGATGCAAATTAATGATACCATGTAGTTATGTAAGGGGCGCCTTTAAAACTAGACCCTGGATTATCCAAACTGCCAAAATCAAATTCATAACTTACAAAAACCTGCATGTTCCTCTATGTACACTGGAGAGGTGTGCTGTCCTCTCATGGTTTGAAGAGTTTTTTGGTTTTTGTTTTGTTTAAGCAGAAGATGCTTTTTTGCTCTACTTTTATTTTTTTAAAGGTCAAACTGCACACTAGCCAATATCACATGGCAGGGGTTTTTTTTTTTACAATATCTCTTTGGAAATCACTTTGTTGGTATTAAATTAGAACAAAAAAAAATAAAAAGTGAAAAGTGTGTCCATGTGGCAGGCTGCTAGTAACAAAGTGGCAAAAAATATTGTTGCTTTTCCTTCAGCTGTTTGTAGGGTCAACACTGATTCATCCAACCACACACAAACTGTCCCATCCTCATCCTCACATCTTGGTAAAAACCAGCATCATACCACAAATTCTGATTTGGTGGTACCAATTCCCCAATCCCACAAACCCAAAGGTGGCTGCAAAGGCAGTTTGAGGACAGGGTGATTGTGTAACTCTGCTGGAAGCACCGTGTCCACGAGGAAGAGACAACATTCAGTCAGGCTGTGACATTTGAGGCCCAAATAAACACACCGGGCCTAAAGCTGTGCCAAAACTACTATTCAAATGTCTTAAAAAGAGTTCAGACCACACAGAGAAACCTGGTTCCTGCTTTGCTGCATCCTCTCAGTTTATGCCTAGCAGTAAATGTTTTTATGCTCTCAGTCATTCATTATTTAAAGTCATTTTTTGTGGAAAAGATCTTTTTATTTCACCTTCCATCCTGTATAGAAGTTTAATCCATCTTCTGGGGTCTTCCCTGCAGGAAGGGGTGGAGTCTGCCTACCAGCACCTGCTCTGTCCCGTCCACCCGACCTGATTAACATCACTGCATTTTATTCTGATTCAGCTCCAATGTTTTGCACACTAACTTTCCAACCATGAGAGCTTTGTCTTTGATTTACAGCAGTTAGATAAACAGAAGCTTCACATACTTTATTTAAATCATAACATTAAGGATCTCCCAAAATAAAAACTAATCTACAAGATTACAAGACAGCTCTAGAACGGCTCCAGGTTGTCCAGAACGCTGCTGCAAGGCTTTTGACCAAATCTTCCAAGTATTTTCACACATCCCCCAGTTATTAATCCAGCTGCATTGGCTCCCCATGTGTTTCCGAGTGCATTTTAAAATCCTGGTTTTAACATACAGGTCTATATAAAAGAGCTGTACACTCCCAGCAGGTCCCTGAGATCATGTGACTAGGGCCTGCTGGTTGTTAAAGACTAAAGGTGAGAGAGCCTTTGCAGCAGTGGCTCCATCCCTCTGGAACTCCCTTCCTCTCAGCCTCAGATCTGTAGATTCAGTGTTTTCTTTTAAAAAGCAGCTAAAAACACATATTTTTTAAATTGATTTTTCTTAATTCTTTTCTTTTTTCATGTGATTTATCATGTGATTTTATCTTCAAAGGTGCTATATAAATAAAATGTATTATTATTATTTTATTAATAAACAAGTATAACCTGTGTATTGTTAAGAAGGCAGAGCATTGAAGTCGTCCTGATTATCTTAAATAATAAGATGTTTTGGTAAAGGAAAATTTGAAATTGCAATTTTACTCAATTCTTTTAATAACATACCTTTGATTTCTATGAACAACAAGAAAAAGCTGAATCAAGGATGCAAATGTAGACCCCCAAATTGTTAACTTAAGCTAAAAATTAGTGTCTGATCAAAACTAGCAATGGGTTTCAGAACAAGTGTAGGTATTGTGCTGAAGCTTACAGCTCAATCAGAAGCAGCTTTCTTCTTGTTGTTGCTTTCGTATAGATTTTAAGACATAGGTGTTGTAGAATATGATATTTTAAAAAGAATTATATATTATCTCCTTCATGTTAATCCCAATATAACAATCACATGTGTTTTGTGTTGACCAGTTCACTAAGGCTCTGTCCGAATTCCCACCCTAAACCCTAACTACTAAAAAACGATATTACGTGGGACTATGTAGTTTCCTGGATTTTAAAAGCAATTCAGACACCATGCTTGCTACTTTTTTTTTTAAACAGTGAATTTGACGTAATTAATTTATCAAAGTTAAAGTTTAATTATTATGAGCGTTTTGCAACGATCAATTATGAATCCACTGTCTTCTGAAGATGAAAACAGTGATGGTTTATTTAAAAATACATTTAATTTCTTGGGCAAAAATTGTTCAGACGCAATGCATTGTGGTATATAGTTGCCAATCTAGTGAGCATCGATCCACACTGGCAGAGACTTCTGGGAAATTTCTAGGGCACTCGATTTTGGTATTGTAGATTCGGACAGCCCTACAAAAGGGCGAACGCGCTATATAGTGCACTATATTTCTGCCCCTTTGCCCCTGAATCGAAGGGTTAGGTGATAAGTTTAATTAAGGGTCCATTTTTTGGGTTCACTTTGGAGGACCATCCCTCTCTGCTTATCTGCTTACAGTATTGGGTGTTTCAGCTGTGAACGCAGGGGAGGAAACACTCTGGATGTTCAGGCAGCCCACTGCAGCCAGAGGGTTGGAATACTAATGAAAGCTCAGGTAATTACTATTCATACGACTCACGTCCTTCAACAGCAAGCACAGCCAGAGGACAGTGCTGGAAAGTGCTGAAATCTTCCTCGGAGGGAGCCGCTGAAGACTTTTCCACCGTCCTGGTTGCCTAGTTGCAGCGCTCGTTTCGATGCGTTTTCAAGGCCTGCATGTCTCAGAGATGATCAATGCATGAAGGACAATGCTGTCGGAACAACAAAGACAGCTGGAGCTTTGTGGGAGTACAGCTCTGAAAAAACATCTGACTGTTTGCACAATCAACGGCTCAAAAAAAATTGTCCGTTTTCCAATCTGACAGATAAAGCTACAAGCAGTTTTGCAGGAGGAGAGCTGACACATCTTAAGGAGCTGGATTACTAAACGACATGCTGAAACAGACCATATATTTGTCAAATATTCTCCCAAACGCAGCAGCACATCATCAAGCTGTACTTGTTACATTTTTTTTTATTCAGACATTTCCATCACTTGGAAAGCTGCTTTTTTAACTGGCTATAACTGAATTTCTCATTTTCTCATGGATGTTACCTGCAGCTCCTCTCAGAATATTCTTGGTTGTTCAGCACACAGCTTCATGTGCTTCAATTTTAATATTCCATTTGTTTGGCTTTTATTTATTTATTTTTTTCGGGAGGCTAAGACACTTTAACTGCTTAAAATACTTCTGCTTAAGATTCTTCAGGATAATATATGATTCCTCAGAGGTTAGCTGGTCACAATACCAGTTGTAAATGTCAGACGCATTGTTGTAAAGTAACTGACAGCCATCAGCAATGCTGCTTTCCTACTGTGAGGATCAAACATGTGGTTTAACACATGTGATAAATAACTTATCGTCTGATGCCCAAAGCACTCTAGAATGCTGGTCTCTATTCTATTCTACTCTATTTTATTTTATATTTATTTTTTATCTTTATTTATTTCACTGAATTTTTTTATTCATCTTATTTTTTTAATTCTAGGATTGTTCTCTTACTGTTATTTTTATTATTGCTGTTTTTTGCACTGTCATGCTAGTGAAAAACAACATCTCGTCTCACCCGTGTATTTCTTTGCAAATACTGTGTGTGGAATGACAATAAACCAATCTTGAATCTTGAATCTTGAATCTTGAGATCACCCTGCCCTGCACATCAAGCGGCCTTGAGCACAATTCACCCCCCACTAATTTCCAGAGTGAATTAATGTAGAGCAATGAAACTTTGATCGTTCTGTAAATGCTCTCGGCGCTTCCAGCTATCGCGAGTGGGGCTCATCTGAGCATCCGCCAAACACTCTACAGAACCAAAGGAAACTGATGTCAACAAAGATTACAGAAGCTACAAGAGCCGATGAGTCCTACTGATATGATCAGTTATACTTAAGTGATGTGTTGCAACACCTTCGGGTTAATTCATCATTTCTTAACCTGTATTGTCTCTTTTGCAGTCACTGGGTTGCCGGAGCCAGTCCCAGCTACTGTTGGGTGAAGGCAGGGTACACCATGGACAGGTCACCAGGCTGTTGCAGAGCCACACAATCACACAGTCACACACACAGTCACACCTTGTGGAATTATAGGGTATCCAATGAACCTATGAAGCATATTTTGAAACTGCAGGAGGAACCCGAAGAGCCTTAAGAAAACCCACACATACACGGGGAACACATGCAAACTCCACACAGGAAGGATCCTGGCCGGGATTCAAACCAGGGACTTCTCGATGTGAGGCGAGCGCTAGCCACTGCACCACCGTGCAGCTACCTTCAGGTTAATAAAACAATGACAGAAGAATTACATTTAACTATATTGTACATTAAAAAATGATTTCACTCAAACTATTTTTGAAATTGCTTGATATAAATACGGAGTGTTTGATCTTACAAGTCGCTTCCACACAGGACCGCTTGGTCTGCACAAGTCTGGATATTTTTGCCTAATTTGGGTCTAGGTGAACGCTCAACAGAACTTTGATACGAGCAAACTCTGGTTCGCCTGAAAATAAGGATTTGGGGATATTTCAGAATAAACTGTGGTACAGTTCAGCAGCAGTGTAAATGAGAAGGTCTAACAGATGACCAAAGAGCAGACTTATTTATTTACAATTTTTAGCACAGAAAAAAATTCAAAGTAAATCAGCCCAAGGCTAAATTTTGAAAAACCCAGAATCTATAAAACCTTGTAAAGTTTTTTATTGTGGAATAAGTTAACTCTTATTTTGCTTTTTATATTTTTCCCAGGTTGGACCATTGACTGTGTATGAGAACTGGACTGAGTGACTCCTCCCCCTGCGAGGTCCAGATAGGAAGTACCTGCTGGTTCCAAGTAGCCAAAGTCCCATAGACTTCTATAGAGAAATAAACAGCTATTATTCTGTCATTCTATTGGTCAGAATAATCATTTTTGCTCACTTTCCCTTTTAACATGTTCTTGCTCATTTTTCTTTCTTTCAAGTTTTTTTTTAATGAAAGTTATTCAAGTCATAAACTGGCCGATCAGACGCCTTAATAAAAGCATGTGATCTTGTGTTGAAGGCTCAACACATTTAATTGACAGATTCCCTCAAGCCCGCTTTCAAATGGTAGGGGTGTGGTCTTTCAACAAGATCAGTCCTGTTCAGAGAGTAGTTGCCATAGAAACAAAGACTCATATCGACTCGGACAAATCACTGCTTACTTTTCCCTTCTGGCTCCAACATAGCGGTGTCCTTATCATCAAAAAATGGTGACTGAATTGACTTGATGTCTTTGGAGCAGTTGGGTGACATCACACTCCCTCTAGTTGTCATATACAGTCAATGGGTTGGACTGGACTATACTGCCCCAAACAAACTGCTGTTGTAATTGGATGACATCTGTAAGTGGTTTAGTTCAGTGAATAGCAAGGCAGACCAGATCCAGCTGTGAAAGCGTTCTGCTTCCCAGTCCCACACTATCCCTGTGGGAAGTCTCCTTAGTCCAGATTCTGATTCCATAGAGCAGAGGGGTACATAAGTGTGTGAAAAGCCTGTGGCAGAGCAGCTGGAAAGAGTGATCCACACTGAAATGTGTCAGGGAAGTTTGCTCTTGTTCAACAAAGCTCCAAGCTGTAATGCTTAAGGCTGATTCACAAAGTTGAACTCTGAGGGAAGAAATCAAGGTTTTGGTAGAAAAGAAAAATGCATGTTGTAATGGTTTATTACATGAAAAAAAAAACAGTTTTTACAAAAGTGCTGGACTATGTGAGCAAGAGACTAGCTTCCACAAGCATCATTAGGAATTATTCCCAAATTAAACACAAAATTTGTGTACAAATGAGTCATGTTTAAAGCATTTTGTTTGGAGAGAAGGAGGGTCTAAAGGCAGGGATGCCCACTTTAGCTTATGCATTTTCTAACTGATTTTATGTTTTGTACAATTAATGATGCCCGTTGAGACAACTATGTTGTAATATTGGGCTAAATAGATCAAATGGAATAGAATTGAATTGAATTAGGCATTTCTCACTTTTAAATTTCAGAATCTCCACAGTGAGCTGCAATCACTCCTCAAGCCTTGAGATTCAATGAGGTGGAATCTCCAAACCTGCCAGCAGTAAGGTTACTTAATTTTCTTTCTTAGAGCATCAGCAGCTTAAGGGTCTGAAATTAGCCCCAAGGAAAGACGAGGACTAGCTTCAGTGGTGGAGATCTCATTAGCTCCACAGCAGGAAGACGTGTGGTCAAAGCTTTAGTAATAGCCCACAGCTTCTTTCCTGCTTGAAAACGGCCAAATATGCCAAATGGCTACGCAAACACCTATCCGGCTGTTTTAATATATCCTCTTTCTGCTATTTATTATTTTAATGTATGAAAATATGTGAGAACCCAAACAACTGTTCATTTTAGACAGTTTTGTTTGGATTAAATCTGTAAAAACGCTTTCTTACAGCTGTATAATCAAAGTGTAGGAATATGAAGTTATCAATATTACAGCAGACTAAAAAATGAATATGTCAAGATTCTTCAGGATAATATATGATTCTCCTCCCTTGATTGTATTTTTTTGTTTTTGTTTAATATGGATTTTGTGAGACCACTCCTAAGAAAACCCTATAATGTTGCAGTTTTATCCATTTGTGTAATTAGGACACAGAATAGTTTAGTTTAGCCTGTTTAGTTTAGTTTAGCAATGAGCTATTGTATTTTATAACTGATTTTATGTTTTGTACAATTAGTGAGACAACTGTGTCATAATATTGGGCTATATAAATAAAACTGAATTGAATTGGATAAGAACTCAACCACAAAAAGAGAAAACATTTCCCAAGCTTATGATGTCCAGCATGAAGAAGAGGAAGAGAATAATCTTCCTCTTCCATTTTTAATCCAGGGGCAAAGCTGCAGGCCTGCTGGGCTTTTCTAGCCCAGGTGGCCCAATGTGAACCCCACTGTGCAACAAACAAGCCCCCTCCTGACCAAGACCAGAACACGGATTCCTACTTTATACTGTAGTCACCCATGCAGGTTGAGCTGAATGTCACGAGAAAGTGCAACTCAAAAACTCAATAACAACACAGAGGATGTGCAAGCTGGCCGGCTATGGTTGAGAGACTTGTGCTCCTCAAACCTGGCAGTTGTGCAGACAGTAAATCACTATGATTCACTGGTGTTATGCCTTGTTTTTTTTGCTCTTAAATTAAAGCCTTGGGGAAATCAAACCACCTTCCAGGTAAGAGCGTCTGACTGCTCAGTCCACTGGTTCCAGCAGTGTGGAGTTTGTTCTATTAGTCATCCTTCTGTGTGAGGGATTTTATAATGCTGCTCCTCAAAAAATACACATCAACTGTCATGCTGAGAGTTGATGTGGGAAATCCTCAAAAAAAAAAGAGAGAATAGGACAGTAAAAACGGGGGGCACAGTAGAGACAAAAAAAAAAAAAAATCCACATTTTTTACAAAAACCAGACCTGACCAGCCTCCATTTTTAAGCCTCTTGACATCAGATTCTGGGGAGAAAACAAACTGAATCCCAGAGGGAGAGTCCTTCCTCTGCACAGGCCTCCCACAGAATCTTTTAGCCAATACAATCTATGCAAAATTATTTTATTATTCGCCCCAAAAAAAAGCAAACACAATATCAAATATGTGATAGCACCCCGCAGAATCAAATATTGACTGAGGCACATTCAGGGGAAAGCGGATTCTGTGGTTTATAATTCCTTTTAAGAAAAAAACAAAAAACAAAGGAGAGCTCCTTCAGAGAAGTGTCCTCTTCATCTTTAAGCAATACATTTGAAATTCCAATAAATAATTATAAACACAAATAAATCAATAAATAACTCCTATAATACGTTTATGCTGCCAACGTTTTATCAAAGTACAAAATTTGCACACGAGATATGGCTTCATATTTTTGGTGAGTACCTGGCCCACACCTGAATTTGGGATCAGCACACACAAGAGAGTGCCCCCATGTGGTTACAGTCACGTACAGCACTTGGTAGTTAAAGCCAACCTCCCTTTTGAGGACTAACAGAACCTGACTATTCTTATTTTCGAGCCTAGATGAAATTTTATTGTCGAGGTTGCCATAGCTGTGCTACATTTTCATCACAGGGGCTAGCTTATTCGAAAACAACAGTTCTGATATCCACCTATAGGTGGCGGCAGTTGTAAAAGGTGTTTTGTCGAAAAGCCATACCAGGGGTTTAAGAAGGAGCCTATCAGCCTTTTACTACTCATAGTAGATCTATTAAACTGAAACGAAGCCACATTTTGTCAACTTTATTCATTAGCTTCATCAATGCACACATTGAGACAAGTTGAGCCTCTCTACTGCTTTTGTATTATCTCTTTGATCAAGCGTTGAATTAAGAAGAGACAAGAAACCTTAAATATTAGGGTGTATTCAGACTAGAAAAGTCTGTTAGTCTGGACCGATTTCGCTTTATTTGGTCCAGATCAAGTCCCAGATCTTGTGCTTGGTCTGTAATCAGACTGCCTTTTAACCAGACATTTCTGTTTGGGAGCTTATATGCTTGTAAACAAAAGGATGCAACTAAATATCTCTTCAGTCATTGACCAGGAATTATGAGGGCGGGGCAGAGCAACGAGAGAAAGATTAACGGAAGTCCTGTGCTTTACAATCTTTGTCGGGATAATTCAAACATTTTATTTCGCTAAACAATTTTGAACGTCTGTATCAACATCAGGTACAACACTTTTTACTCGTTGCTTTGGTATGGTGGAGGCATGCTGCAAGGCGGTTACTGAGGAGCTAAGAAGGTACGCTAATAAGTGTTTATGACATATAGATTGTCGGGACACCAGTGTGAGAAGCAACACGTGTTGTTTTAATGAGCCCACATTCATTTGACCAAATTTCAATGAGTTGCTGTGTCTCATCGTCATGGTTTACATCCTATAATGCACGGCTACAGTGGCCGTTTGTTCCGCTCCAAGCCTGGAGCCTATTTATACTGAGAAAAACTCAGAGCGAACCGGAGCTTGGTCCGGTTGAAGATGAAGACCACCTCGAAAGATGGGTCTGAGAGCGGTCCCTGATCTCATACCAGGGTCCACTTGGGTGTCTTCAGACTGAAAATTTGTAATCGGGGTAAACAAACTCTGGTTCACTTTAAGTGAATCAAATGTGTCCAGTCTGAATACACCCAAAAGACCTGTTCAGCATTTTGCCAAAAGACAAAACATGTTCATTTAACTAAAGAACGTTTATGTTTAAAGGAGTGGAGTGATGTGACGTCTACAGTTCATGGGGAACTACAGGAAGCATATTTACAGCTGCTTCATGCAAAACACCCTGGACAATACAAAATAGGGGCTGTTGTATCAGCAGGGGAAAATTAAATTCGTTCAAATTTTCTTTGTTTTTACAAAAAACTACCATAGCTGCTGCATTAATCTGTGGAAAGCTGGTGAATTACAAAACCAGACATTATAGGATTAAAGCAGATTGGTGTCTTTCGTGCTTCCAGACTTTTCTGCTTTATTCTGAAATAACTGTTACTAGTGTGTTAAAGGGTGTGATTAAAACAATTAGGAGGATACTTCCGTGTAAAACTCCCACACAGGAAACAATAATCTAGTTTTCTTTTATTTAGTAAAGGTCCACTTCATTTCATTTCATTTTCTAACAGGAAGAAAAGAAAACCATTTCACCCTAAAAAAAATGTTCAGACCCATCAACCAACCTTTAAAAAACAAATCCAGGAGACGCCACACAAAGGCAACAGACCAAAATAAACTCTGGAATTTGTCTGCTGCGAGCTCCAAGAACAAGAGGCTCTAACTTTGGTGAAAAGTGGCCCTGAAGTCTCCAGACAGCAGACACAAGTGTTTATTACAGTGCCGCGAGTCCTCAAAGCCAGACATAATGTTTTCTCGGCTAAAATCTGTTCAAAGACGGGAGCAAAGGGGCGCAGATGGCGCCTCAAACTGGGAGTTGATGCCATCATTTTGTGTCTGCAAACAGGCCCCGCTGCTGTTGAATTAATGGCTGCCTGCACATTGATTGTTTTTACGTTTTCTTATTTTTTTTTTTTTATGGACTGATACGTGGCGGTGAATGCCGCGTGCAGACTAGCTTTTTTTCCCCCCTCGCGGGGCAGTTGTGAGCTCCTATTCAACAGCTGTCAGCTTCTGTCCGTCTTTCTGACGCTAATTAGCAACAGCTGGGCGTGAAGTCCCCCCTCACCCCCCCCTGTTCAGGAGCCGGGCGTCCGCGTGTTGCTACTCACGTGCCGAGGACTTCTTTGAAGTCAAATATTTTCTTGACGTCATCGACGATCTTCTTCCAGGATCCGTTGCTGGACTCGCCGTTTTCTTTCGCCATTTCGCACGGGAGGGGGTTCAGGAAAGGGGTGAGAAGGAAGAGGAGGAGGAGGAGGAGATGAGGAGGCACTGCTGGAGCAACACCACAATCGTCTCACCAAAAAACCCCGAAACAAACAAACAAACAAAAAAAGGAAACAAAGAAAAAAAAAGTAGTGCACTTCAGTGCTTCGCCACGCTTCCTGGCTAACTGTCAGCGCCGAGCCCGGGGGGGAGGTATGTCCTACCCCGAGAGGTTATTTGACTAATCTGTCTGACGTAGCGGAGCCTGAGCCTCCCCGCTGCTCACTACACTTGAACGGGGGAAACACGCGCTCTTCCTCCTCCTCTTCCTCCTGCGGTGATGCTGTGCGCAGCAGAGGTCGGTCCACTCGCAGGTGGATGACACTTGGCAGACGCGCCGCTGTGCCATCGAGTCACGCCGACCGACCGACCGACCGCCCCGCGGTTGTTATAGCAATGGGAGGAGTGGGAGGCAGCGGCTCCCGCCTTTCTGTCTGACAGCAGCGGAGGTTCGCATTGCACCAAACCACACCGGCCCGCCACAAACTCTTCCAGCTGTCACACCTCTCCATCCATGTTAGGCTCCTGGGAAACGGATGCCGGCATGGTTTGTTTAAAGAGCCTATATCAGGAAAAATCCACTTTTTGAGCTTTAATGGGAATTATAAAGTTAGCTTCTCTCAAAAACGACCCCCAAGGCAGTAGTGTGATCAAGAACCTGCACCAACCCCTCCCAATCCAAGCGGGTTCTCACACAGTGACGTAGATAAGTGAGACAAGACAAGCCCTTTCCAGGAAGAGGTCTGCGCTGCCAGCCCCGCCCCCAGGCGAACACACACACACACACACACACACACACACACACACACGGTTTCTCTGCAGAGCTAGCGGTGATCTGCGAAACGCTTCCATTTTTAATGCACTATATTAGGGGTGACAAAGTACGGCCCGGGGGCCACAGGGGCCCGTCAAACTATTTCATCTGGCCCGCCACACTGGAATCAAACATATTGGTAGCTCTTAGTGACTTATTTTCCCTGTAATTCTGGTGTCTCCCCATAGATGACACTTCAAAAATAAAGTGACTATTGTTTAGGCGAAGAAACTTATCATTCTTTGGTGTTGTGTTGGAAGATTTGTTGTTTTTCTAATGTTTAGTTCATCGAATCATTCCAACAGCTCATGAATGCAGCATATTTCCTTTGTTTCTTTCCGTGAAGGACATCGAGCCGTTCGTACAACTGGCATTAAAAGTGACAACAAAAGTCACAGATTTAAGATAAAAACACCAAAATGTTCAGTTTTAAAATATACATAATAATTTTCAATCAGAGATTAAACATTTTTTTGTACAGATTCCATAATATTTCTCTGGTGGAGGTGGATTGCCAAATCCTACCACGCATCCACTCCTGGTCTGGCCCTTCCATCAAATTTTAGAACCCTATGTGGCCCACGAGTCAAAAAGTTTGCCCACCCCTGCACTATATGCTCATCCATCTTTGCAAGAGTTCGGACGTTGTTTGTTTCGGTGAGAGAATCGCAGACACGCCGCCGGCGCCGCCTCTAGGTTGACGTCATAAGAGGGGCGGCACCCACATCGAGTGAAAGGCGGTGCCTCAAGGGTTGAGAGGTGTTGCTTTTGAGTGGGAAAATGAACTGTGGAGATAACTCACATTTCATGAAAAACATTGTTCTTTAGTCTGCCAAAATATGGATATAATATATTCTGAAAGGCCTAAGAAAAGCATGATATAGAACCTTAAACTGCACAACTAGAACGTCTACTGAAAGACGTCAACACAGTGTTTTTGTTGATTATAACAGACTTTAAGTGAATATGAATTAAAATAAGGATTATTAGTTTCAGTTGGGCATGTTTAAAGTCCCACTCCAACTATATTTTTATCTATTGTAAAAACCTTCCCAGTGGTCTTTTATTTTGGATTTTTATTCATGGTTATGCCATTTTTAGCCAAAATCAGAAAAAAAAACTAGGACATTGTTTTTGAAGAGTAGCAGGACTTCATCAGAAATTCACCTCTGAGTTGTGTCTGGGACAGTAGGCACAGATGTAAGCCTCCACTGATATCCCATCATTTATACTCTCTCCCGCTAGTTTACGGCCCCTCACAACCCCAAGTTAACATTAGCGGTGCAATGGCGAGCCTTATCGGAGCACTGCAGCAATACAGATTTGAACCAGGCACTAGCTCGGATGAGGAAAACAAAAACGTATGTGGATCTATGTCTGCATGTGGATGCATCGGAATGGAGTGGAGCAGGAAGACTTGGGCGCGTCCATTTCAGCTGCAGCATCACAACTGAGAGTTTTTCCAACTGAATTCTTTCATCTGCTCCTGATTTACCAAAATTTGAATAATAAAATACTAAGAAATGCAGTTTTAAGTTTAATTTTGCTCATATATGTCCACAATAATTTGATAAATGCTACAAGAATATGTTAAAAACACCAAAAGCCATTAATCAGAGTGGGTGTTTAATCTGACTGGAATTTTCCCTGGTACTAGATTTGCCCCATCTGAAAATCCTCTCTTAGCCTAAACTGCAAATGTAGAAAAAAAATGTTTACCATATTTTTCGTTCAGTTAAAGTCTGACAGACTAATGGAAATATTTCTGACTCTTTTGTCTAGCATAATGCACCTTATAGTCTGGTGCAACTTGTAGATGACATAAATTATTGACAGTGCGCCTTATATTCCAGTACACCTTATGGTGCAGAAGATACAGTAAGCATATCTTGGAGGGGACTACACACCATCTTAGATTTAGCTGTCAGTTGTTACACAAAAATGTGAGATCATTTCTTCATTCCACGCTATCTGATTGTGCGGAAGCTTGAACAGCAGTGGTTTGAAGGCTGTTGTACTGAAAGAGTTACAGGATTAAGAAGCTGTGGGACTGACTTTGTGCAGATCCACAGTGATGCAGGATTGGGGATTACCGCCAGCATGAATCTTGTTGATCACCCAAACGACCTTCTGCCACAGATTATCTGCCGAATTTACAGCTCCTGCCTGTTTTAAGAATCGCAGGTACAGGAGCCAAAAAAAAAAGGTAATTTAATGTACAGCTACTTCAGATTAGACAGAAAATGTCAGGATGTGCCCAGTGACCCACAGATAAAACCTATTCTCGCTGCATGAATACAGTCTATTATCCTTTTGGTCATGACCTGGGCTCATGACCATAGTTGAGGGTAGGAACATGGATAGACCAGTCAATCCATCATCTTATCTTCCTCTTCACTACAATGGACCAATATAGCGACCACATTACTGCAACCGCTGCACCTGCAGTTGAAACCAGAAGTCTACATCCACCACATAAAAACACACATGCTTTTTTTTTTCTCACCGTCAGACATGAAATAAAAGTAAACCTTTCCTGCTTTAGGTGAATTACAATTCACTAAATTATTTCTATTTGCTAAATGTCAGAATAATGAGACTGGGGGTTTTTTGTGTGGAAAAGTTTGTATTACTTTGATCAACGTCAAAAGTTTACATACATTTCATTAATATATTGTACTATTGCCTTTAAACTGCAGTCCTTGGGTCAAACGTCTTGGATATCCCTCCATAAACTTCGTCACAAGATTTGGTAGAAACTTTGGCTCATTCCTCCAAACAGAACTGGTGTAACTGAGCCAATGTTTGTAGGTCGCCTTGCATGTACACGCCTCTTTAGCTCTGACCATAAATGCTCAATAGGATTTAGATCCGTGCTCTGTGATGGCCACTCCTAAACATTCACTTTACTACCCTTAAGCCACTTTGTAACCAGTTTGCCGGCATGCTTCGGGTCATTGACCATTTGGAAGATCCATTTGCGTCCAAGCTTTAACTTTCTGGCTGATAGTCTTCAGATGTTGCTTCAATTTCTCCACACAGTTCTTTCCTCATGATGCCATCTATTTTGTGAAGTGAACCCCAGTCCCCCCAGCAGCAAAACAATCCCACACCATGATGTTACCACCCCCATGTTTTACCGTTGGGAAGGTGTTGCGAGGCCTGCAGGCTTCCCCCTTTTTCATCCAAACATAACATGATGGTTATTGTGACCAAACAGTTCAATTTTAGCTTCGTCAGACCACAGGACGTGTCTCCAAAAACTAAAGTCTTTATCTTTGTGTGCATTAGCAAACTTTAATCTGACTTTTTTATGTTTCTTTTGGAGAAGTGGCTTCTTCCTGGCAGAGTAGCCTTTCAGCCCGTGTCTGTACAGGACTCGTTTCACTGTTGATAATGACACATTCTTACCATCTACAGCCTGCATCTTCAACATCTTTTGTATTCATCCTTGGGTTGTTCTGGACATATCGGACCAAATATCGGACCTGGGCGATACGATGGCTGGACGTTCCCATGATGTTTATACTTGCTTACAATTGTCCTAACAGCTGAACGTCGAACCTCCAGGCATCTGGAAATGGAACCCAAGGATGAACCAGACTGTCTTCCTAATATCTTGACTGTTTTCTTTTGACTGTCTCATGTCTTACAAACTGTATTTCCAATGTGCCTTAATATATCCACAGGTGTGTAATTAACTCAAATTCTATCAATGAATGTATTAGAAGCTTCCAAAGACATGACATCATCTGTCATTTCCCAAATTGTTTAAAGGCATAGTGATCTTAGTGTATGTAAACTTTTCACTTTGACAAACATAATAAAAGAAAAACCCTAGTCTCATTAGTCTGACATTTAGCAAATAGAAATAATTTTATGAATTGTAATTCACCTAAAACAGGAAAATTTTACTTTTATTTCAGGTCTGACAGTGAGAGGAAAAATAAAAGCTGCATGTTTTTATGTGGTGTATGTTATCTTCTGGTTTCAACTGTATCTGCCTATTTATTTCATGCCGAAATCTCTGCCCACACATTTGACCAACCCTAACCGCCCCTTTGACCTAACCCTCGCTCCACCTTTGACCTGACCTTGCCCAAGCCCTGCCCTGTCAGAGCAAAGAGAATATTTATTTACACAGTAAACAAGACGCTCAAACGCGAAAATAGATTTATTATGACGATCTTAAATTACACTAGTATTTTACTGTTGTAACTGTTAAAAGTCTTAATTTTTTAAGACAAAGTGTTCATTTTCATTCATTCACTGTAAACAATCACAGATGTACAAACTCTCTCCTGTCTTGTGATGTTCATCTTCGTTTTTGTTGATAAATGAAGTCACACTATGTGGACTGCATGAGCACATTACAGTGTTTCTTAAAGCAGTAAAGTTTCTTAAAGTCTTACAGCTTACACTCATGCAGTCATGGTCTCCAGTGCCACAAATGCATTTTCCAGGCTCCCCTGTAAACATCATGTTTCTAAGGCCCCCATTAAGGCGCCTGTACCTTCAAATGATTGTACAATTCTAAACAGCCTAACAGGAGCTAAGACCTTGGTTTTTAACATACATTAATGCCAAACTAAAATATAGCTCCAAGAGGACAAACCGAATGATTATTTGATGGGGTTGTCACGGTTGGTTGTGTTTCAGAACCAAACATCCTCAGAATGTAAATGTGGTTTGTAGCTGCCGTGCAGAGCAGAGAAAAAAAACACACAGAGGAGCTTAAAGTTTTCTGGATGGTTGGTCTGACAGTCTCAGGAAAAAGTAGCATTGAGGATGGCCTCTGTCTGCTGGTGATGGAGGGTCCCGATGCCAACAGCGGGGGCAGGCAGAGCAGGTCGACTCACTAACCGCAGCTGGTGACGATAAAGGAGACGCTCAGTTTAAGAAATACAGCCGTGACTGAGTGTTTTTTTTTTTTTTTCTTACCTTGCAGGCCAGCTGCTTCTCAAACCTCGGAGCCACGAAGGACCAGGGCCCCATGTTCTGAGGTTCCTCCTGACTCCAAATGAACTCTGAGGAGAATTGGAGAACTAAACTTAAAGAAAATGCAGGCTAGTTACAGAAAACAAAGCAAGCACAGGTTACCTTAAAATACTGCATTGTTGTTCAACAGAACATTCTCAAATCAGATTCAAATGAATGTGAAACAATGCCACAGAGGGTCAAAGTGAAACTGAGCATGCTCAGTTAGTTTCAGAAGCATGAGTCACCCAAATGAAAATACATTAAAATGAGCATTTTTATGGTGGATATAGTGGAAGCCCCTCTAATAGACCAGTTGGGTTTGTTTACGGGTTGCAGTGACTTTGTTTTCTTGGAGTTAAATGGCCAATAGTTCAATCATCATACACTGAAGTGTTAAACATGAAAACAACAATCAGAGAAGTTCTGTAAACCTACAAGTGAGAGATGAAACACCCCAGAACCTACAGAGTCTAAAAGGCTTTTTTTTCTTATTAATTCTTTCTTATGGATCTCCTTATAATGCACAGACTCCACTATAATTTAAAATTTTATCAATAAATGACCTGAATGAATGAACGAACATTTTCCTGACACGTTCAGCAAGCAGGTTTAATCAGCAGCAGTCATTCTCAGAACTTAGTGCTCTTCTGCTTGCTGAGCGTCTATTCTGTGAGTACAAAGACAAACTAAACGCGACCCACACCAGCACATCTCAACTCACAGCTCCTTTCAATGGATGCAGGCAGTCTGGCTGTGAGGAGAACTTATGCTGGTGGTAGGCCTGCACAATATGAGGAAAGCTGGTGGTTTGGGATATTAGGGATCAATATTGCGATGATGATATAACTTGCGATATCTGAACAAATGGCAAAACAACCAAAACAATATCTATGACTCTGGTTCCTCCCTAAAAGCGATGAAGACAACTAGAGAAGCACCAAAGTGAAAATTCTTGGCAGAAGCCAAATCATAATTAAAATGCTTGGCCAAATATTGAATAGTGACCGAATATCAAATGAGTTTTTCTTTAGTTTTTAAATATTGCAGTAATAGCCTCGAATACATTTTACACAAATTATTCAAATCAAACAAATGATTCTTTTATATTGTATCATATCAGTGTGCCGGTGCATTTCTTTTCTATAAGGCTGTGCCTTCACACAAAACATGGATCCTTTTCTAATTTGTTCATCCTTTCAAATACGTTGGAAACTGAAGGAGTGTCGCGGTGTGGTGAATGTTTGGGTTGATGAAACCGACTATTTAGTTCTCTGCAGATCTTTTATTGCCGTCAGGCGATATTTCCACACAAACAACATTTTAAGTTAGGCGCTTTTTAGTAGGATCCTCTCCCCCCCCCCGCAATATTTGGCCAAGTACATTCATTCATTTTCTAAACCTGCTTTGTCCCTTTCGGGGTCACTGGGCTACTGGAGCCTATCCTGACCGCTTGTGGGCGAAGGCAGGGGACATCCTAGAGAGGTCGCCAGTCTGTTGCAGGGCCACAACCACACACACACTCACATTCACACCTAGGGGCAACTTAGAGTTTCCAATTAACCAATGAAGCATGTTTTTGGACGGTGGGAGGAAGCTGGAGTCCCCGCAGAAAACCCACGCATGCAGGGGGGGGGACATGCAAACTCCCCTCCCGTTTCAGGTCCTCCAGCCGGGACTTGAATCAGGGGCCTTTTTGCTGTGAGGCAAAAGCGCTAACCACTGCACCACCGTGCAGCAATACATCCGGTTGCCAAATATTCTGTGCATCCCTATAGAGAACCACACAGTGCGCCCTGCTTATATCTTTCTGATGGAAAAAGAGAAAAGCTCAGCTCCAAAGTCTTGACTGGGATTATAACGAGTGCATTGCAGGTCTAGTGTGGGGTTTGGGTGGGCTGCTATGGGGATGTGGGGGCGCCACAGAAAGCACATTCTTTTCAGCCACCTCTCCTGCTGAGGTGCTTTAATGTCAGTTGCAGCACTGGAACTGGGATCTTTTCCACCTGAGCTGATAATAACTTCAAAAATTGAATCTAGAATTCACGAAAACTGCATTAACACCGTCTGAGTTCATCTCTGCACTTTAGAATAATGGATAAAATCATGGGCTAAAAAGCAACAAAAAAAACACAGGGAATTGGTGCATCTTAGTAGAGTTTTTTTTTTCTAATTCTCTAAATGCCAACTCAAAATAACTTCTGAAAAATCTATTTATCCTCTTTTTGATTTATTTCCTCTTCCGAAACAAAAACAGGAAAATTCTTTATTTCTTTTCCTCTTTTGCTTGGGTCACGGTGGCTCGCTTGTTCCATCATGTGACAAAGGGAAACTGACAAAAAAACGAGGCCGCCCGAAAAACGGGAAGAGGAACCTTGGACACAAAGAGACTGCAGACATCACACTGACATCATGAGCCAGTTCTACGCCCCCACACAGCAGTATGGCATCCACCGCTTCGACTAGAGGAAAGCCTTTGTCATAAAGTTTGTTTTTTTACAGAGGGAAAGGCAGGCCAACTTTAGAACATCAGAAAGCTGTAGAGCAGCACTGAGGAGGATGCTGGCTAGGATTAAACTACCTTTGGCGTTGGTGTATTTTTTCAGTTCCTGTTGCAAAGCTTCCAAAGGAAACGGACACAGCTCCTCCACACGGATCAGCGCTGTGTTCTGGTTGGCTGCAGAGGACTCCCTCTGCTTCAGCAGAGCGTAGTAATGCTTTCCAGAGCACAGCACCACCTTCTGGACACTGAGAGAAATGACACCTATGAGATGGTTTTACAAACGTGGACCTTCTCAATTAGAATTGAGACTAAAATGTCAATCATTCCAAAACTATACAAAAAAAAAGAGAAATATTGATGTTTCCATCTTAAGGGCCAGATATCTCAAGCACCTTTCAGCAGAAACTGAAGAGTCTCCCAGCACGGGTCTGAAGCAGGTTCCTGGTGCCAATTCAGCCAGACTGGACACTGCCCCCTGAAAGAACAGCAGGTATGAATGGAAAATGTTGAGGGAGGATTGAGTTGTCGAACGAGTCTGGGCTCTGGCGTCTGTATCACATACAGAAAATCGCAGCAGCGTCTTGGGCCCCACCACGATGAGGGGTTTGCGGAAGTTTCGGATCATCTGTCTCCTTAGCAGGTGGAAGTACTGGGCGGGTGTGGTGGGGTTCACCACAGCCATGTTCACACAGTCGCTGTCCACACCCTCCTCCTTGCTGTCGCACAGCTGAACACAAGACAAACCTGATCAGGATTTGATCAAAGATTACTTTAAAAGATGAATGAAAGCCGTTATACTGCCCCCCCCCCCCAACAGACCTGGAGGAAGCGCTCCATGCGACAGGACGAGTGCTCGGGTCCGGCTCCGTCGTAACCATGAGGCAGCAGAATCACCATCCCACACTGCAGCAGCCACTTGGCTTCACCTGCAACAGTCCCACATCCAAACATTAGAGACTGAATAAAAAAAACCTTTTTGGCCTCGAGGCATCCGACGTTCACCTCCTGAGATGAAGGTGTCAAAGATGATCTGCGCCCCGTTGAAGAAGTCTCCAAACTGAGCCTCCCAGATGGGCAGCAGCTTTGGCTGAGCAATGCTCATGCCATACTCGAACCCCAGCACCGCCTCCTCAGACAGTGGGCTGTTGCACACCTAAAATCATCCCAACACAGTCTGGATCATAAGGAGGTCTTAAATGACATCCAGGTTGATTGTTTTTACAGATCACTTTCCGTTACCTCCAGATACCCCGTCTGCTGGGGGCTGATGTGGTTGAGGGGGATGTACGTGTCATTTGTGTCTTGGCACACAACCATCGCATGTCGCTGACTGAAGGTTCCTCTCCCAACGTCCTGTCCACTGATCCGGATATGGAAACCTGCAACAAGGTGTTGAGGTTCACAGGAAACCTCTACAAAGAACCCAGCCGGGTATGAAGAAGCACAGACCTTGGCAGAGGAGGGATCCAAAAGCCAGCGCCTCCGCTGTGGACCAGTCCAGCTTGGTCCCTTCCTCTAGCTTTTGCAGTCGAGCCTGAGCTCACCAAACAAAGAGAAGAACCTTAAGCTGCAGAAACCTGGGAGCATCTGCCAAAAACCGCAGAAGCAGCACCTGCACGTGGGTTTTCACCAGGTGGCTGTGCATCTGGATGTGCTCGGCGATGTCCACAGATTTGCCTCCGACAAACTGCAACAGAGGAACAGGGACCCCCGTGTCCCAGGTGGTCACTTTGGCTTGTGGCTCCACAAGATCGCCCCAGCGTCCCTGTAGGTTGGTGGGCGGCGGGCTGTACAGGGTCATGTTGGACAGCTTGTCGTTGAGCATGCCGTAGTATCTGGATTTAATCTGGTCTCGCTCGGCCTCGGACATCTGGCCCTCTGAAATCAGCTGCTCTGAGTAGGAGTCGGGGATGCTCTTCCGGGATCTGAAAGTGTAGAAAAAGAAAATAACTTAGCGCTAAAGTCTGTGGAATAGTCTACCAGAGGATGTGAGGGCCTCATCTACTGTGGAGGTTTTTAAAAAGAAACTAAAGACTCATCTTTTTAAATTGGCTTTTAATTCGATTTGATGTCTTTTTATGTTTTATAATATTTTATTACATAATTTTAGCATTTTACTTGTTTAATCTACTATTTTCTATTCTTATATTTTATATTTTACCACATATATATTTATTCTTCATTCTTTTTATGTTTTATGATGTTTTATTACATCATTTTATCATTTTATTTGCTTAATCTAGAATTTTTATTATTCTTGTATTTTATGACATTTTATCATATACATATCCGTTTAATCTAGCGTTTTACTTGAATACTTTTTATGATATTTTAGCACATATTTATTTTATTTCAAATTAGACTGTTTACGAGTGTTTTCTCACCCTCATCTGGGGTGTTTGGGTCTATACTGATACCCCTGCCAATAGGAGGACAGGGCAGACAGCGCCTTCTGGTTTCTCTTTATTTTATTTATTTATTTTCCACTGGTGTTTGTCTTTGTGTATTTTACTGCGCGGGGCTAATTTAATGTATTTTATTGTATTTTTTTGCATTTGTTTTTGTTTTTATGTACAGCACCTTGAGCTGTCTTTCTCGTCATGAAAGGTGCTATATAAATAAGATTAATTTAAATTTGAATTTAAAGTGAGGATGGAATTTAGCGGTTATGTCAGGAGAGTTCCACTGAAAAAACCTGAAACTGGAGTCCAACTTCAGAGATAAACAACGCTTTTTTTCCCATTAAACCATAAACCTATAGAAGGTCTGAATGAGCATGACTAGCTACATGTGAACAGGGGTTTGGAACGCAGAAGCCTGAATTGTGAATATACGCGTGTTTAGATAGACTTTTCATTAAAAGCGGTCGTTTGAATGCTTGTGTATGCATTTTGCATACTGTTGAGCAACAGCTGTAGAGAGCAGGGCTGTAACCATTATCGAATGAATCTGGTATTTGCAATCTGTTCCAGAAAAAATTAGAACAAATATTTGTGACGTCCGAGATAGCTGATGCTGTGTTTGCAACCTTTATAAATCTAGCATACCGTACTGTCACGACTATAGGACGCACTTAAAAGTCTTACATTTTCTCCAAAATGTACGGTGGGCCCTGTGGTGCGGTGTGCCGGTAAAGAGGACGTAGGAGGGGACAGCATGAGAACTGTGAGGAGGGAAGTGAGGAATATCTATGTTCATTATGCAGAACAACATCGATTTGGAAGCCCTGAAAATGCTGCCTGCAAAGACACACACTTATGAAGCAACGCTTAAACTGCAAGCTATCACACTTTTACTAAGACTGGGAGGCAGCGCCGGGCGAGTGACGCCTCAATTTGTGAATAGATTGTAGATGCTTGGGCTAATGTGTGTGTATGCTAAAACCGGTGTGTCTGAGCTTGTGCGGTGCAGGAAGGGAGGGGGGGGAGAAGTGTGTGTGAGTGTGCGGAGCGCATGCACGCGCGGTCAGTCGTCGTTTCAGAGTTGAGAGAAGTAATAAAGAAAGTTTCTCTAAAGCAGTGTTTTTCAACCGGTGTGCCAAGGGAGATGGTCAGGTGTTCTGTGGGAAATTGCCCTCATTAACTGATCTAAAAACATTTTCCATCTCCAGGATATCAGCTCTCTGTTCATCCAAACAGGCCCTGATAAAACACTGAGTAGTTAGGAATATAAAAGATCATAAAATACTTTTTTCTTTTTGTTTATTTGATTCTAATAAAAGACATTTTAATAAGAATGACGGTACCGCAATTTAGCCATAGCTTCAGCTGTTTTCGGAAAAGTCCCGTTCCTTTAACTGTCTCCACCAATCATTCTTGGAGGCTTAATAACACGTCATCAGTCTGACCAATCAGAAGTGGTTAAAGTCTTCACTTCCTTGTTCCGATTTCATAAAAGTCTCTCAGTTCTAACAAAAATACCAGCTAAAGCTCGTCTTTAGCGGTGTAGCTTTCCACAGAATCCGGTATCAGACCGTGGAACAAGAGAACAAAACCATGAAGCTCAGAGACGCGAGTCTGTCTGAGTTCGGCAGCTGTTTGCACTACATCTCCCATGATGCATTGGGTTAAAGTGACAGTGTCTCAGCGCACAATGAGTCTTCCCTGTTAAACGTATTGAAACCACAACGAACACACATCAAAGAGTTATTAATTCTTCTAACTTAACTTTTATTACGTCTTTTAGAAAAAACCTCTGCAACTTCCAGCTTTTTCTGCCACAATTATCACCAAAATGCATGTGAGATTGTGTAGGGACTGTAGATCAATACAGACTACGAGTTTCTCCTTTTGTTAATTTTTGGATGCTGGTGTGCCGCGGGATTTTTGTCAAGGTTAAAGTGTGCCGTAGCTCAAAAAAGGTTGAAAAACACTGGTCTAAAAGAAGTGAGACTGGTTCTTTGGCTTAACATGCTCTGGGGGTTCTGAGGGGCCAAACAAGGGGGGTGAACCCTGGAGGAAGATCAACCTTCAGCCTTTTCCGACCTCTGCCTCTTCCGACCACGGTCAGAGAACAAAGCAGGAAAGGTTCAACACGTGCCTGCTTGCACTGTTCTTCGAGCTTTTGCAAACGCCGGCATGCTTAATGAGGAGCTGCACCCCAACGAGACAAATCTAACAAAGACGAAAGGGAACCTGGCGTGTTTGATGGAAATTTAGCCCAGCCGTTCATTTCAGATACAGAAGATGAGGACTTTTGGATGCTGATTGATGACCGAAAAAATCCAACTCAGTTTTGCTCCCGCTGCCTTTTTAAAACACACACTTGAAATGTATCACTCTGAAATGTGCAGTAATGTTGGACTAAACATTATGTAACCAGAAGTTAAAAAATCTTCAGGATAAAGTGTTTGAGAAGGTCCTTATTGTCAAAGTGAAACTATGGAACTGCTTTATAGATAAAAACAATCAGACTGAAGTTCAGTTTACAGAAATAAGAAAAAACAATGATGTTTTAAATATAGTTGACATTCCAACCAAAAATATAATAATATGAAATTCAAGATATTACAAAAATCTTGAAAACATAACTTGACGTTGCACATTTGGGTACATACGCTGCCGCCTGTGGCTTTCAATGGAACTGCGAGATTTGGCATTTCCAGGTTTGAATCAAATTTGAGAACAGAAGACAGGGGCTCTAAACAGATAAATACCAAAAATATGTCTGAGTATTTTAGCTGGTAAAAATTATCCATCCATTTTCCAACCTCTTTTTAGGGATCATGGAGTTGCTGGAGCCTATCCCAGCTGCTGTAGGGGGAAGGCGAGGCACACACTGGACAAAAATGGGTAGTAGCATCGTTAAAGGAGTGGAACTAACCGGATGATCTTGTACATGGCCGGGTTGGTGAAGAAAGGCTCATCCAGCTCATTGTGGCCCCACTGACGGTAGCAGATCAGGTCCAGGATGACGTCCTTCCTGTAGCGCCGCTGGTAGTCCACAGCGAGCCGGGTGGCTCGCAGCACCTCCTCTGCGTGGTCGCCGTTGACGTGGATCACGGCACAGTTCACCATCTTTCCTGCACGAGTCAAACACTCCCCGTTCAAACATGAACGGATCCAGCAGACGCGACTGAAGAGCTGCACGTACCAACATCACTGCAGTACAAAGAGGACCTCCCCCTGTCTGATGGAGTGGTATAACCCACTTGGTTGTTCACTATGAGGTGAATGCTTCCTCCGACTCTATAGTGAGGAAGGTTCGAGAGGGTAAGAGTCTCCGGAACAATCCCCTGACCCGTGAAAGACCCATCACCGTGGACCTGTGCAGAGGATGAAAGAAAACCTCACAACACAAACAAGAGGAAGTGGTATTCTGATTTTGTTGGAACAGATGTTTGTTTTCACAAAAATAGCGATTGTCTTGGTAGAAAAATGCAGTTAAATGTTAGAATCAGATTCCCAGCAGAGGAGGAAGGAGATTTATGGGTAAACCAAATTGTTGGGAACAAATCGAGAACATCGACTGTATATCAGAACCGGACTGAGTGAGCCCTCCCCCTGGTGTTCCAAAAAGGAAGTGGCTCCAAGAAGCCAAAATTCCATAGACTTCTATTGAGAAATAAAATGCTATTAGTCAGTCATTTGTCAGAATAACCAGTCTTGATCTGATACCTGTTGTTAACAGGTAACATACCTTTTTTTCCATGATATTATTTCTGTAGCACAAGTTATTCAAGTTATAAACTGACCAATCAGAGGGCTCAAGCATGTGGTCTCATGTTGAACAATAGAAACATTTGATTGACAGATTTCGTGCAGTCTGCTTTCAAGTGTGGACTTCCAACTAAATCATGGATATACCTTAGGATGATAGATAACAAAACGTAAAATTCTCATTATGATGTGCTTAAATACAAACTTATGAATTCAGATTTTTGAGTGAATCAGACCAATATTTTGAATTGAATGGATTCATTAAGATGAACATGTGAGATGACAACATGATCAAAAGTTTCTGTCATTTTGCCTTCAACAGCTTGTTGAATCTGTGTGCTGATAACCAAAAATGTTGTGTGTGCGTTCTGCTCTAGGCTCTAGTTGAGTGACTGACCTCGGGCCAGTCAAGACAAAATAAGGCGCACCAGCAGCTCCATCCACGGTTAGGAGTCTGACACTGAACGCTCTTACCTTTCTGAAGAAGCGCTCATTTTATTTTTATTTTTGACATAATAAAAAGCATGTGCTATTGGCAGGATCAACCAGGTATCCAGAGCAGTCAGGCTTTTCAAAGGGTGGCGAGCATCGACTGTAAATACTCTATATTCAGTCTATGGTGGCAGGCCTGGCTGGGCCGTGAGGCGGCAACAGAGGGCACTCAGCCCCCCTGGACCATGGGCAGGGCTCCAGAGGTGCCCGCTGCTGGACAACACTAAGGCCTGAGTGGGCTCAGATCCCTCGGGCAGGGAACCGTGGAGTCGGCATCAGCTGCAGTGACACCCTTACCTCTCCCTTACTTCCAATCAAGGAGACAGACGGGCCACTGCGGGCCTTCAATAAAGAATCCTGCGGGTCGGAGTAGCCCTCTGCTGATGACCCGGCACGCTGCCGGGCCGGTAAAGGCTCTCTGTTGGCAGGCAGAATGTGCCTGGTGATGACACATCTGGCGCTCCGTCTAGTTAAACATGTATGTGTAGCGATGTATGTATCAGAGGATGTTCGATTGGCTGTTCTGCATGTCAATCAAGTGACAGACTTCACCATTGCTTTTTTTATCCAATCGTGTCAGTCACTCAAAGGATTTTTACGTTTTGTATATTTCACTCTTTAAAGGTGGAGGGCCTACTTGTTTCTATTTGAAGTCCTTTTAGTTCTGCACATCTGGCAACAAAACTGATTTCACTAAGAGTTTGGTCAGAGCACCTGCAGACAGACGACTTGGTCTCCTGGCTGGGCGTCGTCTTCAGGTGAATAGTCTCCTTCTTTTCGGAGCTGCTGCCTGGCTCTGGTTTTCCCCTGAGCCACGGGGTTGATGGCCTCCAGATGAGACGGGTTGGGTAGCATGGTAACGTGAAGCGGGCGCTCCGCTCCGAAATCCAACTCCACCGAGGAGGTGAGATGGGAGAGGACGTCCCCGATGGCCGGCGACGTCTCAGGAAACTCGCTGAGGCCACGCATCTTTCTGAACATGAGCTGAAGAGTAAAATGGACTTAAAGAAACAGCTTCCTTTTCTTTTAGCAGCTGATTTTGACGTCAATAATTCAAACGTATGGACTGCTGCCGTCTGACCTCTGGCGGGAACCTCAGCAGGCCTGTCAGCAGGTTGAGGCGGCCTCTGTGAGGCATGCCGATGACGATGTCTGTAACTCCACTTTTAGCTGCCTGCTGGAAAAGTTCGTGAAAAAATCCCATCATGCTCTCTGCTCCTTCTCCTCCGTAGCGCTTCACAGTGGCAAACTTGGTGGCCAAAAAGTGGTCAAATTCCTGCAGATGAAGTTTGCTTCATGAAACTGATGCTTTCCTTGATTTATTTATTTATTTTTTGGTTCTTCAAAGGAATATTTTGGTACCTGAGACTCGAGCATGATCTTGGCCAGCTGCCGCCTCTCCTCTGTAGTAAAGGTCATGCTCTTAAGCTCTTCAAAGCGATCAGCCAACCACTCCTTCTCCTCCAGGCTGCTCAGCTGGCCCGTCTCCACCGACATGGGACCACAGTACGCCTTCTCCAGGTACGCCCGCACCTCCTCCGCTAACGCCTGAGATTTTCCAAAGTGCCGCAGACCTTTGGAGGCAAACTGGATGAGTTCATCACACCTTTGGTTCAACAATTCATGATGATCGGATGCACAATCCAACATCAATTAAACATCCACTCCTTTTTATACCATTTTCAACCCAAACTAGTTTTCACCACATCAATGGTGTCAAATGAGAATGTCTAACGGTTGCATTAAAGGGACTCTATCAATCAAGACTAACTTTTTAGAGCTTTTACGATGTACTATAACGTTCACTCCTCAATATAAATGACCCCAAAAGGGTATTTTGATCCATTCACACATTTCTGAGTATTCCTCTAAAACCCAGCTCTTTGAGCACCAGCCCCTCCCAACCCACGAAAACGAGGGTTCTCACATCGTGACATCACAAAGTGAGGAACAGCCCCTTCCAGGAAGAGTCTGTGCAGCCAGCACCGCCCCCAGGCTAACGCGCACACACACACACACACACACACACCAGCCAAAAACACTTTTATTTTATAAGCACACTATGCAGATCCATCTTTACAAAAGTTTGGATGTTGTTTGTTTTCGTGGGCAAAACGCAGACACGCTGCAGAGGCCGACTCTAGGTCATGAAATGGGCGGCGCCCCCACGGAGCGAAAGGCGGAGCCTCAGAGATTGAGTGAAACACCACAAAAAGAAGTAGAAAAGACTAAACATTACAACTTTCATCAGAGTGGATGTTCAACCACCATTCTGGATTGATTAGCAGGAACAGCTGCTTCCCGTTTTTTTTTCCTGTCCTCATGGTGCCAACTTTGCTTCTGCATTTGGAGTTTGTGTAGTCCGGTAAACATTTATCAGCAGAGATGCCTAGAGGATCCAAAAATAACTCAACGTAAAATAATGAAAAAACAGGTGGTGAAGTAATGCAGTTGAAACATCTCACTGATTGTTTAAAAAAAATGAAGAGTAAACAGAGAAATAATCAACAATCGTAAGGTATTTCAGGAAATTACGGCCCCACTCTGATGAAATGGTTTTTGGTGTTATTAACATGTTCTTGTGGTATTTTTTTCATGATGGAGGACATATATAAAGAACATTAAACTCAAAATAACATTTCTGAGTGTTTCTTCATTCAGATAGTTGTGTATCAGGAGCAGACGAAAATGCAGCTGGAAAAGGAGTTTATTTGTGATGCAGAAAATACAACAGCAAGCTCCGCTCCATTCTGATTAGGGT
The DNA here is from genome assembly GCA_023969325.1 of Oryzias curvinotus. Taxonomy (NCBI): domain Eukaryota; kingdom Metazoa; phylum Chordata; class Actinopteri; order Beloniformes; family Adrianichthyidae; genus Oryzias; species Oryzias curvinotus. The sequence continues at coordinate 18,152,010 of CM043711.1, read as the reverse complement.
CGGCCGATATATTGGTGCCAGTATCGGTATCTGACAATATTTGCAGAATTTGAGTTTATCTGTATCGGTCTGATATAAAAGAAAATCTACCGATATTCTTATGATAGTTTTCAGAAACACTTTCTTTTTAAAATGTATACTTGTTCCTAATAGATTAGGAAGCTGATGTTTACAGTCATTGTCAGTAATTGACTGTTTTCAGGTAAATGTTATTTTTTGATAGAGATACATGTTCTTCCTATAGATCCCTGGCAATGGGGAGCTTATGGTTTACAGTTATGTCCTAGTATTCTATAAATGGTCTGAATTCTTTCAGATATTTTTATATGAAAGTTTTAAAGTGAAACTTATTCCTACGAGATCCTTTGCTGTATGTTAAAAGGTCAAGTACAATGTGAACGTCCAGTAAAAGAAAAGTTATGCATTTCTAATAAAGAAACATAAAGGAAATCTGAACTTTATGTTGCTGTAGACGCTTAAGTATCAGTGTCTGCAAATATTGGCTTTTGGCCGCAGTTGCAGGGGAAATATCGGCCCATCCCAAATTCTGATGAATCTACTTGTAGATGACTAGATTCCTGTACGTCTTCATTTTCCTGGTCTGAGCTGGAATCGTGGTCAAAACTGTACGGCTGGAAAGCTCCAATATTGCTCACAATTTCTGTTGCACTGGTAATGTTAGGTTGGGCTGTAAGCCAGCAGGAGAGAGTGTAAACAGAGGACGGAGAGGGAGTTTAAAGGGAGAAAAATAGAGCATAAGAAATTTACAAAACAGTGCACTTGGAATAGTCTCTGGATCTCCTCTTAGTTAGTTAGAAAGTTATAAGGTCAAAGCTAGTAAACCTGACGGAAATGCCTAATTATGGATTTGATTATTACATTACCATGCAATTATCTACCAACACCTAAAACCAATGTTTGTTTATATAGCCAATAGTGGAAAATAAAGATTATCTACTCAACAAGTAAAGGTACGGGCATGTACTGCTAGGAGTATAGTTTTTAAAAGTTCCTTAGATATAACTGTCAGTACCCACCTGTGCTGTCATGGACGCGCGTGCGTGTGTTCCTTCTTACCGGAGGTGTGGAGTGTCCCCGTCACGCTGTCGGTCAGCATGTTGATCTCCGGGACCGCGTCAGCCACGGGCTTGTCGGGCAGTAAGGGGTTAATTTTCGCCGCCTTGTGTCCGTGTGTTCGGTACGCCTCCACCAGCCGCGCGAGCCCATGATCTGAACACAAACGTGCACTAGATCTTCAGCGAGCGCGCGGATCAGTGGAACTAGACATGAACTTCTTAAGGGGCACGCGGCGCAGCTCTCGCCGTCATTCGCGTTAACCAGCACGCGCTGCTAGCGGCTCCATGCTGTCACTTAACCCTTCACTGACCTTGGTTGAGCGCGGAGAGGCGCTCGCGGAGCGGCTCCAAGTCCCCGCCGGTCCGCTTCGGCCGGTATCCGTACACCCCCCTCTCGGTGTGATAAGCGCAGGCGAAAGCGTTTCGAGCCACGCGCGGGGGTAATCTGCTCAGCGAGGCTTTCAGGAGAAGCACGGCGGACATGTTGGAGCTGCAAACCCTTTAATCTCGCATGTGACCGCGGGAGTGAGCAGCCGAGGACGGCGGCCATACTGCCGTTGGGGGCGGGGCGTGGAGGGAGGAATTGCCGCATCGACAGCTGATTGGTTGACGCTTTTGAGAGCTCAATAACAAGAACGGGCCTTCCAAGAAATGTTATTTATTTTAACTAATTCATATCCAATAACAAAACCCGGTGAGTTTTTTTTTCTTCTGGTGGTTGTGACGGTTTTTTAGAAGAGACAGAAACTTTTGTCTGATTTGTTGTCACTAACTGGTGGATGTATGTCGCAGTTAAATTCAGCAAATTAATTTGTTTTATTAGAATGTTTTTAAAATCATTATGGGCAATAAATTATTTTTCATGGTGCCAAATTTGTAGAGGTTATGACATAAAACTTAACATTTTCTCTTCTAATGCCACTATTTATTTTTATGTTGCCATTGAGTCTCATGTAGAGATTTAGTTTTACTCCACATGCTAATAAGCGGGTACCAGTTGGATGAAGAACAGCATTCCATCCCACATCAGGGTGTGATCAGTGGGAGGAAGGGATGCCACAGTGCTGCGTCAGAGTACCGTATGTTTTTTTATAATGATAGAGGATGAGCGGATAGAGATGTAAATGCAAATAGGAGATCTGGTCAAATATGAACTCCAGGGACTCCTCAAACCACACTTTCTATTTTGCAGCACTTGCTGTTTGGTGGGTTCAGGTGTCTCTACTTTCCAACTGGCTGAACTCACCTGATGGCGTTTGTAGGGGTTAATTTGGGATGTTTCGTTCACACTGAATTCAACAAAGTACACCAAAAGCAAATAAGGATTTTTTTTTTTTGGTAAAAGTTTATGCCAACATTTCTATCATTATTATTGGGAGGGAACGGTTTAGCTTGGTATGAACTCTTGGGAAGTCTTACAGTCACTATAGTTGGAAATGTGCTCCTTTGAACGGAACTGGAAAGGCTTCCAAGATCATCTGCAGTCCTCAGCACACAGATTATCCCTGCGGCATCCAAAACATTTCCATAGATTTTCAAAAATGATGTTCACTTTCCTATTGTTCTTATAGCCTAAGATCATTTTATTTCTTTGTGCTTAACATTTTACCTTCATTTATCCCTTCATTATTGCAGAAGCAAACCAGGCCCATAAGGTGATGCTGTGACTCCAGTGCTGAAGTTTGGATGGTTTTCCACAGAAAAGATCAATGATATTCTGCCTTTCTTTAACCATTCCCAATGACTTGCTTCCAGCTTTTAAGTACATGATGCAACCCCCCCCCCCACACACACTAAAATAAAAGAAATTTCTGCATTATTATGTAATGCACAGTAGTTCACATCCTGATCACTTACCAAATTCATATAAATATGTTCTAATCTCAACAAAGAAAACGTTTCAAAATATCTCCGATACGACTCTTCCTGCAACATCTGCTCTGTTTCACACAGATGTGTCTGCAGTTAATCCAGCGTTCTATTGTTTTATGCTGCATTTAAAGTTATTTATAAAGTGTATGAATTATTGAGAGTTTGCAAATTATGTTAACTGCAAATACAGAAAAAAATAATTTATTTGTAATTGAGGTGAATTATTTTGTAAAAAGTTCAACTTGAGGGCAGGAATTGAGTCTAAATGTATAAAAACCACATGGAAAGGACCTCATTTAACTCTTCACCAACATACCCACGTTGAACCATATCAATCTTTAAAGTAATAATTTATTTCCCTCCATGTTTGTATTGACAGGCTCTAATTTTGAAAGTTTTTTTGAAAAATAAAAACTAGTTACTGGCAATTCAGAACCTTCAAGATGTTTTTTTTTAAAGACTGTATTTCAAAAAGACACCAAAGACACACAGGGGGTGGGGGTGGGGTCTGTAAATCGTGTTTACAACACTGGACAAGCACAAACGCACAACAACACAATTTATTTTAGGGGAAATGGTTTAATTTGGAGACAGAGGCAAAAGAAAGGAATAAACCACACACGCCACACAAACATTGACCAAAAAGAACACAGCCATTTAGCTACACACTTATGGGAGGAGAAAAAAAAAAAAAACAACAGAAAACCTCAAACTGAGAAATTTTAAAAATAAAAAGGGAACAAGGCTCAAACTAAATTAACCTTAACACTAAGACAATTTTCCACACAGGTTGTAAAGATTCATGACCATTTAAATCAAGTGGAGAGCACAAATACCAACATGAAACTTACCACAATTTAGAGGATCCCAACCCTCCCCGAAACTGATCAACTAAGTAAGGAACACGTAGAGATCCAACGGAAATTCAAATCAAAATCAGGCATCTTTTAGAGGCAAAAGAAAAAAGCAAAAGAAAAAAGCTGATGCCAACAACAAGCTACAGCAAAGAACTACTGAAGGCAAGGCCTCACGGAGAGGACTACATATTTCTAAACCTCTTTTTGTGTTCGTTTTCCTTTCGTTTTGGATATAAAAAGCTTCACTGGTACAAAATACATATGAACAACCCAAGTTGTAGAAATCTGAGAGCCTGTGTGTATGTTTTTATTCTAACTCCACCCAGACTAAAACAGAAATTGTAGGCTATGTAGAATACAGATCACATCAAGATGCACTCACTTTGGCTTTCCTTAAGACAAAACATCTACTTAATTATTGGTGAAACATAAAAACAAAAGTCCTACTGATTATCAGACAAGAAAATGAAGTCTTTTTTTTTTTTAAGTTCAGATCAAGACAATATCTAGAGATGCAAAGCTACCACACTGTCAAAAATAGCACTTCAGAGTGTGAGGAACTACACAAAGTGATTGTTAGAGCGGATTGTGATGGAAGCCCCTGAAGTGAGTGCGCCTTCCTGCCAGGACTGTACATTGTGCTTTTATTTTTCTTGGTTTCAACCTCACCATGAGTCGTTTTCATTTACACCTGCAATTGTGTTGGCACCCCACCCCACAAGATCGTCACGGGACACCCATAATTTGGTTAAAAAAAAAACAAAAACAGAAAAGTTACAGTACACGCGTGTGCACTCACTAAGAGAGACATTTAACCTTCAAATATATAGGGAAGTTTATTGTTTATCTACAAGTATTTTTAAAACCAACTGTTCAAATGGAGTACATCACATTACACATTTACCAATAACTCAACACAAATTAGGGGGAGAAAGGGGACATTAGCAGTTGACAAGAGCTTTCATGACATTGGCATATACAGACCCAAAAAAATTAAGAAAAATGTAAGGAAAAAAAAAAATTACTGCAGCAATCTCTAAACAAAGGCCTAATAAGAATGTGTAGGCAGTTTCTAGACGTATATATTTATATATATGGCACTTTGAATATTGTATTGCATTTTGATAGAAAAAACACTGTAAAAAGCACATGCCCACATTAAAAGAGAAATCTTGTGGTACCTTGAAAAGTCCGGGATCAAAACCACGCACGCCACAATCCGCAAATGATTCGCTCCCACAAATTGTGCTTAACTCTTTACAAAACTAATATTTTCCTCCAGTAATGTTTCAAATTTGGTACCTTTATTTATTTTTTTTTTTTCCAAACTATGGATTTTAAGAGAACAGCACAAATAAAAAGATGAATATGGGTGTAAAACTGCAAAAATTGGTTTAATTGTATGAGAATGGCTTCACACACAAACAAAAAACTAGAAAACACATACACCCTGAGTTTACAACTCTTTAGCGCCACCAGGTGAGCAGTTTCTAGGAACCCTTGGTTGTGGGTGAAGTGGGTATTTTAACAGGGTCGTCACACAAACAAGTCGCATGGTGGAGAAAATGCCACCCTGATAAAAAACGTGTAAACTTTTGTGCTGAATAATGGAATGTACTCGTAAACCAACACAACTGTGGTGGATTTAGTCATTTCGATGTGATGTGTACAATTGACGCAGGAAGTCACTTCAAGAAAAATAAAAGAAAGCCTTAAAAAGAAAAGCAAATGTGTGTGAAAGACATGCAGACCTACAGTGTGTGATCTCTTCTTCAGGGGCTCCCACAATTGCAACCACTGCGAGTGTTTGTGTTGCTGCATGTGCATTTCTATCTATGTGAAAGAAAGAAATTGTTACATCCCAAAAACAAACCAAACACACAGACAAAATAAAAACAGAATTTGACACATGAGCACTTCAATGACAGAGTTCTAGCATCTACAGGATTCACAATGTAAATCGTCTTTCATCATGAGGCAACCAACCCAAAGTGAGCCGTTTTAAATTAGTCACAGAAAGTTAACGCGTACCATAGAAGCTAAATACTTCTTTAACACAGGAAAATCACTTGCATCCAAAAATGGGATCTTTTGTGGGTTTTTTTTTGATCAAAAGTCAAAATTTGAACCAAAAAAAAACAAAAAAATCATGGTAGAGGATTGTTTTCAATTGTTTAAGTTATTTTGAAATTAAACAGCTTGAGACCTCTCTAAAAATGTCATAAACTAAAGACCCCCCCGCCCCCTTTCCCAACATAGATGACGTTACAACATAAAGTCTACAAAAAAACCCAAAGTTGTGCCTGGGTTCTGTTAGTTAAACCTCTATAGATTCAATGATATAAAATATAGGTAATCTAAATGTGCATTTAAACCACAGATTGTCTATTTGTGAATCAGTTCTAAAAAAGTTGACTCATGTAGGTAAACATTTCTCTTCAAAGAGGAAATGTACCTTTTATTGTGCCATCAGTCTAAAAGGAAAAATGAGGAAACACACTGGAGAATTTTGCAATTTGTAAAAAAAAAAAAGAAATGTAAAGAAAAAATACTGGTTTTAGTCTTCACATAGCCCACGTAATGTAGAGATCAACACAGATCACTGAGAGGGATTTTCCTGGTCACTTTGAAAAATGTTGGAAAGTGGTCTGTCTTTTTTTTTTCTCTTTTTCCTTTTTTCTTTTTAAAGAAGCCAACATATTGCTAATGGCACCAAATAGCACAGCTGTGTGCCAATCCCTGTATTTAACTTTCAAGTGAAACTTTACTGAGAGAGGTAAAAAGAAAAACATTAAAACAAAAGAACAAAGCTAAATTAAAAATAAGAAATTCCACAGGTTCTTAAAACACTTGCAAAACAAAACAGAAAAAGCTCTCTTAAATGAATTCCAAGCAGTTTTCACATTGATTGCTTGACCTCTGCGCCCGTCACATTTCCTCACAAAAAGCAAAAAACAAGAAAACGAATGAATTTACATGCAGAAAAATCAGGTCGAGCTAAGGTCAGGGTCAGTGGGTGGCCAGGTATTGGTCAGGCGAGCTTAGAGAGACATCACAGACAATGGTGGGATGATGAGGCCGGGAAGGGGGGGAGTTGGCTTGGCTTTTAACATCATGAAGACATGCTAGGCTAATGATGAGCAAACAGGCATGGAGATTTGTTCTAAAAAAGCAAAAAAAAGAAAAAGAAAAGAGGAACAAAAACACGAAGAGAGGAGAGACAGAACAAAGAGAAGAGAAAGTTAGGGGTACGGCACAAGAATCGTTTAGCCATGAGGCACAAAAAACAAAACAAAAGTAACACTAGTCACCACACAGAGTAAAGACAAGAGTCAACACCCCCCCCCCCCCCTCTTCCGATTCACAAAAACAATACACAGATTTAAGGAAGTGACACCACCAGGACATATGGCAGACTGACATGCACATACTGTACACTTGGCACCCAAAGAGATCCATCTAAAGCCAGCCCTTTGTGGGAGACTTGGATGGATGGAATGACTGGATGTTAACAGAGGAAGGGAGGCAGCCTAGCTCAACACAACTTGGATAATAGAGTGAGCGATGGGGGGGGCAGAGGAGAGGTAAGGCGATGAAAGACTGAACACTCCAAGACTGCAACATTTTCACATTAACGATCAACAAATGACGGACAACGTAAAAAGCCAAATGCAGGTTGAAGTTCTGGGCTTTGGGGTCAACGCCACTTTAGACCTTTAAATACAACTGATGCTGAATCAACCTGTCTCGTTTGACCTGAAGGCAATGAAGCGGCAAACCGGATGCTCTCTACTAAATACAAGACACAAGTACCTTCAGCGAACACTGACTCCAGTGATAGTCATAAATAATCATATACATTAAAATATTTTCTCAGACTCAAAGTACATGACAAAACTGCAAGAATGAAATACAGCAAAATGCAGAAGGATCATTGCAAACTTTTTTCACCTCTTTTTTTAATTTTTATTTAATTTAATTTTTTTGTGTGTGGAAAAGGGTAAGTGTCCCTCCTGGGGTGGGCTGTTTTCCTTTACCCCACTTAAGTCTCTGCTGTGGTGACCTTGGCTGGAGGGTGAACTTACCCTAGCAGTGCTAGCATTAGAGCTGGGAAGGGGAAGACCCCTGGTGAAGATCAGTAGGGTTTGCTGTCGTTCTTGGAGCGTTTCAGCTGAACCTTCAACCTCTTCATGCCGATCTGGAAGCCATTCATGGCCTGGATGGCAGCCTGCGCAGACACAGGATTGTCGTAGCTGACGAACCCTGAGAACGGAGGCAAAAGCGTGTGTTACGCACAGAAACCGTGACTGACACTCAGAAACAACAAGCATCAAATCCCGAGGAAATCAGAGTAGAAAAAATGTTTGTATTATATTTTTCAGACTTTAAAAATCAACTTAATTCAGTTTCTACAAATATTTGAGAAAACCTTCATCCCAATTAGCAGACTATTTGAATTAAAGCCATTCTTTACATATGAAAGACAACTTCAAGACATGGAAATAGAAGTCCAGGAAAGTTCCAAAATGTGGCAAAAATTAGTGTCTTTCCAGATAAAATGGTCCGTTCTTGTTCACTTATTTTGTTAAATAAAAGATCTTTTGTCACTTTGAGGCATCAATGCGCATGGGCTATGCACATTTCTGTAACAGAAAGACTTGAGTCTACTGAATGCAGACTTTTCTAAATGCCGTGATAATATACATCTGCAATGGCTTAGAAATTTGCTGAGCTCCTCACCAAAGCACTTGCTCAGATTGGTCTGTTTGTCAATGAAGACTTTGGCAGAGACCACATTTCCAAAAGGCATGAACATCTGCAGAAGGTCTTGGTCCCCGAACTCCTGCGGCAGGTGGTAGATGAAGAGATTGGCGCCCTCTGGCCCTACTCCATTTGTGAAGAGAACCAGGGGCTTAAGTTACAAACGGGCTTGGACTCACAAATCCAACATGCTGGTAAAAGTCATCGGACATTTATGAGCTGGGTGTGTGTGTGTGTGTGTGTGTGTGTGTGTGCTAGGCATCTGCTCACCTTCTTTCTGGCTGCCAGCTATGCTCTGCTGTATGAGAGTCTGGCTGTAAAGTGAGGGCAGGGCAGAGGCGGTGTACTGCTGCATCCCTGAGTAGGCCTGCGTCAGAGCGTCCATGGAGCTGGCAGCTGACCCGTTAGCCATTGAGGCTCCCAAGCCACCGTTCATAGCCCCCATACCTGTAGTGCCAAAAGAGCTTTCTGGTCAAGATTTGGGAACCTCTAGAAACTGTGGCGCTTAATAGAATAAAGAACGGGAGATTTTTTAAAATCTTTTATATCACTTGCTGTCGCTCACAGCACACCCATAGAAAAAAAAATGACCTATGACCTTAATATTTCATGCAGCTCAACTGCGTGCGCCGTACAGATTTACCCTGTATTTAACCACAGGGCAGTTGTGACTAAGGCTGTAATCCATAAAAAAAAAAAATACAATAAAATAAACATTTTTCAGTTTCCAAACCAATTGTTTTTTGGAAAGCTCACATGACAACAAACACGGAAATATTACAGCCTTTAGACTAATAAAAAGGGGTTTTAAATCGACACTTTAACCCTTGTGCTATCCTAGGCACTTTATCATTGGGAGTTGGGTCATCTAGACCCACAAGACCACTGAACCTTTTTTCTTCAATGATTTGTGATCTTCACTGGTGTCCATGGATTACATGAAATCCTCTCCACCTTTATCCACCTTTGTCATGGTAGGGAGAACACGTCAATGTAAGGGTGGGGGTCATAGGATAGCACAAGGGTTAAAAGTACGATGTCTGTAATGTTGCTTCTGCTTTATGAAATTGTAAATGTTACTGACTTCTTCGAGGGCGTTGTTGCATTTCAATTAAGGGTCTGAATTACAGCCAACTAGAAAAAGCTTTTTTCTTACCACTGACGCTGCTGGTTAGAGCATTAAGGTTGTTGAGGCCCACAGAGTTCCCAGTTAGACCCTGTAGTGTACCGAGAGATGCCAGAGTGTTCATGGCAGCGCTGGACCCTGCTGTTGAGCCAGCTGCCAAAAAACAAGGCAATTCATCAATTCTACTTAAAAAAAATTTTTTTTAAAGTGAAGTTGCCAAAAACTTGTAATATTCTCTGTATGGCTGATTTCATTAAAAAAAAAAGTGTCATTTAATATACAAGAGGAAACCAGACAAAAACACAATCACCCAGTTCACCCAAAGATAAAGAAGGGAGAGAACAAAACACACACCTGGACTGGCCAAAGCCCCGAGGGCTCCACTGTTTGTTGAGAGTGCACTGGTTGATGCGGGGCTGGCAGAACTCTGTGCTGCAGCTGCAGCTGCAGCCAGCGTCGCCAAGTTCTGCAGCTGAAGAGGATTCACCCCCGCTGAGAGTGCAAAGAAACAGAAGTCATAATCAGCCACGTTTATGCTTATGTTCTCAGATAAATCCTGTTCGGGAAAACCTGTGTGTTTATTGCGTCAATTTGAATTTCACTTTAGGAACAGAAACCGTTTTCTTTTGTCAATGATGGCTGTGCTTTGGGCAATGTGAGAAATGTATATTATCCTAACATTTCAGCACAATCCAAAAACAAAACAAAGGGCAGAAAAATAACTGCATCCTATTCATGGCGGCCTCAAACCCCTTCACATTTAAAGGAGGATTCTGACACATAGAACTGACTGCTTTGTTGATAAACCAGCAGACATTTTTGCATTACTGTACAAAAATCACAGCGTTGCTAGCTTGAGAAGTACATGTTTTCATATTGACCAAACTGTGGTTTCACATAGAGGCTAAACGCTCACCTCCTAGCCTCTGTATGCCATTGAAACTGCCTTGGTTACTGGTGGAAGTAGCCTGCTGGAGCAACTGTTGACAACAATAAAAGAAAAGCAGGGTTAAAAAAAAAAAAAAGGCCAAAAGGAAAAAACAGCCTACTTAGAATCTAAATTAAAGATACATGTTTTTATTGATTACAGGTCATCAGGGCAAAGGAAAAATCTTTTTTTTAACCTTTAAAAAGATCTACTTTGTGTTGAACAACAAATCTATTTACCTTTAAACAAAAATGAATTCTACTGCATAAATAAGCTTTTTTGTCTTTATATCAGACAAAGCGCTCATTTGTTCTTGTTTAAGTCACATGAACCTTTGGTCAGAATTAGAAGACCCACATTCAAGTCACAGGTTTGTTTTAGTCTGAGCTGAGAAAACCAGTTCATAGTTTAGGCTGAAGTTAAAGAAAAAGATAAATATCTTTTAAAAACAAACCATAAATAATGAAGGCTTCGCAGCTTTTGCAGCTGTTTCATGGTTTATAGAAAGTGGCTGTGAGCCACATGGGGATACAGGTGTAATCACACGGTCCATTTGAGCAATACTTACAGCCAGATACTGTGGCGTGAGAGTCCCCAGCCCAGCCAGGTTTCCCCATGTTGAGGCATTGTTAAGCTGCTGAATCTGTTGCACCAGCTGCTGCTGCAAGCGCCGCTGCTCCTTATCCCTCTGTGTGTCGGCAAACTTCACTACCAAAGGGGAGGAACAACCCTGGAGCACGGAAGACGAAAAAAAAAAAAAAAAACACACAAAAAAAACATACAGATGAAACCACTTCCACCACACTAACATTAATTAAGGGTTTGGTTTTTCCAAGGTATTTTTGAAGTAAAAAAGGAAGGAGGAGGGGGCATCTTTGCAAGACAGTTTGTATTCATAGCAAATCTATGACATTGAGGACAACTGCCATGCAGAGCAGAGCCAGGCCACATTCCAAGAGAGCTATGGGAAGATGGCGCAGAAACAGTCCTTTCAGCGCTCTGCCGAGCTGAACTTTGTTTACAGAAAGCACAGAACAGATGAACATTTAGAAACGGACACTCTAACAAGAGAATGTCAGTAGACAATAAGGGGAAAAATGCAATACAATACACACAACCTTGCAAACAGACATCACATATTGTTCAGAGACGCATGGACAAGGCATGCGGTGCCCAAGTCTTCCAGTTAAAAGCCAGACAAGGACCAGGCTAGATTGGGCAAATGGCTTTTGGATCAGCACCACCTCCCATTGCGTCTTAAATATTAGGGAGGATGTGATATGGGGAGAATAGGTGGATCCCCCCCGCTGTGGGGCCCACATTTACTCTTGTAAAAAGTGTTTAGTTTGGTTGAGCTCTCTAATTAGATTTGGTCTGATGCTTCACTGGGAGCCTCTGACCTAGCTGTTCAATTATTGCTGCTCTACTTGCAGAAAGAATCCACTGGTTATCTGGGACTACAGCCCCAGTTTTTCAACAAATCTAATGGGATGGCAGCAGTAGCCTCAATTTATTTTTGTTAGCCTATATTTTAAGCTGTGGCTCTGTTTCCTTGTGTTTCAAAAGATAGACCGACTCACAAAGAGAATCGTGCTACTTTCATCAAATAATACACTTAAATAAAGTCTTGGGTCATGTCAGCTCAGGGTGTGAGATCTGAAATATTAAAAACAGTTGGCAAATAGATTTAGTTCTGTACATGACCGAAACTCGGCAGAATTGATGCCATCGTGTTTGTCATCTTTTCAACACAAGGGGGCAGCAAAATGTATGAGTGGGGGGGAAAAGGGGAAATGAGAAATAGGTGCTAAGGGGTACAGTACCTCCATAGTTTGAGAGTGATGCATGGTTTTGATTGCATTCTGTGCCATTGCTCTGGTAGCAAATGTGACAAACGCACAGCCTGTAGGGGAGGGAGGGAGGGACAATAGGAGAGGGGAGGGGGGAGAGGGAGGGGACAAGAAGAAACAAAACAAGACAAAAAAAGGATTGGACAACTCGTTATGAATCCCCAAAAAAAGGACATTACAGTACAGAGAATGCCAACTCCAAGCACACAGAACCACCCTTACTGGTTAGCACATTGAGAAAGAACACAACGAGGAGAACATTAACACGTGTCACATAAGCGCAATGATCGACGCAATAACTCGCAGCCAAGAGAGGCTTGACAAGGTGATGTCATGGAGAAACACTCAACATGATTATATACACATAAAAATGCAGACACCTACACACAGATCAGCTAAATAAATAAGCCCTGCCAACATCCAAGACTAGAGAAGCCCATTTTCTTCTTTAATTGTAGGAACATCGTGTACAGAAGAACCAAAAATTAAGGCTCAACTGGCTCATTAGGGGAGGATACTGCATTCCAGCACTCAGTGCTAACTTGTGCTTTATGCAGAAGAATCAGGGACCGGCTAATTTCAGCCTTTTGCAGTTTGTGATGGAGGAGGTGGTACAGGAGGAGCAGAGCCCGGTCGCCTGCCAGCTGAGCCTACGAACACCAGCAGCTAGCAGTTGCCAAGGCGACAGCCGACTGAGTCGCACAGCGAGTGCAGCGGCCCTTCACTTTGAGATGTGGGGGGATGAATGGCACAGTTATAAAAGGGACACACTATGGGGATGAAAAAGGTGCTACTGATGGTAAACGGCGAAGCACTTGGGAGGGGGTGGTGGGTCCAACCCTTTATGACCCACCGCCGTGCAGGAGCGCACGCTTTGACAGGCTGTACGGGCTGATTTCTACATTCATACATCCCACTTCTGCTGACATACCAACTACCTAGGTAACAAAGAGGGATATAACAAAACAGATAAATGTGTATAATCTATATGAAAAAAATTACAGCAATGTAATTTTAAGAGATATATCCTAATGTTAAATGTTTTTTTCTTGTTACTGACCAAAATAAAAGACTTTCATCAAAAACACCACTTTTAAAAAACAGTGGAACCCAATTTCTGAGTTGCCTGGATAACAAATGTATTTCTATAACAGTTTTATTTCTATAAAGTGCTGCAAAAATGTGGTCAAAAGAAGGCATCACATTTCAGGTGCAGTTATGGGATGTCATGCTGGAACATGATCACTAGATCTACAAACACTGTAACTACACGTTTTTGTGTGTGTGGTTTTTCCCTCAGATGTGTGCAGACCTTCTTGTGTAAATGACTGCCTTCTGCTAAATATATGACAAAAATGCAACTCTTCCAGTTTTCATCCAGTTCCAGTTTCATGTCAAAGGAATCCTCTCGCTCTCCTAAAAGGCTGCAGACTGAGTCTTAAAAATAAATATGTGGACAGGAGCCATAAAGGGTTCAATCGAGTAAGGAGGGACTTGTATGAATACTTTATGAGAATGTCTTCTCCTCTGGTCTGAAAGTGGTGGTTTTGAGGCCAGTGACGGGAGTAGTTTGAAGCTAAAAGCACACCTACCTCTGCTCTGACCGTCTGGCCCCCGGAGAATTCGGCACTCTTCGATCTGTCCAAAGGACGAGAACATCATTCTGACCTCGTTCTCGCCGTACTTCTTTGAGACCATTCCAATAAAGAGTTTTCTGTCTTCCACCGCTGCAGGAAAAGAGAAAACTGTCACAAATTAAAGAAAATTAGGCACCCTACTACATCCTCGTACTTCAACAATTCTTATTAACTCCTAAATTCTCAGGAACATTTTTATTTGCAATGTTCTTGTTTTCACATGCGTCTTTAACTTTAAAAATGTTCTTTCAATAACATTAATGTTACATTGTATTTTACAAAACTGAATTTCTGCCGTAATTTTGCTTTAAAGTCCTACCTTTTTCAAATACTTAAACAATTCTCTAAATAAAACATTTATTTTTCCTTATTCCCAAACTCTAATTCAGAAACACATACCGGTGGTTTTCTCACTATCAGCAGGTTTCATCTGAATAGGGTGATGCATCTGAGGAAGAAAATAAACAAGCATGAATAATAGTTTATACTATATCTAAACGTGGTGGAAATGCTTATCACAAGTGCTTTGATAGACAAACTGTTGCATTTTCCAGCAATCATCCCGTTTTATTTTCCACCTGCAGGACCAGCAGCCTTTTCTGCTGCCAGATGCAGGGGGTGGTGGGGGGCATATGAGAGCTGGTGGCAGGGAGCAAACTCCATGGTCTCCCATTTCACTTTCAGCAGAAGTGTAGACATCCATTTGAACTTATTGATTTTGCTTTACAACACCCATCATTTCCTCAGTGATTATTTAGCAACAAGATAAACAGACGTGCTGCATTGCCAGCGCTTTTAAATGCCCTGTAAAGTTGAAATGATGCCATTTCGCCCTCCAACTGATCAGAAAGAAGCCTTCTCCGGATTTTACTAGAATAAACATGCAGCTCCTTCTTGAGCATGTTCCACTAAAAACTGAAAAGCTGCTTGATCTGACATTGTGGGATAATAAACGAAACCTAAACAGAAGTAGAAAAAAAATGATTTCGAATTAAATTTTGAATCCGTGTGGACCAAAAAGAGAAAATGTAGTCAAACACCAGAACAGTGCACGCCTGAAAAGTGTTTTCTGAGGGCATGAAAGAGAAAAATAGACAGATGGCCCTCTCAGTGTGTGGACTGGCTGGCATTGGTGACCAAGAAAAGGAAGGTACAGAAGGAGAGAAAACTGAAAGAGAAACAAGCTTTTTCCCCTAGCATGCAAGGCAGTCACCTGCAATGAATGCCAGAAACAGTGGGAAGAGGATAGGGATTTAGGCAGTGAGGTGCTGAACCACACTTAATTTGAAATGTCTGGTTGACAGATCGTCTAGTAAAGAGAGCTTGAATTGTATAGCCAACCTGATAGGCTCATTCATCAATTCAGTTCAATATTTACCTGTAACCTCAGCGACAGCAACTCCTCTTAAACTAGACTTGGATGTCGTTTTAATCCCCAGTGGAGGTTTTTATTGACTAAAGAGTCAACTAGAGTGATTTACAGGCATAGCAGACATTGGGGATTAAACAAGCTACTGCCTTTATTATAGCCGAGTGCCTGATTTGAAAGATAGCCGCCTCAAGAGACTTCAAACTCGCCTTTAAAAATTTGTTTTTGGAAAAAAAAAAATTAAAATATATACACATATATATATGAAGAAACTACAAATCCAAGCATTAAAAACAGCAACCAGGTAATGGGTTTCAGTACAATAAACAATTACAAGTTTCTTCACATTAAATATAAAATTTTAAGTGTTATATTTCCTTTTTTCCCTATCCATAAAACTATAATGTTATTCTGCTAAGTTGCGTGCAGCACTTTGATTCGGCACCAGGCTGCTCCCTCTCACTCAAACGCCTCTTTCAACACGCCACACTTTGGATGAATATGAAAATGCTGCACAGGAGAGGCATGCTCGGGGAGAGCTGTTGCTGCCAAGTACATTTAATACACTTCTCTAAAAAGCTTTGCCAAACAGTTTTAATTTAAAAAAAAAAACTAAAAAAACAACAACAAAAACACTAATGTACTGTTCTCTTTAAGAAAGATGCTTCAAAATTTGACCAAAAAAAAGTCGGTAGGATTGGTTCATAAAGGTAATGATCTTCATGAGACGATGATCCAAATCTAGACAAAGTGTTATGGGAGACGTAAAATATCAGAAAAGGAACAGGGATTGGAAATAAGGGATTTTCTAAAATTAGGGATTATGTTGTGTTAGAAAAGAAACCAAAATATTGTTGATTTAGCGTGGTAAATATTCAACTGCATTCCGTTAATTGTTGGGTCAGCTTAGCAAAATTTAATTTAGACCCTTTCCTCTGGTTTTTGTGATAATGGAAGCCAAGGAATATCACGAGCCAGGCAGAAGCTCAGTAAACCCAGAGCTCAGTATTGGCTAGTCTGCATGGTAGTTGCAGGGGGGCTCATGTAGCTAAAAGCAGCCCATGCTGTGCTTACTCACCCCACTTAAGGTCTTTATGTTGTGCAGTGCATTCTGGGCCTCCAGTGCAGCTTTTCTTGTATAAAAAGTTACAAAACAGCATCCTGCAGAATCAGAGAACAGGGACAAACAGAAGGAAGGGAGAAGGAAACAAAACATTAAAACACTGAACAGAGACATTTAATGCAGCCCCCACCCCAACGGCCATTATAAAACAAAATGGATGCAGGAGTGAATGAAAATATAGTCTTCCCCCCTATATGTGAGAAACATGCAACGAGGTACTCTTGGCACCAACCATGTAGTTTACAGCTAAGACACGGAGTAATGAGATTTCAGGATGTGACAAAGCCAGAGATGAGCATGTGGCTAGAAATGTGTCAATAGACACTAAAGGCGTCAACGCGTCCCAGCACTCTGTACATTTAACAGAATATCACCAGATTACATAGGAATTGGAAAACACATTTATACATATGGCACGATAACGGCACAAAGGAGACAAAAGGGAGAGAAGGAGGAGACCGGGGAGACGATGGGGGAGGGGGATACAAGAACTAAAGAGCGAGGCGGAAAGAAAGCCTCTCATCCTTCCGTCCCCAGCAGACCGCCAATGGCGTTCAGGCCTGTCAGTTTCACTGGGTTGGGGAAGTGGAGCACTGCAGAGTCTCTGACCTATATAGTCTGTATTCTTCTGTTACTGGCACTCCCACGCTGAGGGGAGGGAGGCTGAACTCTAATGTGCATCAAGCTGCACTCTTCTCTGCTGCTTAAGCCCGGACCACGGTTTAGCAGAGCTAAATAAACACCCAGAGAGGCGTGATAATCAGATATTTTTCATGGCCTAAAAAAGCAACAACAAATCCGATGTTTCCTGCGTAATTTGGTGGAAAAGTAAGTGAATTGGCAACAATTTTAACAAACCCAGGAACAAAATAATGCAAAACTAAAAAAAAAACACATCACCAAACCATTAAGTGTTTAAAATAAAAAAACTCAATCTGATCTAAAGAAGCTGCAAAAGTGATGAAATGGTTTCAACATAACCTAAGCTCACTACAGACAGCTCGCATCAAGCCTGATTTTTATCCGAATACATTAACATCAAATTAACGTGTCAATAGGCCATCACAGCTAAGAAAGGGGGGGGCTCCTTATTAAGAAGAGCTTTGATCGCCTCCCCATCCTTAATAAACTTCAGTGTTAAGGGCATATTCACATACAAATGATTTTTTTTTTCTAAATTCTGCTTTGAACACCTGAATGTTGTACAACCATTTTATTAACAAGCCTTTAAAAAAGCCTTTTAATGGAAATGGATGCATCCAGTTGCATCCGTTTATGCTTGGATGCTCTAAAATTGGGTTCTACCAAAAAAAAACTCAACAGGCTTCAAATAGAGTCTTAAAAAACATATGGTCATAAATGTGGGTCAAATTATGATTAAAAATTAAACAGACTTGTTAAGTTGTTTTTTTTTAATCATTCTTTTCTCTCTATCCTCATAAGTAAAAACTAGCACAGTATAAGGGTCCAGGAATTATCAAATGTTGTTATACCGACTTAACTGAATAATGACACTGCCACTCGGTGTGATTACTGTCCCCCAAAGAGCAGCCATCACTATACTATTAAGTTATCAAAATGCTCCTACCAGCCAATAGCAGCCTAGAGCTGGGGTATTAGCATGGCGGCCCACAGGCCACATCTGGTCCAGGAGCATCGTCTGAGTGACCCAGAGCACGTTCAATTCTAAAAGTAATACAATTTTAATGCATTAAAAAATGAAGCACTACAGTTTTAGCCCATGAATGCAGCAGGTCAGGTAAGTGTACTTCTTAAAAAGTAAAAAACACTTCCCTTTTGGACCCTTCCAAAAAGGAAACTGACAAGTTAAGTATCAACTTAAAAGCAATGCTTTTGCAGCTATAAGAAACCCTCCAACACCAACAACATGGACCCATATCTTAGTGCTCTATTAATTTTTAAATCTGTTTTAACAAACGCCTGTTTTGCAGAGTTCTGCCTGCCATAATTCACATCATTTTAGGACAAATAGCCTCCCTTTAAATGCTGTTTTATAAAAATAAAAACTGCCTGTTTGGCTGTGCAAAGGTTTGAGGTTTGAAATCTGTCCCAACTAAAATTGTGAGAGAACAACGTTGATGCACAACATGTGTGAAGCTATGGTAGCATATGTTCAGCAACCGCAAACATGCGACCTCTAGGTAAATACATTTATCTAAGAACAACATCCATAGTCCACGGCTAGAATTTATTCCACTAATAAAAAATTGGATGCATTTAAGTATCTGTAATATTATATAAACCTAACAAATCATTAATCCTTCTGAAAAATATTTTTAGAGTTTGGAAGCCTTTGGTTTCCACACAAATTCAAGGACAAAGACAAGAACATGAATGCCAATTTGTTTATGTGTTTGTTATTTTTTGTTTTGTCTTTAAAAGAAGTCAGGAAATTAAAAACAGTAAGAGGATGCCCAGTGGTTCTTGATTAGCATCTTGTATCCTCTCTGGTGTAGTTTAGCATTTCAATGTGTGAAAGAAATATATTTCTAATTCTATTTGTCAGAAAGAACAGAATCTGAACTAAAAGGTCAAAAAAGTTCTTGGTTAAAACTTGAAAGATATTAAAGAAATAAGCAGACGCACTCGCTTTTACCTTAAACATTTAAAGACTATGCTAAATTAATCTGGTTTAAAAGGCAGAGATCCATTAAGCCTCAAACTTATATGGTTAGAGAAAAACAGTAACTAATGCTTAAAAAATAAAAATTATACAGATATTGCAACAGTTTATTTTATAGATATTTCCCTGCTAAACATAATCCTATGTCACCCTAACCTCAAAATATGGCTCATGCTAAATCACGTTGATTATTTATCACCCAGTTTGATGAGTTTGATGGGTGAGATTCATGGAGAATCTAGGAACATGCTTCAGAAGTGCATTTTTGGCTACGATAGACAGCAGAGATCTTTAAGCCTCCCAAAATAAATTGATGACAGGCAGCAGTGGATGTGGCATTTCTCCCTAGACAGACACGTGGCTGAAAAGGTTTTGTGTGTTTGCGCTCCAAGGACAGTTTTGTAAGCAAAACTTGAAATAAACCTGGATTTTTCACAAAGCTGCCTCTGAAATAAAGATTTGCTTTGAGTGGATGACTGCCTGTGAGGCAGACGACTAGTGTTCAGCTGTTCACTCAGCACCGTTTTTATTGCAGAACACATACATAAAAATGAACACAGGAAAAAGAAAAGCTGCCAACAGAGCAAGAAGGCCCCCCACCATTCATGGCCCTGAACTCTTGGACCGCCAGCTGCACCTTGAGTTTGTGAGACATGCATCGCAATCTTGGCAACCTCACCATTATGATACACACTGTTCAAGTATTTGGCTCCATAAATGGGGGAGTGATCTGCGATGAAGAATCAGGCTGTAGCAGAAAGCTGTACAACACTTGTGTGTGACGTTGCTCTGCACCATTTTACAGTTTTACAAGATGGTAGTGTGTTTATAAAAGGTCAAAGGTCAAGCAAATATTGTTGCCATCCACTGAAAATTCAGTTCACCTTATTTATTAATAATAAACATTGATTTTTGAAGGTGTAATGTCAGACTTTGCAGCCATTTTGCTATGCCTCTATAGGTCAACTCTAAAAGGATCCCAACTATTTTTGGGGCATGATCGACATGGCTTCTTTGGGTTTTGGATATAAATGCTGAAAAAAAGCGCACAAGTCTCCAATAGACCGAGACCATATTATGAAAGGTTGGAGGTATGTTGAAGGTTCATTGAGTTTTTGTACATGCTGAGGGTCAAAAACTGCTGGAAAACTTAAGGAAGGTCTGAATAAAAAATAAAACCACATGCACCACTAATTGCATAGGCAAGTCTCAATGGGGTTGATGAGACAAAAACCTCAGAGATGACCCGCTATATAGTTTGAACTATATCTGCATTTGAAAGCATTGGAATAATGAAATTACACATTACTTGGTTTCAGAATAAAAACTTACTTTCATTTAGATTAAACTATTTGAATATGCCTTGATTTAGAAAGTTAAAATGCAACATATAAAGGTTTTCTCAAATCCAATGCACAGGGTGGGCATCTCATAAGATTTCAGTATTATCCGGCTTAAACATATCAGCCACGGCTTATCATCAAGCTGCGCAAAAGCTTGATAGCAGTTAAATGTCTGGTCTTTACCGGTCCTTCATATTTTTTTTTTAAATGTTACACAGCTTTGATCTAATCATTGAGCTCTACAGAGGCCCAATAACGGCACACATTAAAGTCATGTGTGATTGGGCAAAGAAACAGGGTGAGGACACTATGGTTCCGGTTCTAGCTTCCTCGTCTCACCCGTCTATATACTTGCCTTTATATTTCTTAGAGTGTCGTTCTAATAAATAAAAAGTACAGCAACAAAGACTGCACCATTAAAAAACACTCAAGCTCATGATCAAATCTAAGCTGAGCCCAGCATTTACCAGCTGTATCATGAGAAATCACAGCACAGGTCTATCTGGACCCCAACCGTACCTTTGCTCTGAGGAGGATTCTGGGCGCGATCACGTAGAATGTTGATCTGGTACACTGCTCCAAAGGGTTCAAAAAGCTCTTTTAACTCTGTTTCTGTCCAGGAGCGTGGAATTTGTCCCACAAACATCTTGATCGCATCTGGGTCCGGCTGGTCCATATGCTCCAGTGACCCATTCATCTTGTTGCTGTTGCCGTTGCTGAGGAAAAACAAAATTGTGGCTTGAATTATGTTTCACAATGGACGATGGAGTAATAAGCAATAAAATATATGATTACTATATACATTTTTAAAAGGTAATCTGAAAGGACATCGTTGATTTAGTTAGATTTAATAACTAACACTGAAGCCATTTGGTATTAGAAATTTCAATGATAGCAACTCTTTGGTCTCCCATTTTAAAAGTGCAACAACAAAATATACAAACATGTATTATCTCATGAAAAAACTACTGTAAATTATCTGGCACGCCTTTTCACCAACCAAACAACTTGAGGTTATTAGTCGGCCATTGCAGAGCAATCCCCTATAAACGCTTTGAAACAGACATCCTCTGGAGTTACTAATCTTCCTGTTCTAAAACAATAACAGCAACACTTTTTCAAAAACAGACCTCTACAATAGGCCAATTGTAAGTAAAGATTGTAATGATGATTTAATCTAATGATTCTCAGTTTACAACAGCTTAAGTAAAATCACAGATAGTTGGATAAAACAAAAAACAAATGACATGTTTAGATATTTATGGTTTAATTATTTGGGACAAATAATTACCACACTTCAAAATAAACAAACCTTTCCTTACTCAAGCAGAGGCACAAACAATTCCTGTTGCAGATAAAAATGTAAAAAAAAAATAATCTAAAACAGCAGTTTACTGGTATTGGGATAGATTTATGTAGCAAAACATGCAGGAATGGCTGTAGTAAAGAGCACAAGACAAATAAAAAAAAAAACAAAAGCCAACAAATTTAAATAAACCTTCAGAAATGTTTACAGACCTTTGCACACGAGACATCCATCTCTTACAAAATGACCCCAGCCGTTCTGCAGAAACACTAAACTCCTTGAGGGACTTAAATGACATGCTAAGTCAAGTTATCTGCTGTTTTACTGAAATTCAATTCTTTAACTAGCAAGAAACACTTTAGTCCTCCCTAAAAGGATTGAATAATTACAAAACCTAAACAAAAAAAAAATGTTATTCCTTAAAAGAAGTACAAGCAGCTTCCTGCCAGTTGCCTGGAACAGAAACTGAAAAAAGCCCTGAAGATCTGGAGTCACTGAGCAGGCAGAGACTTGGTGTGGTATCTCCTCCTCAGGCGCTTTGGCGATGGTACAGAGAGTAACCTACGGCTGCTTCACCACAGCAGGGGCACAATCACATATTGTTCGCCCATGCTGGAGAACACTATTCACCGTTCCTCTGTAGCACAATGGGCTAAGTCAGAGAGATGGTTTGCGCTAGAGGCTTCATCAGCCAAGACCAAAGTCCTGGTGTTTGACACTTGCTAGAGTTCCCCATTACCTCTGTGATGCCATCTTTGTAATAGCCTTTTCATAAAATCTTGTGAACTTGACTGCAACTTTACTGCTGAATGCAGTTGTACCCAGGCTAAGAAAAAAACAAACCAAACAAATACAATTGCCTAGAATAGAAGTAGGCCTTTGCTTCATCATTTAAACATGAATAAAACTTTTTTTAAGTCAAAATCTCTGAAATATTTTTAACCCTTGTGCTATCCTATGGGGTCCAGATGACCCGATCCTTACATAGACCTATCATTAGCATGACAAAGGTGGATAAAGGTGAAGAGGATTTTATGTAATCCATCTTCCGTGTAACCAGTGAAGATCACAAATCACTCAAGAAAAAAGGTTTAGCGCACTGTCTTGTGGGGTCTAAATGACCCCACTCCCAATGTTAAAGTGCCTAGGATAGCACAAGGGTTACAATCCACAAATTTTCCCCAAAAAAATGGAAAAACTTCTATTTACCCTAAGAAACTGTAGGAAATAAAAAAGAAATATTGCTGAGACCAAAATAATTAAAAAACTGGACATCTTTTGTGAGGAAAAACATTTGAAAACCTCATTCAAAATTTGCAAGTCACATGACTTTTGTGTCATCATAACGCTTGTCAAATGATTCTAGCCAATACTTTGACCAGGAGTTCCTCTTAAAATATTGTGATCAGCATGACCAGCAATCCACAAGACTAAGAATCTCTGAATCTAGACTCCAGTGGTTAAAAAGCTGTCTACCTTCCTCGAAAAAAAGTGCTGAACTCAATTTGCAGCAACACACGAATCCTCGCTAAAAACAAGAATGAATGTTACCATTTTTTAGCAGATCCTTTCAGATTGTAAACTTAAAAAGTTTATAATATGAAGATTTTTCCATTTCATCTTCTACTCCAAACTGACTACTAACAATGCAGGTCAAGCTCAACTCCAATGGCACCGTGCTATTTTTAAGAACGAGCTGATGCAGCATTGACCACCTGTTTGGTCAATATAATTTCTAAAAAAGGACAGGTGCTGGTTTACAGTAGACACCTCCTTTGGACTTTTACCATAAACACATTATGTTAATATTTTCAGGTTAAATAGTCTAATAAAGTCCAAAGTAAAGTCCAAAATTCTGCTAAAAAAAGTTCCTACTTACAGCAAGAAAGAGTATTATAATTGGTTTGATTTTTGCAATACTGATTTCATCAATCATGATATTCTTTAAAAACAAACGTTGAAAAAGAGCATGCACTAAGACCAGCAATTGGTTTTAATAAAAAGATTCATTTTGAAAAATTTTTATAATGTAACACTGTCTTCCCTCACTGAACAGACATCTAAATTAATTTGCACTAAATGTCTTGGATAAATTGTATTAAATGTCAAATCCTTTTCATTTTTCTTACTTATGTTGCTCATCTCTATGGCCCTATCCTTAAAACGTAATATATGGCAATCAACATAGATGCAGCAAGATGTCATCATCTAGTTGTTGGTTCATGCATTTGGGTTCCCGTTTTGTCACTTCAAATAAAAAATGCCATTATAATCAGGTTTTGGCCAAATGAGGATTATTCAAGGGTGGCATGAAGAAGACAATTTATGTCCGTTTTTGTCTGGACATAAATTGATCCGTCATTTCTACATAATAATCATTTCTACATAATAATCGTTGCAGCTAGCAAAGCTAGAACACCACAAGCTCCATGCAAAGATCTCAAAGGCATCTCAATTTACCCACAATGTTGAGTTGTGCCCAGCCCATTGTCCTGTTCCATTTGCTGGATTACCAATTCTGATTGATTCATTTAATGGAACATGTCTATACCATCTAATCAAGGTACACTTTAATCATACTTTTAAAAACACAGCATCAAGTGTGCTTAGTAAAAAATGTACTGTTTTTTGCTGCTGAACTGACAGTCACAAGACTATGTGTCACCCTTAAGACGTGCTCATTTTTCCCTCAATAAAACCATTAAAGTCATGTAAAATTTGAGTTATGACTTTGAATGTTTTGAGGTTTATCGTGCAGCCTTTGTTGGCTTGAATAATGTTTAATTTGTGATTAAATTTTAAATTACAAAAAATATTTTAGAAACTGATAATGCTATTATCCTCCAATCATTAATATAGTACATTTCTTAAAATGCCAATATTTAAGTTGACTGGATTGTGTAGTAGTACCAAAGATTTTAAGAAATGCGGCAAACCAGATGTAGTTTTAACCAGTTAGGTCTGTAAAAACGGACTCGATCAAAATATAGGAAATATTTGTTTCATTTTGATGATCCAACAATTCTACCTTGACCTACCGAAATATGTATTTAAAAGTTGACGCACATAACAAATAAAAGGAAGGCATCTGCTCTATTCAGTAACTGGCAGATGTCAATGGTAAAGTCTTCAGCAGCGCTTCCATAAACAGCTCTGCTCTGTCCTAGCTCATCCAAGACGTCCCTCAGCAGCTGACAAGTCATCTAAAGCCAGAGCCATGACAGTTGCACGCTTATTGCAGCACAAACCATAAAAAATAGGTGATTTATCTCCTTCATGCGTGTCCAGCTGATGAATTCTGACACTGTGTGCATACCAGAGACACCTTTACTGTGCCTGTAATAGAAGGAATGCCAAAGCTCAGCACGTGTTTGACCAGCCAGTTAAATGTTGGTCTCAAAAACAAGATGGGTTAGGAATTAATCACCTGACATTTTTCAAGAAAATGTAAGAAACGTGTTGATTTTAAGATACTGATCATAATATACTCAAATAGACATTGGGATGCCAATATTCTTTATTACAGAACACTAGAGTAAATGATTGCCATTCTTGATTCTGTGATATATACGATGATCATGTGACTAAAGACAGAGGAATGATAAAACACTGTCAAAAATCCTAGCACACAAGTATTGCATCAAAAAATGTAGGACAAACTGTTGGACCTGTTGAGATGGGAGGTAAGGAAAAAGGCTGAAGCTCTAGTTTGTTGCCACTTGGCTACAAAGCAAGTCGCACATGCTTATGACCTGTTTTCTGCCATACAAGTTACAACTCTGACCATGTTTGTAAGGGAAAAAACGGTATAGAAATGAATAAATCTTAAACAAGAATATTAATCTATCACTAGTAGTGGTAATATTGTTGAACTGATATTCCGCAACGATACTGCAAACTTTCCAAAAGCAGCTTTCCTATTAACCCCAAAAACTAGGTTTATATACCATTTATTCGATGAAAAAAAAAGTTATTTGACTTGTGTACAAATACAAATTGAGCTTCGGATGGAAAATGACAAACGATTATTAGGGAAGATAAACTTCTAAGACTGGGATAGTATCACTGGCTATCAAGAACAACATTTCATTTGTAATTAAGGTCTTAGCTTCAGGAATAGACAGAACATTCTTCGAATGGCTAAGTTTATCTTTATCAGCTTTATTCTAAGGATAGAATGATTTTTTGTAACAAGCCAAAACAGACAAGGTGAGAAAATACACTAAAACATTTGTCTGTTAAAATATCTGAATATTAAAAAACCTGAATATTGCATCTTTATTTTCTGTAATAAAAGCAGACATGCTCAACTATCTCTTAATAGGAATACATGTTCATGCAATAAAGGTCCTTTAGTAAGAAACTGTGTGCTCTACAAATTTACAGATTTATTGGGTGGATCAAGAGTTACACAAGCATGGGAAATATATGGTTTTATTTTGTGAAGCCTGAATCTTTTTGTGGCTTCTACTTAATTGTATTGTTTAAGACAGTAATCTTCAAGGTCAAGCGTGTGGTTTCCACGCCAGCAAGAATTGCAATCATCATGCCACAAAAGCAGGAGTACAAAACAGGTACAAGTCAAATCAGATTCCCCTCGAACTAAAAAGTGGGAGAGAAAACAAAACCTAATGCAATTGTTTGAACTGAAGCCGAAATTATTAACTTCTGCGATAAACAGCTCACCGGCCAAACCAAAACGATGTATTTCACACTTAGCTTACCGGCTTAGCACCACGATCACTTTAGAAGCTGGGGGAAAGCATTAGAGCAAATATCTATATGTCAGTGTCAACAAGCAAGGAAATAAATCAAAAGACTTTGTCAAGTTTCAAATACACTTTAAAAAGCCAACGTTGGCTAGAGCGAGTATGAGGTGCACTGAAATAACCCAATAATATTTTATCTGATTTTATGTTAAGTGCTTCTTTGTGTTTTTAACCAAAATGAAAGGCACTATACAAATCAATAAAGTTTGAAGTATATATATTTGTATCATTGTATTGAATTGCATTTTCATCGTAACGCTACTTTATGTTTGACTTTAAAAGTCATAGAACCAAGTTTTATTTTCACACAACGTAAAAGAGTCTCTTAAGGAAGGACGGAGTTTCACAACCACACCTTTAGCATAATACATTACTTTTTTACCCATCGCTGGTGGTGGGCGTTTAAACACCACTGGTTTCGAACAAGCTTGTCCTAATAATAACCACAAGAATGCACATTTCTGAACCCGTTTACAAAACAGATTGTGGTTTTAAAGGGTTTTCCTGGTTCAACGGGTTTTTTCCCAGTAAAAATGGGTTGAACGGGAATTTTGGTGTGCCCCCACCCCCCCTTGTTTACATGTCCTGTCACAAGATCTCCATTAAAGGTTCAATAATGTTGCGAACCACGTGCTTTCTGTCGTTGAGCAAGAACGTCCAACATGGACGGGAACACCTCCGTCTCTGTGTGTACTGCTGCTGCTGCCCGTGTTAGCAACAAGAGGGTGCCGAGGGGCAAAGGCATAGAAATGCCCGAAAACGATACATAAGAGTACTGTTTAATGTTTGCCGTTAGAAATGCGGAACTTCAAAAACGATGTAATGATAGTCACCCACCAACATTTCCCCTAATTATTTTAACGGCTAGAAAGAAATCATGTATCTGTCGGTCACACTTCCAATCGAAACTGTCCATGAACGGTACCGTGTTTGCACAGCAACGGTTTTATAAGTTAAACTTGCATTCGGTTAGTCAAAATTGTTTTTCTGAAGTGATACTGAAACGTGCGAACTCCGGAAGCACATGTCACTTGACTATAGCAGCGCCCCGCGTAGTGAGTGTCGAATAACATTGCTAGCTAACTGCGTTTACCCTTCCAGTTGTACGTTTTAGTTCATACTTTGCTCATTTACGACTGGAGATAGCAGTTTTATTTTATTTATATTTTTTAACGACAAAATTAGTCACACGAGTCTAACTCCAGGTGAGCGACTTGTGTCGCCGCTCACTTTATTAGCACCGTTAGCATTCCGGTAAGCTAACATTAGCCAACTCGCGCTGGACTGTTTTTCGGTTTTAAAAACTCTCCACGCGATAACACGCGAGCGAAGTTACAGACAACCACAAGCGAACTACTTACATTGTGTCGCTCGAAGTCAAGAGCCGACTTTCGGTAAGGGGGAGGAAATCCAGATTGTACGTCGTAGTCATGCTCAAAACAACGTCGAACAATGAGGAGCGACGCCTGCACTGTGAGACACTTCAACTCCTGCGAGAAGACGAGGCAGAGCAGGTGCAGGGAGGGGGGCGTCCTCCGCTCTCAAAGCCGCATGAGAAATAGAGAAGCAGTGCGCGCGCCCCGGCGAAGCTTCTTCCTCTTTATCTCTTCCTCGTCTCCGAGCGGAATAAACACGAGAGGCGAGCAAGTTTGTCAAAGGCCGGCGAGCTGCAGCAAAGCAGAGGCGTGGCTTCAGCGGCGAGAGTGGAAAACACACGCTTGGAACAGCTCAAATTCTCCCCTTCATTTAAAAATCCTGTCTGTCCCAGTAGAGTCTCTTAGTTCCACAGACTTCACAGTCTGACCTCATTTCTCTTCGTTATCATTATGTAAAAACTGCAGCCTTGCAACATAGCATCCAACAAACACAGACAGGACAGAAAACTCGTCATTTTTTTTGTTGTTGCATTTTTTATTTAATAATTTTTATTTAGCTAAAAATAACTCCAAATGTTTATTCGATTAATTGAAAGTTTGCCCTTTTAAAAATGAATCACCATGTTAATAAAGACCCACCTCAAATAAAAATCGTGTTTTTAACACGTTCCTGATGTATTTTCCTCATGCTGGAGGACATATATAAAGAAAATGAAGCTTAAATTAGCGTTTCTGGTTATTTCTTCAGGTAAAGTGTTATGAATATAGAATGGAGTTTGAAAAAGCCTGTTGAAGCCATAAAAGCTACAGTAGGTTGACCACAAGTTTCCTGTTCCACTCCATTCCAATCCATGCGCTTGTTGAGGACTAGATCCATTTATGTCTTCATTACATCCATGTACGTCTGGATAGCTCCATGATTTATTTTTTATTTTTTTGGATAGCTCCAATATTGCTCACCAATTTTGTTGCGCTGGTAATGTTATGTTGGGGTAGTGGGGGGCTGTAAGCTAGCGGGGAGAGTGTGTAAACGAAGGGATGATGGGAAGTCAGGGCAGGTTTGCACCCAGCAACAGTCTCGCTCACAACTCAGAGGCGAATTTATGATGAACTACTGCCGCTCTCCAGAA
The DNA here is from genome assembly GCA_023969325.1 of Oryzias curvinotus. Lineage (NCBI taxonomy): Eukaryota > Metazoa > Chordata > Actinopteri > Beloniformes > Adrianichthyidae > Oryzias > Oryzias curvinotus. The sequence continues at coordinate 18,122,843 of CM043711.1, read as the reverse complement.
ATGATGCAGCTTTTTTAAAACGTTGCCTAAAAATAACCTAATCGGAATTAAAAGACCACTGGAAACGCTTTTTAAAAAGCTCAAAAGATGATTGGAGTGGGAATTTTTCAGATTTACTTGTATTATGTGCACATATGTTGTGATATGGATGTAAACTAAAATCCCTTAAAGTTTTACATCTATAATTTGAGATTCTACACGGAAATTATTCATGTAGCATAAAATTTTGAATTTTTGCTGCTTTCCTAATAAAACTATAAAAGATACATGCATTCATGAGTAAAATGTGATTATGTATTGCCCTACAGTACAGATAAATGTAAAAAAAATGCAAGTATCCTGCCTATCTACAGGTTTACTTTTCCCTTGGGTCATAGGTCATATTCCCCTTTGTGTCGGGCTGCTGTTTCTCTGGGGGAGGGGGAGCCGATCTTTCTTTGTTGTGCTGGACTTGCAGGGCGAGGCCTCCCTGTACGAGGGGGGAAACAGAGGGGGAGCTGCTGTTGTCAAGTGCTGTTTGCCACAGCCATAGAGACAGGAGGGGTCTGGCCTAATTATCCAACCATTTACTAGTGCTCCGGCAGCTGCGCCATCCCAAAAATATTATTCATCATAGCGAGCGCCAAGGAACAGCTCATTTACGAAAAATAGGTCTTAATCCTTGTATCCATAGCAATCCCATCCTGTTGCCGAAGTCGGCTGTGCTGCACCGAACAGGGTCTAAAAGATTTATGTGCCTAATGTGATCATGCAAACTAATTTTGCCATACGTTTGGACAATCATCCGAGTGCATATTACCATTCAGCTGGAGGGGATGCTATAAAAAGGTAGTGTGCGCCTCTGGAGAATTCTGTTTCATTAAGATGGAGGATAAAATACAATGAAACCTTCCCCATCTGCAGCACTCTTTGATTTGGTTGGAGCTGGATGCTGTTTTTATTGGATAGAAAGCATCAGAATTCTTCCTGCTAGATGAGCACAGTATTCAGTTGTCAATTTAGCAGCATCTGTTTTCTGGCATCTAGCTGCTCTTCCAAGAATTGTATTAAAGGGTGGATTCCATAGAGGCTGATGTCTAGTTGCTGGCACCTTCTAATACTTAATTCCTAATCTCAGATTACTGCATTGTAATCTCATTTTAATCCTCCGAATGTACCATGCTTTTGTTGTTTACATCAAGCATGTTTTACTGTGGCACTGAAGTCCCACCGTTATTGTCGTCCTCCCTGAATCTCAGTGGACAACTGGGTCAGCTTCGAACCCCAACATCTACTTAAAGGCAGACTTTTTCCTGTAGCTTTGCCTCCCCCCTGAAATCACTGATAGAAGGGCGACCGGCTGAGGGGGGGGGGGGGGGGGACTCTCAAAATGGAGAGATTGAACTTCATCCTGCAGTGTGCCGAGCGCACACAGCACTCAGGCTGAATGCTACAACTGACTCATGCAAATATCCTGATGCATGTAAATGTTTGGCCTTTGTGTTTCAAAGATAGTTGAAATGTTTCTGTTGTTTTTGTACAGCGAGGCCTCAGCTGGGGCCAGATTCAAAACAGATCTGTCAGTGGGTTGAGCGACAAACACTGAAACCTTCATACGCCTGTCCCTACTTGCATTTCTTAAAAGCATGTGAGCCCTTAAGGGATGAGAGGAGGTAAACGTTAAGACATGACAGCGCTGTAGAGCTAACCACTTTTTATTTTGCAGATTATTGCTCTGGTTATAGGGAGATGAGAAGAAAAAAGCAGCAGAACATCTAATAACCAACAGACACGCTTGGTCATTATGTGAGAACATCTTAATTTGGAGACAATACACCCTGTGACAATGTCCAGCCCAGACAAAGAGGCCGTCCAAGCGCGGGTCGCTCCACAAAAGCTCGCCCAAATTTGAATAAGGGGCCAACCCCGACGTACCTCATAGGCAGGTCCTCATTCCTGACAGAGATCCCAGCCGCAGAGGGGGGGCAGCGCATGCTGTTGGCATACAGACTCTGCACCAGGGCCAGCTCAGAAGAGTGTTCCAACATTGGTGCTCTGGAAAAATCCGCCCGCTGCAATGGACACTTTCTTCTCTTTTCCGTCGTTCACCTATGCGATTCTGTGCTTTTTCTCCCTCTCCCGCCCACCCTTTCTCCTCGGTTTAGTGCAGCAGAGTGGCGCCCACCCCCTTTGCTGACTGTGGTGGCTGAAATAATCCTCTCTGACAGCTCATCGTGCGCTAATGCATTGTGCTGCCTGCGGCAGCCCGGTTCACAGACTCTAAAGCTGTGTCCATAGCAGCACTTTGGCACTAATTGACACCCATATTTGGAAAACTTCTCAATATTGAGCACGGCTGATTTGTTCTCATTGTCAGCGAAGGTAAAATGCCAAAAGATCTCATCCCAGTCCAGTTCTGGTTCTGTGGATGTTGAAAGAACAGCACCAAATACTGTAAGTTGTGGGCCTTAAACCAGTTTTATTAGTAAAACTTGTGTGAGGGGGACATCTTCACAGACTGCAGGTAAACAGTAGTCACTCTTCCCAGGTATTAAACTGGCTCCATAACCTGACTGTTGATGATCTGCAGGATAACTGAGGCAGAGTTTTGACTGCCTCACATCACTCTGATCATGAAAGGATAAAAACGACCTTTCAGCTTGCGCGCAGGCATCACAGCAAAAAAAAAAAAAAAAAGAAAAGAAAAGAAGCATGAATGCGGAAAGCTGCACTGCTTTAGTCTTCTCTGCTATATAACAGGACATGTTTCTGCACATTACAAAACATATGGAAGGCCTATCTGAAGGTAGTATCCAGGAAACGTTCAAATAGAGCCTCCTGTCTTGATTTTCATTGGACATTTTTCATGGACTGTGTTCTGAAGTGTGTTGTCTGAAGGCCAAACACCTTTTGAAGCGGCTGCTGCTGCACTCTGCAGAACGTTCATTCCTTCAGAACTGAAGCCGTGCAAGTTTTCCAACCATTTGCCGTTCGGTTAAAAATATGATTTTGCAAACTCCCCTGGAGGAGCGTTATGTAGGTCTCCTTCTCCCATAGGTGCTGCGTCCCGTCAGAGTAATGTGACATTAAGTAGGAAAGTCATCGGAAACAGGGTCATGCAAGTGTGCGCCAGTGCCACAAAAAAACAGAAGAAGAGCACCTCTTCCTCTAATCGTGGCAGCAGAAAAATCCTCTGCATTTCAGCTCTCTGCTCTCTGCTTACATAAATATTTTAAACGCTGATGTTGAAATCTTTTTTTATTTATTTATTTTTTTAGGTTGTGTTCCTGCTTAACATGGCTGTCAGGCTCCGAGGCACCAAACTGCTCCCAGAAATACTGAGCAACTCCTCCTGATCTCATCAATCAACACGTGAGAGCACTTGAAGTGCGCAGGATGATACTCCTGTAGATCTAATCCTTCACGTTCGAGAGGTAAAGCTATATTGTATGGGAGCATTTCATGGAGAGTATCCATCATGTGTGAAAGCAGACACATGTGAGACGTGCATTCTGTTCCTTGGTGAAAACCAGCGTTGGTTGGTCTCAACCCATGCTGTGGCGGAAAAACAACATGTCTGCAGTGGATCAAGAACAACTGGACCACAGCTCTGCAGGTGGCGTTTGGAGAACTAAACACTTTCCCTTTTCACCACTTGTCGCCTCCCTTGGGACTGTTTGCACAGACAGATATGGTGTGTGTTTTTGTCGGTTAGAACTGAAACCGTCACGCCTCGATGAACCATGTTCCATGGGGTGTTGTAGAGGCTAAAAGCTGTGATCTTACCTCAAAGATAACGTGTAATAACATCAAGAGAAGGATGAAACCAGTGGATGAAACCAGTGGTTTAATTTGTGTTCGCGATTCGATTCATAGTCAATATTGGTTCACTTTGATTGATCCAATTCACTGACCTTAAATAAATCCAGGACATCTTTAGCCAAAACTTCAACCAGTGTGACTTAGAGAGAAATACCTGGTACTGAACAGTGCAGGTGAAGTTTGCCAGATTCCTTGTGTTTCTTTTAAGATAATCAAGTATAAATGAAATATGTGTACAAACACACAAGAAAACAATAATTGATGACAAATGCCTTCACATTTTAGTTTCATAAAGTTCAGCCCACTGTTGTTTTTTCACATCAAAATAATCCAAAGGGAACATTATTGGAACATTCTACCACACTGCAAGGTCACATGTCTTTGCCAAATTCAAATTGTTTTCACACATTGGCCTGGAATGATGGACTGAAGCAAACCTATCGTGCCTCAATCCAAATGGTATTTTCCATTATTGCCATGATCGATTCATTTAATTTTGAAACAGTTTCTTAATGGTATCATTCATTTCAATAAACAACTTGCCTCAGACAGGGCGATCTGCTTGGATTGTGGGAGTATAAATCGATTAATCGATTAGTCATTACACCTCTACTAACAAGGAGTTCATTTCTTGCCTCTCACCATCAGATGCAGTCCTCTTAGACACAGGATGCAGTAGATATACACTCAGAGGAACTCAAATATATCCCTTTTCTGTTAGAACTCTGTAATGGAGACTTGTGATCACAGATCTAAGCGTCAAGTTTCAACGCAGACCAGCTTTAGTGGCTAAAAACGCCGGCAGGCACACATTGAGCCTTTGTAATGGTATGCTTGGTACGGTAGACAACACCACTACCCACACAACTTGACATTTGAATTGTGTAAAAAAAAAAAAAAAACCCTAACGACGGTGCCTCATTACAGAACAGCACACTGACTTATCCCTTCTTAGTCATCACAGGTCAGTGCTGATGTGCCATCGAGCCGCATGCGTGCAGTCTGTTGCAAAGGTTTCAGAAGTTACGCCACCCTGAAATGTCAGCACATTTTTGCATTGTGCAGACGGCACTATACACTTCCTCTTTTCTTTTTGCTTGCACACCATGTTGTTTTTACACTTCCTCTTTACTCCAACATCATTACATAAATCTAGAGATTTCCAAATCAGTCATTTGATTAGACTAGAGGAGAGAAGAGTATGAACCGCCGACACGCACCTGCCAAAATCAAATGATCTAAAAGCAAATTCATCCATTTTAATGCGTCTTCTGAACCGAGACTGAATAAAAACAAGTGATGACATCTGGCACACTTGTGTTCAGTTTCCAGTCTTCTTGAAGCCTCCAAGTGATAAGTGTGAGTTAAATAAACATACCTGGAATAATCAATTAGAAATATCTACTCAGACTTTATTTGAAAAAATTAAAATCTAATTAATTCACAGTAATTTATGGTTTCTTAAACGAATCAACAATCAAATTCAGTTGAACAATCCCAACAGAGGACCTCCCCCTTTGCTGGTGTGATCTCCTCTCTGCTCCCAGATTAACATGGAGTAAAACTACAACAACAGACCCTCAGGAAGTCAGGGGTTTCATCGTAACGTCATCTTCTTCTGGACCACTTCCGTTGTTTGGATTTTCTCACAGGGCTTACATGGGTATGTTTTTTACTGTTGGGAAAAAATTACCTTCGACTTGGAGGCCATGAGTCGTGACTTGTGTGCTAACGCAGCGTCACGTGTTTAGTTTTCTGGACAGGCCTGTCCTTGCTTAGCACAGCTCATTCATGTCTTATAAGGCATGGCGCTTCCATAAGGTACATGACATGAGATTAACAAAACAGGACAGATTAAATAAGTTAAACTGTGTTTATCAGGATGAGGATATTTCCTGTCATACATTAAATTTAGGTTTTATTTTAGAAATTGCTCTCATTTGACCTGGAATGATAGACAGCAGTTCAGCTCTAGGAACTGTATGAGATGGTAGGGTGCCCCTCACTTGAAAAATCTTTATTTACAATTATTTACAAGGCACTGAGTAAACAGCTTTCTGCACACACGAAGCCCGGTTTTACGTTTTAGTGCTTAATCAGAGTATGCTGTTTGTTTTAAGTTAAGTAAGTTTTACACTTACTTTTAATAAAACATACATATTTCTGTCTTACTACTGTAAAAAAAAATACAATATATGAATAATGTTCCATTACAATTTAAATAGAGCTGAAAGAGAAAGACTAAAAATAAGGTAACATTTTTGTACCTGTTCCTAAGTAAAAAAAAAAAAGTCCTCTTTTAAGAGACAAGTTAAAGTGGTCTTTCAGGGATAAAGATGGAAATCCAACAATTGCCTCCCCCCCCCACGAGGTCACTCTCCAAATAGAAATCTACCTTCAGCTGTTGAACATACATCCGATTTGTCTGTTGAGTTGCTATGGCTAAAACTAACATCTAAACCAGCTATTTGTGGATTTCTGCAGTTGGATGACGCAAAGACATGAATTTTGCACACCTGTTTTAGGATTTTGACTTTTCTGGTTTAAATTGTTTTAATACTTTAACATATCGCAACAATCCAAAAACCTGTCTAAATTTGTGCCAAAATAACAGCCTTTTTTGTTGTTGTTGGAGAAATTAATATATAAAATGATGTTTTGCCTGTTTATTTTTTAAGTCACGCTCAACTCTTTAGAATAATTGTTCATTTATATTTATCGATGATGCGTTCCGTAGGAATCAAGGAAATGGCACAGTGTATTTCTTAAATTCATAAGGTAATAAAAGGTGTTTTATTGAAACTGCTCTGTTTATGAGCTGGTGCTGCACTCCTGTCGAAAGAGTGACACCCAGTGGCCATCAGTGGTAACACGACTATAAAACGCAAAGACTATTGATACAAGTCATCTGATTCCTGCAAATCTTAAATTTGATTCTTAGATAAGCTACCCCCACAGAGTACGTTTGCTACATCAAGCAGTGAGTGATGCAAACAAACGACCTGTGAGCTATAAGTTACACAAGACACTTGTGTAAAAAAAAAAACAAAAAAACAAAGTCCAACATATCTGTCTGTCTGTTTAAATATACAATTCAATTTAAAAAAGGAAAACAAAACCAGAAGGCTCTTAAATAAAAATGGATGTAATCAGGATGAGCATGCACAGTGTAAAAAACAAACAAAATCAAATACAATGTTAGAAAATTGAAGTAAAATCACCATGTAATGAAAATCGTTTTTTTTTTTTTTTTTTAAGAGTCCGTGAAAACCCAGACTGTTCATCTTTAATGTTGCAATGTCGGCAAAATCATAGACACAAACAAGCACAGCTACAGTATAACTCCAGGACTAACTCATGGAAAGCAAAAGTAAAAATACAAACTTTAAATTTAAGAATTGTACAGAAATTACAGAAACATTTTTAAAAACCGATATCCGAAAATGTGTTTTAATAAGTTTGAGTTGTAGGACCAAAATGCACTTGGCTTAGAAGTTGCTATTTACACATTTATACATGCCTGAAAGTCTTCGTATTTACATTTCAATGATACTGCACGGAACTGGACAGCGGCTTGGCGACAGGGTTACGCCTTCCGTGGACGCCTGAAGAAAAAGGTGGTAGCTGCTCCCTCGTCTGCTTTGTGTCAGAGTTTTGCAGGGGGGGGGTTGTGTTTTCAAGCAAGCAAAGTCTGTGAAATGTGGTAAAAGAGAGAAAAAAATGGGGAAACTGAAGATCTACTCCTGATCGTGTGCTGGTTAAAGCCTGTCTACTTTACAGTTCCCAATCCATCATGGCTGACTACCAAAAAAAAAAAATCATTAGAAGATAAAGTCAGCCACAACTTTGATTTTATTTTTAGAGCAGTGCCACGAGCGTTCAGTGATGGCTTTCATCTAAAAAGTTCTAAATATGTGCTATTTGGTTTGCTTTTTTGTTTGTTTTGCATAGTCTCAGTGTGGTTTGTGTTTCTTTTTTTTGTGTTTCTTGTCCTTCTTCTTGCTGGAACATTTCACACAGAACCACGGCTGATCCTCGGGAGGCTCCGCTATGATCCCAACACAAGTCCTGAGCAGACAAGAGAACAGAAAAGGAGTTACACACTCAGTAAATACAGACACATGAACCTTCTGCTGTAAGAAACTAGCTAAAAATAAAAAAACATTGAAAAAAAAATCATGAAGTGCTCCGGATTTTAAAAGCATTGCATACACACTGCTTCACTTTTTTTTTTTTTAACACAATGCATTGTGGTCTATATTCACTAATCTAGTGAGCATCAATCAGCGTTGGGCAAACCTATTTGACTCCTGGGCTCACAAGGGAGCTGATGCTTTGGAGCATTTTGGTAATTCACCTCATAACAGACAGAAATAAGATGGAATCTGGACGAGAACACGTTCTTATTTGGATTGAAAATTCATTTTTTAAAACAACCCATACTCAGTTTAGTGCCAATTGCACTAATGGGTCCCTCAAGAGAAACTTAGAGTAATGCTGCGTTCTTGAGGTGTTGGAACGATCAGAAAAATGACTGTCTGACTCTGGAAACACACAAATGTTAGGACAACAACAATACATGAATGCAATGTTTTTGTAGTGCCCCACCTATGAAGAGACACCAGAATTACAGGGAAAATGAAGCATGAATGAGGATTTTTAACATAACTGAGTCCAGTTTGGCGGGTCAGACTAAAACTATAAACCAGTGTGCATCTATGGATATGGCCATAGATGCACACTGGTTTTTCACAGAGAATTTTGTTTCAAATAGCTCCACACAATGGTGAACGCCCTATACAGTGCACTAAGTAGCGAGTAGTGAAGAAATTAGGACACAACCTTGGAAAAAAGTCATACTTTTTAAATAAAGTGCCAACAAGATCTTGAATTAAAAGTGGTGGAAATTGTAATAATTACTTCCAAGCTGCTTTTCTTCATGTTAATTTATGCAAACATTTATATCTGCATATTTAAAACATATTTAAAAAAGCACTATGTGTAATATTTTTTTTTATCAAAGACAAAAAAGGCGTTAGCATTGCTTTGTGTACTGGTATAAAGTACACATTATGGCCACTTGGGGGTGCTGCAGCAGCTTTGTGTGACAATTCAGTTCCAAAAAAGAGGAACTAGACAGAAAGTGGCTCAGACAAGGAAATATTGGTTTCAAAATATGCAGGACAACTGCATTTGCTACAGCACTTGAAGCAAACACACAACGCAGACACAACAGGAGGAAGAATGAGCTGTGGCTGCTGAACAAATCCCTAAACCCTGGATCCTAAACGGCAAACCGGATTCAGAGCGTTTTATCAGACCTGCTGGGAGGAAGTCCAAAACACGAAGGTCAAATCTCATCAAGCCTGTTTCCTGCTACAACTACGGATGCACCAGTCAGGCCGGTTAAGCTGCAGACACGAGCAGCAGGGTCACCATCACGCATAACTACTGTCCGTCTCCATGGCAACAACCAAGCTCCAAGATGTAGGGTAGATTGATCCAGGCTGTGAGAGCTGACAATTGCTCCTAAACATTTAGAAACGAAACTTCTCAATGACAAAAAAAGGCCCCAAACTGCTTCACAAAACTTTACAAGTAGCTGAGAGTGGTCCCTAATAGTGCAGCCCTCTTCAGGAGCAGCTGTAATCTGATTACTCCCAATAGGTACATATACTTTTTATTATGTCAAGCGCCATATTATTTTTGCAATTCTTAGCTCTTACTGTGCATTTGAGTGAAAGTCTGACCTGCTACTTACTCAAAAGCTCGCCAAAATGTGCACGCAACCAGTACTTTGTGAAAAGGAATTTTTGACATAGTGGATGACCCCCACCCCCCCAAAAAATGATGACATCACAGCGGATGGAACTGTCAAGAAAAAAAAAAAAAAAAAACAAAGGAAGCCAAACTCTCTTAACAGGGCTCAGAAAATTATTTTTAAAAATCTACTAACAAAACCAAAGTAGACATTTCGGTGTTTGAGTGAGCGTCACTAAATGTCACTCACACAGTTCTGGGTAAAGTCTACAAGCACAGCTGAGTTTTCCATAAAAAGTTCCAGCTCAAACATGCAAACTCCACACAGGGATTTGTATCCAGCACCTACCGACTCCTGCAGCATCATTGTGAAGCAACGTGGTAAAAACCGTTGGTTTTAAAGTTTGGGTATTTGGAACGGCGTTAGTGAGGCGAGCTAGCCAAAGTGGGGCACGCCTGTTGCACACACATTTTTTACCCAGAATATTGGCAACATTTAATACACAAATGTCTGGGTCAAGCTGAACAAAACGTTATGACATCCAATATGAAACTATTAAGAATGTGAGCGTTGTTAAAAAAAAATGTATAAAATAAAATAAAAGGAGATTCAAAAATGTACTCTTGTGGCTTTAATTGTACTTGTGTTTATAGAAAGTTATTTTACAGGAAGAAAGATTAAATTAGATTATTAAAAAAAGTACAAACTTTAGAAAAATTAGGCATAAACCCAAAGGATAAATTAGACTGAATTTCAAGCACTGAAATCTCTTACCAGTGATACCAGTCGTCACAGTCGTCACACCCTATCATGGGACTACCATCGTCAGGTTTGTTGCATCCAGGACAAATCCAGATCTGGTTTCCCCATTCATCCCGAATCTTAGTAAAACAGACAAGAAATGTCTCAAAGAACAGCGATTACATCTTCTTTTTTGTCCAACAGCAATCATAAGTTAGTTGTGTTGTGTTATAATCACGTCTCACGTAAAGTCACAGGTGCAGGAATGTTTAATCCAGTTTTCGGTGTGAGAGAATCAACTCACCACATAGGTACTGACGGTCTCCGTGACAACGCTGCGCACTGGAGTCTTGACAGAAGCCGAGGGAGCAAGCATAGATGGCATGGAAAGCACAGATGAAGCTGTGGGGGGGGTGGCTAGAGGTGGGGGGGCAGCTGCAGGCAGAATTGGAAGAGCAGGGGGCAGGATCGGGGCTGGAGGGGGTGTTCGAGGACGGTTCCCGGGTACCGATTTGGCGGCGGGAGCCTTTGGGGTGGGTGTCCTGGTCTCCGAACTGGGAACCACCTTGCTAATAACTCTGTGGATGGAGAAACTTGTATGAGTCGGGGCAGAAGAGTCCCCCACGCCCAGGAAAAGAAATCAAACGCTCGATTACATAATTCTAATCGTCTCCTTCAATGACTTTTACAGTTTAATTACACGTAAAAACAAATAAGAACAAAAGCTCAAACTACATTGGATTTAATCATTTTTAGACTCAAATTTAATGTCAATTTGAAGCGTTTGATAACCATCTAAGTACGGTCGTCTTTCCTTTTTCCTCTAGGCAGAGAGAAGATGCCAAATGTTTCTCTGTCAAATATTTCCAGAAAAATTCCAGGTCCTTCAAAACCCAGAAAATACTCAATGAAAGTAAATTTGCTTTTAAGGAGGTCGATGAGATCTCTGCAAACAACAGAGATGAGTCACAAGACACAAAAGCAAATCAACAAATAAAGCAAAAATACGATCATCTCCACCCCAGCTTTGGTTTTTTTTAATATCACATAAAGAAAACATAGAAGTTGTTTTAAAAAAGAAAACAGTCTTGTTGAAATCAAACTAAAAACATAAAAACTATTAACCCAAAAATGATTAATCTAATTAAATGACACATTTATTTAAAGTAAAATGTATAAAAATGGAAGGATGGCAATAATAGCAAATGGTTCTTGCAGTTACATTTTTTAAACTTTACACCTAGTTTAAAAAATGTAACTGCAGTAGGATGAAATTTAAAGCATTAAAGCGCTAAAAAAACAACATAATCATCATAAAAAGACCACTGGGAACGCTTTGACAAAAGATCTAGAGATGATCAGAGTGGGACTTTAAAGTGACTATGCAATTATTAGCCAAATCCAAAAACCTGTTTCTGCAGAGCGGCAGGAGTTAATCATAAATTCTACTCCGAGTTGTGAGCGGGGAAGCCTTCACTTATTTCCCATCATCCCTTTGTTTACACTCTCTCCTGCTAGCTTACGGCCCCTCACATCCCCAAGCAAACTAAAATGGCTATCTATGCAGCTGTAGAGTCTAGAAGTGCAGTTCTTTTCTATTATCCATCATCAGAAAAATGCAACAAGATCGTGTTAAAAACACCAAAAGCACAGTTTTCCTCCGTGGGTCTTTAAGGCCTCTTAAACATAGGCAATCTTACAGAACATAAAGTCATAGAGGAAAGCTCCTCTTCTTTCATGAGCAGACCTCAGTACTCACATTTTGTCCTGACCTGCTCCCACTCGGAGGGTCAGTCTGGGGATGACGGGAGAGGGTAAGACCGCCGGAGCGTCCGCTTTCACCTGAGCAGACACCAGCAAACCGGTTATTTTCAGGCGCCACTCCGACATGGCTGCACACAAACCAGAAATTACCTTCTCTAATCGAATCTTCTCCTTTTCTTTCTCCTTCTCTCTCTTGTCCTTTTCCTTCTCCTTTTCTTTCCTCTTCTCCTCCTTCTCCCTCTCCCTTTCTTTGGCTTTCTCTCGCTCCTTATCCTTCTCCTTGTCTTTCTTTTTCTTTTTCTCCTTCTTTTCCTTCCTCCTCTCCTTCTCCTTGCTCTTCCCCTCCTCCTGAAGCAGTGGGGGGAACGCGGGCAGCATAGGGGGCATCCGCAGGCAGGTGGAGGGGCTGAACAGGGAAGGCACTTCGCTCAGGACGAAAGGCGGCACGGTGGGCTGTTTCTGCTTGTCCTCCTTGTTCCTGTCTTTCCCCTTATCCCTCTTATCCTTGTCCTTTTTGCTTTTCTCTTTATCCTTCTTTTTGTCTTTATGCTTTTCTTTCTCTTTCTTGGGGACGTCTCCGTCCTTTGATTTGATCTTGATGGGGATGTCCGGCAGACTGAAGTCCAGCTGTCCAAAGTGGTCTTCGTTGCTTACTCCAAGCTCCTTCCAAGGCATCTTCATGTCCCTGGAAAACTCCTTGTTTCTGTCCTTGTTTTTCTCCTTGCTCCTCTCCTTCAGCTTTCCCTTCTCCCTCTCCCGGTCCCTGTCTTTTGGCTTCTCCTTCTTCTTCGTCTTGGTTTTAAGCTCCTTCTTCAGCTTCTTCTTCAGATCTGGCGGCGGTCCGATCTTGTTCTTCTCCTCGAACACTTTGAGCAGAGGCTCAGGGGTGGGCGGCGAGGCCGATCCAGATGACACGTACTCCGCCTGACTCTGAGGCGGTGCGGACGGCCCACCTTGATTGGCCTTCCGGACCACCTCGTTGATCGAATCCTCCAGGGTCCAGTTTCCGAGTCCCGGGTGCATCTGCAGGTGGAGCGGCGTTGACGTGTCCTTTAACAGGTTTACTATTCCCATGGGGACTTTAGGGGTGGCGGGCTCCATGATGGTCAGCCTCTTGGGGCTTGAGAATCCATTGCTTTCTGAATCAGAGCCCGAGGAGAAGGCGAAGGGGTCGGGCTCCCGTTCAGCACACGCTCTGGCTATGACAGCAGCTATAGAGTCATCGATGGCCGTGTTATCGGGCTCGAGGTTCTTGAAAAGCCCCTCTGGTGGCTCTCTGTCCTCTACAACGTGACGCATTTGAATGTTTTCTTTGCCTATCTTCTCGTTCAGTGCGGGAAGCGGGGGCTTCAGCAGGATCTCTGCTTTGCTCTGAAGCTGAGACGCTTTGACGGAACTCATCTTTGGGCTTTTAGGACTTTTAGGACTTTTTGTCTTCGCAGGAGACTTCTTCTTTTCCTTTGACGGTTTTGGAGAGTGGATGGGACTACCAATTAATGGAACGGGGAGGACCCCTTTGGGGGACTTAGTCCGTTGCCTGCCAGGGGACGAAACCTTGGGCTTCTTCCCGGGCGGGGCGAGGCTCTTTTGATCAAACTGTTTTGGTATGATCGGCTGAGGTCTGAAGGGCTGCAGGGCACCAGATGGCATTTCAGGCGACAGGGGGTCGAGGCTGTCGTGCGAAGGCAGAACGCCTGGCGGGACGCGTTGCGGGTTGAGCGATGTGAGAGGCTCCCGTGGCTCTACCCCCCATTCCGGGCTGAGACCGGGGTACAAGCGCGGTTTCTTGGAGGTGGGCATGATTCCCAAAGGCGCATCGGGACTGTCCAAATGCCTCTTCAGAGGATAATTTTCATCATTGACAGTCTCTTCTTCATCTATTTCCTCATCATCCTCCTCCAGCGGCACCTGCATGGCTTCGGCTGAGGTGCCCATGTCTGGAGGGACCTCCTCCTCCTCCTCTTCTGGGGAACAAACAGGCAAGAATGAGTCAAAAAACTTCAACATCAACTTCTACAACAAAGCAAACATTTACACCAAAATTATTGGAAAAAACTGATGTTTTGAATGATGCTTTTCATTCAGAAAAAAATCCTACATAGTTAATAAAAAATAAAAAAAACTACACACTGGAATAAACTGAAGGACTGGGATAGAGATCAAACATGACACTGACATACTGTTTCCTGTTTTGTATTCCAAACTGTGCATTTGTTTCCCGCTTTTCATCCTTTTACAAATGCTAAAGTGTAGAAAACTGGTTGCAAATAGCAGTAATAAAACCTTTAAAAGAAGCGGATTCTATCAAACCTGATATAGAGACAAGAGCTCGACCCTCTGAAACCAGATACTATGAGAAAAGGAATATACACGTAAAAAAAAAGTATTTTTGACCAATTACACCATCCTTATACCCATTTATATGAGGTAAATACATCTGACATTAACTGTGGAAAACTTATACTATACACAACTGCTGTTAGGAGTGTGACATTAGCCTAAGTCCCACCCACAAAAACAGAGAAGACAGACACGAGGAAATGAAAAGTACATTTTCCGGCTGACTGAACACTTTTCTGGGACAATTTGAAAATAAAAAAATAAACAGAAGAAAAACGGAAACAATTTTTCTAGAATTTTAATTAAGGAAAAGCAAATAGGATCAAGAATTGATCGGTTAAACACTAATGCTTATCCAAATACATAAACTGCACTGTTTGGATTTTTTTGTATGGTGAGCATCATATGAATTATGGAAAATAAACACATCATTTAAGTACCTTTTCATGTTTTTTCAAAGTTATTATTTTTATATGTATCATTTAATGATATTCAAATGTGAGGTCAAAGTAAGTTTAAATTTGCTTTTCTTTCACTTCTGAGTTGTTATTCTGGTGTAAAGCAGTGTAATACTTTCATTTATTTTCCTTTTTGCTTCTTCAGTAAATTACAAACCAAACCAAGCGGAGACTACTTTTTTAAACATAATTTTGCAAAGACTGTGAAAATATGATGTTGGCTGATATTCTAATGACCTGCATTTATACAGCTTCCCAGTAGATTCAATGTAACACACTTGTACGCGTCAGTGCCATCCAAACCAACAGGTGACCTCACCTTCCTGCAGGGAAACCAGAGGCGGCATGTAATCTGGGATGTAATCCTTCCTTTCGTCTGCATCTCTGGCTGCAGGCTGAGGAAACTGCAACATGTTGTTTTTGCACACAGGAAACAGCGGCGTCTGATGGGCAAACGCCACGGGCTCCAGATTGTGGACGTAGTCCTCCAGCTCGCTCAGGTTTACCCCCATGAGTCGGAAGGCCTGGCTGAGATCATCCAGCACCGGATCTGTTCTTCCATCTGAAGGACACGATCACAGGGAACAGTCACAAACCAAAGGGACCCCCATTCTGCCGAACTGCAGAAAAAAGGCCACTTACTCTAAATGCAGCAAGAAATACTGCAAATAATTCTATTATAAAAGTTGATCAGACAATACAGGGACGTCATGTAAAAATTACTCCTCCATTGCGAAAAGTTATGCTGTCAGCATGACGCTATGACTGACAGTTTGGGGCTACTGTACTTTCTGACACATCACTTCTTTCTAGGGGGCGCCCGCCACAGGACAAGTCAACAACAACGTGATCTACTACTATTGGTTTAAAAGTAATCCGGACACAAACTTACACAGTTCGGAGTATCGGTGGCAGACCCTCGCCAGCTGCTGGATGTACCTCTGCAGCACATCAGACAGCAGATCGCACGCAGTGAGCTGGACTGCATCCCAGCCCAGAGCTTGGCAGATCTGCGCCACCGAAACACGCAGCAGCGAGCGGGCATAGCTCTCGCACATCTTGCTGACTTTGTTGCGGTATATTCCCGGTCAATTTCTCGTCAGAGACATCCCTCCCGTCGTCATGCTTCAACGAATCCCACGGAGGGTTAAGAGAACCCACGAATATGATAATATCTTACATCTACTTCAGTAAATACATTGGCGCTTTTGCCAGGGCCGCCATCTTGATTCCATCGATTGACCCATCCCCGAAATCTATTCTGCACATGCGCACAAGTGAGCGTTTGTCTTCGCTTCCTTGGTGTTTGGAAGACCGTTTTGAGCATGCGCGGAAGACATTGTTTCAATGAGGACTTCTAGCGTCTTTAAGGCATAAACGGCAATATTTATGTCTTTAGAAATGTAATAAATATATCGGTTATCGATTAAAATAACTTTAATTAGATGTTTGGAATTGACAGAGCTTAAATGGTTAGTTTCGCTTCCCACTGCTGAGTCACGCATGTCCTTTCGCTGATATTTAACCTTTCAGCAAATACACAATTATCATATTTATCAGTACGTTATTGTTTCAAATTTTAAAAAGTTATCTTTTAAAAATGTTGTAGACTAACACTTCGTACAAACGCAAAGCGTACATTATATAAGGTGCGATCACAAAGTAATTACATGCAGCTTTTAGGTGTCGACACACGGTGGCGCTGCATTATTTTGTAAAGATCCCAATTTTTGGTGTAGAACGTAAACATCACTAGTTTATTCAGAGTCCTCAATTCAACTGTTTTATAAATCTCGAAAAGTTGTGAAATATATACAAACTAAAAAATATGTAATCTAAAAACAGGCTACAAATATGAATAATATTTAATAATAATTTCCAGAAAAACGAATGGCCCCAACTTGTTTCAAATCTCAAAATTAGGATTTTTTTGGTGATAAAATCCGTTTAATTTTTTAAAATAACCAACTAATAACTACACAATTTACAATAAGTATAAATAGCTCCCTTTCCTTGTGGTAAAATTCTACTAGAATTGACGCTTGAAAAAGTATCACAAATATTACAATTGTCACAATTTTATGTGGTGCTGTTTGGAAAATTACAGTCAAACATTAACAGCAACATTTTGGGGTTTTCAAATAGTGGCAGAAATGTGATCATTTGCTGATTTTGTAGGTTTGCTCACTTAAAAAACTGACAGTCCAAATGGAAATTGAACTATCATTTGAATTGTGAGGATAAAAATCACTAAGAAAATCAAGACATGGACTTTAAAGAATTTATATTTATTTATTTGCATTTCATTGAGGGAAATCATAACTTTTTTTCCGGACAGACTTAGTACATTTGTGGCAAAATCCTTAATAAAAATCACAGAGGTCAGGCATTTCTTTTAGTTGATCAGGTTTCTGCACACATCAGGAGGAATTTGGGTCCACTCTTCTTTGTAAAGTAGATCATTGGTGATTGTTGCTTGGCAACTCTGACTCATCTCTCTCCATATGGATTCTATAAGATTGAGGTCCAGAGATTGGCTTGGCCACCCCATGACCTTGATATGCCTCTTTAGCCAATCCCTGGTTGTCTTGGCTGTTTGTTTTGGGTCATGATCCTGTTGGAAGACCCATCCACGACCCATTTTAAGCCTCCTGGCTTAAGGAGAGAAGGAGTATCTCACTCAGGATTTGTAGGAACGTGGCTCTGTTCATCCTCCCATCCACACTGTGAAGTAGCCCTTTGCCTTGTCCTGATAAACACCCCCAAAGCATGATGTTTCCACCTCCATACTTGACAGTGGGGATGGTGTTCCTGCGGTCACAGGCTGCATTTCTCTTCCTCCAAACACCAAGGGTTGAGTTGATGTCAAAGGCCTCGATCTTGTTTCGATCTGACCACAGCACCTTTTCCCAATTACTTTCTAAATCTTGAATGTGTTCATTGGCAAACTTCAGGTGGGCACTGCAATATGTTACAGTAAATCATTGTAGCGTAAAATAATACCCAATGGATTTGGGGACTGTGGTTCCAGCTGCTTTGAAATCATCAAGTAAGTCCTGCCGTGTTGTTTTAGGTCTATTTCTCACTGTTCTTATGATCATCAAAACCACACCAGGTGAGATCTTGTTTGGAGCCCCAGACCATTGATGGTCATGTTGATGGTTTCTAGTCAATTCCAGTTTGCAGTTTTGTGCAGGTCTACAATCTTCTCTCTAAAATCCAGTGAAAGCTCTTTAGTTGTTCCCATGTTAATAGAGTTTGGTATCTGACTGATGGACTAAATCTGTGTACTGGTGTCTTCTCAACAGGTGATGAGCTCAAACAGGTGTCTTCAGTTCAGGTCACAGATTGATAAGAGTCTATGTAGACACAAGTGTGCTTCGTAACATAAGTGCTCATAGAATTTTCTTTCTCAAGGAAACAAAGTTGTTATGGAGAATTTAGGTGGCACTAAGGGAGGGTAGAGAAACAGTTGGGGAAAGAAAACCATCCTGATCCACACTCTAGACTGGCTGGTAGTGGTAATGCGCCAAAAAGCCGTTTGCCAACCATAGAAGAGTCTAACTGATCAGTGTAAATGCGTCTATGGTGTAAACCAAAAATCTTAATGGTTACTAAGATCAAATACATATTTTCTCCAACGAAATGCAAATAAATATATATAAATTCTTTAAAATTGATTTCTTGATTTTCTATGTCACTGTTCAAATGAACCAACCATTAGGATGACAATTTCTTTTTAAGTGGGCAAACCTACAAAATCGGCAACTTATCAAATACATATTTTTTCCACTGTATATCTTATCTTATTTCTAAAATAACGCAGGTTCCTTTACTTTGATAGTTTTTAAATGCAACACTTGTTGGATGAATTGACTAACTTAAGAGAGAAAATCTGAAAACGCAGTGAATGCAAACTGGCAAACAGAATTTTGGCCTGTAACAGACATACACACCTTATGTTTCCCTTTCCTATATGCATTTTTGAACCCTAATTGTACTAAAATAACACTATTTTACAGCTGAAGCATAAACCCAATACACACCCTGGTCCCATGATGAATTTCAATATGTATTGAATAAAATTTTGCAGTAGAGCACAGAACCTGATGATTGATTACGGTAAGTCCACCTCCAGATTGTGGACCTGTTCTAATGAACTCTACCTTCTTTACATAAAAACACTAGTCATAAACAATAAAAAAAGTAACTTAATTCAGTGTGAATTATTTCTTTTAGTAACAGATTTATTTGAAACCATTGAACTGTACAAATAACTTTGGATAGCTGCATATACAATACTGAGCATTTGTTAAAATGACACTAGAACCAGTAGTAAATGTTAAAATTCTAAGGAAAATCTATTAACACTTAAGAATGCTTACCATACAATTTACAATTTACACATAAACCAATTTAATAAAACATCACAGCTGCCAGCATATTGGCAAATTTGCCACACTATCAATTAACTACAGTTTTGCGATAAATAGACATTACAGTTAGGAAAGAAAATCTACAGTAAAACAATCTACAAGAATTACAGTTGCATAAATTGAAACATAACTAAAGCACTAAAAATGAAACAATTTCTGGTGAATAAATTCACTCAACAACAACTATGCTTATCACTGTTGCTTGGTCAATTTAGTCAAACTTTTGTCAGTTTGACACTTCTGAATTTAAAAACTGTCACTGGAAAACTTTGCCAGGAAAGTGTTCAGAGTCATCGTCAAGATTCCGTTTTTCTCAAAGGCACCATCTTCTTCATCTGTAAAAAACAAACAAAACACGAATGAAACATTTTTACAGGGCTAAAATATGCATTGCAAACAAATATTTTATACAACTTCTGTTTGGGTTACCTGCTGTAACGTTTGACACATTTTTTAAAAATCTTTTTTGCTAAATGAGCTGAGAGGTAAGTGAAACATTCCATCAGCTTTTGCCACAACAATTCAACATTTCCAACATACTGTAAACATGGTCTAATAACTGAAAAAAAAGTGTCAAAATACTACTAGTATCTATAACTGCATGAACACAAGCAAAAAAAAAACCAACAACGATAAATTAAGTGCTTTTGAAGCTGAATGTTTTTTATAGTATCTATCAGTTAAAGCTAAGCCACAAACTAAAATATTATCACATTACATATCCTTTAGTGGATCTTCTGGGATGAAAACACTTATTTGCTCTACTTTGCCAAATCTATCATCTTGCTTTCATATTCTCTGTCCAATACTTGTCATCTGATTTTTAACATTTTATTTGAAATTCTGCATTAATTTTATTTAAGTCTAATGTAAAACTTTCATATTTTTATATATTGGTACAAATATAAAAATGTAAAAGTATCTGACTTAACCTCAGCAGACATATACTAAGTTGTCTTTTAGCTTATGTTGTAATTCTGGATCCTTTCAAAACATCAGAGATTATAGTTCATGCTTTGCAAGAAATACAGTGGATCTGTCCAAACTTAAACTTTGCCACTAAACATGTTCAACTTGAAGGAAACGTCTGATTTGTAGTATTTTTACTACAGAGTGAGGTCGCAAGATTAATATTAAACCATAACAAGTTTTCACTTTTGCTTCCTTCTCCATTTAAAGAAAGAAGCTGGAGAGAATATCTACAGTATAAAAAAACTTGCTGACGAACACATATATGCTAGTAGAACAGTGTCTCACCAGTAATGAAAACAGAAAAACGATAGGCTATATTCTGGACTTGGAGAGTTAGCAAACACTTGAGATAGTCGGGTTTATCTTTGGACATAAGGTCACATTCATGGTAGGGCAGGACCTCGAGGATTCCAGCATCTAGACCCCAGAACAGATGTTTCTTCATATCATTTGCCTCATTACTCAACCTGGAAATGGAAAACACAAATATAATATTTAAAAAAGGCGGTAAAATAAGAAACAGATGTCAATGCCAAAAAATACAATTTATCACAACATTTCATGTTCTGAATAAAAAGGGTGTTCTAAAAGAAATAATAATAGAAAAAACTTCCAGTAATCTGTTGGTTATAGACAAAGACAGAAAAAGTGTGTGTAAAACATCTTTACAGCATTAAATTATGTTCAAATTTGTTAGGTACTTAAAAAACATTTTATTTCGGAAAAGCACATTTTTTGCACAGAAGCTTTTTTTTTTTTTTTTTTTTTTTACAAATGCAGACATTTAATTTACTGTGGTAAAATGATGTATAGATATCATTTTACCACAGCAAAAATATTTTCTAAATGAAACAATACAAACCTGAAAAAATTTCAAGTTTGTGAAGTTAGCGAGTTTCCTCATGGACTGTTTTATTTTATAAATCACTAAAGCATTAAGCCTAAAGCCCATTTAGATAATACCATGTGTGCCTCGTGGTTTATGCACGACTGATTATTTTTTTAATTGAAGTGTGTTTTGCACTACAGGGCCATTGCGATCTAGTCTGGGCGTTTCTTTTAGTCAAAAAGTCTGAGCACCTTCTGATTTAAAGTTTCAAGGTAAGCCCACTATGTATGGTCAATAATTGTATGCACAAGCTCCTTCCCAGCCAGAGGGATCAAATTTCATGTGCAAAGAATTCCTTTCAGTAACAAGCTTAAAACACCAACAGATATTTGACCCCTACTGCAAGAGGTCAGTCCAAAGAAACACATACCTGTGCAACTCTTTCAGGCTAACCCCCTGTAGGTATGTGGCCAATCCCTGCTGACAAGCCCCTTCTCTGGGCCTCTCTCCAAGGTGGAGTTCTGGTAACCATTGTTTTGATAAGGGACACTAAATTCTTGTTGTTGTCTTTGTTAGGTTCTTTGAATCTTTCTTTAAAAGGTCTATCGCCCAGAAATAATTTGTCAGGACCAATATTTTTATCTTGAATTCAAACTTAGTGGGAACAGAGGGAGTTGGTAGGACTAGTGTTCTTTTTGGCAACACAAAGCCAAGTACAAGTCAACAGGTTGTTTAAATACATGTTGTTCACAAATGTTAATGGAGAATGTATTTATTTAGTGACTGGTGTCTGCAAGCTTTTTTTTTTTTTTTTGAGGTGGTGCTACACTGTTTAATCATTTTTCATGTTAGCAATGACTACAAAGACTGCTGCCAAACTTGGTATATCTCTGATCTGTCTCCAAAAGTAGTATTGGAGATGGTACCCTTCTCTGCACTCATTTAACAAGCCATTACTTTGAGGGATTCTGCTGGTGGGGTTGAGAAGATTATTAAGGTACTCCTTTCAATGCCTGAGAAGGATTCTTATCTCTTTAGGGCGGGGGTCGGCAACCCGCGGCTCCGGAGCCGCATAGAATTCTTACCCCATTGGCAGATTTTCTTTAAATAAGAAAAAATAAAGTCTGGCGATGGGGTAGGAAAATGGTTTACCAAGAAATCTTATTTTAAGAACAGAATTCTAATCAGTAAGATATGTTTTATCAAACTAAGTTTATTTTTGCTTTTGAAAAACGTTCTTAATAAGATTGTTTTTCTTGCAAGGCAGAAAATGAAATATTTTTTCTTGAAACAAGAATCTTTTTACTTTTTTATGATTCAGTTTTTACAGTGTGCCGATTAGTTTCAATGGGGAACACATGGGGCAGTCATGTTTCTGACTTTAGAATATCCTTTAAAAATTGAAGTAGGTGGTATTCAGGCAGATGTTCAGCAAGTTTTACAAGCGCATTTGGTATCATCTTGATTCTTTGAGAAAGGATAAGGTCTTGTTGAACCATTTTTTGCGATTTCCACAGTGGGAATATAGATGTAAAGGGATGTCACATCAAAGGAGGCTACTGTGTCAATGTCCATTTTGATGTACTGCACCTAGCTGACAAAGTCTTGAGCCTTTTGGATGTGGTGTACCGTGTCTTTATGGTTAATATGAAACCACATAATTATGTAATTTAGCCAACCACAATCAAGAAATCATAGTATCATAGTAATCAAAGTATTGGGGGTCGCATATTAAAGATTTTATGACAGGAGATTGCTGGCCATTGGAAATTTGAACGCAGGCTGCATTTGACCCATGGTCCGGACTTTGGACATGCCTGGTCTAGAGTCTATCCTGCCTTTAAAAACCAAGTCCTGTAGGCCTCTTAAATTAACTTCTTTGATTTCTGCAACAACTAAACAATTTACGTCATCGAGTAGTAGTAATGTCCAGATTTGAAGACACTATTCTTTTCCCATATCTCTCTGCTTGGGAGAATAAATGCAGGGGAAGTGAGAAGCAGAGGGGTAGGGAAACAATACGGATTTTACCTAACTCACAGATTAAGCTCGAATTCTATGCTCTTTGTTTTCATCAGTAAACATCTTTATCATTTCTTTTAATGGTAAATGCTTTGAATAAGGTATGCCAACCCTTTAAAACATTTGCATTTTTAAAATATCTCTTTCTTAAAGGTTTTTTTTTGGTGAAATCTACATCATTTATCACTGTTGTGTAGATGAGAGGCCCATTAGAAAAGATCATGTGTGCCATAATTCCTGCATGGTGCCTGGTGGAAAAGGTGTAGTGTGCATACATTTGCATCTCAACAGCATAGTTAGAACTATTTTATAAACAAAGAAACGCAACCCATTCATTGTTGGCAAAAGACACACCAAGTTTATCACTTTTGAAGTATATTTAAAATCTAAAATAACAGCTTATAATATTGCAGGGTCTAGAGACAGTTTCACTGACCCAATGGATTAATGCAAATGTAGTTATCTTTTAAGCCAAAGATCCAAAATGAAACAAAAAAAAGCATTCAATCTTTAATTTTAGTCAAAATGCTTGTAGGTAAAACATGCTCTGTGACACAGAGTTTTAAATTAGGTAGGCAATTTTTCTTTCATGGAAACTCACCTTGCATTTTCTTTCAAACGACGGCTGTCTTTGTAGTGGAGCATCCATTTCCATTTCCCTGTTCTGCTAAGCTCTTGCAAAATGTGAAATATTTTTTTCATGTTGCCTAAAAATTCACATAGTTGAGAGGATGAGTAACACCGAAACATCAATAAAAAAAAAAAAGCTATACACATAAACCATGGTTTTAGAGTGAACATACAAAGGCTAAGAGGCTCTAGTACGGATTTGTTAAGCAGCAAGAAGCCACCCCGGGTAAATAGCTCCTGATAGGTTAGATTCACCACATCATCTGGTTCATCAATTCCGGTAAACTGCACATCTGCAGACATCTTCAGTTTGAGCAAGTGAGGAACCTGAATACATAAAAACCAAGTTATAAAATCGGTACCATTTACTGTATGAATCTTGTGATCTTGGATCATCCTTTACCTTACAAATGTGCTCTGCAATGTCTTCGTTTTTGATGATAATAAAAAGAGATGTAGAATTTTCTTCACAAATAAAGAATTGAGAGGGCTGCACAGCAATGTGGCCCTCTGATTCCAAATGCACCTTTCAAGAAAAAAAAACAGAAATGGGTAAATGTCAAATACATTTGGATGATAACTATAATTGACATGACATATTTTCACGACCATAAGGTGCACTTAAAAGTCTTAAATTTTCTCCAAAATGTAGGGGGTGCCCTATGAGGCGGTGCACCTAATGTATTGTGGGACTTCGGCAGAGGACGTAGAAGAAGACGGCATGAGAACGTAGGAAAAGACAGCATAAGAACAAGGGAGGGAAGTGTGGGCGTGAAGACACCAAAAGTTTTTTTTCCACGCATCACCGTCTCTGTTAATCTGTGACTCCATGCGCGCACATCCTACAGACGCTGTGAAAAAACAAGTGAAGCAAATGAACTTGGAGCCTGCGTCATTCTGGGAGGCTTGACGAAGGAACTGGACATCGGTGTGCGTTCAAAGTAAGATTGCGAACGGCGTGGGAGCGATGGATGACGGATGGCGAACACACTTTCACTAAGTCTGGGAGGCAGCACCAGGCGAGTTACGTCACAATTTGTGAATGGAATGTAGATGCTTGGGCTAACGTGTCTGCTTGTTGTGTCTGCCTGTTGTTCGAGCGTTCGCAAAATCCGGCATCCATCATGAGGAGTAGCACGGCAACAAGACGGACTCTAACAATGAAGAAAGTGAACCTGGTGTGTTTGATAGAAACTTAGCCCGGCTGTTCATTTCAGATACAGAGGATGAGGACTTTGATGGATCAAATCACAACCAACTCAGGTTTGCTCCCGCTGCCTTTGTTAAACACACACTAGCATGCATGTTTTACCAGTAGGTTTTAGTGTGCCCACGCCCTAAAACCCAGTACGCCTTTTGTGTGTGTTAAATACCGAAAAATCACCCATAACTGAGACTGCGCTCTATAACCCAGTGTGCCTTATGATCGTGAAAATATGGTACTTTTAACAAAACACTTCCATGACTTATAAGTATGAGTAATGGGACAGAGTTGCATCTTTACATTAAATATTGTGCTAAAGTTTTTGGCAAGTGTGAAAAAAATTCTGTAAACAAAGAATGGTTTCAAAAATGCAATTGATAATCAATAAAATACAGTGAATGCACAAAATAGAATTCTTAACACAATTTGCTTTAAAAACAGCACTATTTGTTCTATGTACACTTGCAGTTTTTGAAGAAACTCTGTTGGTGGGTTGTTGAAAAAATCTTTGAGTACTAACCAGATATGTCTTTTCATGTGATCTCAGAAACACTCAATGATGTTAAGATCAGATCTCTGTGGGGGCCATGCCATCACTTCCAGTACTTCTACTTGACAGTAGAGGCTGACATTTTTTTGGGATTCCTATGAGTCACGGGTTTTCCGCAGGATTCCCGTGGGATGGGAGTCCTCTCTGCCATTAATCCCGGGGCCGGATCAAATTCTTGCAGGAGTGGGAACCAATCATTTGAATGAAACAGCTCTTAGAGCCGGATCCTTAATGGAAATGACCAAAGCCGTGTTTTTAAAAAAAATCTTTGTATCACAGTTTCTTTTTTTTCTCTTTAAGTTGCATGTGAATGGTCAATACATAGGTGTTTGAGCTGAGCGTGGGGTGTGTGTGTGTGTGTGTGTGATGGTGGTGGGGTTGCGTTGAGCGCTAGCGGGGAGGCTTGAACTGAGAATAAGGGACAGAGCGCCAGGTGCAACAACAAAAAAACTATATCAACACAAAATCTTAGAGCAAAGAAAATATAAATCTAGAACCATTTCACTTTCGTTGATAATCTGAAGAGAGAGTGGCGAGTCTGCAGGAAAACAAATCCATCTAGAAAGAGCTAGAGCCATAATGTAGTTTCTAGACAATGTGACTACAATATAACTCATTTGAAAAACAACTACATTACCCAGAAACCAGAAGTGTTCCTAGTCACAGGTTTACTGCTGAAATCTAAAGTGCAACGATCATATATCAATGGAGAATTACAACCCACGGCGAGTCCAATGACAGAACAAAATGACATGCAGCAAAGAGAAAGAATGAAAGACTTCTGTTAAGTTCAGAGAGCTGGTAAAGAAGCAAGATGTAATAAAAAAAATTGTGAAGAGTTGAGTGCGATTATTATGTAGCGTTACATGCAGCTTGTAAAACATTTCTTGTTATAGTGAAGTACAATAGTAATTTCCCTCATACCTCAACTTTAAGGGATAAAATTAGAAAAAAATCCCAAAAAAAATCACATTGTCTGATATTTAAATAATTTATTTGCAAAATATTGTCAAAAATAAGTATTTTGTCACCTCCAAATAAGCAAGATTTCTGGCTCTCAAAGAACAGTAGCTTATATTGTAAGTCCTTCACTTGTTACCTGTATTAATGGAACCTGTTTGACCTTGCAATCTATCTGAAAGACACCTGTCCACAACCTTAAACAGTCACACTCCAAACTCTACTATAGCCAAGATCAATGAGCTGTCCAAGGAAACCAGAAACAAAATTGTTGATCTGCACCAGGCTGGGAAGACTGAATCTGCAATGGGTAAGTAGCTTGGTGTGAAGACTGTAGAAGCAATTATTAGGGAATGTAAGGCATACAAGACGACTGATAATCTCCTTCCATCTGGGGCTTCCTGCAAGATGTCACCCCGTAGAGTCAAAATGATCACAAGAACAGTGAGCAAAAATCCCAGAACCACATGAAGGGACCTAGTGAATGACCTGCAGAGAACTGGGACCAAAGTAACAAAGGCTACCATCAGTAACTCACTACGCCGCCAGGGACTTAAATCCTGCAGTGCCAGACATGTCCCCCTGCTAAAGTCAGTATATGTGGACGGCCGTCTAAGGTTTGCTAGAGAGCATTTAGATTAGGGGTCTCAAACTCAATTTTCCTGGGGGCCATTGAAGGCGGGGTCTAGCTGAGGGAGGGTCGCAACTTCAACGCACACACACATGCGCAACTTGTGTCTGAGAGCCAATGAATTTGTATGGAACATGTACTATACTATTAACTATACTCTATTAATAACTTAAATACTCTACATAATAACTGAACACGGCTTCTCTTGTCTTATTCTTACTGCTGGACACTTGGCAGCACTTCCTCCCAAACAGCTGAGACCCTCAGTCTGGATTAAGATGATTGTCAGTAAATCTGGACTGTACTTGGGCTTATTGACATTTAAGGTAGAGACATCAGAGAGTATGTGCTTTTTTGAGTCTGTGTTGAATTTTTTTTTTTAAGTTTACTTTTCAAAAACACAAATTAGTAAAGGAGAAACATTACCTGTCAATCATCACAAAAATATCCCCAGAAAGGGGCGGGATCAAGGCCCCAACCTGAGCAAACGCAGCATACAACAATGTATTGAGTTGAATTTTGTTATTGACCAAATAATTATTTTACACCATGACTTACAAATAAATTCTTTAAAAATCAGACAGTGGGATAGTCTTGACTTTTTTTTTTTATCTCACTTTATCTCTCATAGTTTAGGTATACCTATGATTAAAATTAAGGGACTCTCATATTTTTAAGTGGGAGAACTTGCACAATTGGTGGCTGACTAAATACTTTTTGTCCCACTATATAAAGGAATAAAGCAGTGAACGAAAAACCCTGGAGCAAGATTGGTAAGATTTGCACCACTTCGACATTTTGCACCAAGCCTCCTTTAACTGTGAGTAAATGTCCCAGTACCGGGTAGCGACAGTCCAGTGTGAACATTGTATTCTAAAAGCACATTCTTGAACGCACATTACATGCTTGGTGTGTAAGTAGCATACAGACAAATCCTTAAAACTTTTCCCGATCAGTCCAAAGCAACATTGTTCTGTATCTCATTTCCTATGTTCCTATATTTTCATACTTGAGCTGCTTGGCCTTAGTTCCACATCAGAGGCTTGGCCTTTTAGCTGCAACTCTTCCACAAAGAACACTTCTAGCCAGAATTCTCCAACGGTAATTGGGTGTTACTGGGTCCCATTGGTTTCTGCCAGTTCCAAGCAGATGGCACTGCTGAACATTTGATTTCAAGAGGAAGATCTTAAACCCACAGTCTGCTTTTAAGTCTGTCTGCTAGAGGCCTTGCTGATGCAGTAGAACTACCTTGTGTCTTGTTGCCATGGCCAACCTTACCATCTTATTGTCTATCTTAACCTCACCTTGGAAGCAGAGATAAGCTGTTTTTCATCTAGCTTAAGTCTCCAACAAAGCTGTTTGGTTCAGTTTATGACTGGATTTTAACCTACAAGTGATACTGAAGATTTAACACCTATTTGGTATTGGTTGATCAAACACCTGACAATAATGCGACTATATCCCCTTGAGCAAGTGTACCAATAGTAATTGATGCGGGTTTATGGGTAAAGAGAGGTAATAGCTCTGTTGCTTGCTTTCTTTACATTTAATAAATTGATATATATAAATATTGTAAGCCTTTTGTTCAGAGCCTTTTTTCACACCTGAAAACTTTTGCCCAGCACTGTTCATATTTTAGTTATTGTAAAATATTGCCCCCAATTTACACAAATTGCAAGAAACTTTGTCTGCATTAATGACTTTGTTAGATATTTTTTGTGTAAACCAAGTAGGCAATTTTTACATGAAAAGCGATAAAAATTGATTTTCTTTTTAGAAACAGGCAAATCAAACATCACATAAAATGTATGAACATTCAGGCAAAGGAAGAACATGCAAATCATTGTCACAATGGAAGGAGATGACAAAACCTACACAGAGGCAAGATTGTTCAAGAATTTACAAAGATAGCCACTAAAACAGGTTAAAAAAAGAACAAGGACATTATTACAGGGAAGCTCTAGCAGGTCAATGTTTAAGTGAGTACAGTACACTCAAAAGAAAACCATTAATATTTCATGAATTTTTCTTACCTTAGTTTCTTCAAAGAACTGCTCATCAGATGTTGCCAGTATGAAGAATCTGTTCTTTGTCTTGCATGATTTCTTCACAACAGCATTTAGATTACTTTGGAAAATCTTATTCAACTCTTTCTTCATTTTATCACAGAAATCAATTTTTTCATTGTGTTTGGTATCTGAATGGCTCTGTTGTACCCTCAAGGTTTTAGATTTAGACAAAACCTTCTTGGCAGAACATACTTCATGCATCCTTGCCTTGTACAGCTTTGCACATTCTGATACAACATTGGAGACCCAAGAACAATTGTTTGGGTTTCTGGTTCCTTGAGACAGATTGGGAGTATCTGGTGTCTTGCCTTTTTCCTCTGTAATGACTGATTGCTCTTTCTTTTTGTGAACGTCTACCTTTATCTTTTGCCCAAAGAGTGATGTGTCCAATAAATCAAATGAATCCTCCTGCTCCTCTAAGTTCGAGAACTTGATTGTCACAGGACTGGTACACGGCATCCTCAAACTGTCATTAGTTTCTTGGTGGCATCGTTGTCCTTTACTCTTTTTCAGGAGATTTTTCATTTGGTCCAGAAAAATAAGGCACTCTTGTTCCATGGATGCCTGAGTAAGGTCTTCACACAGACACCTTTGAGAGAGACGCTCCAGAAAAGAACAAGGTTTTTCCCCACCCGTATTGAAAACTGTACATACAAGGGAATTTGTAGTCGATGGATCTTGCTTGCAGTCATCTTCACAACACATTTGTGTTTTGTCTGTGAGGTCTTTCTCATTTATATTTTTGATGGTCTGATCATCTGTTTCCTTAAAACTTTGAACCAAAACACCTGGACTTTCTTGAACAAAATCCGTGGGAGCTTCTGGAGATTCACAAAACTGCATAGATGGAGATAATGGAATCAAGCAGTTTTTGAAATACTCTTTTTCCTGATACAGGATGCACGAAGGGTCAATATATGAAGTTTTAGGTTTATCTGAGTCAAAACCATTTTCCAAACTATCAGTAGAAACTAAAGATTTTTGGAAATGGCAATCAGGGTCTAGATATGTTTCGTATTCATCAACATTTTTGAACTCGCATTTAGAAATTGATGACATCTGCCTTTTGGAGGGCTTCTTCATCTCAAGAACATCTGTAGTTTTATTTTTAACAGCTGATGTCAAATTGTTATCAGATGATTTTTTATTCAGATCTTGTAATTCACTGACTGAGGATTCCACCACCACTTCTGGGTCCATTTTATTTTTCTTCAGGTAGCCAGAAGAGTGGCTTGGTGTTGACAAAGTAGAGTCAAAATTCTCTATAGAATTATGTTTTTCATCAAGAGAAATGTTCATGCCTTCTGTTTTAATCTGGCTGGGCATGTCCATTGGATTTAATTCATGGAGGAATCGGTCTATGGTTTGCATAACTCTAACTGTTCTTAGGTTAATATCAGAAACAATATCACTTTTGTAGATAGAATCAGTATTGTCTGAAGAGGTTATAATTTTTTGCTCAGAAGGCTGCTCATCAAGGCCTTCCAAGCTTTGGCCGGGGCATTTCTGAGTAGTATTTTCATAGCTTTTTCTACCACTAAAGATGGGACTTTTGCTACTAGCTGAATTAGGTATGACTTCATATTGCTTTTCATCCACAGTGGGAGTAGAGGACCTGCTGCCAAAAACACTCTCTAAAAGTATTTGTTTATGAGGTTCATGTATATCACACATCAATGTGTCTTGAGTGGAATCTCCCCCTTTTAAACAACTTTGAGATGTCACACAAACTTCACTGGGCAGAACAGATGTGCTATTGATATTGCCTGTGACGTGTGGCATTGTTTTTAGACCTTGACAAGGTTCTTGAACCTCTACTTGTGGCTGTGCATGCACTTCAGGAATGTCCATTCTAAAGAATGGAAGAGCATCCTCATTGGACTTGTGCACAACCTCAGATGCTTCATCTTCTTTGAGATATGTTTCTTTAGACATGACTGTCTCACATAAGTCTTTATCATCACTCCTAGAAGAATGAGATTGTAGCTGAAATGTTTCTGTTGGAGTTGCACTCTCACCAATCCTATCAGTTGATCCATATACCTGATCTTCTTGATCATTAGAACCTAAATCAAAACTGACATCTGATACTTTATCTTGAACTCCTGCTTCAATGAAATCCTTTGACTTGAGATCAGACAAATCTGTGTTAGACTCATCAAAAGAAGAGGTTCTCTCTTTAGAGACAGACAATGGCACCTTCATACAGTTTACGTCAAGTGGAAGACAAGCGTCTTCCAAAGATTCCTGTGTCTTAGAGTCGTGAATATGCTGAACTGCAGAAAAAATGCTTGAAGGACTGTTGGAAACGAATCTTTTGTCTTTTAAAGTGATTTGATTTTCATGTAGGTTATGATAGTCTTCTTTTGGACTGATTGTCAGAGGTAGCTGCTGATCCATGTTTGCTTGAGGACTGTATTTTTCAATATAGTCCTCTTTTGTTGGATTAGGGTTATACATCTGAGGTACTTTTGCATCCTTTAAATCCTGATCAACTTCCATAGGAGAAATGAGACTCGTTTTCTCATCAAGTCCATTTTCTCTCAAGTGATCCTGAACGTAAAGCTCTCCTTCCATATGCAGATGTTCGTTTAGATCATTCCTCTGTTTTAGCAGGGCTGAGTTACATCCTTTTCTTGAAACCCACTCATCTTCCAAATAGTTGCCATCCAAGACGATATTATCTTTATCTGAAGCAGTACAGTTTTCAGTTGTCATTTGTAGGGAATGCTTCACATTAGTTGTCATTGGGCAGGTTTTTACAAGGACAAGTTCCAGTGGATCATGCTCATCCACACAAAGCACATCCTGTGTTTCAACAATGTCTCCATTTTTGTTTGGAACAGGATTTGATAAATCCAATTTATTGTGCTTCAAACACTCCTCTGAAGTTTGTGTACTCTCAAAACTTTTCATGCAAGCACCATCTTCATAGCTTCCATCATTGACCTCTCCATATTCCGAGAAAGCTTGCGTTGTTCCTTCAGAATCCTTTTGTAGAAAAATAGACGTCCCATTCCTCTCAAAAAAAGTAACATCAGTGTGATCCAGGCAAACCTCTTTTGGCTTTTCCATTGTGCTTTCTGTGAACTGCTTACTCTCTTTTTCAACCTGAAAAAGAAAGAGTAAACAAAATTTTATTTTTACATTTTATACAATAATTGCAGCATATTGTAAAAATATTAAAACATTTCAACACTTAGCTACATCTTGATCAACATTTTAGCACAGAGTTCCAATTGACATTCTTTGAATTACTGTAACTCTTCAAGCATTTATGCAATCAATACAATTCCAAAAGATTCTGAAGCTGAGAAAAAAAAATTTGCACTCATATGCAATACTTTACAGTAGTGAAGTAATTTTGCAATCAACGCCAACCAGCCAATTCTGACATGGAGAAAAGCAGATGTACACAATTATACAACACTTTACTAACTTAAAGTGTTGGCGTTAAGCTCTTTCTCTGGGCCAGAATACATTGGAATTATGTTAATTGGGTAAATGGACAATGTTATGTTAATTTAAAAAACATTTGTTGTTACCACTGATAGCTCCAGTGTTAAAGGGTTAAAGTCTTAAGACTAGTAACATATTTATCCAGAATTTTAAAAACGTTATGATTTTTTGTTTTCTGAATGTAATGCGGCATTTCAAAGAACCACCATTTGGGTAGCCATATAAACCAAATGGACATGGTTTCCCAACCCTGGTACTCAATACGCACTGTCTGCTGTGTTTTCTGCGATACCTTGTTGATGACACCTGTTTCAGCAAATCATCAAGCATTAAACTCTTCCGAAGCCAGCTAATGACAACTGTCATTATGGGCAGATAAGTTTGAGCAGGGTGGGTATTACACACAGACACGAGGACAGGTAGAACAGACTTTTGATGAGTTATCCCTAATCAATTCTGGTTTACCATAAGAAGCTGAGTATACTAGTTTCAGGTAATTTTTCTTTCATAAAACAAAACTTGTTTGAGTTTATTTCGAGTAAGCATTGTTTTACCAAGAGGTTAGTTTCTGAGGTTGTATACTTGGGGAAGAATTTGGATTTTAAAAAATCTCAACAGCAACTTAAGATATTGCTCCTTTGTTTTTGTTTTAGACAAGCACTTTGGTTTGTCATCTGACCAGTTGCTTAACTATAGTCAAACCTTTATGATAGAAGCTCACTGTTGATGCTGAGTTTATAGTTTAATTGGCCACAATTTGACACGAAACAACATGCATTTTATTATATTTTATTAAATTTTTATTACATTTTATTTTATTATTAACTGCTAAATCTGGCAAGATCCTTGGATGTCAATGGGTTTAATTTTTGTCAATTTGGCTAAGGCACACTTGAAAAAAACCCCACCATGGTCATAGGTACACACTTAGGATTTTGAATAACCTACATTCACAAACTAAAGAAGTAAGAACATTCATTCAGATAAGGGATGAAAAACTATAGGTTTTTGAGACTCGTGTCCTATTTCTTCTTCAATCACTTTAGTCTTTGCAGTTTGATTAGCCACACATCTGATTCAGGCAGTTAACTGTCTAAAATGCAAGAAGCACAGTAGCTCTCAAGGCTTGGGATTGTCGCTCCATGGAACATATTGAAGAAATACAAACCTTCGATATGTTTGACTCCTGAAACTTCACTGATAACTTCCTCCTCCTAATTTTGTTTGATGATCCAGTCTTTTCATTGGAAACAGAGTACACTTCTCTGTGAATTTGTGGCTCTGAAAAGCCAGACTTTGCATTGGTGCTTCTTATCGACAAATCAAGGATCTCAGCTTCTGGTTTCAAGATGGTATTCTCATCTTTCCTGAGATTCAAAGCATTGGGTTCCATAGAGTGTGAAGTGCGTAGATTCACAAAAGAAGCAGATGAAATTGTTTTAGATTCAGGCTTAGCTGGGCTTGATGCAATCTCGTTAGCCACTTTCAAAGAGTAACTCTCGAAACATGACAGCATAAAAGGAGAGTCAACAGTAAAAAACCTGGCTGTAGTCCGACTGTAAAACAGGCCTATCCACATATGAAAGATAAGTCGCACTTCTTCACCATTGTCTTGAAAGGGAGAATTCCATGGCCTATTAAAATTATAAAATGGACAAAAATGAGCAACAATAAGAACAAACATACATTGCATGACAAAAAAAAATTAGTTTCCATTTCTTAACCTGTAATAAAAAGTAAGACAAAGTACATACCCATGTAAAGCTCGGGTGACTACTCTGATCTTTGGGTCACTTGTGAACTTGCTGTCCAGATTAAAGTCATAGTGTTCTTTCCATTGCCTCGTTACTTGAATGGATCCTTCCTTTATGGAAACGGAACGAGAGTTTCTGAAATTTTGTCTGTGTTTGTGCAGGTATTCTGAAGGCTTGTGTTCTGGAATGGCAGAAGTGGCTAGTGTTTTATCTTCATCTGCATGCTTGGTTTGGTCTTGCAGCACTCTGGTTGAAACACCTAAATGTGTACCTGACAAACCCAACAGTGGAGAGGAAGATGGGGGCTGTGAATAAGCATGTTCTGCAAAAACCAAATCAACAAAGTCACTGTCTCTCATGAGAGGGGCGGGAGGAGACGGCTCAAGAGGCTGCTTGGGACTAACAGCAGGGTTTTTAAGCAGAGCGTGGAGAACTGACTGTTGTTCAGAACTTGTAAGACCTTTTGCAAGGTTACACCTCTCAGGTTCTCTCTCAACTGATGGATTTGGTTGTGGTGGAACCTGGTCATTACTGGCACTGAGAGCCAAGTCAGCAAGCAAGTTCAAAGCATCTGTAGAAGAACTGTTCATGTCTTTCTCAACAGTCTTCCTGACAGACATATCTCTAGTACAGTCATTGTTTTCAACTTTGTCACTGGCATTAATAGCTGGAGTTTGAAAATGCAGCCACCCTGTAAAAACAAAACAGAAGGGGGAAAAAAGAGAAACTGCATGAAGATAAAACATGGCACACTGAAAGCACATATAGAATGATTTTGTATACATGAAGCCCTTCTCAGATGCAAGACACAACCTATTATAAAATTTTAATACAACATGCTATGAGCTTTCACTTGGTGTTCCCAAATTTGATGCAAACCTAGCAAATACCAAATGCTGCAACTGCATAAAAAATAGGCCTGCACAATATATCGCTAATGTATCGTTATCGCGATATTAAGATGTGCAAAAAGACGGCAAAAATTGCAATAAATGGTTACCTTAAATGTGCTTAAACAACCGTATGGCAGCTTGAAGTACTTAACGAATCAAATAAATCTCTTAATCCATTTGATCAATTAGATGTACACCCTAAACTTATTCACCAACCGGAAGGAGCCGTTTTATGTTAGATTTTCACCTCCTATGTTGACTAGGGTTACTCTTATTTAAATTAAGCTGTTGCAGTAAAATGGTAATTATGGTTTTGGTTGTATTACTATTTATTCATGTATCGCAAGTTTTATATCGTCATTGCAATATTGATCTACTACTATCGCACATCGTGAGTTTTCCTCATATCGTGCAGCCCTAATAAAAAATCAATTTAAATTAAAAATAAACACTAGAGGTTGGTTGCAAAAAGGAGTAATTTCTATTTTTTCCCATGCTAACAGCCAGATTCTCCTTTAATATAAATGCATTTAGTCTGGTTTCAGGAACTTTTTTGTTTTTTTGCTTATAATCATTCAAGACAACTGTGGGCAACTGGGTTTTTTTGCTTCAGATGTTTTGGTTTTATCAGAGCTATTTAGTATTTTGAATGACAAGCAGGCGGCCCCTAGAGAGAAACTTTTAGAGCTCAAGTTTTTTGCCATTCACAGAATGTTAAGTCAGAATGATAAACTCCAGTAAATGTGCTATTTCCACTTCAAGATCAAGACTTCAGAATCCAATGAGAAGCAACATCAAAGATTATTGTCTAATAACACATCGCAGGGCTGTGAGCAGCAACTATTTAGTTTTAAAAGATTTTATGTGACAAAAAGTTGTTTCACTTCAAGAAACTTTTTTTTACCATAAGGCACACTTACAAACTTTGAATTTTCTCAAAAATTGACTGCACCTTATGCATGAAATTTGGGAGTCTTTACTGAGCTCAAACAAATTTTCTACGATACACTGTGCTCAATAATGTATTCTAGTACAACTTTGGTAAATTATGAAACCGCACTGTCAAATGCTCAAATGCTTTTTAACATTTTTGTTGATTTAATATACAATCATGACCAGCAATGACCGTACTGTGCAGGTAATATTTATAAAAGGTAAATTATGAGCAGCTAAAAACAAGAAGATTAATAGTTTTGTTTGGATATTAATGGAACTTAGGTAATTTGACTAATAAACTGTGCAGCTCTACATGTGTTGTGTTACCAAGTTAAATAACAGACACTCAAAGTTTAAGAAAAGAAAATGGAGTTGGTCCTTCTCACGGCATGGACTATCTCACAGAAAGCAGTTCATGTCTGAAAAGGGCTTTAGGGACTTTTAACCAAAATGTATTACATGTTTCTGTTTTAAAAGGAACATGCTGGACTAATATATCAATAACAGTGAACCAGAATACTGCCCAAGCAAGACAAAAGCAGACATTGAAGCGAGTAAAGACTCAAACAACAGCAGAAAAAAAGCATGCCAACAACAGTTATGACAAATAAAGAGCCAAGCAAGGGGTTAGTTTTAATATCATACTCAACATTAGTATAGACAAATCACTATCAGAGAAATGTAAATTTAAAATTTTTGCAATATTACTTACATTTTTCCTTTACGTTTTCTGCAGTGATACCTTCATGCTTTTTTAGTCTTTTAATCCTGTGCCTCCTTGTTAATGTTATTGGGAGGGTATTTGTGACTTCTAGTGAAGTTCTTTCTTTGTCATCATTTAAATCTTTTCTTTGCTGAGGTTCCTGGTCCTGCATACTCAAACCCTCATTGGGACTGCTTTTCTGCGTCAGTCCCAGGGCAAAGGCAAAGCTAGGGTCCAATGACGGCATCTTTTTAATGCCAGCAACCCCATCCTTTGTCTCCTGTGTTGATGCGTTTTCACATGTTGTTTCTTCAGAAAGTCCTTTCGCCTTCTTGACACAGGGTTCAGTATCCTGGGCTGTGCTTTCCATCTTCTTGGATGTCTCAAGCAGACCAATTTTGGTCTTTCTTTTTGAAATAACCGTTTTTAGTTTGCCCAGCACTTTACCTTCTTTTATCTTTGTAGGAGACAATGCTTCCGGTTTTTTTTCCTGTGTTGTGTCCTGTAAAGGAGTATTGGTGTCATCATTCTCTAAAGAAGTTTCATTAGTGTTTGAAGTCAAAGCCCCTATATCTTCCCAATGACTCTGTTCCAGACTTGAATCAGCAGAAAGATGAGGGTTCTCCCCAGGAATGCATTTTGTGGTTTTGGTTTCCTCTACTGCCATCAATGAAGCAATGTCAGAGTCTTGCTCTATTTCAACTGTGTTGGGAGTTTTCAGAGTGTCCCCATGTAGCAAGTTTTCAGGACAGTTTTCCCCTCTGGCAAGCTGAGGCTTGACATTGAAAGACTTAAGTAGATCAACTTGTCCTGAACCGTGGGGTACCAAAATTCTCCCACAGATACTGATGATTGGCTTGAGGTCCCCCCGCTCAGTTTTCCTTTTTAGAGAGAAAGGTTCACTTTCCATAAAAGTTGTTCCGTCCAAGTTCAGCTTTCCAGAGTCTGTTCTCTGTTCAGTGGCGGGTCTCGCTTTTTTCTTTTTTAGTTTTCCAAATATTCGCTTACGTTTGTGAAATTTCCTCCAATTTCTTTTGGAGGACTCATGCAACGGTGGGTGATCCATCTCCTTAGTGTGTTCATCCATCCTGTAGTTTAAACCGTCAACTTCCATTGGTGTTACACCAACAGGTAAATCATAGGTGTCATCACAAGGTTTGGAAATGTTCTGCAGTGCTTTGATAAACCCTCTGCGTCGTTTTGTTTTTTTCCCCATCACATTGGCAGAAGCAGAAACACTTACTGAAGGCTCAGAAGAGTCCAAAACCTTTGTTATTTTTTCTGTCTCTTTACCAATAGACTTTTCTTCCACTGTTGAAAACGAGTCTCCAGTAGAGAAACCAGAAAACTGAAAGGTGTTGGAATTAGTAGCTGGTTCAAGACTCATACTTTGCTCAGCAGAGGTGATGCTAACGATGAGTTCGGCAGGAAGGTCTTCCAAAGTTGGACAAAGACTTCCTCCTGAATTAACTTGGTTCAGTTCAGTTAAGCCTTTGTAACTTTTAATGTCTTTTGTAACATCAGCTTGTGAAATAGTCTCAGGCATAGTTGTAGGGTCCAGATGTGTCTCAGTATTTGGCACAACAATGTCCAAAGACTTCTCAATACTGACAGTAGACTGCTGGTGTGTTAACTCATCTTCTACAACCAAGTCAAGATGGTGGGCTTGCGTCTCCTCAGGTGAAGACAAACAAATGTACACATCATCATCAAGGTCTTCTCTTTGATCTGCTTGTCTTGCTGCCAGGATTTCTAATACCGTGGCTAACGGGAGTTGAAATGTTTCTGGCTTGCTCATGTATGATGACAAGCTCTGCCACCCATGGCAAGTCCATTCAGGTTTAGAATAAATGTACCTATGGGCTTCAGCAACATCATACTGGTCTGGAAATATGCTGACATCCCTTGAGGGGCTTGTTGCCAGTCCTGGATTTATTAGTGTGGCATAACTCTGCATGTGCTCCAACAAGACTTCACACGGCTTTTGGTCTTGGTCCATGGGTTTTTTTTCAAGTTCACTCTCGGCATAACTCAGGACGGGCAGAATCTGAAGGATCTCTGATGACACTTCTGGCCCTTTTTTAACAGGTTTTGTGTCTGTAACAAAAACAAGAAAATACATATTGAACATATCTTATTTTAAAGGACAACATTGCATATCAAGAGAATAACAACTTTAAACAAGATTGATCATAAAGCATGTTTAACTTGATCCTATACTGTGTATTTTCCTTGCATGTCTCTGTGTTTGCTGAGTGTTGCTCAAACTGGGGCGTCATAACTTTTTTTCTAACACGGAGTTGAATTCATTCAGAGACCGTTTTCTGTCTGTAACCACAAATTAATTTCTCTCAGGAATAAAGGATTTACCAGATTGGTTGTAGTTAAATGAAAAAAAATAATCTGTCATTTTCTTCACCTGGCCTTATAGCTGAAGACTCTGGAAACACAAAAATGCCCTGCAGTAGCCCATCTGTAGTGAACTCGGTATCTAGAGAGGGCATGAGAAGAAAGAAAAGGAAAAACACCAGTGTGACTTTAACACTTTGGCCATGCAGTGGAAAACTGGATTTTCTGTATTTTTATTTTGGAACTTACCATCATATCTTAGGAAGTGAGACAAATGCAACAGGATGAGAAATCCCTTTTCTTTTAAGGGAATGGTGAAAGCCTGTCAAAAAATGTATATTTTGGTGTTAGTCATAAAAAAACAAAACATTATGAATTTTTAATTTTAATGACTCAATGCTGGCTTACATTTTATACAAGTTTATTGCTTTATTTTTTTCCTTTGCACTGTCATACTAGTGAGGAACAACATCTAGTGTCACCTGTCTATTCCTCTGCAAATACCATGAGTGAAATGAGAATGAACAAATCTTGAATCTTTTAGGACTCATTTTTATTTAGGTCAGCTGTTCAATCTTGATTCAGATAGTATAATTAGTATAAACTAGATTTCCAAGGATTCTGGTTGTTATAATGTTGTTCTTGTTTAAAGTACCCAATGAACTCTACTCACAAGATCTCGCTCCTTTATCTCCAACAGAAGTTGATCAAATGAGCTACTGTCTTCTTCTCCAGAGAGCATGAGCTCACATAAAGTGCAGTAAAGGCTGTCAAAAAAAACTGAAAATGACAACATACATGTCAAGCAGTTGAAATATAAATTCCATATTTTGTTGACTGTCCAATTTTAAGCAGCACACCCTCATCGGTGAAGGGGGTTTCAAAAACAGCTCTTGGCAGCAGACGTTGCACATCTGACATAGAAGCGACGTCAACTTTCACCACTGGTGGCCTTAGAAAGCACAAGGTAAAAAAACCAGGATGAACTTTTTTTTCTTCAGCAATGCCCATGTCAAAAAAAGTACTGTGCCTGTTTAGGTACATTACACTTACAATGTGGTGGGAAGGAAAGCCCTTGCAGCCAACCTCAGCTCAACGTTGTAGAACTTGCTCCCAATTTGAAGCTTTCCTCTCCAAGGAACATAATGACAAACTAAAAATGTACAACAGTTCAAATGAATACAAGTTGCTTAATCAACCCCTATGTTTCCAAACTCTGACAACACTGGAGGTAAAGCAATGAAACTCAAAGTTTCAAACTGTCTGTAACACTAGATTTCATCGAAAAAAAGGATTTAATTAAAAAAAAATTAAGATCTGACAACGATGAAGATTTATGTTGGAAAACGGACGCGTTCTGCACTGTACAGGAGACCCGGTTTGGAGCAGGTTGATTGGCAATGGTCTACAGGCAATCAAGATGAAAAACACAATGCACTGTAAAAAAAAACAAAAAACAATAATTGCACTTTAAAAAAATCTGTCAGACCATAAAAAGGGTTGGTATAGCAAGGGTCCACTGTTTGACGTTTTAAAGGCTAAAAGCTTCGGAGTTGGATTTAAAAGACCTTTGTATTTTAACCAATATAAACTAATTAAACTGGTCAGTTTAATATTGATAAGGAGTTTTTTGTGTGCTTATTAGAACTCATGAAACTTACCCTGGTTTTTAGGTTCACTGAAAAGAAAAAAAGAAAAAATGAACATTTTCAAATGGTTTTGATCAGAAATATGACTCTAAACCTAATAGGATAAAAATCAAAATAACCTTTTGTCTTGTTGAACAAATGGTGTTGCTTTGGTATCATTGTACGAGAATGATACAATGGCAAATGGACAGGAAGCGGCAGGCGACACCCCGGTTGTGTTGCTTGTGTTGTCTAAAAGCTCATATATATAATACTGAAAAGTAGAGATTAAAGATTTCAGGTTTTGTTTAAGTCTTTTAGTTTGAAACCCAGTGGCAAAACACACAGGGCAACACATACCTGAGTTCTCTCAAAGGCAAGAAACGAACTGGTTTTAGCAGACACAGAAGGTAATTGTTCTGAGACGTGGCAGTCGAACCCCACCGTTGGTTCTGTAAACCTCTCTGTGTAGTTTTCTAAAACCTTTTTAACTTTTCCCTGTTATAAAATGAGACATTTTTTGGTGATGACAGTGTCAAAGAACTATTTCATTAATAATTCACAATTTGACTGCCAGTACCTTTGTCAACCTGATGATGGCGATGTATCCAGATTTCCCATGATACCAACGATTTTGATCCAAACAGTCGGAGTACATGGAGATGTAAATACCTATCAAAGGGAAAGTTTTTACTTAAAAACTTATTACTTTTAAACTTAAATACAAACAGATGGCTGTTTTTTTTTTTTTTTAGAAGAATCAAAAGTAAAAAGAATTCAAGTGGTTGAGTGTAATTTTTCATGTGTTTCTAAGTGTTTTGTTTCCCAGAAAACCAACACACCTCAGGCCTGCCACACCTTGAAAAACAACAGTGTCATGGTCAGGCAAAGACACACCTTATGTTGTAAAGAAGAAAAAATGCACTGCTTCCCTTCAGAACAGTCTTTTGCAATGTTTCATAAGCTTGAAGAAATTGATTGTTTATCTTCTGCTGTTTTATCCCTTTACGGGTCACTGGGCTGCCAGTGCCTATCCCGGCCACTTGCGGGCGAAGGCAAAGTTCGGCAGTCTGTCGCAGGGCCGCAATCACACATCCATTCATACTCACACCTATGGACAATTTAGAGTTGGCAATTGACCTAAGAAGCATGTTTTTGGACGGTGGGAGGAAGCCGGAGACCCCGGAGAGAACCCACGCATACACGGGGAGAACATGCAAACCCCACACAGAAAGGTCCCCCATTGATGTTCTGTTTCAGGTCCCCCAGCTTGAACCGGGGGCCTTCTTGTTGTGAGGCAAGAGCGCTAACCACGGCGCCACCGTGCAGCCGAAAGTTGATTGTCCTAAAATAAAGTCCTAATGATGTCATTTTACATATAAAAAGTAGGCAACTGCTTTTCTAAATGGAAGAGTAGTTACGACCTTTGAAGAAAAAAAAAAACTATAATATGCATTTGTAAATTACATACAAAGAGGAAAAACAACATTTAGCCATTTGGTAAATTAAAAGAAAGTTATTTCATGAAAAACGTTAAGTCAGAAATCCGACTCAAGGGGTGAAACTGCGTTACAGAAAACAAGTTTTACAGGTTTTGGTTTTTTTTCCCCAAATCCTGCACCAGCAGTATGAAGACATAACTCCTGCTAAAATAACAAAATCCTTTTTTAAATCAGGTTTTTGAAAAAACAAAAGCTTCTAAATGGCACATGTAGAGAAAACCAAAGT
Organism: Oryzias curvinotus; assembly: GCA_023969325.1. Classification (NCBI taxonomy): domain Eukaryota; kingdom Metazoa; phylum Chordata; class Actinopteri; order Beloniformes; family Adrianichthyidae; genus Oryzias; species Oryzias curvinotus. The sequence goes on along the minus strand of CM043711.1, from coordinate 18,080,225 downwards.
TGAAATTGATTTGAAGTGAAACTGATTTGTACATTTAGTGACTTAGCAGGCACTACTTTGGCTTTTTATACATCATTAAAAAAAAATACTTAAAGACAACAAAACAATATTTTTGCCTGCTGTATTTGATAGCATTCTGACTGTGATTTTAAACAATCTCTTTTTTCTTTTCTTTTTAAACTATCCAAGTACCTAGAGAAAGCGGTCTGCAGCTCAGAGTAGATAAGAAAAGAGTTTTGTTTCTATTCAGCATGCCAGCATGCCTGCTTTTTACAAGTTGCACTTTCTGTTTCAAAATTTAAGAAAACCTCTTCCACTTTCACTTGTATAGGTTAAGGTTCTTATACTTGCTTTCATTTTCAAAAGGCTCTAGAGCTCTTCCCACAGAGCACATTCGTTTGCTTCGTCTTCAATACCCGTTTTCCATATGTGGATACTAAACTTTGTTGAATCTTTTTGCAACAAGAAACCGTAAGTAGAACTAGTGTCTTTTGTCTACTTGTGCCGATCAAAGGTAGCTTTTGTTGTGTTCTTGTGGGGGAAGTGGGAGGTTATTTACCCTTCGATGGATCTCCTAGAATTGTGCATGAGCTGTTTCCAGCGAGTACACCAGTTTCTCCGAGTGCATTAGCCTTAAAGCAAATGATAAAGTCAGCAACTTTGAACAGACTCGCCTGAGAATGTTCCTCATATGTCAATATGCCTGTACCTTGCTGGCATCGTCGAAAAGCAGAAATCCATACGATTCTTTGAGCTCGTCCTCTGTGTATCCTGCATTTTTCCTGTTTGTTCGGAAGGCATTGTACTGAAAGGCAAAGTACAGAAATCACTCTGTAGCTGAACTCGTATAGAATTTCACATCTAAACTTTTGTTTAGGAACACCTTGTTCACAGATTAGTATGGTACAACTTTGCACACAGTTTAGGGTTCCCAATTTAAGCGTTATGTATGCAGAAAATAGGGGCTGACCTTTTCTTCCAATGCAGGATTCTTTACTAGAACAGCAGATTTGTATCTGAAGAATTGCTTTGACTCTTCATACAGGTGTGCACTTTGTAGAGCAGTCAAGATGGTATTCCGAAATATGTCTGCAGATTCTGACACGGGTATTAAAACACCTTAAACAAAAAAAAAGAAGGAAAAACCACATTTGGTACTGGAAAAATACAGCTGTCTCCAACTCAAGGGTGGAAAAACCAGAAGTGGGGGTGGAGAGAAAGCTGAGAATTCATTATTCCCAACTGTTCAACCAAATATATACACTAAGCTAAATGGTTCCTTTACATAAGAAAAATACGCCGATACGTGTTGTGGCACCATGTGTGAGCAGAACAGTTACCTTTACACGAGGGACCAACTTTTCCACTTTCCATCGCTCAGGAAACCTGCCTTTCCCTCATTCCTCCCTCAAGAAAACAATGTGCTCTCGGTTTAAACGTTCTGGCCGCCTTGTTACATGCCATGTGTCCTTTAAATGATAAAAATCTCTGAGTCACCGCTGCGTTTCCAACACTTTTAACGGGCATAATCATCCAACAAACCAGGAAGTTAAGCAGCACATCGCAGTCCAAACTTCTTAAACGTAACTTTGTTAAGTCTCCGTCAACACGACAGGATTGGTTTTTAAAAGGCTTTCCTGTTCTCCTCGTGTGCTTCCTCGGGCGCAGGTGCGACACATTTCGCTGTAGGATCCGAAAAAGAAACAGAAACCTATCTCGGGTGGGCATCCATCTTGAAAGTCCACGGCAAACTGGTGTGGTGAAGCAACAGTTGACAAAGCTAGCTCGTTGTTGCGACACGTCTCTACGCCGCTTCTCGACCTTTCCGTGGAGATAAGAAAAAATGAACTAAGAAAACACGCATACACGACGCTAACTTTTTGGAAGGATTAAAAAGTAGTCTTTAGGAAACAAAAGGTTAAAACTCTGCTAGGTTTCAAACTTTAACCTTGTTGGATCTATGGAAAGCCCTTGCCATCAAAAAGAAAGTCTTGCATATGGAATTAAACTTTTGAACTTCTTATCCATACTTTAAAAACATTGGAAGTCTTCTAGACAAGCATCTATGACAGGACGCTAAATCTAAACAAACTTGTTGATTGGATTTTAAAGCAGGAAAACACTTTTTAGATACCCTAGTCTAGTCCAGTTATTCACTAACCCTTCTAGGATGTATGGAAAGCTGGAAGTGTCAAAACAAATCTTGTATTTTCCATGGCGATGTCCAAATTCCCTCTCTACTCCATAACTACAAAAATCCAGTGCCCTGGATCTTATAAGCAATTTAGGACAACATGCTCACTACTTCCACGAAGTGAAAAAGTAATAAAGCAATCATTTTACAAAGACTATGTATGAATCCACTGTGTTCTGATGAAGAAAACTTTACACTACACTGGTTTATAAAAAAAAACAATTTTAAAATAGTCTATATGCTTTCACATGAAAAATTGTATAAACAGATTTGATTGTAGTCAATGTTCACCAATCTAGTGAGCATTGATGGTTTTTTTGTAGAAACCTGTGGGAGATTTATGAGAGAACTGGATTTTGGAAATGTAGATTCAGACAGAATTGTGAATGCACTAGTAGTTAAGGAAAATTGGACACAACCCATATGATTAAACCTTTACAACCTTTTGCTTATTTGTTTACCACCTGATCACATTTTTTAAATGTAAACTAAGTGTTTTGCAAAAAAAAAAAAAAAAAAATACTGAACAGACACAGTGTTATACATTGGATCCACATTAACTTGCCTTGATATTTATGAAGCAGACTCAATGAAAAGCAATAATTTACTGGTTGTACTTCACAAATGCAACATCTTTTTTTCCTTTCGGCTTTTTACTTTAGGGTTTGCATAGCGAATCAGCTTTCTCCATCTAACCTGGGTTTATGGGTGTTTGCGTAGACATTTTATTGAAAGTGGCTGCTTGAATGCAAGTCGCAGCAGCCGGTGAATTCATCTTCAGAATTTGGACAAGAATTTTGAACAAGCACAAGCAACATTTTTGTTCATAGCCTACTTCAAGCAGGTTAACACCATGTCCTACATATTGGAAAAACAAATCCTTGTCTATTTCTACTACAGTCTGGGTACAAGGAACCTATTTCAGCTGTCATGTGGAAAGCCAGAGTCACTGAATGACTATATTTAAGAACAGGACTGAGTGACCCCTCCCTCTTGTATTCCAAAAGGGGAAGTACAGTGCTGGCTTCAATGGGCCAAAAACCCCTAAGCTTCTACAGAGAAATAAACAGCTATTACTCTGTCATTATATTTATCAGAATAACTATTTTTGCTCTGCTACATATTTACATGTTCTCGCTAACTCTAATGCACATGTGTCAAACTCAAGGCCCGGGGGCCAAATGTGGCCCGCCATATCATTTTATATGGCCCGCGAGAGCATAAAAGTTTTTAATTTCTTAAAATAAAAAATAAAAATGGGTGTGTATTGACTCATATTTAGGGGGAATCAAACTTTAAATATTGGATGGGCAACTGTACATTAGGACTTAAACTCTGTCCATATAATCTAACCTGACAGAATCAAATTTAAAAGGACTTATGCTAGAGGAACAAGCAAACATATGTTTTCTATGCAACTGTAATTGTCACTTTAAAAAGTTATAATAAATAAATAATGAGTTATTTAACATTAAGGAATAGTTACGTTTATTTTTCATTACATTTAGTTACATGTATAAGTTATATCTGGCCCTTTGAGGATACCCACTATGCTGCTGTGACCCTCGGTGAAAATGAGTTTGACACCCCTGTTCTAATGTTTTTTCATGATATTTTTTCTGTTGTGCAATTTATTTAAATTATAACCTGACCAGTCAGATGCCTCAGTAAAAAAATTCGGTCTTGTGTCAAAAGTTCGAAACGGTTGACTGACAGTTTTTATGTACCCCTGTTTCAAGTGGTAGGGGTGCAGCCTGCAACAAGCTCACTCCTGATTGGTGAGAATGGTTGCCACAAAAACAATGACTTGGACCAATCACTGCTCACTAAAGTTATTTGGTTCCATCATGGTGGCATCTTTATCATGGAAAAAAATTGATTTTAGTTTGTTGGACCTGGAAGTAAGCTGTTTTCTGTGAGTGACGTCACAGTCACTCGGTCCAGTTCTCATATACAGTCAATAGGTACACCTTAACAAGGTTGCCAGTCCTTTTAAGGTTCATAAAAGAGATTTTCAAGCATAAACATGTGGATTAAGACAGCAGTAAAAAAGCTAGAGAGCCTGTGGAAGACAAGGACCCACGGTGGATTGGAACAACAAATCTTTTTGTTAGGAGCTGCTGAAGACTGTGACCATGCAGTTCCAATTCAGTGCATTTTTGAAAACAGTCTTGAAAATAAAAGTTTAAAAAAAATCATAGTTCAGACATTTATTCATTAAAGAAATGTAAACATTTGGTAGTGGATCCACAAAAATCCTTTCAATGGCAAATTTATATATAAGCAAAATGCACAGTTTATGAAATGTCTAATGAAATGCTAACTATTTTAATTTTGTTTTTTAAGATTGTCAACCTAAATTAAAAACAAAATCCTGCATGCTCATCCTTTATCTAGTTGCATACCATATATTTCCGTAATTTCTTTTTATTTAATTACAGTTATTTACTCAAAATAATAAAATCGTAGTCTTTAAAGCATGTGCCTACACATCCCAGAATCCTTTGCCATTGTTTATCCTAGCCGGACCTCCGCTACTTTCGCTGAGCTCTGTGCACCAGTTGTCTGTGTTGATTGCTCCTGATGCATCCTATACCGTTTTCATTGTGTTATTTAAAAACGAATCGCCCGTTTGGTTGAATCTACGTGGCCAGCACAGAGAAAAACGAGAACATGTAATGGAGATCACTCGGACCAGACCGTCCTTGTATGGAGAAATAGGTAAGAAGCTTAGAGTTGATGGTGACTAACGCAGCAACCCAAGACAACAGTTTCCTTAAAAAGAGCTTGCTATTACTGGGGCTTAGCTGTTAGATGCGGTTTGGTTTCAGTTAGGTTTAATTTAATCCGGACTGCATGCAGCTAAGTCTGTTCTAGTGCTTTTCATTTAAAGAAAATGTTAAACTCAGAGCACAGGAGGAGAAAACCTTAAGCTTTAGTGAGGTTCATCTTGCAGAACGTCAGCTGTGCTGTTATAATGCTCATTCGACATCACAGCAGTAACCTTGCAGTGTAGTTTAATCATTGTTTGTGTTCTGTAAAGGTATGCATCAGTCTGTTTGGTAATAACATTGCTCTCTCCACATTGATAGAACCACATTTCTAGGCGAGGAGATAATCAAATGCATCCAAATATGTGCTTTTAATCACTCCAGGTAAAATTCTGTTTTGTATCCTCCCTGCTTTGTTTACCTCCTGACATTGCAGCCCATGGCCTTGGATTCTGGACTGACCGTTCAGCGGTGCATGAGGCTGCAGCACAGGGCAGAGTCCTTCAGCTCCAGCAGCTGATTGAGGGAGGTGCGGCTGTCAACATTGTGTCTGTGGACTCCATCACACCTCTGCATGAGGCGTGCATACAGGGTCAAACGCAGTGTGTCAGGCTGCTGCTGGATGCTGGAGCTCAGGTCAGGTGGTTTCACAGTTTGCATGGGACAGAGGTACTTGGTTTTTGAGAGGAACCTGGTTACCTGAGAAATATATAGTTTTGCATACACAGCATGTAAGCTACAAATCACAATCTTCCATTTATCAATAAACTATTGCATTGCTCTTGGCAAAAAAAAATAAAATTAAATTTACTTTAGGAAACCAGGTTTCCTTAAAGACCCACACAGATGAAAACTGTTTTTTATTTGGTGCTTTTAACATGTTCTTGAAAATTAGGCTTAAAATTGCATTTCTGAGTATTTCTTTATTCAAATTGTTGTGAATCAGGAGCAGATAAAAAAATTGCAGCTTGTAGCTGTTAGATAGAAGCTACATCGGCAAGCCAGAAGCTCCTCGCTCCGCTCTGTTCTGATGCATCGACGTATACATGTTTCGTCTTTGTCTTCTTAGTCTGAGCTGGCATCTGGCCCAAAACTATACACCTGGATAGCTCCAATATTGCTCACCATTTTTGTTGCATCAGTAATGTTAGGTTGGAGTTGTGAGGGGCTGTAAGCTAGACAGCATAAACAGATGGATGACGGGAAGTTGGTACGAGCTTACTCCATGCAAACAAACTCCTGCAAAAAACTATGTCCTAGAAAACATCCCAGGTTTTTGGCTAAAAATAGCCTAATCATAATGAAAAAAAACAATGGGAACGCTTTTACAACAGATCAAAAGACGATTGGAGTGGGACTTTAACATCCTACTATGTTTTCAAAAATAAAGTTTCCAGGTTACATGACATTGAATGGCATGTAAACACATTGTGCTTGCAGAGTTAGTGGGGTTGGATCATTATAGTGCTCCACATTATTGGTATGTGTGGAATAAATGTGGTCTGGACCTACAGGTGGATGCTCGCAACATAGACGGTAGCACTCCACTTTGTGACGCCTGTGCGGCTGGGAGCCTGGACTGTGTCAAGCTGTTGTTGGAGTATGGGGCAACAGTCAATCCTCCCCTGTTCACCTTCTCTCCTCTTCACGAGGCATGCATGGGAGGTATGTTGTGATGTATGTAGAAATGTCTGTCAGGGGTCATTAACTCCATGCTCTGAGCGCTCAGTGTCCTGTAAATTATCCAACTAACCTGCTAGTGAAATTTCTTATTAGTAAAACCCACACAATCCAGGTTTTCAGCAGCAAGTCTGCCTGAAGTCTGACACCCTCGGAGCTACAACTGTTGTATATGCATATTTACAGCAAAGCCAAAATTGGCAGTAAAATATTACTTTGCCAAACTTAGATGTTGTCAACAAAATCCTTTTTTTTTTTTCTTCAAATATCTACCTTACTATTCTTGTAACAGTGTTTAGCTTATCAAAACATGCTGTTGCTTTAGGATTCTGCCTGTACTTTTGGGTCGAGAAGTTTCACATCCAACAACTAAGACATAAACTTAGTAAATGACCGTTCAACAAAACAAAAAATAAATCAATTTAAAAACAATTATATATATATATATATATATATATATATATATATATATATATATATATATATATATATATATATGATATAGGACACTTACTTATAAACAGCTTTTAAAGAATTTGTCTTATTTTCTCTGAAATTAAAATGTTTCTCATGGTCATTATGAAAGTAGTTTCCTATGGTTCTGTGTTAGGGTTTGTGACATTTCTGTTTTTTTAAGATCTAGAGCAAACAGTCTTGATTGAAATCATTTGGTTATTTGTGTTTAGGTCATGGAACACTTAGAGGACACATGGATGGATAAGGGTACATCCATCTTTGTTGTCATTAAACTACAGATAACAAAAGGTTGATGCGTACAGTGAAGCCAGTCTTCTCTGTAATGTTGATTATATTAACAGAAAGTGTTTTATTTTGTATTTTCTGTAGGTAATTCGGCTTGCGTTCAGCTCATGATAGATCGTGGGGCCTTCATGGAGGCACATGACTGCCATTATGGGACACCCCTCCATGTTGCCTGTGCAAGGCAACATTACGAATGCGCCAAAGTGCTCCTCATTGCAGGTGATTCTAGACTTGCCTTCGGCTGTTCTGTTGAAATGTGCGTTTGTTGCATGTTTTTGGGTGGGTTTGGTTCCCGAATGTAGCTTTAGCAAAACAATATGATTTACATCTTTTGTTGTTTTTATTTGATGCTCTTTGATGGGGAAGGGATTTATGCATTATAATTATGAAATGCTGCTTTCTTTTATTTGTAATAAATGATCTTTAATTTATTAAATTATCCTGAACCCTAAGTGTCTTAGGATGTATATATTTATATCATTTGTACAAACTGACTTTTGACAACTAAGGTGCAAACGTGAATGCAGCCAAACTCCACGAGACGGCTCTTCATCACGCAGCCAAAGCAAAGAACATAGGCCTCATCGAGCTTCTTGTGGAGTTTGGGGGAAATGTGTTTGCCAGAGATAACCTCAACAAAAAACCTATCCACTACACCAGTGTGGGATCCCCCTCTTTCGCCTGTCTACAGTTCTTTGAGAGTAAGTGTGTCCACGTAAAGTGAGGCGTCCTGTCAGCTTGACGCGACCGTAAAGTTTACCCCATGGTGGTTGTTCTCCCCCAGACAACCCTCTGAGTCTGCAGCAGCTAAGCAGAGTGGCCTTCCGGAGGAGTCTCGGCCACAAAGCGCAGGATGCTGTTCCTGGGCTGGGCTTGCCCAAAAGTATCATAAACTTTCTCTCTTACACACCACCTATTGTTGTTCAACTTTAGCAGAGTGACACTTCAGTGTTGTTTAGTCCAGTTACAGTATGTAACATGTGACACAATGATAAAGATTGTCTCTGCATCAAGTCTACACAGAACGGTTTACTTAAAGTTCCACTCTGATCATCTTTTGATCTTTTTTAAAAGCGTTCTCAGTGGTCTTTTAGTTTCTAATATGCAGTTTAAAAAAACAACATTTATTTAGGTAAATTAAAAAATGTGTGTTGTTCTCCAGGACATAGTGTCTGCAGAGTGGCAGTGGATAATCAGAAATTTCCTCTGGAGTTGTGGGAGGGACTGCTAGAGCAGAGTAAGCCCTCCCCACTTCCCGTCACCCATTGGTTTACAGTCTCTCCCACTGGCTTAAAGCCCCTCACAACCCCAGCCTAACATTATTGTTGCAACAAAAATGGCTAGCAATATTGGAGCTATCCAGCCGTATAGTGTAGAGCCAGATGCCAGATCAGACAAGGAAAACAAATACCTACATGGATCTATTTGTCTACAACTGGATGCTTCAGAATAAAGTGGAGCAGGGAGCTTGATGCCCGTCCAGTGTGTTTTTTTATGTAACAATACAATCTCTTTCCAACAGCAGTTTTTCATCTGTTCCTGATTCACAACAATTTGAAAATAGAAATACTCCGTCATCAGAAAAATACTACAAGAAAATGTTAAAACACCACGAAAACAATTTTCATCAGAGTGGGTCTTTAAGGAAACGTGTAGTAGCTTCTCCTTCTATTTCGTCTTTGCTCTTCACTTTTAAGGGCTGATCTGCTGTAGGTTATGTACAGAGATATTGATATTGAGACAGTAGAGTATTCCAATTACAATCTCTTAAAGCCAGTAACTGTCATCTCTAACTTCTCATTTCTTTATTTATGCAGATTTATATTTTTATGAATCACATGTGTGATCTGGTTTTCCTTTGTCCCTACCTGCGCTAGTAATCAGAGCAAGTTCCAGAAATGGAATAACTACCCATTCCCATCTTAGTGTGAGGAACAAGTGTGTTCATATCACATTCGGAGTCATTGTTAGTACTTCTGCGGCTTTTTTGAATTGAAAAGGAGTTCACAGAAATGTGACTCGTTCAGGTGAGTTTTAGCTACATAGCATTCTAAATAAGGTTTAGTTAAACCTAAACTGATGACTTGCACACTGTAATTGTTTTTTTTTTGCTACAAATTTGCTGTAAATGTGTAAATAATGTAGATGGTTATACTTCTATAATCTATATAAAAATAAGTTGAAAAAATTAATTGTCGTCTCGTCTTTTGATATCAGTGAATTAAATTAATCAGATTAGCTGTTAGATTTTGATTTAAGATTTGACATGTTTTCATTTTAAAATATTTTTAGTTTGAGTTGATGAACTGAATTTTTATTTAAATTAACAGAGAAATCAGGGATTTTTTTAAACAAAAAAAATTTGTATAATAATCACACACGCACAAACACTGTCCAGAAACAAATAAGTAAAAAAATAAATAAACTAAAGATCTTTTGTAAGGAAAATAAGAAAAGAGTTTATAATCGCTTAAGTTAAGTTTGTTTTTTACATTTATGGTCTATTGTTCAGTTTATGGTTTAGGAAATGGTTTATGATCACTTTATTTAAGTTTATAGTTAACATTTTGGTCTATGGTTTCGTTTATGGTTCAGAAAATGGTTTGTGATCACTTTAGCTCAGTTTTTAGTTCAGAGTCATCTCATACAAATGATAAATAACATAATAGTTAAACTTGTAAAGCCCACTACATCAAAAAATTGGCAGAAAATCCCAATTTTTTGGGAATTAAGATGTTTTTTAAATCATCTTATGAAATTAAAAACATTTTTTTACAGTATTATTTTTTTTATAAAATGGTAAATGGCAAATAATTATAAAGTGCTTTACTCTCTTCTTGGAAGGCACAAAGCGCTTTACAGTGACAGTCCCTTTTACCCCTTCACGCACACATTCACACATTGATGGCGGCTCCACTGCTTAGCACTGGCACCAACCTATGAAATACAGATAGTATCAAATAACTTTTTCCACCAAAAGTGTTTTTTAGATTTCATGCAAGCGGCCATTTTGAAAAGAGCAGGAAAAGCACGAATCCACTACAAGACAGGAAACATGGACCAAGTTGGGGTTTTAAGGAAAGTTTGATCATGATACGGGTCTCAGAAATGCATGTATCAAACATGAATGGTTATAGGCTGTAGGGTTACTAGAAGTATGTACATGTGACATAAAAACTTATAGATTTTTAATGTATAAAATTAACATATAGTGATTATAAAAAACCTGAAGCCCAACATTTAAATAAAGGAAAAGCTAACTAACTAAATAATTAGTTGAATAAAAAGCATGAATGTAATCCAAGTTTGGACAGCTACACAGTAAGTACTGGATTACAGTTTAAGTGGAATAAGCTTTATTTGCAACAGTTCTATTTATCTGTCTGTCTGTCTGTCCGTCCGTCCGTCCGTCCGTCCGTCCGTCCGTCCGTCCGTCTGTCTATATTAGTTATCACCAAATGCATCCATCCACATTATCCTTTTCTGGGTCATCTAAAGGGATAACAGGGACACCAAAATAATAAAAAGACTTTTACAATATTTTACTTTTTTAATCCATATAAAACCTAAATATTGTGGTTTCTTTTTAAACATGGTGACCAGTTGGGGACTGAGCCCAATCACCTGACTTTGTGAGAAATAAATGGAATGTTTGAAAATAGAGCATATGAATAAATCAAACCTGTATTTACTCTTCATATAACATTGGTGGGTAGGAATTAGAAAAAAAAAAACAATTTGAATATTAGTTAGAAGGGATTCCAGTCACAACTTGAACAATGTTTCTTTTATTGCTAACTTTGTGGGCTAGAGGCATAATAATAGTGAGACCAACCCCAATCTTTTAGAGTGATGTCATTACTTCTCTTTTGTACAAAGCATGACTGAACTTGTGAAGTTGCAGCAGAACCTAGAATGATTTTAGTAAAACATCTGTGTGAAGAATATAATAATTTGTGCATGTATCATCTAAAATTTGATTCCAAGTTTGTTTGCTGGCCCACAAATAAAATGTTTAGACAGGACAATATTTATTCTGCAGCAAGCATTTTTCAGATATTTTATCTCAGATCTGAACACAAATAATAAAGCCGGTTTCTGACAGTTTGTGCAGAAATTCTGTTGTTATGCAAACCGATTGTTTCAGCAGCTGTCCGAGTGGCAGGTCTCAGACGATCTTGGAGGTGGACATGCTGGATGTGGAGGTCTTGGGCTGGTGTGGTTACACGTAGTCTGCGGTTGTGAGGATGGTTGGATGTGCTGCCAAATTCTCCGAAACGCCTTTGGAGACGGCTTATGGTGGAGAAATGGAAATTCAATTCCCTAGCAACAGCTCTGGTGGACATTCCTGGTATCAGCATGCCAATTGCACGCTCCCTCAAAACCTACGACATCTGTGGCATTGTACTGTGTGATACAACTGAAGATTTCAGAGTGGCCTTTTCTTGTGGCCAGTCTAAGGCACACCTGTGCAATAATCATGCTGTCTAATCAGCATCTTGATATGGCACACCTGTGAGGTGGGATGGATTGTCTTGGCAAAGGAGAAGTGCTCACTATCACATATTTAGACAGATTTGTGAACAATATTTCAGAGAACTGGTTATTTTGTGTATGTGGAAAATGTTTCACATCTTTGAGTTCATAGCATAAAAAATGGGAGCAATAACAAAAGTGTTGCTTTTATATTTTTGGTCAGTGCACTTAATAACATAAACTTCAGGTGTAGGCTACTTACTAAGTTATGCTAAGGGTTGAAAGCCATAAAAATCAGTAGTCTTAGTCAGCTCTGACTTTCTGAGAACATGTACATTTTATTTCACCAGTTTTGAAATTTTTTACACATAAAACAGAAATTGTGCTCCATATTTGTTGTCCCAAACTTTTCATTCTGAGTTTAAAAAGACATGTCATATGGATTTAAAAGAAGAGCAGCTGCTAAAATGGTGGGTCTGTTTTAAAAGTGTTGTGACACAGAGCTGAGAAGCAGAAAAAAATAGCAGGAGGAAGTGACTGAGTTGTCAGAATCAAGTCAAAGGTATGTTTGCTGCAATAAAAAAAACCCCACACAAACAGTTAAACTTAGTACAACAGAGTAAACAGTGCTTTACTTCTCTTTTTTTTTCCTTTTACCAACACATTTTTGCTAAATACATACTTGTAAAAAATATTTGTACTTATTTCATGTCTGGAGTCAGACTTTTCAGTTGAATTTCACTTATAATCCGGCATTAAATCTGAACATTTTTTTAGAACTGTGTCACTCAGGGGCTTTTTTTTGAGGGAAGCACAGATGATGCAACACCTCAACTTCCTTATCTCAGCCCTGTTAACATTATACATGATTGTACATTTACCAAATTGGTTAAAAAAAACCACATCATGGAATAAATGTAAAAAATAAACACTACAAGTGGTATAAAATTGTTAACACACACGAAATACTAATTTTACACACGTGTAACTGGATTACACAGACTGACAAGTGGCATCTTTTTCCTTTTTGTAAACTATTAACACAATTGAAGCAGAAGAACTTCGTATCCATCAGGACGGAGATGATTAAAACTGATTTTCAGTGCAGCTAGAAAGACACACATAATACAAATTGGCTGCTTTGAATCTTACTGATAAGGAAAAGGAATATTTGGAAGGATAGGTCTTGTAAAGAGTAAACACTTAAACTTTAGTTTCCTTTCTCTTCTGTGACTCGTGTAACTTCTGGTCCAGTCTGCTTTTGGAGAGCGTCTGACGTCTGAGTTTGGGACCTGAGGCGGGTGGACAGTTCTCGTCTGTATTTACGTCGCAGATATTGGCAGCGGAGCGGCGCTTTGCCGGGGCGGCTTCCCCCTCCTGGACATCAGGCGAGGCCCCCTGCTGTTGGGCTATCGCCGTGCGTAGGCAGTTGAGCCACTGCTGCTTGTGGTAAACATCGCTGACATGCAGGGTGTGGGACTGGCAGAGGGAAGCATCCGTGGAGCTCACTCGGAAAACATTCTTAGCTAGAAACACAGACAGGAAGGGGGGGTTCAGGTGACGTGAAACTGCGTCATGTCATACATTAATATTTATGGGCCAAAATTAAAGTGATTTCTGAACAAACAAGCAAAAGCACTAAACCTACATAGTCTCTGTGAACATACAATTTCAATAGCATATATTTAAAATCGTATTTTAGTGAGCCCACTATGATTATATTTCAGGTAAAAGCTGTTTATATTTCATTTCTGAGCCAAGATTTGACTTAAACGTGGCTCATTTTTCTGTAGTAAAAATGATTCTACTGCCTTCTGTGAAAAAAGCTCCTTCAAACATGGACTTCCTGCCTCACACCATAAGTAGAAGATTGAGAGAGCAGATAGGGGGAGGAAGTACTGAACTATTTTAACAGTTCACCAAAACTAGAGGCAGAGAAAGACAGAAACAAAATCCACAGGACAATGTTTCCACTACCGCTTTTATCTCTCAAAACTTCTCCACTCAGAGTGTATCATCTTACTACTGTTGTTATTTTCTAACCTTTACACTCAAATAAAATGTTCTGTTCACTCCTGTTTAACATGCAGAACTGCAAGCAAATATCTTCTAATTTTATTGCCAGTGGCAACATCTTTTTAAAACCAAAAAGGCTATCACAGTTTATTGCTTCCTTTTTACAAACATGGTCAAATCATTAACTTATCTATTGCATCATTTAGTCTCTACATACAATAGAAGTTCTGCAGTTTGCTTGTAAAAACAGAACATTAGCCTAACAACGATGACTGAGGTAAAACATTTGACTTTTAGTCCCATTACAAAGATTACCTGGAGTGATAGCTTGTTGGAGATTAGGAGATTAGGAACAAAAAGTCGGAGTGAATGCATGTTTGTTTAAAGTCTCGCTCCAATCGTCTTTTCATTTATTGTCAAAGCGTTCTCAGTGGTCTTCTAATTATCATTATGCCATTTTTAGCCAAAATCATGGACATAGTTTCTGCAGAGTGGCAGTAGTTTAGTAGAAATATGCCTCTGAGTTGTTGGCGTAGAGTAACCCCACCCCACTTCCCATCCCCTGTCATATCACAAGCTGTCCCGCTAGCTTCCAGCTAGCTACAAAGCCAGCCTAACATTGGGTAATGTCATTAGCAATGTCAGAGCTCTCCAATCATACAGTCTTGCATCAGATGCCAGCTCAGACGAGGAAAACCAAGACGTTTAGAAGTAGATTCATCAGAATGGAGCAGAGCAGAGATCTTGTGGCCCACTGACTGTAGCTTCTATTTTAAAAATAAAACCTTTTTCCAACTGCATTTTTTTGTCTGTCTGCTCTCGATTCCCCACGATTTGAATAAAGAAATACTCAGAAATGCAATTTTAATCTTAATTTTCCTCTTTCATCTCCCCATCATGAGAAAAATACCACAGGAACATGCTAAAAACACAATTTTCATTGGAATGTAAATTTAAGAACTGTAGAACAATCTTAAAGTTGCAGTTTGAGGAATAAATGTTATTTTTATTAAGAACTAATCTGTGGAAACTTTGGTGTTTGTGTAGCTTTACTTAATCGCAGAAGAAACAAAGACATTTATTTTTTTGTACTTCTGAAGGTAATCATTATTTTGTCCTCTGACATACCAGGCATTTTCAGTCTAAAGGGTTTGCTGGAACTTGCAATGACTTTTAAAGGTTGATAAGATCTGAAAAACAATCCTACAGTACGCAGTTATACCTAAACGTTAATCTGAATCACATGTGGTGTGAATGTCATCTTAAGAAAAGATTACTTATATTTATATCAATAAAAAAATTACTTTTAAAAACATTTTTTAAAGAAAAAACATTGTCTCGAATGTGACTCAAAGATGTTTGTTCAGACTGCAGAAGCTCATTCTTTCGAATAAGCATTAAGGAGAAAACCGGCATTATAATTCAGGTAGAGTGCAGCTCAGCTCACCCTTTTCTCCGTTGGTAAAAGCCCCTCTGAAGGACCCCCCCATGCGGATCTCTCCATCCTGCAGGTCCTCCAGAGCCAGATCTTTCACAGGAATGGGCCGACGGTAAACCTGGAAACAGCTCCTGTCGTTTCGGGTCACTGGTCGGGTCAGAACCAGCAGCTCAGAGAAGAGAAATACGTGTAGCCTCTAAAAACAGGAAAAGAGGGAGCAGAAATTAGCACACAAAAAAAAAAAAGTTTTCACAGAAATCAAAAGATAATAGGAAAGCCCCCTACCGAACCACTCTTTGTGCGCAGCTCGCCGTGACACAGCAGCGTCTTGCAGTTATCAATGAGAGGGTCCCGCTGCTTCTCATCCAGATACTCCAATTTATCTATGTAATACTGGCATTCAGACTCTCCCTTTCTCACGTTGATGTCAGACAGAATCTCCTGGATTATTGTGATCTGGATTATATGATAATAAACATTGATAAAAGGACCAAAAATGATTTAAAAGGAAAGAAAAATGGTGAAACATACTGCTTTCTCCAGGCTGGTCACATCAGGGTGATCAGGAGGAGTATGTCTGAGGATTTCCCGCAGCAACAGCGGATATTTCACCAGGCGTGAACGTGGAATGTCAAGGAAGCTCCACAGGTCCAACTTCCTGCTAAAGGGGGACTCAAGACAGCGCTGCAGAAAGTCCTGGACCCGTCTGTCCTGTTTCTTCTGGTCCAGCAGCGCTTTGGCTGCCAGCTGGTTGCTGCAGTAGTTTCTATAGGCGTTTAAGCCAGGCAGCTGGGAAAGCACATATGGGGAGTTTTTAAAATACTAAAATCAATCATTAGTATTATTTTTAATGCTACCTAAAAGTGTCAGTGCATACTTACCCAGTTTATTACTATTTGCCCAATCTGAGCTACGGTTCCATCCGAGCCAGTTTCCTCTGTTAGCTGAATCAATAAGTCTGCAGGTGAACACAGGAGTTAGCATCAAAACAGGATTTTACAAAAGCCCACGGCAGAAAACGTACCCTCATGTAAAGGGATGTAAGCATCCAGGTCACCAAAAATGTGAGCTAGCTCCTCCTCTGTCATGATGGACAGTTTCAGCATGGGGTCATGGTATGCCTAAACGAGAGACGTGCAGACCACAAAGTCAACAAAGGTGCAATGGTGGTTTGCTTTGCATGATTTGGGGTGTTCGGTTCTTCCTGCCTTTCGCGCAAGCTGAAGATCCTCAATGAGGTCCTGCTCCCCTCTGAAAAGTTCATAAATTGCCTAAAAAAATAAAAGCACAAAGGGAGTTACTTGTTAGCTTTGTTCAAAGACGTCTCTTAACTGAACCTGAACCCAACAACCTCCTGTCTCTTGATCTCTTTGGTAGAGAAGGTGCTCTTCTGATGGATGTCCAGCGTCTCCGACCACAAAGTGCTGTTTCTTCGTTTCGTGGGAGTTGGACCTGAAGATTTGCTGTTGCCTTTCAGAGTTGTCCCCGGCGACTTGGTATCAGTGCGCAATGACTAGAAAAATACACACATGTGAACATTTTACTACAAAAATCATACAAAAATTACAATTTAAGACAATTGTGAGGGCTTAGAATCGGTGTACCTGAATGGTCTGACCAAAGCGCCGCACTGCTCCGTTCTTTGAGGGCGACATCAGATTAACAAGGGATGAAACTTTGGCCAGCGGTCGAACACGCTTGTTACTGGGTTCCTGAAAAACAGAGTAAAGTACAGGTTATATGAATCAATCACCATATGAATAATTTTTAAAGACCCACTCTGATGAAACTGGTGTTTTTTTTTTTTACATGTTCTTGTGGCATTTTTCTCATGATGGATGACGTAAAGAAAGTTAGGCTGAGAATTGCATTTCTGAGTATTTATTTATTCAAATTGTTGTGAATCAGGAACAGATGAAAAGCTGCTGTTGGAAAAAGAGCTTATTTGGAATATAGGAAATACACTAGGTGGGCTACAAGCTCCCTGCTCCACTCCACTATGGGGAGGGGAAGGGGGGCGGTGTGTTACTCTGCATAACAGTCCTGCCAACAACTTAGAGGTGAATTTGTAATGAACTACTGCTGCTCTGCAGAAACTATGTCCTAAAAAAAATGGTGCACATTATTTAATTTTGGCTAAAAACAGTATAATCATAATTAAAAGACCACTGGGAATGCTTTTAAAATAGCTCAAAAGATGATTGGAGTGGCACTTTAAAGGATTTTTTGTGGATACTTTATGCTGTGTTGGAATTAGCTTCCATACTGTCTGAATCCATTATCAGATAAATGACAAAGCCACCGAGCATGCTTAGGACACAAGAGGCCAGATCTACCGTCATGAGTGGTTGTGCCAGTCTAAGTGATTATCCTGAGCTCACACACTTCTAACACTCATGGCTCTCTGTGGTGAGGACCTGAGTCATGCAGAGGGAATAAAGTCGACTGCAAAGATACATTCACAGGTGCTTGCTAGACCTGCTGTAGACAAGAGTAGGAGGTCCCACCTTGAGGTCAAAGCTGGACAGGCTGATGGTGTCATCGTCTTTCTCCTTGCGCTTTCTTTTCTGCAGTGGTGTAGCAAAAAACAAAAACAAAAACAAAAACCACTGGTTACTTCAGAAAACAATGCAAAGACCATAGAAACAGAAAAACTGCCCCAGATTTGAATGTGTATGTTGATTCCACGTTTCAGCTTGTTTGGAAGCATTGCCGCATGCCACACTGCATCTGATTTGCAGATATGGTGAAGCTCTGGGTCCACTGTGGTGGTGCCGTACTGTGAACTCACCAGAGTGAAGTCCCATGGAGTCCCTGGTGTGAGAAATGTAAAGGAGCTGCCTCTCTGAAGCGGAGGTCTACCGGATCCAAGACAGATGGATGAAGACAAGAAGTTTGATGAGTTATCTTACTGTTTTATAACACTGACAAGGTCAATGGTTTCAGAGTATGACATAAAGAGATATAAACACAAGAGATAAATAGTATTTACAGGATGTTTTGTAATTTTATTATAAATAACAAAAGCTCTGATCTTAACCACACAGTACTATATAGTACAGTGCTGGTGCGCATGACATGATGATGAGGAGCATAAACATGGGTTATACCAATGGGAATATTTCTGTAGCATCTCAGCAATACATGTCTAATGTGCAGAAATAGCTAAATCAACATTAATACATATTTTTGTAAGTCCTGTCTGCTGTTTCGTTGCACTTTTAAAAGGTTTGCAGGCATTTGAAAATGCACAGGTATTTGATCCCAATAGCATTGTTTACAAGCTGCTTTCCATTCACTCACAACTGAGGTTTCATTGAATGATCATGAGTGGAAATTCAAACTTGAGACAAACTATTCCAGCATAATAAAAGCAAATAAACAATGAAATATTATATGTATGTCAATGTGTATGTTTAAGAAAACATGATTACAATGCTTTTATTTACCAGACTTAATGCAATGTTTTCTGTTTTTAGAGACGGTTTACCGATTAAAGAAAATAAAATCACAAAATATCTCAACAAGCTCTATTGTTTATTGCCTATAACAAACGTTTGAGGAATATAACTCTTCACCTATTAGTTTAAACCCACAGAAAGGTAGGATAGCAACAATGCAATCCTAAGAGGGTAAAAAAGTGCAAATGAAAAGCGTAATTTTCGAGGTGCACTTGAATGCATCACTAGTTAATGCTTCACTCCAAGTCATGCCGCTTATAAGGCTTATCTGTCGTTGTAAATGCGTTGTTTGGGTGAAATATATCGCAAAGCTCCCCCAATAGAGACATTTCTATGTTTCACGTCGACGTACTTCTTTGAGTTGCTTCTCTGAGGTTTTGGAGGAGAGGACTCAGCAGCGCTGACGATACTCGTAGTAGACGTTCTCGTTGACATTTTGCGCAGTGTGCGCTTATTGTTTTCCACCGTCCTCGGGCAAATATCGTCAGTGTCGTCCATATTCCGGGAGTCTTCGTTCTAAAATAAACTGAATCGATTTTTAACCAAAATGATTTCCGAAAAGGGTTTAAAATTAACTCAATTAATTGGTTTGATGAGCAAAATAGAAAGTAAAAAGATCGATGATAGTCCACACACCACAGCGGAAGTTTGAATATGGCGGATTATTGGAAAATGACCAATCAGGAGAGGCCAAACGGCATGTGGGAGGGGCGTATTCTCAAAAGACTGAAATGCATCAGAATCAAACTCAATACTTCCTGGTCACTCGAAAACTTAAAAATAGGGTCTCTAGAATGATGAGGGAGTCTATTTTTTTTTAAAGAAAAATTATCGGTGACACATAAACGACCGAAGTTGACTTGTAGATGTAACTTTACATCTGAGCACGATCTTTTTAAAAGTTCCTTCTTCAAAAAACAAAATTTTCTTTTATTAGAGGTTTTTCCAAGTCCTCTGTAGGACTTTTAAAAAATGCTTGTTACTTGTGGCTGCTTTGCTTTCACTCTATGTATTCACGTTTACCATCTTGTTCATTTGTCCTCGTTTTTTTTTTTTTTTTACATAGATGGGATGTTTGGGTCATTGTTTTACGGTTGAATAAACAACTAATCAGGTAGGCTCTCTGAGAGGGACAAGTGACAGTAAACTTGTTTCTATTTTATTTTATTTTTTATTAAAACTGCATGTATTTAAATATATACTAATGTAAACAAGATATAAAAAAAAATCTAATTATAAATGCTTGAAGAAAAAAAGACAAACAGCTTTTAAGAGTTCATCCAAATCTTTACATTGCTGATTCCTGCAGCTTACAGTTTCCTTGATTGGTAGACATTTCAAAAAGTTAATTTTAAGATCCCACGTTTGTTGCATTTATTTATTTCCCTCATCATTTTCTACCAGCTGATTTCTGTGGCAGCTGTGTTTGTTCAGGGTGCTTCTCATGCTGATCAAATTACCAATCCTGTATCCAGCAAAACATTCCCATACCATCACACTTCCTCCTCTATTTTTGACAGTTGATGTCATACACTGTGGAGCCATACTTTCTCCATTTTGCCTGCTTATAAAGACTGTGTGATGATTAACCAAAGTTTACTTTAGTTTGTTGTTCCATAACACCTTCCTCCAGTCTTAGGGTTAGTAGTCCAGCGGCAGTGCTTATTGGTCCAGCCCAGATTCTTTGACTTATTCTGACTCTTCAGCAATGTAGTTCTTGCTTGTTTTGTCAACCTTACAGTTTCAGTCAAATTGAAACTAGCTTTCCTCAACCAAATTAAAGCTGTTTTTAAACCTGTTGCCCCCATAATCCATCTATTATTCAAGCATTCACTCTCAGAAACTTAGCATCTGATTCAACTGTGACTTTGGGTCTGCCAGACCTCCTCTTGTCTGGGTTTCTTTCTGTTTTCTAAGCAACTTTTGAAAGTAAAAAAAGAAATAAAAAAATCTGTTTTCACTGAGACTTTGCCTCTCTTTTTACAAAAGACTCACATTTCCAGTTTTTTAACCGTCAGTCTCTTTCATTATTAACTGCTCTTTTCTTGCTCTTTTTGAAACAAAATATTATTTTCCAGCTAAAGCTCACATAGATTTGGGACCACAGAGTGTTCCAGTACTGCTTTTAATCACACAGAGAAGGCTGTAAGAAATCAAGAAAGGCTGTACCACCTGAAGAAATTACTTTCAAGACTAAAATAACCCCCATCACACGTAAACATCTTTAATTGTTCACCTATTTGTGCTCCCTTGTGGTTCACAAGTTTTTTGTACTATTTTCAGAGCATGGATCATATTATTTCAGATGGAATAAATGTGTGCATATAATCCATAATCCATAATATAATCAACTTTTCACCAGTTCTTAAGGGTATGTGGTTAAAACTCCCATTAATACATGAAAACATCCACATCATCTGTTAGTCAACTTTATTAGCAAACATTAAGACAGATTGAAAAAAGAAATTAAAAAATGGAGGAACTGACAATACAATTTCAGTAGCTGCTACGAAAATGAAAGATCAATTCATTAGGTTCTTGATAGTTCCAATATAGCTTCCACATGGTAAATACTTGTAAGACATTCTAACAGGACTTAAGTGTGTACTTAACACAATTTCCCTTTGTTGTAAAGTAAAAATAGCTGTCCACTTAGAACATCAGACATTTCTGAACACACACACAGAAACAACATTTTTTCTCATGGCTTTCCCAGCAGCTTCTCCAAGAAACAATCTCTTTAGATGTGGTACCATATAAAATAAAATGTCTTATCCGCAAACTGTTTAAACAAAAATCTAACATTGTCTTCTTTCATAGTTTTATGTGGTTTATTTTGCATACAATGATGATGGTAAGTAGGGCATCCACCAATAGATTTAAATGATTTAAAATGCTATGATGAAGAAGATACCACAAATTGGTGTCATAGTTAACAACGTAGGTTTTATGCTGTGATTTAATAAAATGGACATTGAACAAGCCTCAGGCCAGCAAAAAGTCCTGATACCCAGAGCTTCTCCCTGCACACAGGCGCATCCATCCATCCATCTTCAGAACCCTCTGAATCCCTTTTAGGGTCAGAGGGTAGCTGGAGCCAACCCAGCTACTGTTAGGGTGAAGTGGGGTGTTCCCCACCTTCACCTTGTTGAAGGGGAAGTCTCTTGCAGGGCCACACAATCACACCTAGGGCAACATGCAAACCACGACCTTCTTGCTGTCAAAGCACTGCACCACCGTTCAGCCCCGCACCGGAGGAGCTGACTTGAATATGAGTCACTATAGCTGGAAGTTAGAATGATTTCTGATTTAGTCTAAAGGTGACACACAGCCGGCTCAACAAAAACGGAACAAGATTTATGTTGTTTTTTTTCTATGTAAAATGCAACTGAACAAACATAAGCAATAGCAGCTGTGAGAAGTCCTTCAATAGGTGTGATCTACTTTGTAACTGTTCATAGTCTATATGGGCTGCTTGTCCACCATAAGAACACTGAATTCATGTGGTGCTAGAGAAAAGACTACAAACATCTATGTCACCAAATGAAATCAGTTTCTGAGGGTAGGTCAATACACAAACTGGACACCTGTCATGTAGTAAAACAAAATGAATGATGTGCATTCAGGTAGGTCACTGCAAGTTAGTCAAAAACATGGGTGGAAAAAACAATTGTGGCTTATTTAAAAGAAAAAAAAGATATTATATGAGTTTTTATGACAGGTATGACTTGTGAAGAGGTCCAGAACATTCATTAGGAAAACCTTATAACAGTCAATGGTATATTTCTGAAGGGGGCATCAGCAAAGTTGGAAGTCTCCTGCTGCTCCATCCACCTGTGTCAGCAGATCCTTAAATAGTATAAAAAGAAAAACATGATACATCAAGACACACAAAAGAATATACGTATTTACATTTTAACAATGCTACCATTTCAGAGAAAGAGGTTCTTCTGGGCACAAACCACAAACACAGTTCTGTGTCTTATCCTTAGAATGCATGACAAAGAAAAGATCTAGCAAACACACATTTCTTTATCTCTGTGCTTGTATTTGGTTTTCTTATTAGTTTATTGATATGTGACAATCCAAAGTTCATGTTCTGTTTGTGTTATTTCACTGCAGCATTGCATAAAAGTACTAATAAAGGAGTAACTGAAGACAACACAAATGCATTAAAAAAAAAACTCTAGAGAACTCTTGACCTCTTCAGTGAAGCTACTGCATCCTGACTCTGTCAAGTCTGTTTATCTAAATGCACTAATACCTCAACCCTCAACACAGCATGCTTGTTATCCCTACAGAAATAGGTACACAGTCACTGCAGCATGAATCAACTCCTGCATTGTTGCTCCGTGTTATAGACTCAACTCTGTTTATCTTTTTACTGCAAAAACAAATGGCATATTTTCATTCCCAGAACAACACTGACTCATGCTCTGCAGGGAAGGATATGAAATACTGGCAACAGCTCACAGGATAAGAACTATGAGAAGGGTAATGAGCCCTACAGTAAATATAGTTTTCAGGTCAAAATGTGGAGAAAAAAATCCCAGAAATGAATATACGTATATAGAGAGAGCAAATATCTGACAAGATATTTTTGTAGTATCCTGGAGATAACAATACATTTTCTGAGTAACAATAGTTAATTTGACTTTTAAAATTCTTATCCCATTAAAATAATTTGACATATAGGGAAATTTGTGTTTGACTGAATTTAATCAAATGTGTCATGTAAATGGCTGCAGAATAAATACAAATCATGATACTTCCACCACCACAACAGTGTTTCATTTCTTCATGATGGAAAAACATTTCAAAATATGATTCAAGATGTGATGGTGTGTGCTTTTCTGTGCATGTGATGGTGTGTGCTTTCAAATACCTGCTGTTTGTAGGTCTCTGTAAGAGATGAAAGTTTTTATTTTTTGGTCCTAACTAGTGAAACACTCTGTTAAAGCAAACATTCAGATAAAAATAAATTTAGAAACCAAAGAATGTTTTTATTAGCACTGTCAAATTTTCTTTTTTTCAATGAGAGCATCCCTGATGGGCTGTTAGTTGTGTTTTTCCAAAAAATGTATTTTAATTTCCAAAACATGTATTTTTTTTGATTGGTTTACACTTTTAGAAACTCTGCAAGTTAGAAGCTGCACAACCACAGAAGACTGAACCACCTCTTACGGCTTTGTGTATTAAATTTTTACAGTATTCTGGTAAAATAATATGCAAACAACAAGGAAATGCCACTTTTGCGAGTTCGCCACTCTAATTCAAAATCAACACCTTCTAATTCTAACATTTTTTCTCAAGCAGCATCCCAATGATCCTCATGGACGTGGGAGGCGATTCATTAAAATTACTGGGTGGAGTTTAAATTTAGCTGCTACTAAAGTTGATTTTTTTTTTAGTTCAAGATGGAGGCCTCTTCCCAATGTCAAAGGTCAAAGGTGGTGGCGAGTGAAATTTTGTGAAGATCGGTTGAATAAAAGTTTTCTTTTCCCATATTGTTTGAAAATTAGAAAATTGTCAAATTTCACACTTTCTCAAAAAAAAAAAGACTGCCAAGCCATGGGTCATGCGGCCATCCTATAATAATTTCAAACTTCCTTTGTATATATGTCTTTTTGTTTTGTTAGCAGATTTTGAAATATTCATTTTAAGCCACATAAGAGATTCATTTTGTTATGAATTTGGGTGGGATGCCATCATTTTGTGTGTGTGTTTGGGGGGGGGGGGGGGGGGTCATTTACTACGGCCATAATTCATTTTCAGCGGGTACTGGGAGTGTGCAAAGTTTAGTGAGCTTTTGATTATGTGGTGACAGCAAAATTTTTACTAAAAGGTGCAGAAAAACAGAAAAAAAATATATGGTCCTTGCAGTCCAGGACTGTAAGTGTAGCAGGTTTATTAACAGAGTTCTTTTTGCAGGAGTCGTGTTTAATCACAAATAGCCTTGATTCACACTGATGGAAAATTTTTAAGTGACAAATACTTTCTTCTTCTCTTCTCCATTCCCTTGAATCTTGTTTCTAAAGCTACATCTGAGAGAAAAAGAAGAAAAAAAGCGAACCTTTAATGTGAAAGAAAGTGAGTTGAACAGCAATGCCATGCATCACCTAAGTGGACCGGTGACACATCTTAATAAAGCTCAGGGCCTCTACACTAGCTTGAATTCAACACGTGCTTTTGGGTGGTGTCATTGCTGTCTGAGGACAGAAGTGAGTCAGCTGGGCATCACTAGGATAGGATGAGCAAATGCTGGAGGAAACATTGCAGGAGGAAGAGGAAATGAACCCACCCTAAAGGTGGAGGGCCTTCCTCCACATGAGCTTCTTACCAGGCTTTAGTGAGTTCATTAACCTGACAGGGAAAGCCATTATCCTCGAAAGGGGAAGATATGTGGAATCAACTGCTCATGAGTCAGAGAGAAAAAAACCTATGAACGTATGAGCTTATGAACTCTGCACGCACCCTATTTGGTAGAGTGGAGACTTGGTTTGATGCATTTATTGTCTAGCAGCTCTAAGCAGTATGATTTAACCCTTGGGCTATCTTAGGCACTTTAACATTGGGAGTTGGGTCATCTAGACCCCACTAGACAGTGCGCTGAAACATTTTTTCTTCAATGATTTGTGATCTTCACTGGTGTCCATGGATTAAATGAAATGCTCTCCACCTTTATCCATCTTTGTCATGGTAGGGATAGCATGTCAATGTAAGGGTGGGGTCATAGGATAGCACAAGGGTTAAACACTGTTTAAAACCAAAACAGATTTTTAGGACCTTTTGACCTCATTGTGGAAAAACCAAAGCAGGAAGCTGGTGAGGTGGCGTTTCACTTCATGATTAACTCTGAACGCTGTAGATTTTAGATCCTTTTGATGTATTTTAGCTAGAATTTCTCAGCCAGTTTGCAGTTTTCCCCCCCTTTTTTAACAGATGAATGATAAAAACACATTGTCTCAAAACAGTAAATTAAAAAAACAACAACACTAAAAGTGTCAAGCTTTTAACTGTTGTGATAAGGGATAGAGTGGTTAAGAGGTAAGTACCAGTAAGTATGACACTGGTGAGGTTCTGGGAAGTTGACCTCATGGTCCAAACTCCCTTCTGTCTCAGAAATGATGGCACTGACAAATAAATCTATTTACCTCCTTGACCAACACCAGCTTGTGATATAAAAGGCTTAAAGTGGGACATGTGTCACGTCCCCATGCCCCAGCTTTGCTTCCTGGATTTAAAGCAATCAGCCTCGTGACAGATGAGTCATGAAACCATTTCCTGGGCTTTTCATCATTGTTCATGAGGCACTTGTTTACACATCAGGCTTGATGTGATGATGGTTATTTACGAAGATCAGCACCAAAGGATAACAGACAGAATTGCTCGTCAGAAAATAGAAAGAAATATCAATTTCTTTACGGCTAAAGAATGATGAATCTTTATCGTCTAACCTGTGATGAACGACAACGCAGACAAAGGAGAAATAGGATTAAAATGTTAAAAATGGTGTTTGTAGGGGGGGTTATGGGTTAATGCATAACAAAACCCTGGCGTGGTCCAAGCGCGGTTCGGCTGCAGCTCACCGCTCCCCCAGGGGATGGGTCCAATGCAGAGACGAATTTCCCTTCGTGGGATAAATACAGTATAATAAAATAAAAAATAAATAAAAAGTATGTCACCGCAAAGAGTCAGTGGAGGATGAGAGTTTAAAGACTCACTCCAATGAAAAAAACTGTGTTTTTAAAATGTTCGTGTGGCATTTGTCTGATGATGGAGGACATAGATTAAGACAATTAAGCGTAAAAATGCTTTGCTGAGTATTTCTTTATTCAAATAAAATGAGGAGCTGACACAGATATGCTGTTGGATAAAGCTTGTAGTTGTGACGTGGAAGCTACAGCAGTAAGCCATAAGCTGCGTTTTCATCGTCTGACCTGGCATGTGGCTAAAAACTGTTCGGCTGGATAGTTCAGATTTTGCTCGCCATTTTTCTTGCACCAATAATGTTAGGTTGTGGGTGTGAGGAGCTGTAGGCTAGCAGGAAAGCATGAAAACAGATGGATGACAGGAAGTAGGGGGCGGGGTTGCTCAGCACCAGTAATCCCGCCCACAATTTAGGGAGGAATTTACAAAGAACTACTGCCACTCTGCACAAACTATGTCCTAGAAAACAACACTGTTTTTGTTTTTATTTTGCCTAAAAACAGCATAATCATAATTAAAAGACTACACTTTAAAAATAACTCGAAAGATGATTGGAGAGGGACTTTGATGGACACTGAGGATGGTTAGCTAAGACACAAAATGACTCGTTGGTAACCTTAACGAAGAATCAGTGATCGCATTTGCAATAAACACAACACTTAAAATTTTTATAAAAGGAGGTGTTGATGGGATTAGATGTGCAGTAAAGTTCTGGAAACTGATAGTAGAAACCTACTTTTGACATTCTAATGAATTAACCCAACTTTACAGTTAGCAAAGGTTTAAAAATACAAGGAAGACTTCTCATTCAGTGCATCCAAAGCTGACTAACTGGTTCAGAAATACACTAAAAGCAAAACTACAGCCAGCATTACAACTACTATCCCAAAAATGGGACACTGTAAAAAGTCAAAATGTGATCATTAGAGATACTTACCAGTCACAAATGGTCCTTTTCTCGCCACACTTCCTCTCCCAGGCTGAAAGCCAGCCATGCCTTTGCTGGGATTATCATGGTGCAGTCCTCTTTGTAGGTGTGTTTGCTCTGAGCAGCAGAGGAGCTCTGAGACAGAGGTGTCAGAGTGAGCTCAGCCCTCTCGCCTATCTCTCTCCCCTTCACAGTCAACATGAGCCCTTTTATCCACCGCTCTGGTACAGTCATTATTGTACCGGTGAGTCATGAAAATGCACAAACGTGGAGAGGCTGCTCAGGGTTCACATCGTTATTGGTCAACATCTGATGCTTATGCGATAGAAACACTCATAAAGCATGTCAGATTGACAATAGATGCTGTGTAGACACACACATAACCAACCAGACAATCATTTCAAGTTCCTTTGACAAATATCTGTCCTGGTGTTTGTAACCTTAGACCCCAGATTTGTGTCTTACTTTTCTGTAAACAGGTTTTTTTTTAAATGAACAAGAAAAACAACTCATATCTGTAACTGCTTCAGAGAAAAACACCTAAACTGGGAAATTCCCTCAGAAAAGGAAGGATGTAATAGTATCCATATGGAGCTTGTGAGTGAGAGGGCAGGACTTATGGAGAAGAAATGTCATGCCGCATTCCACCGGTGCAACGGGAAATGAAATAATTGTTTTGCCGTCAAGGACCAAAGGCGTTTGTACGGATGCGTGTCCCGGAGCAGAGCTTCCTTTCCCAGAATACGTTCTTCTGAAGTGTGTCAGCTGACCACACAGTGACTCGCTCCATCACCTCCTTTCATCTGCCCGCTCTGAAGATGCCAAGAGGGGAGGCTGTGAAAGCTGAGTCATCTCAGCTCCTGAGCTCCTCACCAAACTCCTCCTCCTCTGGAGGATACTGGAAGTCATTTCAGGGTTTGGACATTTTGCAGATTTTCAAACAAATTAAAAACAAATTCAAGTTTGGCAACTTTTCTGAAAGTTTAAATTTTGCTTCATAACTAATAGCAAATTAAAATTATATGAACTGATCTTCAATGTCTGTTTCTGGTTGAAATACTTTTTCTTTTCACTAGAATTAATGCAAGTCACACCAGGAAGAGGAACTTTCAAATTTAAAGCTAACATTTATGAGAAAGAAAGACTGAAATGTCACAGTGAGACAGCACCTTTTGACTACTACTGCTTCAGGACAAAGCTAGATCACATTTCTTACCAAAGCTTGTTGGACCACCAGATCTGCGTTAGCAACAAGAATAAAAAAAGGGATGCAGTCAATTCATTCTTTGTAACTTGTCAGACTGGAAATACGCAGAAAATGAGCTTCACAAATGTCAAACCCTGCCAACATAGAGGTTTAAGACAACAATCAGAACCTCTGAAATCATTTGTACAGCTGCTGGAGTCATCTTTGTTTTTGTTCTCTGTCTAAAGACTATAACACAAAAGTTTATTGCTCAAAGAAACACAGTGCTGTATCCTGATCCTCATCCTGACATTAAAAGATGAAAAGTAGAAAAACTGATGTAAAAAGATGTAAATGAAGATGAAGATGTAAGATGTAAAATGAACTAGAAATTTAAATTGAATTTAAACATTTTCGGGAGCTTCACAAGGAATGATCTGCAGCTGGAGACACAGATGTATCCAGGACATTTATTTTAATGTCCCCCAAGGTTTATGTAAGCCACTTTTCATTTAGAGATGCTGTTAGCAGCATTTTACCTGGACTGGAGACAAAGCAGTTCAACTGCTGATCTGTGGTCTGAATCGTAGACTCTGGAGGAGAAGTGTTCACACTCACTTAATCGCAAAAGGATGAACGACAAAGTGCACACATGCACAAAGCGCTGTGATGTAACAACCACACTCCAGGACTATGAAGACTCAGATATGTCCTTGGTGATGCTTTGTTATAGCAGAATCAATGAAAGGATTGATTGCATAACATCAAACGCATTGGCGTCCAAGTGCAGCTAAACTCGCATCATTCAGCACTGATGATATTCAGGGAACATGCAAATCTGCTTCAGAGGACAAGGATGCTCAACAAAACTGTCCTCTTAGAGGAAAATTCAAACTGTTTTTCTTTCAGGGGGAAAAAAAGAGCCTTGAGTTTGTTACTTTTATCAGCGGTGTTTCTACTAGAGAACTCAGAGCAGATCCAATAGTTTCTGTGTTCAATGTAAAGCTATAAGATATTCCTTTATTCGTCCCACGATGGGGAAATGTACACACCGCCCTCAGTAACTGGCGCTCAGGTGAGCGCTTATAATGATAAGTGTGTGTAAGCACCTGTTAACCTCCGTTTCAGGCTCCCGCGCTCAATACTCTTGTGTCCACTTAACGCTACCAGCCGGGCCAGGCATGCATTCAAAGCGCAACTGGTTGAATTTCTGACTGCTGAAACACCAAACAGCTAAACCTTGATCAATCAGAGACTCAGTTTTGGTAGTGACATATGAGTAACATGCTTTTTAAAACACTGAATTATCTGAACTGTATGTCTGGATGGCTCCTATATTGCTGCCATTTCTGTTCTTGTGTCTGTAATGTTTGTTCGAGGTTGTGAGTGCTGTAAGCTAGCGGGAGAGCGTGTAAACAGATGGATGATGGGAAGGGCGTGGGGTTGCTCCACACCAACAGTTTCGCCCAAAACTCAGAGGTGAATTTGAATAAACTCCTGGTGTTTTGCAGAAACTGTATCCAAGAAAACAACACAGGTGTTTGGGTTTTGATCAAAAATATATAAAAAAAGTATTAACAGAATTAAAAGACCACTGGAAACACTTTGAAAATAGATAAAAGTAGATCACTGTAGGTCTACAAAGCTGTTTAGATAGACTTTCTATGATCAATTTTTCCTTTTTGTTGCTTCTTTTAACTTTCGGTTGATTCACTATTATTTTATCTGCTTTGATTCTATTATGAAGTATGTTATATTCACCTAGTGGAAAAATGAGAATTTCTTTGAGCATTTCATTTGACTCGGCTAAAGTGTGAATCCTGACAAAAAAAGACAACAACCCTATAATATTAGTAAAGATAAAACCAAAACAGAAGTAAAGTATGTGGCTGTTCTTCTAAGCCACAAATGTGTACTGTGTGAGTTTTTCAGAAAGGAAAAGGCCACACAAAGTCAGGTCAAGTGGAGACTAATTCCTGTGTGGCTGACTGACTTTAGCTTTGGTCTGCCAAGTTCAGCTTCACTTCTGTTTTTCCTCGTCTGGGTTTTTCTGTCAGAAACTGCGACTGCACCAACAGCACGTATGCAGAAACAGACGATTCCCTCTGAGACAAAGCAGAACACGGCGTACGAGAAATCACATGACAGCAACATTCACACTTCATCTGATGAAGCACTGCTGCGGTTTCAGTTAGCACAGTTTTAAGCATTTCTACTTTTGTAGTTTAGCAAATTCAGTTAAAAGACAAAAAAAAGAAGGAAAGTGGTGGAGAATTAAGCTTGTAGGGTCCAATTCGAGGACTTCCAGGGTCTCAGTCTTTTAGCAGGCGTTGCAAACTTTATAAAGGGGTTGAAGTAAGCCTGGACTATATGAAAATGTCGGTGGAGGAGAACTCAGGAGACATGAATAAGAACAGCAACCATCTGCACCTCCTCAAATCAGAGGAGCTCTTTCAGTGACGGGCATCCGAAATGCAAGTGCTCCCCCAAGAGACTAAAGAACTCTTTTGTTCCAGCGGGCTCCATAACACCACTCAAAGTTCCTGAACAAACTTGTTTTTTAGTATTTTTTAACCACCCTTCGTATAACTGCTTAAATATGTTTTATTTCATATATCATCTTGACTGCAACAGCCTCCTCAATTTGCCTCAGGAATCTACCTCTGAATGTTTTGATTCATGTTTCAGATATATTTTATTTAAATCCCATCAGAGGCAATTCAATGATGTGATAAACCAGAGTCATGTTTTTAAAAGCATCTATAAAATGCTGTTAGGTTTTCTAATGAACACGTAAATCTTCCTTCACAAGCTGAATTACTCTGAAAGATGGTGGTCGTTATTTGCAGCTCTGGAGTAAAGCATCATCTCTTTTTAGTTATAAAAGAGCTTATTAAATGATCAGAAATTATCCAAAAGGTTGAAAATCAATACTTCATTCATTAAATTTGGATGACCAGAAAGAATCTGATTTTTTTGCTTTTGTATTTTCCTGTTGTGGGATCAATTCACGTTTCATCCATTTATCTAACAATCCATCCATC
Source organism: Oryzias curvinotus (assembly GCA_023969325.1). Lineage (NCBI taxonomy): Eukaryota > Metazoa > Chordata > Actinopteri > Beloniformes > Adrianichthyidae > Oryzias > Oryzias curvinotus. The sequence continues at coordinate 18,048,559 of CM043711.1, read as the reverse complement.
TCTTTCTCTACTGACATCCAAGTATCCATCCATCCACTTTTTCCAGCCCACTTTGACCAAAAACACACATTATTTCCATAAAGCTGTCCAGTAGTTGTCAAAATAACATTTATTGATGTTTCCCATATGTGTCAAAACTTTTACACATATTTATGTTAACGCTCAGTTGCCATTAAAGCAAGTAAAATGTATTAAACAAATCTATGACAACTTTTAGAGTGATCAATATGTAGTGTAAATACAACTTAAAGCCTTGTGACTCTTGCCATCCCCTTCACTACACCTCAAATTAAGTCTGTGGAAATATGGCACATGTTCAGGTATATCCCAGGTTAGATGTGACTCCTGGTTTTATTTTTTTAAAGTTGTGGCTCTCATCAAGCGGTCCACATTAGCCTCCAGGGACAAGTTTATCCTGCATTAGAGAAAAAAAAAAACAGAATGGGGTTACAATTTCCTTACTGTTTAATAAAAGAGGAATGATATAACAGGGCTGCTAAAAAAAAGTGAGTTTTGTACCTTTTTGGCTTTGTTCACACACTGCATGTAGGCTGATGCGATGCTCGAACACATCAGGGTTCTTCCAGCGTTCTCCTTGTAGCACTTCAGTATCTGACTCTGCAGATCCCCACACACTGGCTGGATGTTGAAACGCCTAACGACAAAAGCCAAAAAACAAAACATAAAATAGATATAAATTCTTATTATAACATTCACTTTTTATTCTGTTGTTTGTCAGTTGGAGTGTGCAGCATTACATGTCCAGTTTTTACATCAATTATGTAAATTACTTACAAGAAACGGCTTTCAGTCTCCTCTTTGCCTTTCTGGAAGCTCTCAGCTGACACTCTGTAAAACTGTGCACACTACCAAGAAGAAAAAATACAGATGAGATCAATGTCACATCCAATCTGCCTCACAGGAATTCAGTGTGTTGCTGCCCTCTGGCGGCCAGAAATGGCAACAGCATTAGAAATCATGTTTTATTTCCTCCTGTTGCTGCTGGAGTTTAGCAAAACATAAACACATCAACAATGTTACATACTTTACAAATAATAAATCACATAAAAACTGGGGTTTTAAAGTGAAAAGATCCATCTTTAAATGTTAACTCACCTTTGCTTCAAGCTTTGCGACTTGTTTCTTTCGAAGCTCCTCCCTCTTCTTCAGCTCCTCCTCTTTCTCCTCAAGCTGGCGAGCCTGCATGCATTGGACATTTAGAGATTTGAGCACGGCTGCAAAACTCCATGCACTGCAGTGTAACCCACTTTTTAACATGCTTCTGAGACCCTGTTTTTGCCTTTCTTAAAAAAGAACTGAGAAGTGGTGATTGACACAAGTTTAGGTGATTAGAAGAAACTGAAAGCAGAACAGTTAGACATGCAGGGGAGGGAAAAATAAATCTGTTCAGACTCACCTTCAGCTCCATCCACTAAAACAAGGTAAGTGTAAGAAACGCAAAGAACAATAAGAGGATGAAACAATCCAGCCTACAGAGGAGATCGTGACACAAAAGCTGCATTTTTGGGCGTTTCTGCTCACATAAAGCTGTGCTGCCAGCTTCTCATCTTCTGACTTGATGCGCTCTTTTGCGATGGACTCTGTCAGTTTTTCCACATAGGCCGCCTTCTCCTCCTCCAGAGTCTTCTTCACCTGCTCCTCCACCAGAGCCCGGGATGCGGCCTTTGCCTCAGCTTCAGCTCGAGCCCTCATCTCCTCCAGCCTTCATGAAGAGCACAGAAGTTAGTTTATCGGCAGACGATCGTTGCCAAATACGGCTGCAACGTAAGCGTTCCTGCAGAGCTTTGAAATAGACAAAAGCGCTTTCTTGAAGACCTAGTCTACGGGATAATAAAGAGATTAATCAGATTCATAAATGCTGCAGGTGAAACAAACAACTACTGGCATACAAGTTAAACTAAATAAAGATCCGCTTAAATAAAGATTGTGTTTAACATTTTTGGTGGCATTTTTCTTATGATTGATGACACATATAAAGAAAATTCAACTTAAAGTTGCTTTTTTTGAGTATTTCTTTCTTCAAATCGTTGTGAATCGGGAGCAGATGAAAAAATGCCACAAGCAATGGTGAAGGGAAAGGCGGTGGGCTTACTCCACACCAACAGTCCCCACCCACAACTCAGAGGCAAATTACTGCTGCTGCTCTGCAGAAAGTATGACCTAGAAAACCACTGATTTTTTATTTATTTATTTTTTACTAAAAACGGCATAATCAGAATTAAAAGACCACTGGGAACGCTTTTATAACAGATCAAAAGATGACCAGAGTGGGACTTTCCCCTATTTTGATTTTAATAACAGTTGATCCTTAAAGAAATAACCTCAACAATTATCCATTAACAACATCCCAAACAGTCATGGCAGTATGTTGTGGTTTTCCGTCCTTACTGTCGCTCCAGTTCCTGCCTCCTCTGGTTCATCTCCTGCTGCAGATCTTTCTCCATCTCTGCTTTGATCCTTCGTCTCAGATCTTCTTCTACCTCTTCAGGAGAAATGGGCAGAGAGGCGTTTGAAAATACATGTTTTAGGCGAATTAATGAGGTGAATGATACAAATAGCATTTTTTTTTATCATTTCTGTTAAAACTAGTTGTTTGATAAAGTTGGGGGGGGACAAAATTTCCACTTCAGAGAGGTTTCTTACTTAGTTTTTGTGTCCCTCTTTCTGACTGAACGAACTACCTTTAGATCAGCATCTTTTATCTCACAGCCACAGTAATATATGCATCAAAACTCCATGTCTGATTCAAATATAGAGTTTAATAATCCCTTTGCCACCTGCAAAGTGACCCGACAGACTCTTTTTGGACCTGCTTGGGCTTAAATAGAGAGTCAAGTAGAAATGAAATGAACAAAACATTAAAAAAAATGAATATGTATTCGATTGCATCTTCTGAAGTTTTCTAGTTATGCATTACTGATGTATCCAAAAAAGCCACATCGAGTTCTTGAGGGCCACCGTCCCACAAGTCTTCCGGATATCTCTGCTGTTCTAATTCCAAATGTATCAAGTGATGTGAGAGTAAAAAGCTGCAACATGGCTAGGAGCAGCTGGAAAAGAATGAGGGCTCTGGTAGGTTTGGCACTGCTCGGGTTAAGAGCATTAGAGTCAACCCACCTGCTGTAGGAGGAGACACTGGGCAAAAAGGTTCCTCATCCTCATCCTGAGGAGGTCCAGATGTGCTCATGGTGGATTCCCCAGCTGGAAGGTTTGGATCAGGAAGAGGTGATGCTGTAAACTTTCCGAAAGACTCTTCTGTGGGAACAGCAGATGGCTCATCATGGCAGGGCGAAGAGGTTTCCTCTAAAGAATCAGGCAGATGTGATGCAGGTCCAGCCGGTGGTTCCAGAACCGAAGGCACGTCTTCGACCACAGCAGGAGGGGCTGCACATGGAGTCGTCTCTGCAGCTTCACTGACAGCCGAGGGGAGTAGGGATTCAACTTGTGCAGATTCAAGAGTGGGAGACAGACTAACTGGTTCTGCGGGTGACGGGGCAGCAGATTCCAGAGGCTCAGCAGCAGCAGGTTGGATTGTCACAGCAGGGGTTTGGGACGAAGGCTCAAGTGCAGGGGGCGTTTCCACACCAGGAGAACGGTTAAGGAGTTCAGCTGTTTGCTCAAGCGCCGGGGCAGGAGTTTGGGCCTCTAGCTCTGAATGAGTTGGTGTCACCGACTCCACAACAGGAACCGGATATTCAGGCACCGCTGGTGTTTTAGTCTGCGCAGAAGAAACAAAAGGGCAGGTTTGGGCCTCTGCGGGTGAGTTGGACACTACAGGCTCCACTGAAGAAGGAGGAAGGGAGTGAAACTTCACTGGAGGAGGGACCAGTTTGGCAAGGGGAGGCTGCGAGGGTGATGAGGCTTCCTGAGGAAGAGGAGGTGACACACTTTGCACGGGTGATGCAGGTGTTTGAGGCTCAGAGAGGATCAGAGGAGCGGAAACTTTGGGGGAAAGCTTCATCCGGTTGATGACGTTGTCCGACAGCTGACAAGAAAAATCCAGATTAATACCCCTTTTGATCAAAATATTTTTGATCGATACATGTTTATCTTTAACTTGGTATTTGTTGTGTTGTTTCCCCAAAAAGACAGATCAACTTAAAAAAGTTATTTTAGGTTAGAAATACTGTTTAAAAACCTAGATTATTCATCTTCAACCAGGTTAAATAACCTAAGAGTTTGCATACTGTGTAAAAGTTTATTTAAATAAACCATAATTTTTTTTTTTTACAACATCAGAACAAAAAATATTCAAAACTTTATTCATGGGGCTTTAAATATAAGAAAACATAATGTATATAATTTAAAATTTGATTTATAACATAAACTAATATTATGAAAAAAAATAACTTTTAGGTAGTTAATATTTTTTGCAATAAAATCAATAAATTAGTAGAAAAAAAACCTCTAACAAAAGTTACATATTTTTAACTGACATAAAATATATACATATTTTAGTCCCCGTTGTGATTTTTGGAATCTGTCTATTTAAACAAACAATATTTTTTGCCCTTTTTCTTTTCTTTTTTTCTTCTTCTCTAAAACCAAACAGAATACTAAAACTTTATTTATACAGCTTTTAACATAAGAAAAACTAATGGAAATAAAAAAGCATGGATTAAAAAGTAAAAGAAATACTGTAAAACAAAAAAAAACTTTAAGGATAAGATTTTTTAAAAAGAAAATGATTATCTTCTTACAACGAAAATAGGAGAGTAATTGAAATAATAATGATCCTCTATTAATGTCACATGCTTATAATAAATGCCATAAAAATTATACGTTTTTTAGTAACTGTTGTATTTGCAGATAAACGTAAATGTACATTTTGTCTAACAAAATATACATAAACATAAACTGGTTAATATGAATCAAAAATCGTGAATTTGACTTGCTATAGGACAAACACAATATAAACTACAAATCCCAGCTTGAAGTGTAAATAACACCAGGAGTGACATTACGGTGGTGCACTTCACTCACCCGAATGCCCTTCACAAAAGTTACCCCTCTGCCTCTATTGTCCTCGGGGAGGTGGCTCGGGCTGTTGCCCCCCATCCCCTCTTGCAGCCGTGCAGCTCAGACGGGGCAGCCGCGAAGACGGGACCTCTTCGGTCCAGATTCACACGCTTGGATGGAACCTCAGGCGCATCGGCTCCACAAACCACAACAAGCGGTCCCGCCCACCTCCTCCCTGAACCAACTCCAGCTGTGATTGGTTGAAGCTGAACAACAGCCCACCTGATTGGTCCGCTGGCTCAGCAACGCAGTAAACCGGATGAGAACAGGGCGTCCCAAAACGGTCATGTATTTGTTACACGAGGATTTACACGTAACGTAGATTTAAATATTGTTTACTTATACTCGTTAATAGTTATTGATATTTACTAGTGCAACACTTGAAACACTAGGAGGGTGCAGTGCTGTTATCTCTCGACAAATGAGGCTATTACAAAGGAAACAAGATTAACTCGGAGATTATTACATTATTTTTATGAGACCAACATGAAAAACAATATACAAAATATAAACAAACATATTATATTAATTTAAAGACAAATGATCCAGAGTCTTAGTTGGGGTGTAAGGAAGTTAAACAAATACGTAGATAAAAAAAAGGCTGAATTGTGGTTTCTGCCTGGTATAAACTAAACACACCAACATTTAAAAAGAAATTAAAACCATTAAAAGAAATTTAACCAGGTGCAGTTTAAAAAAGATCATATTTGTTATGTAGAAAATGTGCTGGGGGGTCCAAAAGCTCTGTGCTCTGCTCCATACTGAGGCATCCACTTGCAAACAAATAGATCCATGTACATCTTTGTTTCATCCGTGCTGGTATCTGGCATAAATATGTACAGCTGGATAACTCCGATATTGGTTGCCATTTCATTGCAGCGATAAAGTTAGGTTGTGGGTATGAGGGGCTGTAAGCTAGTGGGCGATTGTATAAAGGGGAGCAGGGTAGCTCTTCACCAACACCCCAGCTCACAACTTTGGGACAAATTCTCAATGAAGTGCCACTGCTTTCCAGAAACTATGTAAATGAAAGTTTTTTTTTTTTTTTTTTTAATTTTTTGACTAAAAAAAGCATTAGCATAATCATTAACTATTGGAAACGCTCAGACAGAAAAAAGAACAAACATGGCATTTGCTATGGGACACTGACATTGTTTATACAGTTGGTTTGGTGAAATCTATGTTGCACACAGTCATTTAAATTTTTTTTTTAAGATTTGGACTCAGGACAAACTATCCACCTCTTTCATATCAGACACAGAGCTAAAACAACACATACTTGAGCATATCTATTTTTATAAGGTTAAAGAGGCACAGTAAAGGTCAAGAAACCCTTTTGCAAATGAAACAATACATAATTTACAGATACTTTAGTACTTTTTGAGTTGGAGTGTCGACCACACAAAGAACACCCTAAAAAGTTCAGAAAACTACAACTTTAAACATGATTCAATCCATATTTCTAAATGGAAAATATGACAATTTGTTTTTAGCGAAATCTTTTGCCTGACTTGATTCAAGAACCACAGCAAAATAACTTTAACTTTATAAAAATAGCGTGGGAGTATTAAAAAACAACTAAAGTCCAACATGGGGGAACGTTTTCCCATCCTCCAGGCTTGGCGTGTTACTCCGCCTTCTTCGTTCCGGTTCCCCGGAGAGCCGCCTGGATGCTGCTCAGCACCTCGGTGTAAAGCAGAGTCCCCACAAAGACCACAAACGTGCCCAACCAGTGCCACGCAGTGAAGGGGTTTTGGAAGTAAATGATGGAGAAGATGAGGCTGAGGAACTTCCGGAGCGTCACCACTAAGGTGACCGTCAGCGATGTGCACTCTGTGGTCAAGATGAAAACGCCACGAATGCAGACATATCTGGAGAAACGGTTAAAGTCTTTAGCAATGATACGGAGGGAGAAAAAAATTACGCAAAGATTGTATATCATTAGGTTTTTCTAGCGCGGGTTCTTTAATTTAAAATAAAAAGCTGCAAAATTAATAAACTCTTAAGAAAAAGCCATCAAGATGTTTAAAGATTTAAATATTTTTCCCCAATCTAAAATTAAGTATTTTTTAAAGAAAATTAAGAGGCAACAAACTACAAAATACATACATCTATGTACCTTTTTAAAGTGAGTTTTGTTTTTTAGGATGTTTTATTTGGGGCAGAAATACTCTTATCAACAAAAAATCCACAAGTGAAATTATTATTATTTGCATTAGCTATACATATACGGCAACTTTAAAGAAAATATTTTCCTGCATTTACTTAAAAAAACGCCTAAACAGCAGCAAGAAAGGAAAAAAACCCAATAGGATGAACATTTTAACTTCAGTAAGGTATACAATATAGATTGAAAAAAGTACTTTTTTTTTTGTTTTTCTGAAGGATACTGTGTGATAACGTTGATTAGAAGGTAGATCCACATTATTGGTACGGTCATTCCCACCACAGGAACGAGTACAGGAGCTGTCAGGAAACAATCACCACCAATTACATCTGATACTAGTCCAAAACAAAAGTCCATCTGAACGGCTCAAAACACTCACTGCTCTGGCTAAAGTGGTTGCAATAGTTGTAGATGTCTGTGGAAAGAAGCAGGAACCCCGGCAGCGGCAGGCAGTGCTGCAAACAGAAATGCAGATTTCTGGTAAATAAAACTGTGTAGTCATTGTTACCTCGATGGTGGAAGGGAAAACTCACGTTATAGAAGAGGGCCTCTTTGGGGTGTTTTCCATATTGTTTGTACAGCGTCTCCTGGAAAATGCCCATCCGAGCCGACATCAGCAGAGCAAAGGTCAACATGGCGATGCCTGAAAGGAGAGCGGGCGCAAATGCCAACCGTTCATGAAGCTGCTTTCATGGCCCAATTTGACAAATACAAGAGGCAGGTTAAGCATGGTTCCTAAAATGAGGCAAGGCCCTTCTGTCTGAATTTAAAGACATTTTTTATCATGAAAAACAGGACCCAATGTGGTAAAAGACAAAGCTACATAAAAGTCATCCCTCCTTGCAGCAGCGTTTTATTCTACAGCAGAAAAGTGACCCTCTCTATCACAACCCAACAATGAAAAGTATGAAGCCTTGTAAACCTAGAAAAACACAAACTATGATCCCTTTTCCAGTAAAAATATGTAGCTAAAGGATGGGAGTAACAGTCTTCTGGCAAATTGACTGCCTGTCCACACAAGCCTGCAAAACAATGGCTATGTGCTTAAAATCAGTTTGGACATGAAGTTACACCGCCATCCACATGGGGTGCGTTCAAGTGACCACTTCCCATGAAACTCTATGTAAATGTCTGTTTCGGACTTCCGCGTTCAATTGTTTTCAGGATCTATGTACAAAACACGTGGTCACTGAACCAGGTCAAACTTTAACCAATCAGGGACTCTGATTTTGTAGCGACTACTCAATACTCAAGAATCAGCTAGAGCTACATTTCTCAAATTGTCTGATAGCAAAAAATTAAAAAAAATAATAAAGTAACCATACCCCCCTTTATTATGCATGAAGTGAGGGGGTTCTTCAGGCGAATGCATTTTTGTGATTCACTTTACTCTGGACCAGTACTCACCTATCAACCAGTGCACAAAGACAGAAAAGCTTTGCTCCTCTGACCCTTTACTGGATGCACTCTGCAGAAGTAAACCGGTAGTTACTACGGCTGACATACGATCAACTTCATGACAACCACCAAAATAAAAATGTCCGACAGCTGCTCACCACTTGCTTGGCGGACATGATGGTGCAGATGAAGATGCCGGCTGAAACTAGAGCTATTGACAAATATTTCCCAGCTGAATACCTGAAATAACACACAGTTAGAAGCTATCAATGAGCACAGAGATGAAGTAATAAGTGGAGGACGAGTTACCTCTTCTTAAGGATGATTACGCCTAAGATCATGTTGGCGATCAGCGACCCCTGCAGAGACATTGGACTGGTATTAACCCACACAGGTCATGCTGCAGAGCAGGAAATGTTATCATGCTTTCAGCAGCACTTACTGATCTGAAGATCATGTGCAACGGCATAGCTATGTTGAAGTTGAGAGCGTAATTATTAACCACACTAACGGTGAAGAACATGGTCACCATGATCATATAGTTCCTTAGGGGGGAGAAAAATAGAGAGACGCAAGTTTAACCTATTATCGGAATGTTAAGAGGGAAACTTCAGGGGGAAGACCTACCTGATGGGGATCACAGCTTTCTTCCTGCCAAAGTTCATCTCGAAGATGAACCCTTCTAAGGCGATGAACAAAAACTGAGCAAAGGTAACCAGGTTGCCACATCCTGGAAACTCTCTGACAAAGAAATTGACACATCCAAGTTAGAATTAAACTTACAAAAGAGGATAAAACGACAGCAAAAAAAATCTTGCAAATTAAATTTAGAAAGACTTATATATATATCAAAATGGTAGGTTTTTTTGCACATACATTTACACACATACAGACAAAACAGGGTTTTCATGTGTTCTTAGCTATTTCAAGAAGATGAATTAATGCAAATATAATTGAAATGTACACATTTATCTCAAATCTAAATAATATGCTAGATATATTTTGTTGGCTTTGCACTTGAATATAAACCTCAGTGTCACAAATGTCACACATACAAAAATAGTAAATATAGGAGTAAAAAGTGTTCTAACATCACTGATTACATAGCAGCTACATTTCATATTTTAATTTTACCAAGTTCAAAATGTTTACTAATCATTTTGATCCACTCCTGCGTGTTCTTTTTGAAATGTTTATAAAAATGGCACCATGTGAAAGAAAGTACGGGAGTAGTTTTCCAATGAAAATTAAATATGAGAGAGCGTAGTGTTGTGATTATGTGCTGAATAAATAAAGCTTTTTTCAAAACTTTATTTAATTCAATCGGTCTCCGTTTGTGCAGGTAGTGAGAGATTCTAAGCACAAACTTGCTTTGAACGTCCATGTCATGAATGACATACGATCTTTATACCTCAGCGTTTGAGATGAAAACAGTGTACAAAGAAAACTGAGCTCCTCATTGGAAACTTCAGTCTGTAAACAGAGAAAACCAAGGAAAACTGCGAGTGTTATTTGACAACAATAACACTGTCGTCCTCTTTGGTTTGAACGGATTAAAAGCAAGTGGTGACTGACAGAACAATTTCGCTGGTGGTATTATCAGAACCTCCCAAGCAGCAAAGTCCACCGTCTTCTAAGTTTGTCACTGACCGTGCAAGCAGCTCCAGAGTCACCACGTTACTACAACAGCCAACAAAAACCAGGATGACGGCAAACACGGTCCCCATCTTGTTCTGCAGTCAAACCAAAGCGCCACTATTTAAAACGAGTTAAGAAACGCTGCATGTTTGGGAATGAGCCGGGCTGGCGCTTCGGAGCCTGATTCTAAAATGTCACACTTCCTGTTCGCACAGCCTTGTGGGAGTTGCAGTTTATATAATATGACAAAGATAGCACGATTGCATAAAGTCTGTTTACCGGTGCCGGCCTAAAATAATAATAATAATAATAATAATAATAATAATAATAATAATAATAATAATAATAATAATAATAATAATAATAATAATAATAATAATAACACTTTAACTTTAGTGCTTTAATGGTAAAAACCGTTAAGCGCTACCAGCAAAAGATGTTGACACAAAAAGACCTATACTATATGTTTATGAATTATTTTCCTGTGGGTTAAAAAAAAGTTTGGGATGTTGGGATGTTCCACCTTTGAACATACTCAAGTTGACCCAGACAGTAACTTTTTTTTTCCACATACATACATACACACACACACACACAAAGTTTTTAGTTACATTTTCCCCATTTCTGTGTGGAGTTTGCATGTTCTCCCCGTGCATTTATGTTTTTTTTTTCCTGGGACTCCAGCTTCATACTCCATATTCTCCCACTGTCCAAAAACACGCTTTATAGGCTAATTGGTTACTCAGAATTGTCCCTTTGCTTTGAATGTGAGCGTGCATGGGTGTGTGATTTGTGGCCCTGCGACAGACTGGCGACATATCCTGGATGTACCCTTCCTTCGCCCATGAGTGGCCAGGATAGGCTCCAGCAGCCCCATGACCCAGAAAGGGACAAAACGGATTTAGAAGATGAATGAATGAATGAATGAATTTTGGTCAAAGACCTAGTTAAATGAAAATGGCTTTGATGAAGGGCAAACATGGACCTCTTTGTGTAAAATAAGTATATACACATTTTAAGCAAATATAAATAATGAATAAAAAAGCATGAAAAAAATCTGCAGAAGTGTACAAAAATCTGTTCATATATATTTTTTATGGTTTGACAAAAATATACTGTTTTTTGTATTGTCAGAGGCTTGTTTAGCATAAAAACTTTGGTTTTCTTGGTATAATTTTTCTAGTTTTTTTTTTTAGGTATTACGTTTTACACACAAATAGTGATTTTAAGTAGGAAATCTATATTAAAAAAAAGGTTAAAAAATATTGGAAAAAAATGTGTGTCAAACTGCCTAAATCTAAAATCATCCAAGTAATGATTAGCGTAACGACTCATTTTATAGACGATCTTTGATGGATTGCGTGCCTACGTGGCTTCAGTTGACGTCATGTCGTACACCGTACCGCTAGCCCAGCTTCCGCCGGTGCCACAGCTGCCTATTTGGCATCAGTTTTTGTGGTATTTTCTCATTCTTTTAGTTTGTAAGTGAGCGGTGTTTTCGACGTTGTGTCAGCTGATTTATTTCAAAGCAGCTGTCAATATGATCTCCCTCACGGATTCACAAAGTAAGAACTATTTCTGTTTTTTAGCGCTGTTATGGGGACATCAAATCTGATTTAGCTAAATGTATGAAGCTAACAGCTTTAACGTGATTGGATGGAAACGAATGTACGTCACTGTAGACATGTTTTTCAAACGGGGTTATTCAAAAAGAAAGAACAGATTTTATCACACTGTATGGCATTTAAAAAAAGGAATACAAAACTTCCACTAAGTTTGAAGTATTCTACTCTCTAATGTCTTTATTTACTGTCTAATAGATGATTGGTCACCACCTGCTTAGCTGCTACTACTAGGGCTAGATCAGCGATAAAATGGAGTTCCTCCGGCATAATCGCACTTGAACATTTTTGACTTGGATTGATTGAAATTTTAATTACATTTCTTTTTTAAAAGCATAATTATTCTTCGAGGTACTAAAATGCCTCCATTTGGGGCATAAATCTCCACCTTCCAGGAGAGGTTCAATCTTTTGGATTAAGCATTTATGACATTTTCATTCTTTGTGTATTCTGTGTGCAGTTAAATGATTTTCTAGGAATTAAAAGTGTATAAGTTGACTTTTTAATTTAATCGTTTAAAACCATAATTTTATTTTAATTTTTTGGTTCAGGCATTCACATTTTTGTTTTGTCTCCTTTTCTCTGAGTTCATAAACTCTCTTATGGCCATAATCATAGCTTTTTTTTGTCAATGAAACTCAACAGAAATTGGAATGGGGCTGACAGGCTTTGGCGTGTTTTTCCTCTTCTTTGGAATGGTACTGTTCTTCGATAAAGCGCTCCTTGCTATTGGCAACGTGAGTCACGCAGTTGCAACACTTTACCTCCATTGGATTAAAAATATGAAGCTGTTGAGCCTTAAGCGTTCTGTGTCCCCATGCAGATCCTGTTTGTCTCAGGCCTGTTGTTTGTCATCGGCCTGGAGCGCACCTTCAGATTCTTCTTCCAGAGACAAAAAGTAAAAGCCACCAGTTTCTTCCTTGGTGGAGTCCTTGTGGTTCTTATTGGCTGGCCCATCATCGGAGTTCTCCTAGAAATTTATGGTTTCTTCCTTTTGTTTAGGTAAACTGAAAAAGATGGAAACACTATTTTATCATCATTAGAATTTGTGTTACTTTAGTGAGTCTAACTTTTCTCCTTTTCTCTGTTTTTAGGGGCTTCTTCCCAGTGGCGGTTGGATTTATAAGACGGGTGCCTGTCCTCGGATCTTTGCTCTGTTTACCAGGGATTAGTGCAGTAAGTCAATGAGCCTTAAACTACAAAAGCCTAAAGACTCACTCAAATCATCTTCTGATCTAGTTTATAAGCGTTCCCAGTGTTCTTTTAATTTTGATCATGCCATTTTTAGCCAAAAAAATAAACTTGTCATTATCGAGGACATAGTTTCTGCAGAGCACAAGTAGTATATTACAAATTCGCCTCTAAGTTGTGGACAGAATTGTTGATGTGGAGCAGCTCTGACCCCCCCCTTCCCATCACCTATTGCTGAACTATCTGTTTACGCGCTCTCTCGCCAACTTGCTGCCCGTCACTCCCCCAATCTAACATTACTCGTGTAACAAAAATTGAGAGCAATATTGGAGCTAGTCAGCCGTACAGTTTGGAGCCAGATGCCAGCTCAGACGAGGAAGACAAAGACGCACATGGATCTATTTGTCTACAAGTGGATACATCTGAGTGGATTGGAGCAGGGAGTTTGTGGCCCACCCAGGAATTTTAAGCTTAATTTTCCTAATATTTGCCTTCCATCATGAGAAAAATGCTGCAATAACTAGTTAAAAACACAATTTTCATTTAACTGGGTCTTTAAACAACACATAGGGAAAAATGAAAAAATGTAACAAAAATGTTTGTGTGTGTGTTTGTGTGTGTGTAGGTATGTGATGAAACAGTTACTGTTTAGGTTAGCACTATGTGTTCAAAGGGGTAACATCCAAAACTTAAAACCAAGATTTTTCTTTAGGGAACTAGAAAAGGTTACACATTATTTAAGGAAGAAACTAATGCAGGATTTTAGAGCAAACAAAGTCTATTCTTACATATTTATATCCTTTATTTATGCTTACATGTATGTTTTTAACAATCTTGTTTGTGGACTCAATTTAGCCTGGATGACTCAAATTCTTCACTGAAAGATGAAAAACGACTTAGATATTTTCCAGAAAAACTCTGGTGTTAGAAACCTCAGGCGGTTGATTTTTATTTATTTTCTTTTTATTTAAGTGGGGTTTCAATTATTTAAAATGATTTTTCTTTTGCTCTCTTTCAGCTGGTGGACAAAATCGGTGAGAGCAACACTATGGTATAACGCGGAGCGGTTGCTGCTGCCAAGGACAGATGGGTTACTGATCAACACTCCTGACAGTGACTGTGTTTGGGTCAGTGACACGTCACAAATTCTCCAAAAAGCCACAAATGGAAGCTTGGAGGCTCCACTGACATTCTGGGGATTTTTCCATCTGACTGTCATCAGACAGGAGATGATTGTTTATGTTTTCTTTTTTGATTTTGATTTTTTTTATCTTTTATGTGTGATATTTATGAACTGAATTCCTGGGACCACTGGACCAAGTCAGAAGATTATGTTCTGTCGACAGCTTTGTCCTCTCCAGACTGACAGCTGGACAGTGTTTTTTTTTTTTACTGTTACTAAAAAAATAAATAATTTAAATATATTTAAGAAAACATCTTAATGAAACTTGACCTGTTTGTAAAAAATGTTTTGGGTAAGTTTAAGACACTTTTTTAAAGTGCACATGAGAAAATGCGTGATGTTTTTATTTATTTTTTAATCAAATACTCTGATATTTTTTGCTTTTCCAGTGTTGATCTCTTGATTCTGACAGAAGGAAGTTTTCAAAATAAGGTTAACCACAGGAGCAAAATCCTCCATGACTGCACCGATGTGCAACACCTACAGTTCCACCGATGCCTTCTCGAGCTCCCTTACGGTTGTAATGTTACAATGGACGTGCGTAAATATGTCTTTTCAAATTTGTACTTACTGTTTCTAGTGGCTAAAACAAAAATAAATTGTTACATTTTCAAAAAGACTATTACACGTCATTCTTTTCTATTGTTGACTTGGTGTCAAAGTCTGTTTTGTGTCAGTTATAACATGCGTCTTTCATAGTTGGCGTTGAGCTGGGATTAAAAAAAACTGCCAACGCAGACGCCGATGTTACAGGAGACTCACCATGACTGCTGTCTTTTTTTTTTTTTTTAGCTAAATATCTTGCTACAATGTTATATATTTACAATAAACATGAACTAAAGAACCAACAAGTTTGCTGTTTGTGAGTATGACTTTGCAACAGTTGTTTTCAGCATCACCCCCCCACCCCCATTAACCCAGTTTAATTGGCCACAGTTCCTCCAAAGGTGCTTGAATGCTTTGGGTGGCTGTAGTGGAGCGATCGACCTCCGATCAAAAGGTCGCAGGTTCGGTTGGATAAGTCACAGATGCTCCTGGTGGTCTGGTTAGCGCCTTGCATGTTAGCTGTGTGTGTGTGTGTGTGTGTGCGCGTGCGTGCGTGTGTGCGTGCGTGCGAATGGGGATGTAAAGCTTTGGGCCTTCATTAAAGTAGAAAATATATACTTATATAGCTATGTTGGTATAGAAGCATACACAATTTACAATGACTAGTGACTAAACCTCTCAAACTGATGGACTCTTATCTGGGTTAGTTGTCTCAGCATTCATCTCTGCATCTATTGGGTTTCAAAAAGATAGATGAGATTTTGACTTCATGGACCCACTAAGCAGGCTGCATGGTGGTGTAGTGGTTAGCCTTTTTGCCTCACAGCGAGCTGGTCCTGGTTTGAATCCTGGCTGTGGAGTTTGCATGTTCCCCCTGTGTATGTGTGTGGGTTTTCTTGGGTGCAGTCCAACAACGTGCTTCACAGCTTGATTGGTGACTTTATATTGTTGTAAGGGTGTGAATGGGAGTCTGTGAGCAAGTTCAGCCCTGCAACAGACTGGCAACCTGTCCAGTGTACCATCCCTTTGCCCAACGGTAGCTGGGATAGCCTTGTGATCCCAAAAGAGATCAAGTGTATTTGGGAAGATGGATGAGTTTGCCATCCTCAAATGTTGTAGTTTTGACTTTGAAGGACAGCAGGGACATTTTTCTGTTGTAAATTACTCCCCCCCCCTTTTTTTTAAACAATGCAGCAGTGGATGCAGTTCAGAAAGAACTGTGAAACCGGGTAGAAAGAAGAAGAAATCTTCATCTGCAATATGCAGGGAACATTTCTATCAGTCAAGGGTTTGCAGAAACCCCCTAAAACTCTTTAATGTGTGAAATGACAGAAAAAAAGAAGAATAAAATCAACTTTTATTTTCTAAATAACAAAATGTATGATTCATTTTTGGCACAGTGGTTAGCACTCTTGCCTCACAGCAAAAAAGGCCCCAGTTCAAGTCCTGGCTGGAAAACCTGAAACAGCAAACTCACCATTCTGTTTGGAGTTTCATGTTCTCCCTGTGCAAACTCCACACAACTTTGAGAAAATCTATCGAATGGCAAATTGAAGATTAAAAATATGAGTCACCGGGTCATGCAGCTTTTTCTGGAGCCATCATCACTGGGATGCCCACACTCCGGCCTCCTTGAGGTGTCTAAACCCACACATCCACTGACGCGCTGTCATAACATGACACTCATTGATAAAATCTCAGTGGCATGGTCATTCTGAGGTGATCTCTCTGAAGACGCCGCTGCTCATGAATCGGGTAAAAGTTGAAACTTCTGCCGCTGGCGCCTGTGATTGATGTGCAGCGACGGCTGCAGCAGCACCTGTCACTCTGTCATGGTCTAAGGTGTGAAGGAGCTTGGTTACTTTACAGCACTGAGGCTTTATAAATGACCCGCGCAGGATGACACAGGCTGTGAACTGACCTGGCATCTATACAAGTCTGAGCCACTGACACAACGGTAAGACACTCTTAGTATTATTATATTTGCCAAAGTGCTAATAATGCAGTTGTGTAAGATGAAATAATTCATAAGAAGCTCAAAATGATCTGAACACTGTTTGCTTTAAATGTGATGAATACAATGTCGGAGACCTAAAGGCCTCACTGCAGGAAGGAGCGCTTTTACAGATCTTTCTGTCAGCTATTAGACTCTAGAAAGCCTCATAGACACAGGACAATAATTACTGTTATTATCTATTTAATAGTTATTGTTATTTATTTATTTAAGTCTTTTTTTTACTATTTATTTTCTAGCTACTGTTTTTTTAAGGAAAATGGTAACAAGGTTTTCTCCTTTGTGATCAAAAAGCTTCTGTTCCATTCTAGTCTAGTCTAGTCTAGTCTAGTCTAGTCTAATTCTGTTGTTTAGAGGACACAGTTTTCCATTAAAATGTTTTAAAAACCCTGATCTCTCTCAGAGCTTTTATTAGAACATTTTGGTGCATTTGTTCTGTTTCTGTGTTGGTCTGATTGAAGACATTAAAAGATGAATTGTGGTTTGTTGTTTTTGTAGAATTCAGCGATGTCTCTAAAGGTAACTCTGCTTGTGGTGACTTTGGTATATCAGTGTTGGACTGCCCCACAGGTGAGGGCAATTTTTTATTGTTCATTAATTCATCTTTGATGTTTTTCTATTTCTTGCTTCCACATTTAACCAAATCTTTCCATTCGTTTTTTCCAGAGAAGAAACTGGACTCCTCAGGCAATTTTATACCTGAAAGGATCACGTAAGAGCATGAAAATAGGAACAGAAAACTCATTTTAGGCTGCTTTGTTTTCAAAGCTAAAATAAATGCTGTTCTATGTTGATGCAGAGGGACACCGCTCTCTGTTGGAACACAGCAGCAGAGAAGAGAGAGGCATCTCACACTCAGGTTTGACTTCATTTTTTGCAGCATATAGATGTAATATTTACTGAAACTGTTTATAAGGTTAAGTAAATTCTTAGCCCTGCTCATCATTTTGATCAAATTTATTTCCTGTGATAAAATTGTGATGATCAGTCTGGGATACCCAAAGCCGTGTTTAGATCTGTTGGCCAGAGTAGGATGATTGGTTTGTTATTAAAAAAGTAAATACATGATTACCCTAAATAAAGAAAGTAAGGAGATATAGTAGGTGCTCAGTATTAGAAAAAGCAAAACATCATTACAGATCAAATTGTTCAATTTTTAAAAATGATTTTCTAAAATTAGTTTTACCAAAAGTAACAGTTTATCAGCAGACTGAGCAGATTTTTTTCTTTGAGTGTGTGTTTCTTAAATGTTTACATTTTTTCTGCATCTCAGCCATTCGTTTTCTGTTCCTCTACACAAAAGGGAATAAATGCACATAGGCGAGCACATACAATTAAACATTGATATTGAATTTAGGAACAAAATCACTATGGTAAAGATGAATGATTCATCCTGTCTTTCTATAGTGACCATAAATTTAGATTCCACAACAGTTTTAAATTGCAAATTAAGATTTTATCACTATTTTTTTGTTTTATGCACTTTATATTCAATATCCTATTTGTCGATACACATCAGGATAAAGTCCAGTATTATCATACAATCTCATTTAATCTACAATTATTTTGCTTTTGTAACTTTTCAAAAATAAAACTATAAATCACGTGCAGCAAATTCGTAAAAACCCCTTTTTGTTCATGCATGTTGTTTATGCATCAGGCTGAAAACAGTCAGTCTTGAGATGGGTTTATTATGTTGCAGCTGATCCGGCTTCATCTTAAATATTACACGTCACATTTCATAGGCTCCAGCAACTCCTGTGAGCCTGCACAGGAAAAAGCAGAAACAGACGATGGATGGAAGTCTCTTTCTGGGTTGCTCTTTGCTTGTTTCCAAATATTTCTGCTCTTTTTTTTTTTTAGTCAACTTCGAGCAGATCAGTGATGGACGGGGATCATTTTTACCCTCTGTCATGTTCCTGGGGCTTCTGCGGCGAGCTGTGGAAGAAGGCAAGTCTGGAAAAGTCATTAATGTGGTTCAGCTGAACATCTTTTCAAGTTGTTTGAGACACATGTACTTATCCCCCCCCCTCAGGTGGACAAAAATGGGGTCACAGCAAACAACAGGAAGATATCAAAAGGAAAAAGTTGTGATGAATGTCATTCCAAAGTTTACGGTTTCATTTCCCCCCCCCCATAATAGTCGGCAAACTCTGTTTTGTATATTTTTTGTCATACTTGAAAAATAATAAAGATCTAGAGTAAAAACTACGTGTTAAAAATGTGTTCGTTTAATTGTGCTTGCCCAAATCCAGGCCTTGAGGGCCAGTGTCCTACACGTTTTCCAACCAAACTGCCATTGAAGCTCCTTATTGGCCAAACACACCTGAGCCAGGTAATCAGCTGCAGATCAGAGATGACTTCTGGAAAACCAGCAGTAGGCCGGCCTTCGAGGCCTAGATTTGGGCACCCCTGGGGTGACAAAGTAGGAAAAAAAAAGAAAAAGGTTAAAAAAAAAAAAGACATCTCTGGGCAACAATTATCCTTGACTCATGTACACCATCCAGTGATTGGCACGATCAAGCAAAACAGAGTTTTGACACGGTGTGTTTCATTTTTATTTTATTGTGACATTTTTGCTTAAACTGCCAGTAGAACCGATTCTTTTGCAGAGCTGGACAGACGTAATTAAAAATGAGTCAGAGCCTGTCACCCACTTCCTGTCATTTATGCCCATCTTTAAAAAAAAAGAAAAAAGAAAAAGCAGCAAACTGATGTCTACACCTAAACCAAGATGGGATTAAAGTCCCAACATCATCGATCTACAGGAGGGAGGGTGAGGGGGTGGAAGATGATCTGATGTTTGGTGGTTGCATTGTGGCGATGCTGAAGAAAAAGAACAAGTGGGAGCGTCCCTCTGGTGGTCAGTTAGATGTCCTGCAGGTCTTTTTGGATGTCCCACAGCGTGTTTGCGCTGGCTTGGAGCTGGGCCACCTCGTCGTCCGTTAGAGTCATGTTGATCACACTGGCCACGCCCCCTCCATTCAACACGCAAGGTAGACTCAGGTAGACCTCCTCACTGATTCCATACATGCCCTGTTGATGCAGAAGCAGTTAAGCAGCGGCGGAAACACTGAGTCATGTGAATCAGGAGAGAGGTGAATATTTTTTCAGTAAGTTACAGGTAAACATTTTATACAGTAAAAAATTGTCCATTGGCCTTTAAATGTTTGAGGGTTTAATACAAGTCACTTTGTACTAACATTTATGAAATATGCGGTATTGTTACAGGAAATTGCAAGAGTTGAACATGAGAAAATAAAGTCAAAAACCTTAAATTTAAAATCCAGTTTTAATTTGAATTGAATTCACTAAAATCTCATACTTATGGCATATGGTTTATTGGCAAAACTACCATGGTGCAGTGGTAGAGTGGTCGACCTATGATCGATTCCCACTTTGCCTGCCCATGTGTCAGTGTCCTTGGGCAAGACTGAACCCCATCTTGCCTCTGGTGGAAGGTTGGCGCCATGTGTGTGAATGGGACTGTGACTGTAAAGCGCTTTGGGCCTTTGACGAGTGGAAAAGCACTGTACATGTGTACGCCATTTAACATTTACCAAGCTACACTCTAAAGCAGCCGGCTTTCATCACTGTCCTGACTGCACTGTTGTCAGCAGAGAGGGGCCAAGAGAAACTGTGAAAATAATCCCGTCCCCTCGAGCATCATGTTTCTAGCTCTTCTTACTGAGCTGCTAAGACAAAGTAAAAAAAAAAGGGGTTTGAGCCGAGTGAAATCAAAGAACACACATGATTGATGTTTCAATTGACTCTTGTTGACGTTGATTCAATTTACAGTTTCTCGTGGGCGTGATTGAAATATCTTTGGACAGTTTAGATTCTGTTTGCTCCATAAATGACTCCAGAATAGTCAGGGTTTCACACTGTCAGGTCAGATTTGGAAGCAAATCAGTATCCACTGAATGTTTACACTGCAAACTATCATAATAGCAAAGATTTAAAACCTTGTTTTTGGACAACTCACTCTTATTTGTCTTGGTTAAAATTGTTGTAACTTATCTTTGCTCACCACCTTTCCAAGCTTTTCTCTACATCAACACAGTAGAAAATTCTATGTCTCATTAAGAGCTAGGATGTAGAAATGATTACAACAAGTCCAAAGCCTTTTGCTCCATACTATTAACGACGGTAAAACTCAATCCAAAAACTCAAGTTGCACTGTCCTTTTTGGTTCATTTTTAAGTATTTAGTTGCTATAATTAGTTATTATAAAGTTCTATTGTAGACAAGTTAGACTGGCATTCATTGTCCTTATTTTGGAACCATAAAATTAGATTGATGATCTAGGAATAAGTGCTAGTATTAGATTTAGTTTTAAATAAGGATTTATTCAGATGGACCAGTTTATACTAAGATTACATTCTTATTTTGTTCACATTTTATTATAAAATTAATCATTTCCACTCATTACACTAGTTTTTGCTAATGTAATCAAACTAAACTACAATGTAAGTAGATTAAAAACTCAAAAAGCACAAACCATTTGCTTAGAACTAGCAAAAAATACTTACTCGCTGGACTGTATAATGACCCATATAAAGTACAGTAATTCTATCTAACAATGAGATTTTTTAGCTTGTTTTTACTTTTTGTATGCTTGTGTGGAACTCTTTGTTTCTAGATTTCTTGTTATATTTAAATAACTTGCTGCATCAACAGATATTTCTACATCTTTTTAGTGTTTTATCTTCTTAAGATTAGTGATCTTTCTTATTTTTGGGCTATCTCTTTTGGCAGTGTAATTATGAACTTTAAATTTGAATCAAATTGATTGTGTAGTGTTTAAGTGTTGCAGCCATTTTCTTGTTTAGGTTTTTGCTCACATTGACACACAGCTTACCCTTGTTGAGCAGTGTGTACTCTACACTCTTCATGAGATTTTCTGTCTTTTGTCATGACTTGCTAGAAAACTGGAAAATAAAAAAGGAAAAGGAGGAAAGTGTCTGGAGTTCTGATGCTATGCCTTTTCCAGAAATATTTTGACATAAATGGTGTTTCAACCAAGACAATCCATTCTATTTGAATCCCAATCTTTTCTTTTATGTTTTGATTTTTTGAAGAACAGAATCCTGGAATAATCTGAACATCTGAGAATTTTCATAGACGTTTTGCCAAGCAGCATATCTTGAATCAATCAAAAGAGTTTTTTTTTGCTCATAGGAGCCTGAGATTAACGCAGAGAACAGAACATGACATGATGACATGCTAACCCCCTTTTTTTCCTCTGTATGTATGTAAGAAGAAAGAAGAAACGTCATTTAAAAGCATTTTTTTCCAGGAATTTGAAATTAAAGTCAGTAATGTAAAAGCTGTGACTGGCTTCCTAATGATGAACAAATGGTTTGTAATGCTTTGAGCTCACACTGAATGAGGGAGAGAGTGTTCATGTGATCTCAATTTACCTTCACCATGGTGGAGACAGGATGGATCCTGTTCAAGTTCTTCATCAGGCTCTCCGTCAGATCAGCCACGCTCAGGCCGATGGCCCAGTTGGTGTAACCCTTCAGCCGGATCACCTCGTAGGCACTGAGAGACCAAGCAGCTTTAAAAACCACTCTTGATTGGACTTCAGTTTTTGATTATGAATGTAACATAAAGATATTTTAAAGTAATAAGTGTTATCCTTAAAAGCAGACGTAAAAGAAAGTTAATTGAATGCTGCTTATGTTTCCTATTTTGATGAAAATGAGAAGCGGAGTAAAATCAAAGAAATACACATCTTATTTGTCACAGGTAAGTTAATTCTCAACTTGAAAATAGTAGTGAGCATTTTAACAAAGCTTATACAAATAGATGTTTTCCTCCTCAGAGCATGTTCACACTCAGTTGCCTGAAGAATCTTTCAGGTTTCTTGGATTACAGAGAGACCTTTTTAAAAAAATCTCTGAGCTAGATTTAAGTCCTGCCTTAAAATGTTCACACAAAGCATAAAAAAATGTGGCGCTGGGTGGATGATAGAAAACTTAATCCACACGACTTGAACCAGGAAAAAACTTGAATTTTATTTGAAAACAGTTCATTTTTGTCATATTTTTTCAGGAATCCCCATTACTAGCTATAACAGACTTTCAAATCCATTTAACCCTTGTGCTATCCTAGGCACTTTACCGTTGGCAGTTGGGTCATCTAGATTAACTAGACAGAGCTCTGAACCTTTTTTTTTCAATTTTTTGTGATCTTCACTGGTTCAATGGATTACATGAAATTTTTCCACCTTTATCCACCTTTGTTATGGTAGGAAGAACATGTCAAAGTAAGGGTGGGGTCATCCAAGATAGCACAAGGGTTAAATTCACTAAAGCAACTGTGGGAAATATTTCAACGCTGTTTTTGCTTTTTGAACGTGCTGTTTGCATGGAAAAACTTTAAAATGTGATTATTTTAGTAGCTTGATGATTTGACATAGAACTTAGATTGTGAATAGGACCAGTAGAATTTGGGCTAAACCCTAAAAGGTCCTGATCAGCCTAAACATGGACAGAACAGCAGTGAGATTGAAGTCTGGAAGAAATTAGAGTTTCCTTTGCTAAAGGAGCTTAAAAAAGGTCTTAATGTTTATTAACAAATATTCCTTAAACCAAGATTAAATTATATTGCAGACTGCCTTCTCTCTCACTGAGGCTTTGTTTGTTTATATGATATATTACAGATTATCTCATCATCTTTTTTTTTTCCTATAAAAGAGATATTTTTACACATAGATGAACAACAAAGACACTATTCCACTCTGATTTTATTCTGTTTTCATGCTTTGGTGTTCTGCTATAGAGCAACAGAACCTTGTTCCATTGAAAAACTGTGTGACCTAATATAGACACACCTGCTTACTGTGGTTTGCTATGGAGGCAGCCAAGTTTTTGCACCACAATTAGAGCAAAATCGTACAACCACAGGAGCTAATGTTGCCAAAGAATGATACAACAACATACACATTAAAGAAACATCCTGCATAAAATAAAATAGACGCTCTAAATCGACTCTACCTGTTCACCACCATCTTGTGGGTCTCTTGCCAGTTCTCTTTGTCACAGTCAGTGCCGATTTCTGGATTTAATGTCTGCAGGTTGACTCCAGCCACATTTGTTCCACTCCACACAGGCACTGGCACACATCAAGGAGAAAAAAATGAACTCAATGACTGTACAGCTGTACGAGTATCAGTTTCACATCAGTTTCTGGAAAACTCTTCTTGGCCTTGCTTATAGGCTGTTTAAAGAGTCATAAATCTTCACCACTGGTGTCTCCGTGCTCTCCCAGGATCCATCCATTGAAGCTGCTGGCGTGGATCCCAAGCTTGTCGGCCATCAGAAAACGGAAGCGGGCGGAGTCTAGGTTGGTGCCACTTCCAATGACGCGGTGCTTGGGAAGGCCGCTCAGCTTCCAGGTCACATATGTCAGAACGTCGACTATTGGAAAGACATTTTACCAGCACATCGTCACAAGTACACATCTTTGGGTGATGGGGACACAACGCACCTGGGTTGGAAACGACAATAATGGTGCAGTCGGGGCTGTATCTAACAATCTGGGGAACAATGTGTTTAAAGATGTTGACGTTTCTCTGAACAAGGTTCAGCCGGCTCTCCCCTTCCTGCTGACGGACTCCAGCCGTCACCACCACGATCCGGGAATTTGCTGTGACTGAGTAGTCTGAGAAATCCAAAAGACAAAAGTAATAAAAAAAAAAAAAGTTGAGGTATTTTACAGTTTGGTTTCTCACCAAGGCACAACTTTCTTATCATAAACACCAGGAGAGTTGAGTATATTTTCATTTTGAGGAAAATCTATTACAATCCAGTCAGTTTCTCATTTTCATCCTTTTTGAGGTACCATCTCACCTTTGCTTGCTACTATTTTGGGGGTTTTAAGAAAGAGACTTCCGTGCTGCAGGTCCATCATCTCCCCTTTCAGCTTGTCCTCCACCACATCCACCAGGGCCAGCTCATCAGCCAGCTCCTGCATCAGAGGCCAAGTTACACACCACATTCAAAATTACAAAGAGCTTTCATGAGTGAAAAACACTGCAGGCTTGACCAGATTTGTATAGTAGGCCAGAAGGAACAAACGTAACTGCTGCTGCAGAAAATCAGTATGTCTTCCCTTTAATTATCTCAGTTACGTGTCTCTTCCTTTGCATAAAGCAGAGGATAAGATCAGGAACTGATGCCAAAAAGTCTGTAATCTGGTGTCAGTCCAGAAGGATCATGGGTTTTACCCCATGCTGTGACAGCAGCAGGGTAATCTGTGCAAAGGCATGAACTGCTCGGACTCTCACCTTGAGCAGGATGCTGACTGCACAGGCCATGCCAACCTGACCCACGCCCACGACTGTCACTTTATTCCTTGGGGGTTCAGGAGGACCGCTAAACAGGGGAGTGATCAACTTCTGCAGGATTGATGCCATTTTCAGCGCTGAAGGGCACAAAGAAGAACACAATTGACACAGGAGACATGGCGATCTGTCCTCCACACAGCCTCTCAGCCTGCCTGTCTGCAAGCATGCATGCTCAAACTTTGTGAATATTGCAGCATTTCGGTGTGTAGGCGGATCCAAAATCACCCACTTTTTTTTTTTTAACCTCATCATTGCATGTCTAAGCCTATAACAGCGACTAAAAATACCACTAAATTAACTCCATCACGCATACGATCCCTCTGCAAAGTTCACCTTGAAATGACAAGCAAGCAGACAGACTGAAACACCAGCAATACTTGCTTTGATCGGCGAAGCTCCGGGCTGCAAGGTAAAAATACCACCATGTGATCAGCATGGCAGGCAGAAAGGAGAGCGAAGGTGTTCCCCACAGAACGACGTACCCTCTGTATTGACAGCACCCCCCCCCTCCCACTGTTACTGTTCAGGCAGGTATCTGGTCAGCTGCAGCAGCTCATGTGACTCAGGGCCAGACATGGGAGCTGTGAGCTGGTAGGCTGCGCTGCACTCCTCCCCGATGAGAGGACAGAGCACCGTAATCGGATGTCATACTGGTCTGGCTGACTGTTTAAAGGGTTACTCTAAGCTCTTAAGGCTGCTTCCATCTGCTGCACCTGCATCACAAGTTTGCCTCTGCGCCATGCTTAAAGCATGTAAACAAAAGCACGGCATTTTCAAAGGAACTGTTGTTTTCCTGAGGTTGTCCACAAAAAAAAACCTAAAAATCCACTGCAGAACATTTAATTTCTAAAGAACCAAATATTTTCCTATAATATAAGATGTGCTGCAGAAAAATACTAGACACATATGAAATAGATGGAAAGATCCTGTAATGTGAAATATTAATAAATAATATGGGCATCACAATATAAACATACTGTGGAAAAACACTACTAAGGTGAAATATGTTCAACCTAACTTTATAAACATCAAAAACAGTCATATTACAGAGTGTTAATGTCAGATAAACACATCTTATCTCAATTAAACCATAAAATAAATAAATGTTCAGTTAAATTATGTTACCATACTTGGATGTAATTTCTGTCATTTCTTGTAGAAAACTCCTTTCAGTCAGACAGAGGCTTTTGTGTCAGTGCATGCACAAAAACGCTTCTGCTTTCGTTTCAATGTGCAGATGCCTCGAGTAAAATGTGGCTTCCATGCATGTCTGTGGAGAACCTCCAAACAAGCACAAACGCTGAATAGAATTAAACCCCTGTGAATGCAAGGCAGGCCTGAGCTTGTTTTTCTGTTCCAAGAAAGCAAGGGAACTGTTGTTCTTTTAGAGGTTGTCACTTCAGTCAAAAACATAATAGATTGAAACCAGGGGTTTCATTTTTAACTAACCTGTCTGATGCCTCTATATACAGACAACATAAAAACCATTCACCTGTTGTCGTCAAGCTGGGGCGGCTTTAAGAGTGGTTTGCCCTTTCTCCAAAGCTGCAGGATGTGCGGTTGGCGTGCTGCGGTCTGTGCGCTCCTCTTCCTGTTGTCCTGTCAGCTTACAGCCTATGGATTTAATGAAGTAAGCCTCTCCATCCCATGAAGTCTCATACGGACTCTCCAATGAGGCACTGTCACTCAACCGTTTACACTCAAAGAACGTGGAAAAAAAAAACCAAGAAGAAAGCTGATAAACAAAACACAGGGGGTTTGAAAGAAAGGTTTCGGTAACAACCAAGTTTATTTCATGATACACAGGCTACATTTTCATAAATAAACAGATTCCGAATCCTTACCCACATAACCCTTGTCATTTGTCAGTTGCTGGAGCTGCCGAATAACAAAATGGTTCAGGTGAAGTGATGGCGTAATCCTGCGAGTATTACCTATTGCTTCCAAATGTTACCTTTAAAACATGATACAAAAAGTTGAACACACCGCTTTAGAAAAATATCAAAATAGAAACAAAACCCCCTCAGAAATGGTTACAGCCCAACATCACCTCCGCTGAATCCTCCTTGCTTCCGGCAGGTTACGCAGCTCCATCTGGTCAAACTACCTCAATGCCTTTTTGTATTCAAAGGCTGAACTTTATTGACAAGAATCAATTAATTTCACTTAAATGGTCTGGATTCTGTGTCTTCTTTGGAGCTTAATGTCTGCACATACATGAAGTGGGCTATGTGGGTGCAGTGCAACCGCCAGTCCGATATGGAGGACTGAAGGATCAGAAATCTTACAAAAAATAAAAACTGAAAACCTAAATGAGAAGCACAGCAGATAACTAAACCCTAGTATATGTAAAAGCAAATAGGCAAATGTTATGAATGGAAATAAAGAAAACTATTATAAAAACACTGCAATTTTACTTTCCTTGTGGAATCTTTGTCAAATACATGACATAATACTTCACTTACCTTTACTTTACTTTTTATTTTGCCATTTAAGATTTTAGGTTGAGAAATTTGTATTTTTGACTTATTAGTAAACAAAAATGACCTGTAGTTTGGGTCACGTTGAGCGAATATGAACAAATCAGCCACAAGAATAGAGAAGGAAAAAAAAAGTTTAACATAATCTTTTTCATGCTGTGACCTGATTACAACATGCCCCCCCCATTAACAAATCAGAACCTGAGCACCATAGACAGAAATGACCCACTACACTACAGCTACAAAGCAAAAGTGTATAGAACTCATACAGAACATGGGAGGGGCAGTGGGAGTAGAAATGCCGCGTTGTGCGAGAAAACAAGAACATGGGAGGGCACTAAGTGCTAACGAGTGTCCAGGCACTTCACCGTCAGAAAAACACCTAGCACAGAGCGCGAGATAAAAACTACAGTATGACTGTCAAAACTACGACCATGCATGGATCGAGTGGCCTCTCCGCACCGCACTCATTTTCTACGTGGAAGAGTTAAAACACACAAAGACACAAACGATTCACATATTAAAACCATTAAAATTAGTCTCTTTTGACTGCCACCGAACAGTGTTATCCAAAAGCTACTGCTTGAGTACACCTCCCTCTTGTGGTGGGAGGAATGCTTGAGTCTGGCAAAAAAAAAAAAAAAATTAAAAAAATTAAAAGAAAGTTCATTAATCCAATTACATTTTTGTCCTTTGTCCAAACTTGTAGGAAAAAGAAGAGGTCTGCAAAGTTTGCTGCTTAAGTTGTGGTGCTCTGCGGCAGGGAGGAGGATGTGGGCACGACGACGAGCGGCTGAGGGTCTTTACTTGCCGGTGCCCTCTGTGGCACCGCTGCCGCCAATGCCCAGGTAGGTGGCGGCAGTCTCCACGGCGCCTTGGACTGGGACAATCACGCTGTCCAGGAGGCCTCTGAGGGTGCGAACCTGATCAGAATCCAGGTTCTGGTAGACGTAGTAGAGTGAACCCACCACTACGGCAAGGAGGAGGAGCTTGAGCAAAAGGGACAGAAAGCCTCGCCGGACCGGTGCTTTGCTTGAGGGAACGGAGGCGATGGGTCGGGAGACGGTCTCGGAGTATGTACGGGTCTCAGTGCTGATGCTGCGCTGCACACGGGATTCATCCAGCCAGTACTCACTTGGTTTTAAAGGTCGACCAGCTGCTCCTTTGATTGGGCGTCTGCAGGTTGCACTGAAGGATAAACAAAACTTTTTTTAATTTTTTTTTTTTTTAAAACATGGACCAGGAATTAACTTTTTCTTTAGTTTTTTTTTTAAAATGCTGTGAAATAACTGTCTGATTAAAACCCAGGGGAACAAAGGCCTCCATTGCAATCTATTAAAACAGATATTTTCACACTAAAAGCTGAATATATAATAAAAGTTTTCATGACTGAAATGACTACTCCTTCCTAATTATCCGCACACGCCAACTTAGCTCGTCTCTGGATAATATTATTATGATTAAAATTGAAGCAAGATTTCCAAATAAACTTATAGCCACCTTCCAATATCTTTTCACTATGTGGTAACAACACCAAACATGATGACTTAATAAACAAAAACAAAAGCAAGTTTACCTGATGCCTGTTGGAGTGCTTATCTCGTTGGCAAGGATGTCTTCAATCACATTCTTGCTGGTCTTTTTTGGGGTTTCCTCGTTTAAAATCTCCTCCACAACCTGCCAATGGATTGTAAATAAATGTATGCAAAACCTCACGACTCTTTTGGAGCATGGAGAGAGAATAGCGGGCCTTACCTTTACTTGCCGCCTGCTGCTGGTCCTGGCGGTGACGGGGGTTTTTCCTCTGCTCCTCATAGGCTTCTCCACCACAGGGACCTGCTCTGGTTCAGGGGGAGCAGTCTCCTCTGCAGGAAAAAAACAACCATCAAAAGGCAAAAACAAATGTGAAGCTTTCTGTCATACAAGATCTGGAAAGACAGGCTAAGTTTGAGTGTACCGTCTTCTTTGTCACTGTACTGGTCGGAATTGGTGTTGCCATTCTGGCTACTGTCTGCCTTTGGGAGCGTTGTAACATCTTGAGCTTCAGCCTCATCTGCAACCTCATCCCGAAGCTTCTGCAGCTTATCCTCATACACCTTACGGGTAGTAGCTGAGCGCAAGCGACAAAACAAACAAACATAAATGTACTGTAATTTGACCGTCTCATGCTAGTTTACACGTATGAATCAAGACTGCCTAAAGCTAAAGGTTCCGCTATATGCAGTCTCAATTGCACAATGACCTATTTACACGGAAAATGTTTAAGCGTGTAAACAAATTACTGTTTGGAAATCGTGAGATAAACTAAATTTAAATGTTTCAGATGCACATAGAAGTTATAAGAAATGTTTCTGGGAGATCTCAGCTATTGTCAATTTAATAAACAAAAGACGCAGAAGTTATGTGCAGCCTCAATAAAACACGCCTCACAAAGTACTTGTGGATTTGTAAACCATGTCCAAAGCAAAAACAACTGAATGAAATAGTTTACAAAGTACTTCATTGTGTAAGAAGGCGTGCCAGAGTAAACTTGATTTCAGCGTTGCATTACACATACAAATGGCAGTCAACACACACGCGCGCAGACACACACACATGCGCACGCAGAAACACACACACAGGTTCCACGCCCGTTTTCTTTGATTATAGGTTCAACTCAGATAGAACATGCTTACAAATGATTGTTGAAATCACGCAGATAACCAAAGAAAAAGTGATGCAAAAGTAAAAGAGATAAACGTTGTTTGAATCAACATCATGACAACATTCATTTGTATTAAAATTGTTCAGTAATTTTTTTACATTTAATTTTAGATTTAGGTTTAAGGAAATTAGTTTAAATTTTGTTGATCGTGATTTTTAAGTGGTACATTATTTTGAAAAAACACCTAAGTCTTAAACAGAGTTTTAAGACGCGCTAATCTCACCAAGAATGGGTCCTGGGTTCACGCCGTACTTTGCCAGCTGCTGTTTTAAATCTTCATCTGTTAGCTCTGTCACCTCCACGTCCTCTAAGCGGGGTTTATCCGTCTTTTTTGTTGCTTTCTGCAAAGGAAAAAATATTATCGATGCATCGAGGGAAAAACTAGTTCAAACTCGAACCAAATGACGGCTAAAATCAATTTCAATCATACAGCTAGGAAATCAATGATCAGAACTCACTTTTCCCGAGCGGCTTTTATTGGACACCACGGGAGTGGGTAACTCCTCGTCGCTGGAAAAGGTGTCTGCTGGCGGACTCTTCTTGTTGTTTTGTGCGGTCAGGTTCTTCTTATAAAGCTGAACGTACACTTCTTTTTTGTGGTCTCCGCTCGGCAGCGGGACATTGTTTGCTGCAAGCTCGCTTTTCAGTCTCTCTTTGGTGAGCACCGACGGATTTTCGTGAAATTCGGCCATGCTAACTTGCTTTTTTAGTTTCGTTTTACTCCGTATGAAAAGTATCTAATTGCTGCTAACAGCTGATAGAAACTAGGTGGCTCAGTAAGCCGCTACAAACAACAACACCCCGAACGTGAGCGAATTACGCTGTTGTCAAACAGAAAGTGGCGCCTATCCGCTGCCTCTTTAGCTAGCAGCACGGAAGCCGTTTACCCAAATATTCGTGCAATTCCGCTCGTTAGCCCAAACCCAAAAATACGAAAAGATATGTCGGATTTTTTTGAAAAAATATCGATGCATTCACGGAGACTAAAGTCGGTGGAAAAAATCCCAAAGCGGCTGCAATTTGACTTGAATTAGCTTAGCTTAAAACCAGTCCACTTGCTTCTGTCTGTCGGCGGTCGCGACAGGGCAAGGAAGAAGTCGAGCCGTTATTGGTCAGAGGAGGCCAGTAAGCTCCACACTGATTGGACAGCTATGAATGGACCGCTGGCAGTTAGCCGCCACAAAGAAACTGGAGCGTTTTGCACAAATCCCGGCAATTAAATGCACAGTATCTTCAGTTTTTGTAATTGTAAACGAAACAAACAAGACACCATAATTGTAATCAAGCTTTCTTGAAGAAATAAAGTACAGTATTTCTATTTAATCACGCATTAACGAAGAGGTTCGCGTGTAGGTTCCGTTTTAATCCAAATTTTGTGTATTTCGCCGAATTTTGATAAGTATTTTCAGGTCCTAAAAACAAAGTATAAATATGATTAATATATGGCATTGAAGGTTTCATATTACATAATGTGGCAACGGTCAAGTTTGAAGCGGCACACAGTTAATGTCTTTGTAACAGCAGGGGGCAGCATAACCACATATTCAAATTTAAAACATTCATAAAAATAAAGTCGCCTTTTTAAAACTGTGACGTAATAAAACGTGGTCACATCTTAAAGTATGTGGACATAATCACTGACTGACTGACGGACTAATAAAACTAAACCTAAAAAAGACACAATTATTTTGGCTGGAGGGGAAAGAATCTACCTTTGAAATTTCACAAAGCTGGGGTTACAAAAATGGATACACAAAAAAGTGTAAAAACACTTCATAGAAAAATGATTTATGTCAAAGTGTAGATATTTGGCTATAATATAGAGGAATTTATTTGTCTTGAGGTAAACACAATATTTGCATAAACACTACATATCAGATGTAAAACATGATTGGTAGAAAGTGACGATTCTTCTATAAATCCTTAATACCTTAAAGTCTCCATTGATCAGTTTTGAAGCAAACACATAGTCCTGTATTAGAATAATATCTTGAAGAAAACACATAATAATAATATAAACAAATTACACCAGCTGTCAATCAAGGAAAGTAATCTGGTATTATTAATCTGCCATTTATCCTGGATACCAATCTGTGATTTCTCAATTTGACAATATATTTTTCTTAACTTTTAATTTTAGTAAAATAAACTATTAAATAAAACCAAATGTGGAAGGAGAGGACTTACTTTATCTGTCTATGATTTAGCAACCCACTAAACTCTGTTGTTCTGTAGCAAACAATCAACAAAGCAAGCTGTAAATTCAGAAACAGGGACTGATTTGGTCGTATTGATGGTGTCTGCGATGTTTCCCAGATTTTTTGAGACGACGTCAACACAAAGGTTCATCTTTTAGTCCTGCTTAGTACTGGCAGCTGGACTTGGAAAGCTTTCCATAACCACAATCTTTTCCAGTTGCTCTCTAACAGTTCACTTCATGGTTTCCCAAAATAAGGATTTGTGGCTTTTTTCTAAATTTTTTATGGATAAATCAGTGCCCTCTATGCTGTGGGATGTCAAAATAAAAGAGCCATTGACTTTACCTATTGTTAAAATGGATGAATCCATTTGAGATGGTAATTGACATAAATTTATAATAATTGTAAACATTTTGCAGACTGACAGATTAATGCAAATGCATGAATTTAGACGTTTATCCAACAAAGACATGAAAGCCCTAGTCACTCAAGCAAGCCCTCCCTCTCTGTCTAATTTGGTTTACAGGATATGCAGGTGCTTAAAACCCTATCTTTTCTCTGGGGTCAGTGGTTAGAGGTGATACAATGTGGCTCCCCAATCTCCTTCAGTCACTCTCTGCATCAGCCTTAAACCACACTAGTATGCTGCACTCCAAGTATGGTTAATCTTTTCCATGGTGTGTATGCCAATGGAGTGTGAGCGTAAAACATTTTAAGCCCTTGAGAAACACCTCTTAAGCTTTCTTTGTATGCAATTTACACAGAAAATACAACCCAAGCCAACGATCATAGAAAGTGCCTTTTAAGCATAACAGTCGTGGCCTCTGAAATTTGATCAAAGTGTTCTCAGTAATCGCCAACATTCACATTTTTAGAATGAGTTCATTTAAATAGAAATGCTCTATCTGATGTCACCTACTTGGCAGACTTGATGTCATTTCTTGAAAGACAATTAAAAAGCCGGTTTATTTGTATGCAACAAACAGGGAGCAGTTATAGAAAGTTGACAATTGAATGATTAAAGGCTGTGTTGTGTTTGGAAAGGAAGGTGCATCTCGAATGAACACCAGGGCCCACATCCACAGCGAAAGGAGGATTTCTGATCATTTATAAAATGTTGAACGCAGACTCCTGACTTGAGTTTACCTTGGAATTTTTTTGCCATTTCTAAATCCCAATTGTGCTAACCACATAAGTACCTGAAGAAAAGTTCACCTTTACCACCCAAAGATTGCACGATCCAATTCCACTGACACAACAAAATAAATCAATGCTACAGTTTCTGCATCCCATGGGTTAAATATGTCTTCTCAACCTATATGTAATCACAACAACCTATATTTTTTAATATTTACACCTTTTTTTTGCTTATATTTTGACATAATCAGAGAGAATGTGTGTGAACATACACGTTGAAAAACATGGTTTTCCTGGTCCAATCTATTAAAGAAATCTCTAATCCTCCAAAGATGTTATAACTCACTGCCAAACTAATTAAGATCAAGTCCTGGGCAGTTTCCCGTGCAAAAAAAGCTTGTAGGATGCGGGCAGTAGGTGCTGTGTATTTCACAGGAACTGAGATTTGTGTGTCCTGGCCTTGGAACAACCACCTAGTTAGGCTCACACAGTATATTTTCATCTGTTGACAATCCAAACTCTACTTAAAGGACACACACTTAGTTGTAGACGTTTCTGTCAGGAGGAAAAATGAGACTGCCTCTCTGGCCCTGTTGATGCCCAGTTGGCGACCTGCCTGTTTGTATCATAAGCGCTCCGACATTTATTTGTAATACTATTATGATTTGGGCTTTTCCCGTTTTATTTGGCCACGAAGCACAGAGACACACTTGCCCATGTCCTCACTGAACTGAAGGTAAACATTATTGTGTGAGAAGTGAACCAGGAAGTCCGTACTCAGACACCCATGGATCATGCAACTATGCTGGATCTTGTGGTGGAAAACTAACTGTAAGTCATCCATCTCCATTACACTGTATATAGGGTATTGACGGACATGGATAGACACAAACGGTATCTGTTTTAGAGAAAATAGTCCCAATATTTTATAGTATATTTTTACAGTCTTTTAAAATTTTTGTTTATCTGAATTTAAGTCAGAAAGATATATATTTTTTCTGTGTGGAAACAAAAAAAAAAAACTAAAAGAAAATGTAAATGAAAAGTTGAGGTTTTATTGGTTACTGATTGATTTGACAGTTTTCTTCCACAACTATCAAGAGTTTTGTTCACATCCTGAGTTGTGTTCATACATCCATATGTCATAATTTCCTCCTGAATTATGTCCACAAGCGACATCTTCAAATGCCAAATGTACAGATGGTGGATGTAAGAATGCAGAAAAGACAAGCTGAGATGTGAAGAGTTCTTTTACAGTAGGACATCTTTGTGCCCAATTCATTTAGAGGAATTTATTTAGAGGGAACATGTCTTCATGCGTGTGAGCATGAAGACATATTAAGGGAATTTTGGCAGTAGATGGCCACA
Source organism: Oryzias curvinotus (assembly GCA_023969325.1). Taxonomy (NCBI): domain Eukaryota; kingdom Metazoa; phylum Chordata; class Actinopteri; order Beloniformes; family Adrianichthyidae; genus Oryzias; species Oryzias curvinotus. The sequence continues at coordinate 18,013,517 of CM043711.1, read as the reverse complement.
GAAACTTCTTTTTGCAGCCTGAGCACTCACCCCCTGCTGTACTGAAGATAAAATGCTCATGTGTGTTGGCTTTTTTTTTTTTAATTGAGTTTAACTTTACTCAGCTTTATCGCAAATATTTTAACACACTCTGCAATTACTTACCTACAGTAATCACAACCTCACTCTTACCAGATAAAGATTTTAATGCTCTTCAGTTGGATAGGCGATTATCATCCGTTGACTGTAAATGAGGGCTGGACAGTCGCGTTCCAAATAGGAAGTACCCGCTGGTTCCAAGAAGCCAAAATCCCATAGACTTCTATAGAGAAATCAAGAGCTATTACTCAGTCAGTATTTGTCAGAATAACCATCAATTGCTCTACTACCTGTTTTTAACATGTTCTTGTTAATCTTAATTATTTACATAACACTTTTTTCTTTATTGCAAGCTATGCCTTAATGAAAATATGTGCTTCCCACTGGCCACCATCTTGAATGTTCAAATAATTTGATTGACAGAAACTCCCAAACCCGCTTTCAAGCGGTAGAGATGTGGACTTCTGACAAGCTCACTTCTGATTGGTGAGAGTGGTTGCCATGGAAATATTATCTTAGACCAACTTGGACCAATCACTGCTTACTGACGTTGTCTGACTCCAACATGTTGATGTATTTATCACAAAAATGGTGACTGAAATGACTTACTTTGGTTGGAGTCAGAAATTTGCGGTTTTCAGTGGTGACGTCACACTCGCTCGGTCTAGTTCTCTTATGCTATGTTCATGCGGGGCATGTGACACCCATTCAAGAACATGAACATAAATGCTGGTTTAGCATATGGTGTTCACACTGAACTGTCGCACTTCTATACTAGTGCATGTCTGCCAACCACAGTTAAGAGGCTTTTTGGGAAATGTCAAAGTGGTGCAAATCTGGCAAATATTGCTCCAGGATTTTTGTTTCACAGTTTTATTCCAATTCATGAAAAACTTGGTGTCATATAATTCCAGCCGGGCACAAACCACATCTATTACTTTCTCCTCCATGACCAATCTTCAAATAGTTAACACTTCCGTGAGCTAATGAGGGCGTCATCCATTCGTCACTACAAATCAGAGGCCCTGATTGGTCAAAGTTTAACTGGTTAAACTTTCAATGCGCGTTCAAGAGCCCAAAAATTGTTGTAGAAACTTGTGTATCAATGCATAAACGCAAAAGAAGCACAGAAGGGTTTTCATTGAAAGTGGTCTCTTGAATGCACTGAGAGCGGTGTGAACATAGCTTTATACAGTCATCAGCCAATTGAGCAGAGACCGAATGTTTTTTTCCACCAGGTTAGACTGGTGCTTTAGACCTCTGAACCAAAATTTCTCTAAACACCCAGGGAAAGACACAGACAAGTAAATTACACATTCTAATGCACATTTTAGAGTACACAATGGAGCATGTTTTTTCATTAATGAAGATTCTGCACTATTTGCACAACAGGGTGTGCTTATTATATATACAGTACATGCAACAATGTGTCAAAATGTGGTCCCAGAACAATACCAAACTACATAATGAAATTACAGAAGTTAATGTTTGTGTTACACTTTACAAATGTCAAAGTATATGTCAACTTGTGCTTAGATCTTGCTTCATTGCTAATTTCATTTTTTTCGTAAACATAAGCCTGAATAAATACATTCCAAACACTGAAAAGACATGTATCAAAAATGATGCTCCTCACACATATCAGAAATGATGATTATGAAAGGCTTGAGAAATGCTTAGAGCTAAAAAAAATGCAGAGAAAAAGGTTGTCTCCATGGAGCATTTGAGTCTGTGACCCTCAGACTGGGATAGTTTGCAGATTCCATAAACAGCATCCATAATCTGGGGTTTATAATGGTGGAATATTAGAAATGGCTCAGATGCTACACAGGATCATCATGTTCATGGGACACAAGGAACCAAAATAAATAAAGACCACCCTGAAGGTCAACTGTGTTAAAGTTTGCTTCAACAGGATGGGCATTTTTTCTAACTATTCTAAAAGACAGGGCGAGACAGAGCGACCTCATGCAGGTGACTGCCAGACTTTTGAGTTAACGGCAAAGAAATATTTCTGTGCTTAGCTTGGCTAATGCTCGGAACAGACCTGCCCTGCTTAGCTTTTCTGTCTCCGGGGCTGAACGCTGGTACCAGACCACGAAAAGGAAGAGCCAAAGACTTTTAAAAAAGATTTTTGTGAACAGTCAGCGGTGACACAACTATCCCCTCCCGTGTCTCTTTTATGGATACTTGGCCTCTAAGATAGCAAGCCCCTTTGCTTGTACTCTTAGAAATATTCAATGGAAATGCTACAACTGCTAAAAAATATTAATGGTAGCAAATTGGAAATTTATTCCTATTAATGAAATACTTAACCTATAAATATAATCTGATGTGTTGCACTGACAGGAGAATGGCAGCATTAAGATCCACCTTATTCTGTGTGCTTTATGAACACACAGTTCTTCATTAGATGACGTTATACAGTTCTTAGGTGGGACTAACTTTGTTAAATTAACTTCATGACTTAGCTTCTCTCCACCTGAGTCTGGGATTTTATGTCTCAGTTTTTCCTCTCACTGAGGTGCATGTCAAGTTCAAACTGTGAGGTTTGTGAGGCACAGCATGTTTCCTTTTTATTCACATTTAAATCATACAAAAGCAATGACGCCTGTTTTTTAACTGCTGAACAATTGGTTTTATAGGTTAGGCTGTTGGAAACAGCTAAGGTTAGTATAATGTTTACCTTTTTCTCCCTTTTTTCTTCTTTTTTGTTTAACTAAGGAAAATATATGGTTTAATTTGTTCTTTGCTGTGGAAGAAGGCTATCATTATCAGCTTCTAGTGGAAATATCAGGTTGCTGTAAAATTATCAGTTTTTGACAGGACCAGTAAAAGTAGAATGTCTGGTTCTCGTCCTTGCCTTTAAGGTGTATTGAGAGCACGATCTTGAACATGTATTGAAATTGGCTCAACAGCACCTTGTGTAGGACTATGTTGAAAATAACTTGGGGGGCACTTGAACATCTTGATGCTAACAGTAAGAAGTGATCTCCTGCTGCTGAAGTAACTCTGTCCCCATCAACCGTTACAACATGGTGTGACCAGAAAAATTGAAAATGTGGCCATAGGCATGATATGGAATAAACAAAACAAAAAACCTGGATGTAGTTTTGAGAAAGAATATAACATTTGTGAATAACATCAGTGGTTGTATATTTTGCTTACATTTGCGGTTTCATACAAGTTGGAAATGAAGGTTATGGATGTCTGAAAGAGGACAAAAGCCTGAATTCACTTTACTGACTTATTACTGAGTGGCTTAATTTGTAATATATACAACTTTAATGTATACATTTTTTCTTTTCTTTTCTATTCTGAATATACTGTACTTAACAAAGCTACATAGCTGCATCAAACATATCATCATACACATATCTATCTATCTATCTATCTATCTATCTATCTATCTATCTATCTATCTATCTATCTATCTATCTATCTATCTATCTATCTATCTATCTATCTAGTCTATCTATCTAGTCTATCTATCTATCTATCTAGTCTATCTATCTATCTATCTATCTATCTATCTATCTATCTATCTATCTATCTATCTATCTATCTATCTATCTATCTATCTATCTATCTATCTATCTATCTATCTATCTATCTATAAACCCAAAGGTCAAAATGGTAAATACCTCAGAAGATGGTAGAGAATGAGAGGGCAAAGATCCTGTGGGACTTCCAGATCCAGACTGATAGGATGGTAATGGTGAACCAACCAGACATCGTAGTGGTGGATAAAGAACAGAGGAAAGCCGTTGTGGTGGATGTGACAGTACCAAGTGATGGGAACATCAGGAAGAAGGAACATGAGAAACTGGAGAAATATCAGGGACTCAGAGAAGAACTGGTGAAAGCATGAAAAGTGGAGGTGACAGTGGTGCCCGTGGTAATTGGAGCACACGGGGCAGTAACCCCCAAGCTGAGTGGCTACAGAATCCCTGGAAATACCTCAGACCTCTCAGTCCAGAAAAGCGCAGAGCTAGGAACAGCTAAGATACTGCGCAGAACCCTCAAGCTCCCAGGCCTCTGGTGGAGGACCTGAGCTTGGGCGAGGAACCAGCCGCGGAGGGTGAGAGGGGCGTTTTTTGCTTGGTCTACAATCTGTTTTTAGAATGTGGAAGTCACCATTTAGGCTGATCAAGTGATAGTAAAGCACAAGAAGAGGACAATAACCACAAATTTAAGTAAGCTTAATGCTTATGTCCTGGATCGGGGGGACAGAACCTTTTGCCGATTTTTGTGAGCAGATTCTTCTGACTTGACTGCTTACCTTGCTGATCAATATGGGCTTTCTGGTGTGAAGTTGTTGTAAGTAATAGTTCTCAGCTCTGCATCCACAGCAGCCAAGACAAACTCAGTACTACAACTGATATCTATTCAATCTTGAAAACAAAAACCTTTGGGCCTCAGTGTCTGACTTGCAGAGTGAACTCCTCTTTAGCTGGCTCTTCAACAGTGCAGTGCCATAAAAAACATTTCCTTCCTTGATTTTTTTCTCTAGTAATGCTTTTCACACTTATAGGACTTAGAATATCACCCAGGTTGATTAAAAAAAAGTCAATTTGCCATTTGAAAGTGGAGTTATTGTATGTGTTGGGATTGTATCCTGTAAAACCTAAGCTGCTTATCTGCTTCAGTCTGTTCTTTTGGACTTTCTGTTCTGATGTAGAATTCACTTCCATCAGAAAAATAAAGTTTTGTAGGTCTGAAACAGCAATATAGGCCAGCTATCATACTACCACCACTCCCACTTTTAATGGTTTTCTTTGGTTTATGGTGTTCTTTTAATGAAACAGTCTTACTTTTCGGTAATGTATAATGGACACAAAAAACGCAGTTTTAATCAAAGATGGATATAAGTCTAAAAGTATTTCTTTTATGTATTTTTTCGGTCTTAAGAGATAGTATCCTGTTTTCTTAGTCTTAAACCATTTGTCCTGATTTAACATGTGGCCAATGAGGTCTGCAGTTTCTCCATTTTTTTCATGTCTCTGTGGATTCTTTCATGACTCATGACTTTTATGACATCAGTGAGTTTCTTGGAGCTGGACACTCCCTGAAAAGATCATCGCTGCTTCACGCTCTCTCTGTTTGTGTTTGTCATTGTTGTTCTCTGGAGTCCTAAAACTGTTCAAATTACTTTCCAAACAAACGTCAGTTTATTTTAACTGAGTTCTTACAGTCCCCCTTTGATCTATTGTAAAAGTGTTCCCAGTGGTCTATTAGTTATAATTATCTTGTTTTCTAGGACATAGTTACTGCAGAGCGGCAGTAGTTCATTAAAAATTCAACTCTGAGTTGAATATTCATCCATCATCCATCTGTTAACATGTTCTTCCACTAGCTTACAGCCCTCACAACTCCAACCTAACATTACTGGTGCAACAACAATAGCGAGCAATAGTACATCCAACCGTTCAGTTTTGAGCCAGATTCCAGCTCAGACGAGGAAAAAAATGACGTACATGGATCTAAATGACTGAAAGTGGATGCATCAGAATGGAGCAGAGCAGGAAGCTTGTGGCTTGCTGTATTAGCTTCTACATAACAAATTTGATCTTTTTCAAATGGCAATTTTTGTCTTCTCCTGATTCATCACAATCCGAAATGGAATCATGAGCTTAATTATTTTTGTAAATGTCCTCCATTGTGAGAAATATGCCACGAACATTTTAAAAACACCAAAAACACAATTTTCAACAGAGTGGGTCTTTAATATCTTTTATATTGGCATGGTTCACTTTGTCACACAGTTTTTATAAAAAATGATTTTGTACTTTAGCCAGCCTGAAAGTAGTTTGGTCTGGGAAATGTAAATTAAAATGAACCATATAGAATCCTTTTCTATACAGGACCAGACAGGTTGAAACAACTATTTTCCTCCTAATACACAAAATCCTAATTTAAAAAGATTCTTTTTCTTGCTAAGCTGTAAATTGCAACAATTATAAATTAAATGTCTTAAATATTTGAGTTGAAAAAAAAAACTAAAAAAGAAAAAATCAATGGTAAGCATTATGTCAAAACACTACATGCAAATAGACTACTAGAGGTCGCATTCTGTGTTGAAACACACTTGCCCACATGTTTACCATTCTTCCAGTGTTGAAGGTTGATATTTTGTAGCAGCTCATAGTTTCAGGTAGTAAAACACCAGGGGCCTATCGATGCTTCTGAAACCCCACAGTGGGGCTGGCCCATGTTAGTGGTAAAGGACAAATGTGCCAAAGTCTGCAGGGTTTGGCTCTTCTCTCACCCCCTGGCGTCTGACACTGATGTATCCAGCTGAGGTACAATAATTTGACACCTCTCAAGCAGCTGGACCCTTTAGCGTGACAACCCCTGCTTTGTTTTATACTCCTGCCTATATTTTGAACGCAATAAAAAATTGCAGTCAGCAACATCTAAACTATGTTTTTTATCCACTTTGGACCTCTGCCCCTCCCCGTCCGGTTCATTCTCCTTTATTCCTCTCTTTCCTATGTGGGATTTAACGTACACTTTGTGGTAGCCTTGCTAAGTTATCCGTTTTTTTTTCTTCTGTGTCCTCTCACACTGAATAAAGGCTTGTTTCTCTGTGCCTGCTTGTTAAAACTTCAAGGACAGCTCCCTCCATCTGGTATTAAGTATTGCTGGTGCCAGCGTCGGGTTAACTGACACTCCTGCACTTAAACTAATGGCAGCGAATAGTCATCTCCCATGAGGTGTTCACCTTGGAAAAAAAAATCGCCCGGCTCCCCCATCCCCAATCACAGTTGGTGCTCCCACCACCCACCGAAGGAGACCGTGGGCATGAAAAGGGGGGATTGTTTCCAATTCAGGCATATATACGTAGGCAAAAGCAATACTCATGTCCTGCTTTGGATTAGCTCTCCTTCCAAGTTCAATGAGACGTGGCGATGTGGGGCAAAAAGAAAGAACTCTCAAGTCATCACATTATTAACTGTCAGAGACTGTTTTTCTGTGTTGAATATTTTTCATCTGCAGTCAAAAATCAAGCAAAATTTGCAACATTTTTTTGTTCATTGGACTTCATCAGTTTTAATAGAGGATACTGTTATGTAGATCTGAAATGTCAACAAAATAAAAATAACTGTAGGTATTAGTTTGCTTGCTACAGATTTCACCTTTCCCCTTTTTTTTATCCACATCTTCCAGTTACCTTAGTTGTAGATAGATTGATTTTGCATCTCCCACCCATAGGATTCCTCATCTGAGCTGAGCCGGAACATGGCTGTCACGCACAGGTGAGCTCAGAGTGAAGATAATCTCCTCTCAGACCACAGCTTACTCCCCACCCGTCCTGCTCTGAACCCTCTTCTCACTGGAAACCTAAACAGCTTTTTAAGAATGAAGTTTTTTAGTTTGTTGCTAAATATAGACCACCTAGTGGGAGGTGGCAGGTTCCAGAGCCATTTCCAACAAAGATGAGCCCCAGGTCCTGCCCAGGGCCCGGCGGGTGGCGGCTGCCGGTGGTCCACTTTTCTCTTATGCACTGGCTCTTAAGTAAACATTGCAATCCTGCGGTCAGCTGCAGCATGGCAGCGAGCGAAAGGACTCACTGTGCAGTCACACACAGCTACGGTGTGTTGTCTTCGCTTGCCCACTCAGGCTCGGCCCCTCCCTGTCACAGGGGCCTGGGCAGGGGTCGAGGGGCCAGGGACGAGTCTTGATGTGTGATTCCAGGATCCTGCTGGGAACTCCTGGCAGACCCAATGTCGGACTTGACCTCCTGGATTTCTTTAACTGAAACGTTTTTAGGTAAAATAAAGAAACCTAGATTGAGAACATTGTTATGTTCACAAATAAATCATAACTATTTTTAACTCGTATTTAAAATCTCAAGGAAGTTGAACTGTAACAAAGATTGATTATGAATCAATTATAAATATATGGGCTTACAAAGAAAACTGTCAATCACAAATTATATCGAACAGATGCCTTTTGGTTTTGCAATTTTGCCTTCTTTTATTTGAGATTGCTTTCTTTTTATATCATCAAATCGTTATCAATTAGGAAACATATTAATCAAGTGAGTTTTTTTCATGGTGGAACATAAAGGGCAAAAGGTAAGCCTTTATCCATTGAGCTCTGTTCTTGCATTGCTCTCCTATACACGCAGATTGTAATTTAGAGAGTCTCAGTGGGTACCTGTAAGGACCACAGGGGTGGCCAAATAGCAAGGCTGTGGCTTTCAGGGCTTCTTAGTGGTGCAAGCAGAAGGATTTACAGTAACTCTCAGACAAGCGTTCACAGCTTGGACTTTTGGCATCAATTCAATATTGTCTCTGGCTTAGCATCAAACCCACTGAACCTGAGGTCCAAAAGTACCTATACAAAACCCGAGGATGTTTGAATGATAAATCGCCGACATTTAGTGGCAGAACAAAAAACACTAGCCTTGCTGGGGATATCAATTTTAATCTTAATTTACTGTGAGAGCGCATGCTGGGTGGCTTGATTGACCAGGGTTCAGCTTCTGGTTTAATTGACACGCTCTTCTGTTTGGGGCGAGGATATGAGTTTTCCTGCAAATTCAGCCCAGGTGTAATCATAGAAAGCATCTGTGCCGCGCAAGACGTGCCACAGCGGCCAGTAGGGGTGATATTGAATGTCGGCTATGAGTTGAAGTATGCTCACCAATTTATCTTTCAGTTAATATGCTATCCTTTCCACACACACAATTTATTTCTCAGTGAAACTGGACCTTCTCTCTGTGCCTGCGTGATCCTCAAGTGAGCGACTTATGGTTTTGATAAAAGAGAAACTAGCTTCGTGAGATTTCTTGAGCAACGTTCAATGAGTAAAACATATGGCTACAATAGCTCAAGATGTTAATATATTTGACATGTGAAGCAAGGAGACAGATTTGCTCTGTTAAAAGGGATTAATGTCAGCTTCAGGATGTTTTTGAAATCATTTTTAGATGTAAACATTAAACACAAAGATGATTACCCGTATGTCTTTTTTATTTTATTTTTTAAGTTGCTCCACAAACAAGTTAAGTTAAGGTCACAGGGATCTCTCCAAGCCAAACTCACCAACTACCACCCAGGAGAAAAAAGCTTGGTGCTAATATTAGGGAAAAGAGTGATTGCATTGCTACTATTTGGGCTTTGGCATCCATATTGGTCCAAAAGTAGGAACGCCCTTTCTTTGGTGTTTCTGCCCTCATTGCTCTATGGCACACTACATAATATTTTGAGGAGCCAGATCAAACATGCCAAAGCCGACCACAGAGTCACTCACAGGCCCTGCACATTCTTTTCAGCCTGTAATGCAACCTGGTCCTATTTTTCATCAGCTTGTCAGACCTGGGTTGGCATAACGGGTAAACTAGGAAGAAAAACTGTTGACGCCTTTCTATTGCTCTTTCGTTTTAAGACGCATGCCGGTACGTCTACCTCGGTTGTCAAATAAGGGAGAGCTGCCACAGGAGTGGAAACAAAAGGTGTGCTTCCAACAGAAAATGGAAATGAGTTTATTGGTGAAGCTTTGCATTTGATGGACCCACTCCGGTAAAGCAATAATAGAAACCACATGCATCGAGACGCACAATGCCATATGTGAGGCTGAAACTGAAGTGACAACATAATGATTTGAGGCAAATTCAATATAAATCCTTGCAGCAGCTTGAGAACTGCATGTCCAGCTGTGTTTGTGATGCTAAAAACATTGCTTTCCTGGATTATGTCAACTCTGTTTCCAAGAACATCTTTTCCTATTTCCTCCCTATAATGTGGGAGAAAGCACTTTTCGCTGGACAGCATATTCAGAGAGACTTGGAGTAGAAACACTGTCAGGCATTCAATATGTCCAAGCTTGTCAACAGATGAAGCTTATTTTGAAAAATGCGTGTTATGACTGCTGCTAACCATATCCGTTCTTGTGAGAGGGGACAGAGGAGAGGAAGGCTTTCAATCCGTCGGGTCATACTAAATCAAATTGGGCTTTTAAATGGCTGGATAAAGTACAGGTTAACACAAGGCATAGACGACCTGCAAGTAAACTCCTTCTTGAAAACATTTTGGTTAAGGTGGGAAAGAGCCGTGACAATAAAAATTCACCCTGAAGCAGGAGGAAACATCCAATCAGGATTTTTTAGAGTGTTGATCTGAGCCTGATGAACAACAAAACAAGGCCAATTTGCCACAAACATTAGCCACCCCAATTTGTGTGGGACATTTTATTTTTGGAGAGCTTGGACATTGAAATTGTTTTTTTTTCACTCCCTTTTTGTATAAAATGAAAACTGTGTGTAGCATTTTTGTGAATTAGTCTTGCAAACTCAGCAAGATTTTGTATAGAAAATATTTAAATAGTTATAATTATTAAGTCCTCAAAGTATAAAATTAAATTAAAGCGTTTCAAAATAATCAAGGATCTTTAAAACAAAAAACTAATTTTGCTTCAATTTTTGTCTTTGACCTTAGTCACTTGACCTGAGTTTACCTTGTATGCCTTTGGTCATCTAAGCCAAACTGCTTCTGCTTATGAACTACCTCTCCCCTCTCTCAACCGGTCCAGCACACATCAACTAAAGTGTGTGTTTGTAAGGAGTGTGAGAAGTGGGACACTATAGTTTTTTCTTCAATTTTGTCTGTCGCAGTGGTTTTAAACTCTTGTATCTTGTGTTAGGTTATTGTACTTAGTCGTTTGGTATTTAGTTTCCAATCACAACAGCTATTCTTCTTCAGTTAATCATGTTCTCAGTAGAATTTAAAGACAAAGGAAGTGGTGCTGTTAACATGCTCCTGTAGCATTTTTCTCATGATGAGAAATACTGGGCGGCCGTGGTGCAGCGGTAGGGCAGTTGACCCATGACTGTAAGATTGCAAGTTCGACTTCCGCCTTGCACGCTCATGAGTCGAACTGTCCTTGGGCAAGACACAGGTAGAAAAGCGCTGGAAAAAGCTTGTAGCAGTGATGTAGGTGTTACAGTCGGCAGGCCACAAGCTGTCTGCTTCGGTCCATTCTGATGCATCCACTTGCAGACAAACAGATCCATGTACGTCTTCGTTTTCTTTGTCTGAGCTGGTCTGGGGCTCAAAACTGTACGGCTGGATAGCTCCAGTACTGCTTACCATTTTTGTCGCACAAGTATAGGTTGGGGATATGCTCATCATGTTGACATGATTTACCCATTGCACCCACACTTTTGTATTAATTTTATTGTAACTTGACATCCTTTGGTGGCTTAAACAGCTTGTCAGGGGGCAGCTGTCGCAGATCACCACAGTGCCGGAAAGCCTGTAAAAACATGGTTGTTGCTGCATGCCACACAGTTTTTTATTGCAATGCCTAATGCTGAAGTGCATGTACTACTCATGAACTTCAGTACCGTCACTCACCTGCTTTGTCCTCTCCAGGGTGTTTTGGCAAACCTGTTTCCGCTATTGGGAAATTCCATTTGAGCTAAGGGGTGTTTATATGGACATGTTCCTGGTAACGTTCCATTTAAAAGAAGTCCATTGATATGACATATTTTTAAATAGAAACGGATTCTATAAATGTCTGCTTTTTTCTGTTCCATTGATGTCCACCTGGGGATAAAAACCCCTCTAACTGGCAAATTGTTTGTGCTCAATAGATATAAGGCAGCGAGTCATGATGCTAAACCTTGAGTTGGGGCTTGGACTGTGTCTGCAAGAGGAAAACCTATATGGGGGACACAGGTGGCCTGCATGAAATAGCAGGTTTGCAGACTGTTTGATGAGCCCTCCAAGCAAAAATTGTTCATGCCCATTTTTTTTCACTGGCATGCTGAGATCAACAGGTCATAGCAAACACTTATGCAACACATCTTTTGATCACATTGATAATTTCATTTCCCTGTTATTGACTGGCCATGGATCAGAGTAACACATTTAGTTTCACCCTTTGGTTAAAATGACAAAGATTCTTGAAATCGTTGAAACACTCAAGGGTAAAGTAAAGGTGAAGAAGGTGAGATGCCGGCGTGTCATATGGATTATTGATTTTTTTGACAACCCCCAAAAATCCTACATACTGCGCAAGAACCTGTATGTGATACAGATTTGTCCATTTTTTGCCTGTAGACAGCCTGTATCTAGCCACAAGGGCAGTTTTGACCAATACTTTACCAATGATTAGTATGTGGCGTGAGGGCACTGTATGACAGTACATCACGTGTGTGTAACTTACCTTAGTTTTATGACTACTTCCGTTCCATTTTCAGCCTGAAAGGAACTTCATCTGTACTCCTCTTAAGATGTTTCTTGAACCAGACAGTCCTCTCTATGACCCTCCAAGGGCACAGACAAGCTCAAACCCAGCAGAACCCGCATAGGCAGGTCAACCCCTGTACAGGTACATCATGGTCCAATATCAATCATGAAGTCAAATTGTCCAGTGGTTTGAGTTGGGCCAGTTCAACGTTAACTTTTGATCCCATATGGCTTTTGCCACCTTTGCTGGGTATGAAGTCCTCATTTGTGACCTTCAGTTCTTTACCAATAGGCAAACAACTAAATTGAGGGAACACCTGTCAACCCAATGACTCCACTCTTATGTGTGGGTAATTTCACTTTGAAAAACAAAACACGAAGAAATATTTTATAACACTTCCACCTACTAGCTGCCAATAATGTTAAATCAAACCAAAGAGGAAAAAAAAAGTTTAAAAAGTATTTTCACTTCTGATGTCCAGTTGACCCATTGTACATGTGATGAATAAGGACTGTTTTGCTTGTGCACCAAACCTTCTAGAGGTGACCTGGCCTGACCTCTTCAGATGATTCCCAACCTCCCAAAGCAAACCAGTAAACTGACATCCTCCCTAATGTTGTTCTGCCTCCTCCACACTCACCTTGCTAGAGAAGTACTGAATCAGTGTGATGTATTGCTGACCACTTAGCTTCAAGAGCGAAATTCTCAGTGTTTTCAAGTTAAATGTTAAAGACTGCTGATAAGTCTATATTTTGTCTCTAGCATGCCAGTTCTACCATTTCCTCTAAACGCTGGTTTCCATTGGCCACAAAACCTACACATTCCTCTACTGGGTCCGACCACAAAAACAGCTCACCTCCTCATTGACCAAAACTCACTGTGAAAGTTTAAAAAGGAATTGACTGTCCAAGAAACACAGCCAGCTTCACCACTGAAATAGATTTCAATAAATTTTAATTTCCGCAGCCACTTTTCCCAGTCTTGAGAAGGTAATGAATTAGCAAACAAGGGCCTCAAAAGAATTCCCTCCCATTTCTCTTTACTCAATGAATTACAGTTGACCACACAAGGAAAACAATAGATGTGGAGTTTATTTTTCTGTGGTGGGCTGTTTCAACATAGCAATTATTCACTGACACCACCTTCAAAGGTTCTTTAGTCAAAAACATTACTGTACTGTGTAATACATTGTCACATTATGATTTGTTAAAAATAGAACAGGATCTTTTGATTGAGAAGAAACATCTGTGTTATATCTGCGTGGGAAAAATCTAAGTGCTGCAAAGTGGACCGACATGCTGTAAAATAATCATTTCAAGTCACATGCTTGTTTGGATTTTCATTGAATTGGTTTCTTCACGGGGAAAATGAACAAAATATTGATCAACACTCTTGTAACTTTGTGTTGTTTTTGCTAATGTAAATAATGTCCTTACTTCAGCTGACTGGCCCAAACCATGAAATCATGTTTGTAGGACAACTAGCAAAAGAGAAAACATCAAACATTAATTAAACTAAATGAAATGAACAGTTTTCTGTAAAATTAAAACTGTTATAAATGTATTAAAGAGTTTTTTGAATTCCCAACATAATTTGGAAAATCAAATCACATAAAAATGCTTATTGCATATAAAAAAAGTAGTGCTATATGTAAAACAGCCATGTTTTATGAACATAAACAGACATACAGATAAAAAAAAAATCGTACAGAAAATATTTGGTCTTGGCGAATTGTGTTGCTTTTAATGCTGGAAACTGTGCTTGCGTGTGTCTGTACATGTGTCTGTAGGTATTTGTGTGTGTGCTTAAGTGGCCTGTGTGTGGCCAGACTGGGCTGATTTTGGCCCCTGGCTCTTGCTTGCATTCAGCATGTCTGTAAAGAAACAGCTGGAGGCAAAGGCAACACCAGTCCCGCTCTGAAGCTCGGCCCTGCCAGCAGCGACAGATTCCAGAACTTTCCACGGTCCCAGATTGCCATGCCAACTGGTCTTGGCCCACCTCTGTTGTCCTGATCTGCACACCTGGCCCACCAAGAGCCCAGAATCACCTCTCCTGTCACTGTGTGATGAACAGGTCATTTACAACCCAAGTGTTTGTGTGTTTTTAAGAGTTATGGGCCCAGGTAATGAAAACAGCGTGGCAGTGGACCTCCTGTGTGTTGCTCTAATCAAACAGAACTGAGAACCTTAGCACTGTAGCATAACTGGGCTTAAATTAGTTCAGACTTTTGCAGTGAAAATCTTTCACAGATGGCTATTTAGGAAGAAACTGGAGAATAAAAAGGCACTTTAATAAAGATTTGTTTTGTGTTGAGCTTAAAATAAAAAGCAAATCTTAAGAAAATTGTGTAGAAAAAATCTAAAATAAAACAAGGATTTAATAAACAACATTTGATAGTTTCAGAAATAGATTCAAGATGCAATAACTCGAACATCAAAGACTTTTCACTGGTTGTTCGAGGGTGTGACCTCCCAAAAAAGAAGTTACCGCTCTTTCTTCAACACATAAAATATGTAATATTCCTTTGTAATTTTATGCATATTGCTGTTTCACATTTATGTCTTACCTCCTGCTGGCTGTCTTCAGTTTTTAATATAAACTTTGTAAGTGTTTTAATGCAGCCACTTAGGTGGCATTCATTGCTGTTTATTGTTCTCCACTTGGTAGACATTTTACAAACCCTTACACTTTACATGTTTACAAAAAATTTGAAGAAATTTGCAGCCCATTGTAATGGCAGAATAGTTCATGAAGGTTTAAAGTGTCAAGTCTCTGATAGTTAACTGCTTGTTTATTCACAGTCCAACGGGTTAATTGATACTGGGTTAACTAGGAGAAAATAAGACACGTAAACCGTTAAAGGATAAAGATTTAGTTTTCTGTCACTAACCAGTTTTTTCATGGGGTTTTTATGGAAACAATTAAATACCGTATTTTCAGCACCATAGGGTGCACCACATTGTACGCCGCACTGTCTTTTTTAAAATTTAAATCATCTAGAAGGCGCAACGAATTATAGGGCGCATTAAGCCAGACAAAAGAGTTAGAGATAAGTCGGTCAGTTAGATTTTTATAACTGCGTTAATAATAACTATAAAACTTGTTTATCACATGCTACATGTTAGAAGTGTTAGCCGCATTACCTTATTTACAATAAGCCTACCTGTGACTCCCAGCCTTCTTAATAAATGATAAAAAAAAATAAAATAAAAGTAAAATACACAGTTCTACACTACTACATGTTAGCCGTGTTAGCATATTCACAATAACACCCAACCTTGTTTGGAACTTGTGAAAAAGACAGGCTGACATTTTGACAGAGCGCCGTGTACCTCTCAAAATTGCTTCAACATAAGTAAACACACCAAGAAGTGTGGAAAATACGGTAGTATTTGCATTACCTAGCTGCATGGAAATCTGCTGCAATACTGGTCCTGCCACTGCTTCAGGCTATACTTGAGTTGAATGTGTTGCAGCTTGTTATGAATACAACAAACTGTTCTACAACAGCTGACTTGTCTATCTAACTTCTATTTGTGGTTATGATTTTACTATGATTAAAATACAAGAAAAGAAAAAGACGTAAAAAAATAAACCTTTTACCACACGTGGTAATAATTGGCAGTAATTGAATGTATACAAGAACTGCCAATTGTAAGCTTAAGCTTTGTCAAGCGTTTTCTATTAGGTTTAATTTGCACTAGGGTTTGTTTCTTCACATATTTGCTTCTTTTGGTTGGTGTGAAAGCTCACCTGAACTCTGGTAGAAACCAAACAAGTGAATCCTGGTCTGTTCACTAGAGGGTGAACCAACGTTGTCGTTCACTTTTCAGCATGCCACTTCGTCACAGCGAATCAGCTTTTATTGATCCACACAGGTGGTTTGACAGCACTTTTTACACCAGATGCCCTTCCTGACTCAACCCTGTAGTTTATCTGGGCAGGTGACCGGCACAGGAAGAACCAGACTTGGGCCCCCTTGTGGCTACATAGTTAGGCAGTAGCCCAACTGGTCATGCCCAAGGATGAAGCTCATTGCATCCCCTTGGAATCTAATCCTGACCAAACTGAATCCTACACTCAACCAACTGAGCTATCCAGCCGCCAGGAACCTTAGAGTGGAAATTAACTAAAAAAAAAGTTTTCATGTTCTTATGTAATTAATTATATGAAGCCCATTGAGACAACTATAAATAACATTGAATTGAATTAAATTAAACCAGACAAAAGCAGAAACATTATTAGTGTTCACAGCCCACCTAAACCCCATTTTTAAGGCTTGCTAAGAGGCATTTTGCACCCAAGTCGCTAGAATTTCTTGTCATCTCTTAAAGAGCCACAGACCTGTATACTTGCTGAGAGACTTCACTACCTTCCCTGTCAATCATTCTCCGTTTACCCAATCCTTCTCAGAAACATTTTCTTTTCTGTGTATGCTTGTTGAGCTGTCTTTCACTACCTCATAAATGGTTTAAGTATAAAAAAGTGAAGAAATAAACAAGTATTATTCCAAATAGAAACCTTGGCATAAAGTTTGTTTTTCTTTTCCCTGAGTAGGAAAAAGAGACGGTGTAAATGCCCCTCAGTCACCTGATAAACTATTGCTTAAAGCCACTTTAAAAAAGTGCTCATTGGAAGCAAAATATAATAAATATGGGGTATCTAAGCCTACTTTGTAACTTTCCCTCAGAGCATTATTTCTTTGACAGCATCTGGGATTCAAACTGTTGGTTAAGTCTGTCTGTATTTACAACAGTCACTTGAATTTAATTAGTTACTTATGGAAAAGCCATTTAAAAAAACATCACATTTAAGGAGGAGAACTACTAGGTTATGCACATCATAAAAAAGCACATTTAAGCGTGGTGTGTTTTGGCTCAAAGAAGAGAAGTTTTAAGTCAGTGTTATATGACAGGGGTTATTTCTCTCAGGACTCGCCACCCATGGTATCCATGTCTGAACCTACACCAGCTCTCTCTTACTTTACGGGTGGAGGACAGAGAGAAAAACAGGATTTGTTTATGGATGTCCGGTATGTGAACAGTTTGAGTGATGGGCAGCTAAATAACACAGGCGGATCCTTATTAGAGGCTGAGGGCTGCCAGCTCTGAGGGATGCGTGGGCATGTCCTCCTTAGTAAATGATCAGGTGTTAGACTGTCTGCTAGGAAGGAAGTCCCTATTAACTTTGAGAAGCCTGGGGCTCAGCAACCTCAGGCATGCTTGCTCCCACTCATGCATTTTCCCATTCAAGCAGCAAAGGCTTCGGTAAGGTTCAATACTGCTCAGGAGAGCTGGTGTGCTCTTGCAAAAAAGCCTGATTGGGTCGAAGTATCTGCAGCTGCGGAGGTGTTAAAATAAATCTATCAACATTTTTATGCTTTTGCTTCCCAAGAGGGTGATGTCTTAATTTTCCGACTTTTGTTTTTTCAAACTGTTCATTTTTGAATGGTCAATTTTGTTAGAAATGGATCAGGGCTATACATGTGGTTGCTCGGTACCCGGTCAGAGCTTTTTCTTCTTTTTTGGGGGAAAAAAGGTTAGGGAAGTCATCAGGGAAAAACCCATGGAGCCACTGCCCAAATGAGAAGTTCCAGCAAATCTGACTTTAATATACTATCATAACTATTGACAAACCTAGGATTAAAGAAAACCAAATTAGGTTGTTAAACTATATCTCTAATTATTAGAATTTTCATATTGTTGCAGATCATTATGAAACTATGTGGAGACAGTTATTTTTTCTTTTATAAAGTACAATGGACGTTAATCTTTTTAAAACAAGTTTTTACAATGTACAAAAGATGTGGCCGTGGAAGACATGTTGCAAGTTAAACCAAGTCGAACTTTGACCATTCTGGGACTTGGACGTGCAGATGGTGTCCCTTTTTAGTTCATGGAAGAGAAAATTGATCATGGAGGAGAAATTAATAATTGCACTTTGTGCCTGGCTGGATTTATAGGACACCAAGTTTTTCATATATCAGAGTAGAGCTGTAAAAGAAAAGCGTCAAGCAAGATTTGCACTGCTTCAACATTTCGCATCAAGCCTCTTCCAACTGTAGGTGCAGGACATGCACCAGTAAACAATAGAAAAAGAAGAAGAAGAAGAGGAAGATGCCCCTTCCTGCTTGTCCAGAGTGAACACCATGGGCTAAAATGCGCATTTAGTGCACTCTTTAATGCACGTCAAATGCCCAGTGTGTGTTCACGTGATCAACGTGAATCAGCTGATTCCGACGTGGAGATATACGGTTTTTCATATCAACCTTGCACCAATATGCAACATACTACTAACATGAAGTGTTGCGCAAAGTTGTTTTTTTTTCACGTCCGAATCAGTTGATTTATGTCTATTGCGTAAGCACTTCACTGCGGCACAAGGCTGCGTTTCTCTGCTTCAGAGTCCGCTGGAATTAGGTTAATTGTGTAAATGATTGAAGAGTTACTGTTGTCAAAAGAATGCAAACACAAGAGCTAAAGCTCTGGTGTCATAGGGTTAACTAGACCAATAATCAGAAGAATGTGTTACATTCACTGTGATAAGAACACAAGATACATTTAAAAATGGGTAAAGCGAATGTTAGCCAAGAAGTTAACATATTTTTAAGACAGAGATCAACATAGAGATGTTTTCTGCTCAGGATTTTCAATAACTAACTGATCGGTATTGGAAAAAATTCTTCCCTTCTTTAAAGTTGCATTTTCTTTTGAATCCGAACACACAAACAAATGTGCGCTAAACTTCTCAAATGTATTTTAACCACGTCACTTGTAAAAATAAGCTAGCAAACAGTAACCAGGGAACAGACTTTCAAACCAAAGCATGCTGGTTAAGAAAATTAGTAGCTTTTGCTTAGCATTACAATCTCCGTCCCGACTTTCAGCATAAGAGCTTATTTTGGGAATCTCCCTCTCCCTTCAATGACGTGAACAGAAGTGGCCCGTGAAACGAACATATCACACCTACACAGCCACTTCACTCCCATCATTAACACCAAACTTTAGCGTCTAGAACAGCTCTTTTTCCTCGTAATCCATCTGCACCACAAAGCTCAGCTTTCCCTGGGGACCGTATTATATAAACATGTTCAGCTTGCCTCAGTATTTCCAAAGCCACCCATGTGAGCTATACCCCATCAGAGCGAAAGAGGATCTTGCTCTGAATTTCTGCTGCTATATTTACAGATCCTACAAAACAAACTTTTAAAAAACTGATTCACTTTTGCTCATGAAGCAGAGAAGCAATGAAAGGCTGGCTTTATATGCTTGAGGGTAGGCACAGGTAGCTAAAAACAAACAGCTGCGAGCTTTCCTTGCTGTACTCTACAAGGGACACCAGATTGGAGAAGTATGTTGGCTGTTGTAAGCAAATCCGACTGGTGGAATTAAAATGATGGAAAAATACAGTTGGGCGGAGAACAAACTGACTGACTGGCCAAAGCCGAGTCTGATTAATGTTTCACACAGACACAGTTTCTGTAATGGATTCACTGTTCATTAGTAAATTGACATTACACAGGTTGTGGGCAACTCCAGATCTATACATGCCAAAAACATGACGCATAACGCACATGTTGTATTAGAAAGGAAATTCTTTCAATGCTACGTTACATTACTATCACAATGGGGAATATGTCAGAATAATAAAAGAATAATAAGAATAATAAAGTAATACAATTCCTCACAAGTATATGACAGTGAAGGGTAAAAAATGAATGACTTTGTGGAAAATTCTGTCATTGCCATGCAATTTTTGACCTTTTTTTTTGCTTCACAGAGGTTTGCATCATATGATAAAACACTGTATTTTTCATTTTCTTTTACCATTTTTTTTAAGGTACCTTTTACTCCACTACTATTATTATATTTACACATATTGTAAATGGTACTGTGGAGTTTTTAAATTATGGGTTTTGTTCCCTAATATGCAACCATCAAACCACAATATATCTGCAAGGTCAAAACTATACTGAGAGTGCAAGGGTCGAAGGTTTTGAATCTTCATCCATGATGCAACAATGAATAGATTTTTTTTGGTTGCGACCAGTAATAAAACCTGACTTAAAACCATATTTTAGTTGTACTTTTTTTAAAAGTATTGAAACATGTAAAACTAGTCTTAGTTTTTTTTCCAAACCAACAACAGCCTGCATTTCAGCTTTTGAAAAAGCTTGATTGTATAAAAATATCAATGTCAATTCATTTCAACACAAACAAATGTTTCCAGTTCTGTTTTTTTCCTGTCTTTAATGACATTTTTTTCACACATGAGCTCAAGATAATTAAGGACTCCACACATTAGCCAATTAAGACTTAGGATCTACACATTTGAAACAGACTCCTCCGTCAATCAGCTGTACAGTTTTAATTGCGTTAGGTTTGTTAACGAAGATGAAATCGTGACTGTTATGTTATAATTCATCCAGAAAATAATTAATTGTTTTTGCTGCAAATAATACATTTTAAATGCTATGTTGTAATACGACCATTTTACACTTTGTTTTTCTTGAAAAAACGTATTTTTCCTATATTAACTGTATTTTCTAATTAGATTTAAGTGGGACTTTTCAGCTAAATAAAATCTTAAAATAAAAAGTGACAATAATGAACTCATTGAAATGTATTTCTTAAGTTAAACCTTTTAAAATGTTATTTTTCAGTTTAAATCAGCCTTCCTATTCTCTAGTTTTGTGTCGACATCTTCTTATAGTGTCAGGGTTGTGAAAAGTGCTCAGTGGTCTCCAGTACTCTTTGAGTAGCACAAAATTGAGAGGTGAAAACTGAGGCTTGGGAGTGCCGTGCCAGTCAGTGTTCTCCGGTGAGAACGAAGCGGGTGGGCTCGCTTGATACAGGATAAAGCTGTCCAGAGGCTGCCTTCAGCATCCCCGTCTGTCTGCCAAGCACTGCTAGCTTGTCCCAGAGCAGGCGGAGAGGACAAGACCGTTCAACAAGACCTCTGCATTGAATGCAGTCCATTTAAAATAACTTATGGATAAATAAATACAAGCCCGAACTTCACTGTACAGTAATTGGACAGGAAACCAATAGAGACAAGCTCATTTACAGTAAATGGATCAGCTTTGAGTTGGTGAAGTGTACTTGGCTAACACTCTGCATTAAAACCATTTGGAAATTTCAAGCAAAGCATTTTTTTTCAGCGTTGAAATATTTTGCAAGAAGACAAAACTGTGTTTGTGTGTGTGGGTGAATGTTAAGCATTGATACATGCTTTTAAAGCAAATGGACCAGTACAAGAAAGTAAAGGGAAGAGGAACGCATTCTCACACAAGATTGCTTCACTTTCTGTATTAAGAAAAATATTACCAAAGCATGAACACATAATCTCCCTCTTACTTTCAGAGTCAGACAGACACCCACCGTTACACACACATGCGCACACAGAAACATATAGTGGTTAGTCTGGCCAACCTTGTTGACCCACCGGCTTAGCTGTGGTTGCACGCTGAACGCAAAGCACTCATTAACAATTTGAGTCTGCTCTTCACTTAAGCAAACAAACAGCCTCAGCCCTCATTACCATAACACAGTGCGTGTGGTCTTCTCAGTCAGACTTCTATTGATTCTTTAATTTCACAGAGGCCAGGCCGAAATGGCAGCATTTGTCAGACGAGTTAAGGACACGGAGCGGGCCTGCATGCAGCGTGTTCCAAGGTGCTTCAAACAGCTGTGGACACATTTTTCATCGGGGCAGCGGCTGCGGGCGGGAGTGTGTTCCAGAGTCGGTCCCACCACATCATCCCAAGCCGCAAAACAGAAAACACCACAGTTGGTTTCATGTCGTGTGTAAAATGCCATCTTAACTTAGAGTGTTTGCTCCGTCTCAAACAGGTCCATTTTCTGCCTTCAGACAGAACCATCCTTACACGGTCAGGCTTGACTGTGAGCACTCCTGTGTGTGTGTGTGTGTGTGTGGTTTGGCTGCTGGGCAGAAGTTTATGGTAATGGTTTGGGTGATAGGTCAGGGGCAGGAGTGTGGCGGTCAGCTGTGATGAGAGCTGCGTCTGGGGTCGCGAAAGTGTGTTTGTGTGTGTATTCAGGGGGAGGGGGCGGGAGATCAGACATTAAACAACTTATGGGTTTATGGGACAAGTGCGGGGAAAAGACCCCACCCACTCCTTAAAGAGCCTGGAGCACAGGGCCACTGCAGAGAGTACGGCACCCCACTGCCGGCAGCTGCCAAGAGAGAAATGCTAATGTGGTGGGCACCTCATGAGGCCAGGTCAGAGACTCAAGCTGTGGACTTGTTTTTCTACTTTTTGAGTCACTCTGAATCACTTGTACGCCATGATTGAAGACACATTTTAATGATACGCTGAATAACATTTGGAAACTTTTTTTTTTGTGAAGTTAAACAGATGAGTGCAAAAACACAAGCCAGATGAGAGCAGAGCTGTGTCAAGCGTGAATCATTTCATCTTAGAAATACATTTTACAGGCTAAATGTCCAATGGCAGATATTTCCTGTCTGAAAAATTATGATTTAATGTACCTGTGCTCCAGCCTGAGTCTGGACAACATGCTTTTGTACTGGCAGGACCTCCCCGACTCACTGTCTCCAGGAGCTTGACATTTATGGTTAACATAAAAACAACATCTAGTTGTAAATATGAAATCAGCCCAAAAGCACTACCTGAGAAGGATTATCATATATCAAGCGGCTGCAACAGAAACAGACAAATCTTGCAGCAACTTTCAGATCAAATAAATGCATGACGAACGAGGCTGTGTTTTGCTAACCCTGAGCAGGAATTAGGTAATGTTCAGGATGTGTGCCTCTTAAATTGTGGAGTAGTGACCCTTCTCTGACACTTTGACTAAACAGTTCATTGTGCATTGTGGGTTAAAAGCGCATTTGAACTGGAAACAGAGGAAAAAGCTGACAATTAGGTGGTATATTGTAGAAACTGAAATACAGGTAAAGTAGCATTAGATGCAAAGATAAAGTATCAGAAGGGCTCTTTTTTTGGACTGACCTCTTGCCAAGACTTAAAACATTTTGCATATGTGAAAAATATTGGATGGAGTTGGAGATTTAGGATACTCAAAGCAGTATTAGTTCTAATGCAACTTATATATTATGAGCAAAATGTTGCAGTTTGTGTTTTTAATGGAAAGCAAACACTTTAAGTCTCCACCACTCTGCTATGTTTACACAAGTTTAAGTTTACATGAGTTTTCGCCACCCGTTTAAACTCTCTAAAGTAGAGTCAGCTTATGGGGACGCAGACCCAAATCAGGGCAGGACCAGCTAGATCCAAATCATCATCAGTGTAAATTTGGTGACAAATGAAATGAAGTGTAAAGCTTGGTTTTCAACTGGCTGCTAATTGATTTGAGGAAGATCGCTCTGCTGCCAGTGTTGGACTGGACTCTGTTTGGGTTGGTTCAGATTTTGGGTCTGAATGTCTGAACTGAAATTTGGTTTTGGCTGATCTTTCTGGAGAATAAATTGCGAGTACTGAGATTCCTGTTCCCTGTTGATTTAACAGGAATTATAATTTAGGGTAGCGTTGAAGTGAGAGCGTTCAGAGAACTGATACAGTGGAACAAGGTTTAAATCATAGTTATTCATTATTATTTCATTTTCAAAGCACCTTCTGTTTACTTTAGAGTATGCACATAAAAAGTGGCAGGAAGGGGTATCTGTAATTTGGCTGACTGACTGTTCTGACAGTTCTCATGGGGGAGTTTCAAAATGTCTAAAAGACCCATCTGGAGGTTCTCATTGCTGTTGTTTTGCATACTTAAAGTACTTTTTTCAAAATTTTGCAACAAACTTTCTCAAATAACAACACTAGAGAGTATTTACTGGAGTTATAACACAGATAAGTAACAAATATCCCACATAAATCAGGAAAATAGTTAATTTCATTGCATTCTGATGTTTTATTTGACAAACATCCCATAAATTATTGATTATAATCAATTTCTATCATTTTGAAAAGACTTTATAATGGTATAGGCCAAATTGTTTTGATCCGATTAGCAACTTGCCTCAGATTGATCGGTCTGGTTGAAACATAGGAAAATAAATTGATTATTTGTTACACCATACTCAATAAAATACACTTTTGTCTGCAAACGTAAACATAAATTCCTTTTTTAACGCTATTCATAATGTCGAAATTTCATTTAAACAAACTTTATTGGCAACAAGGTAATTACAAAAACAATCTTTAAAGCCCATTAAATTCTAGTAAAATACTGGGATTGGTTCTTCTGGAAACATTTTCTGACATTTTTCAAACTCACTTTGTTAGATTTTACGTCGTATGGAACAAATTACAATGATGAGGAGCAAAAAACGTGAATAAGATGCATTGGTGTTGTGTGCATATAAACCACAGGTGATTGTAAGAGCAATAAAAGCAAAAGATTGTTCATTTTAACTCTGAAGATTGGGGTTTTAACACCATAAATGACAGGTCAATTTGTGCAGAAAGCCAAAGCATTTGCAGTACAGTTTTGTAGTAATTGTTATTATTGTGTGCATTTTCTGAATTTGTGCCCTACTAAGTAGGCATAAATTAGTAGACTCATCAACTTACTTCAAAAGGAAGCTTTTTTTGTGGGTATACCCTCCATTTTTGTTTCTGCTTCAACTCTGGGGAATAATCCTGAAAATCAGTCTGAACAATGTGTCTTTTCCCAAAATCTCAAACTAAAAACATGACGTAACCAGTTAACTCAGCTCAAGACACAGTAAAGAAATCCTTAACATCCAGAAAAAATAAGCAGCAGTTTAGCAGTCTGAAAAAAATAAAATAAAATAAAAAGCGGGCAGCAAAGTTTTAGCTTCAGAACAAAAATGTAATAACGTTAATAACAAATAAAAATTTTGGACGTATAAAGCATCTGTAAATGAGTGTGCTTTTTGAGCAAATTGATGGTATCTGAGAGATCTGCCAACTTTTCTTTAAAAACACATACACGAAATGTTAACACATTCAAGTTAACTGCATTTAACGCTAAGATCATAGTGAACCCACTTTTATGTCACTCCTAATAAAGCAAAACCCGCAGTTAAAAACTCTTGCACAATTTAAGCACCAGAAAACCCCCAACTGAGGGAAAGCCTGTGAATAAACGTAGTGTTCAGTCTGCTGGTCATTTCTGAGTAAAACAATGCATGCCTGCTGAAAGTAGTTGAGGCACTGGGAGGTAAGAGGGAATCAAGGGCATTCCTCACATGACAGTTATGATTGGTAGGTGTGAACTGAGTTGCAGAAAACTCCTCCAACGGCCCACAATACGACATTATGAGATATGCCTCAAATGAACTACGTGAAATGGTGCGTACAGTAACTCGCAGTTAAAAAACCATTAAGAAGGAAAAGTAACTCTCCAAAAGTCATTTTTCATGTGAGGTTTTCCAGGATAACAAACCTGAAGTTCCCATGTGAACAAATCAAAGTTGTGAATGCAGAATAAAGAGGCCATTATCAAATAGGCTTTGGAAGCTCTGATTTTCTTTAGCAATTATGCTTTAATTAACTTTTTGATTTTTGTGCCAGCTTGTAAGTGAGCTCATTCTCATAAAAATGCAATAAATAACCCCGTCATTTGTTTTAAATCACATAGATTTTTCATTTAATGGCAGACAAGGGGGAAAAAGTGGTAAATATGCATTAGAATTAGCTTTGAGAAAAAAATAGGATTTTCAAAAGCCATTTTTAGAGGATCGTGACATAATGCACCTTCACAAAAGCATCGACTGTGGCCACAACATGAGCCAAAGTTTATGACATAACAGGGTGGACCAACAGAACGAGAAAGTAAAACCCGTCTAAAAATAGGTACTTAACTCTATATGAGAAATGACTAGAAATGAGTTGTGTTTGTAACTGTGTGGTAGAAAAGCGTTTTCAACCGGAGTGGGTGAGTGGGTGGGTACACATAAAGCCGAATGTAAAGTAGGTGCAATATAAAAATGAAAAAGTGAAAAAAAAATGGGTAAGAATACAGTTCTGTGTTGGGAGTGCAATTTAGCACGAACCTAAAGCTGCTTTCCTGGCTCACATTCTGTATCCATTTGTCAGCCAGGAAAGGGGATTTTTTTTCTTCTTGTTTTTTTTTCTTTCTCGCAGGTAAAGTTCCTGCTGAACAGAATCAGATGAGGTATTTTTTTCCTGACCGAATGTTAAAGTGCTTGACGTTTAGGGCACACTCTGGGGAAAAAGGAAGAAAGCTGAATTGTGGATACATCAGGGGGGTCTCCCAGCCTCAAACCCTTTCTGGACCCCTTTGCTTAATTGTATTACGAGTGCTTGTTAAATATTGCCCCTTGTTAAATCATCAACCACTAACTAATGTCCTCACTGATCAGAAGGGATTTTAGTAATCACTGCTTCACATAGAGGTTCTTTGTTTCATTCATGAGATAAAAAAAGAGGCTCACAGTAGAAATGGGTTAAAAATGACCTAGAAATAAAACTTTTTAACAGTGCGTGTAATAAAATAACTTTTTGAGAACAAAGTGTATCAGATACCAGTGGAAGACATTTTGGGAAAAGAGAATGGCAACATTGTCACGAACAAATTGCTATGAGTTAATACTTGGGACTATGTACAGTAGCTCCCAGATAATATTAAGTTTTGTTTACACTTGCATAGATGTCTCATGTGACATCTTGTCATGCGTAAAATGCCATCTTAATTTAGAGTGTTTGCTCCGTCTCATACAGCTTTGAGCCAGATACCAGCTCAGACGAGGAAAACAGATATGTACATGGATCTATTCATCTGCAAGTAGATGCATCAGAATGGAGCAGAGAAGGAAGCTTGTGGCCCACTGATTGTAACTTTTTTGTAAAAACTACAATCTTTTTCAAACAGGATTTTTGTCTGCTCCTGATTTACAACAACTTGAATGAATAAATACTAGGAAATGCAGTTTTAAGCTTAATTTTCTGTATATATGTCCTCCATCTTCAGAAAAATGCCACACGAATGTTAGAAAACCCCCAAAACACCATTTTCATCAGAGTAGGTCTTTAAGGATTATGACTCAAAATCAAATTACATTAATTTTTATTGTTAAAACACAAAAAATATCTGCAAAGTCTATAAAAATATTAAAACAGAAGTATTTCTCATGATTTTAGAATCCACAGTTTAGAAGTCACAATTTACCTTTTAAAATAAATTATAATTAATTTATAATTATTTTATTTTTACAATCATTTTTCTTACATTTTTTTATCAGTGATGCATTTGGAACCATTTTGGTCATTACTTTCCATTGACTTCCAAACTTTGAAGTGAGTTTATTTAGCACTACCTGCTTATTTAGCCTCAGATGCACCACATTCAACTGTTATAGCTTTAACATTACACCGTCAATACCATGATGAATATTTAGGGTTTTGTTTAGGATCCAAACACTGAATTTGAGATTGAGTACTGCACTTTGAGGACCAAGCTCCCTAATTTTCTTGTTAGCTGAGAACCAGGGATCCCTCAGAAGCCACTGTGACCATCCGGTGGTGAGCTGAGGAGGAGTGGAGGTGAGCTGAATAGTCTGCAGTGAAGGGTTGTGGGTTGGGTTTCTCTGAGGTTATGGTCATTCTCCCATGGGAAAGTGGTTAGGCCAGGCTGTTTACCTTGGACTAAGTCTGCCCCTATCCTTAAACCGTTCATGCTCGACTTGGTAACTTTTGATTACTCAAAGTGAATGCATGGCTGAAATTGTAGTGCTTTTCGCTCTCATAAATGGAGTTAATTTTGAAAGTACATTAAATATTTTTAATATATACGACAAAATGTGCCTGTTTCTGGGTATCATTCATGAGCGTTGATTTGTGTTTTGCGTAGATATCACCTTTGAGTCACAGCAGGTGTGTGTGAAGGTTGGGGGAGGGAGGTAGGTAGAAGGTTGGGCTGGGTGTTCGAGCTGGATAGGGGCAGAGGTAGAGCTTGCATCTTCACCAAAGTGGATTTTCTCTCAGTTGCTCTTCTCAGACTGACTCACACAGGCTGGACCGATTTCCTCAGCTCCGTTCTGTCCCAGAGAGGATGCTTCAGTCAGACTCTTCATGAGATCACGGCCGAGCAGAGCAGAGTTGCTGCTCTGCAGCTGATGGGCTGCGCTCCTTCTATCTTTATCCCTCTTTCAATTTGGACACCGAGGAGAAATAAATAGCTCAACACACACTGTTGGGAGGCAAATGAATGGAGGAGACTCATGGGGAATTTCCCAAGGCTGTATTTACACCAATGGACCTGGACACAAGATCTGAATGGACCAAACTGCGTTTAGCAGAATAGCTTTATCATTTTGTATCTTTTTTTTAATTAACAGAAGACTGCTGAATTGGACATTTTGTGGGCTTTCATCTAAGGGCAAAATAAAGAAATCCATTCTGTAAGTTCAAGTTTTTGCTTTTATCACAACTAGACCTAGTTTTACTAAGTTTTACTCAGCGACTATTGTTTTAACACAACTGTAAAATAATAACAAATCAAGCTGCAGGCAGACACTTATAAGGAGGAAGACGTTTGGGCATAAAATTCGAAATAAAGTTTTGATCAAGCAGTGAAGTGACTGATAATATCACTGTGTTCTTCAGATGTTTGGCTCAAGCATGTGCTCTTTAGTATTGATTCATCAGTGGAGTCTGGCTGTGTTCTTGCTGTTCCCTCCAGTGACTCTCGATGGGAGACCAGTTGATGCACTTAATCACAGAACGTGAGTTCATTTTACAATAACTTTAACTTGATGAAAGGAATTTTACCAAAGCTCATTTTAAAAAGGAGCAATTTTCAAAAGTCCAGATAATGAAAAGTTTTTTTAAAGAATTCCTGTTGTTTGTTTTAGCACTGCTCTGTCTTATGTTGACATTTTTAGGAAAGATTTTTTTTTTCCCTTTCTTAGGTTGGTCATAAAGTCTGATAAGTGACAGGCCTCAGACATGTTTATGCTGCCACCTACTGTACTGAGGTTTCCTGAAGCCTGACGTTAAATTTCAGCTGCCACCACATCTAAAACTACAGGACACCGCAACTCAACGCTGCGGTTTAAAGACATTTCAACAACATTAAAAACAAAAATGAACATTATTACTAACAGTCTAAAAGAAATTTGGCAGAAAAGCGGATATTTAGGTGGAGCTCTAATGCTGGAGAAGTGCCATGAGACATTTCATGCATTTATTTGGGCAAAAATACAATTTTATAACCCTGGTTGTGTTTAAAACATGCTGATCTGTCCGTATGTCTTCTGTTAGGAGGAGGTCAGTGAGCCACGTCCAGTTGATGCACGACAAAAGCAGATCCATGCAGGAGTTCAGACGGAGCATGTGGCTGCATGAGCTTGTGGGGGAGGTGAACACCGCTGATCGGCACGCACCACCCGTACAGAGCAGAACTCCGACACAAACTTTCAGCGGAAACTTTCCACATCAGAAGTCCCCGGGGGCAACCAAGAACCTCCCTGAGAAGTTCAAGGAAGACAGGGAGGGTCCTAACCTCCCCCAGGAGACCAACAAGGCCATGGCCTATAAAGAAGACCCTCTTAAAGTTGCTACTAAGAGGAAAAAGAAGGCGAGGTTAGGCCGGCGTAGAGAGAGTGAGAAAAAGAGGAGGCGAGCGTGACCTGCCATCACAAAGAGGCCATGAGGGACAGAAAGGCCTGACAGAAATATCCCCAGGACCTTTTCCATGGTGCTGCACTAAGACACTGACACTGACTGACTCATGCCTGACAGGCGGTTTATGGTGCCGGGGTTAAGCTTGTACTTTGTATTTTTGTTTCTTCGCATATCTTTTTAGCCTCATATTTATTTGGAGGACCTTCACACCTCTGTAACTCCATTGTCCTTCAAAACTATTCTTTTAGAAACGAGTATTTATTTCTTTTCCATAACAACAGAAACGGGGGCGCTAAGAGATGTGCTCTTTTCAGTGAATCAAAGCAAACTTCTCAACTAACACATGCATCTGTCATAATTTATTACACTTAAAGTATGTATATTTATTTTGTGAATGTCTCAAGGTGCTGCTGACTAAATTCCCTTATGCACTTTAGTTCAATTCTGTTCATGTTCTTTTGTGGTTGGGTTTAGGTAATCTTGTTGATGATAGTCTACTGCTTTTCTGTCTAACTTCCCCATCTCTCATGGAGTCACATGGTATTAGAAGAAGCATCAGACACACTCCCATTATTGCATAAATGCTGTTGTTTTGAAAGGATAAGCCAGAGTCAGGGCTCTCGGATTCATTGGTCTGCATTTGCACTGAGGGAATGCTGTAAATGTTTCCAGTTAATCAAGTATTAAAAATGTAGCCTTTTGATTTATAGCGTCTTCATTTGCCAAACTTTAAACTGGGCTGAAGTGAATTTTAAAACCAAATGTTCTTTTTTGGTGTACACTGTTTGCTGGGCAGATTTTTAAGATCAGGAAAAGCATAAATCCTTTTAAGATCAATGGAGAGAACCTCTTAACTTTTGTTACAAAGAAGTAAAGTGAATGACTTCTCATCAAAAGTTACTTTAAATCTCAAACTTTAAGTTGGTTTTGAGCAGATTTTGATCATAAATGCTGATAATTTACTGATATTACTGATCATTTACATGTAGTTTAATGACAATTTGTAACAATAAAATATTCAATTTAATTATAAATTGTAAGACTGAACTTAATCTCAAATACAGAGACTTCAGACTTGACTTAGACTTGCAAAAAGGGCTTGTGAGCATCTTTGTCCATTTAAGAAAAAAGGTTATGTGATGAATTTTTGTCAAGTGTCTGCTGCCCTAATCTTTAATGGTGTTTTCTTTTTGATGCAATTTAGGGAGAAATCAGACAATCAAGAAGATATACAGCATGGAAATGTATCTGTTCACAAAAAAAGTGTCTAAAGCAACTTACACAAGCGACATATGTGGAGCATTAAAGACTGCAGGTTTTTGAACATGCTTAGCATATGGTGTTCAAACAGGCCTGTCGCTACCGGATACTAGTGCATGTTCTCACAGTAGGAAGACCCTTCCTGCCAAATGTTGAAGTGATTCAAATCTTGTGAATCTAACTCCAGGTTTCTTTCTTTCACAGCTTTTTTCCGATACATGAAAGATTTGGTGCCATAGAATTCTTACTGGGCACAAACCGCAACTACTGATTTCTCCTTCATAATTAATTTTCAAACAGTTGGCACTTCTGTGAATTACAGGGGGCGCTACCCATTGGCCACTACCAAATCCAAGTCCCTGATTGGTCCAAGTTCAACCTGGTATAACTACTAATTCGATTCTGTATAAATTGGTTAAATATGTATAAAACTAAGCTTTTTCTACGTTGAGCCTGAAAATGGAGGTAAAAACTTACGTAGCTATAGAGTTTTGAATGTGGAAGCCCAAAATGCCCATATGTGCACACTCACATAGACTTTTTCTTGTTAGCGGTCGCTCAACTGCATGCTTCTGAGCCTGGTGGGAACATTGCATCAGAGGTAGAATAAATTTGTCAAGGGCTAAATTGTAAAGACTACTCTCCAAATCAACAGCTTTTGCGGTCAGTGGTCCAAGAGTTCCTTCAGAGGGACCAAACAAGGTTGAATTGATGTGGTATGAGTCGAAGAAAAATGGATGTTCAAAATATTGGTTAAAAAGTTGAGACAAACAAGCCTGATAGTTGATAGAACACGCACAGCTTTTAAAGAGGAGGATTTAACATTCAACGCTCAACCAAGAGCCCCCCCCTCAATGCATCTAACCACAGACAAAAGAGTGTAAGTAGGCTTGTATTTCTTTCATGTGAAGTTGGGCTTTTTGAACTGAAGTAAAAGAGGACAGGTTTGCCTACGTGTGACCCTTGTGCTATCCTATGGGGTCCAGATGACCCTACCCTTAAGGCCCGTACACACCGGGACGAATATTCGCCAGGCATTATTCGCCAGCGTTTTTTGCCACGTCTTCTGTGTTCACACCCAGGCGATTTGCGCTGACGATGGGCCGAGCCAACATGCAATTTCATTCCCTGACATTAGATGGTGCTGTACACAAGGTGGTCGCTTTTCACTCAGAAGAAGAGAGCCAGTATTTACGCGCTTGTCAGAATCATACAAAGAAAACGGGAATATTTCAAGCACCAGTAGCTCCAGCTCCAGTTCCAATAAAGAAGAAATTATTGTTCTGTTGAATGATGAAAGACGCCGGAAAAGACGCAGAATTTGGGTACATCCCATAGTTACGAGAAGAGAAGAACATGGTGAGTTTTATCGACTGGTACAAGAGCTGAAAATGTATCATGAGCGTTTTCGGGGATATTTTAGAATGTCCGTCATTATTTCTTTGCGGCAGTGTAGACGCTACTTGGCGTCTATCTTCTTTGCTGGTATGTGTGCTCAGAAAGGCAGTGTTGTGTTTGAGCGCCCCCAAGTTGTGTTTTACTGTAACTTCAGAAGCTCCAGACACGTGTGCAAAAGCGCCATTCTCATTGGTTGTATAGTTTTCGACGTGGCGCGTCAAACCAAAAAAACGAACCCGAGACGTTTTTTAAAAAGTGACGCTTTGACGCGTGGTGTTTTTTTGCGTCGGTGAGCACACTCACGTTGGTGCCCTTTGTTTAGTGACGAGGCGTTAAACGTCGGCGAATATCGCGCACGAAATTCGTCCCGGTGTGTACGGGCCTTTACACTGACGTGTTATCCCTACCATGACAAAGGTGGATAAAGGGGAAGAAGATTTCATGTAATCCATGGACACCACTGAAGATCACAAATCATTGAAGAAAAAAGGTTCTGTCTTGTGGGGTCTAGATGACCCAACTCCCAATGTCAAAGTGTCTAGGATAGCACAAGGGTTAAGCAAGTGAACTGACCCAGAAACTCTGACTGCTGACCTTAGGAGCTTATTATGTCCAAACCTGCTTCAGTTGGGGATGAAGTGAAATTTTACAGTGACATCCTGACAGGAGTTTTGGATTTTCACACTTGCCATCACATTCGGAATGATCATTTCAGGTTGCTCATCCGCCTGGTCCATCAGTGAGCTAGGGCAAAACAAAAGCTGCTGGATGTGTCCTTGAAGGACTGGTTAGGGCCGTGGGCCTTGATCTGAATGAACCACCTAAAATCAAATAGTCTTGATCATTCCTGTTGGATTTCCACTCAGCGCACACCAAATAAACTGCCCTAACAGAACTGTGACAGAATTGGATTTGTATCCACCGGTAAACCAAGATCCATCTCTCATTCTCTCACCTACTGTGTTTCTCAAGCCTCAGTCATCCATCCAGTCTTACTAATCCTTAACATGCTCCCCCTCTGTAGTATCATCAGAGGATCTATCATGTCATTTGTCAACTTAACTGTATCTAAAAATGGAGTCTAGCAGTCTTTTAAAAAATGTTCCAGTATTTTGTGTTTGACTCTTTCCTGTTCTCTCATCGTTGCAGTACTAACAATTCTCTAGGATATATTTAACTGATTTGGCTTTGTCCAGTCGCATCCAGTTACTAATATATCTAGTTAGGTATCAGATTTTCTTGGAATTTTCCTGCTCAAAGGACGTTTCTTCTTACAGATAACTAACTCATTTGTCCTCTATCTTACAACTTCTGTTGTGGGGATTAAGTGTTTGTCCTTCTGTTTCCTGTTTTCTTTTTACTGCAGTTTCCAACCCACCTTGTACCTTTTACAGCAAATGTCCCAGTGTGTTTGTATTTGTTTCTTTCATGTAATCTAACAACCCAAACAGTCACAGCAGATGGTCACACAAACTGACTCTACTTCTGCTGGAGGTTTCTTCCTTTCAGAGGGAGTCTTTCCTCTCCACTGTTGCTCTTTGTATTTGCCATTTACCGTTTTACATCAGCTTGGGTTTCTAAATATGATGAATGTGGCAAAAGCTCTTAAGTGTAATCTGTTAGTCACTTATAAAAGTCACAACACAACACAAGTTAACACAATCTGCTATTAGAGGAATTATCTGGATATGTATTGCAATCATCTGGAATGAGATGAATTACAACTGTTACATTTGTTTTGATGTTTTTCTGTGGAATGCCATGTTCACACCGGCCATGCCAACACACAATCAAGCGACCACTTCCAATGGAAAAACCTATATAAATACACGTATATGCATGTTTTGGGCTTCTCATTCAAAACTCTTGCGTTCTCAGGTTACAATACAATATTTTAATTCCATTTTTTGGACTCTACATACATATTGTGCAACCACTGAGCGCTCATTAAAAGGTGAATCAGTTTGACCAATAAGGTATTTAGATTTAGATTTAGTAGTGATGTATTGGTAGGGTCCTTTTTAATTCACTGAAGTGAATGAGAAAGGAATAATTGCAGTTTGTTCCTGACCGAAATTATGATACTAAGTCTTTCATATAGCGGAATAGAGAAATAAAAGAAAAAGCCTGGAGCAAGATTTGCACCGCTTCAACATTTCGCCTCCTCTAATAGTAGGTACATGCGCTAGTATTTGGTAGTGACAGCCTACTGTAACGTTACGTTACGTTACGTTACCGTATGCTAATAGTGCGTTCAAGACCCCACGTTCAGCTGCTCTATATAAATGACCTGGATGGAACCAGAAAAGTGCTTTATAAATGCTGCCAATTCACCATTTCTTGTATTCATGTTCAAGATGATGTGTAGAAGGAAAAAGCAATTCCTTGATATGATGTTGTCTTTATACAAACAAGTTAAGATATCACTCTCCTTTGTCTAATACGCCAACAAGTGTCATTTTAACAGCTAGTGAATGAGAGACATAGGTATTGGTAATGGTAAGCTTACCAAATGCATCAATGTCAGCCGTATCCTGCACTAACAGCATCGGTGTACACCACAGCCCATTAGCTGACACAGAGTCATAAATGCTGCAGAAAGCCTGATAAAGCCGCCTCTTGTAGTCTGCAGTTCATACTGAAAAAATCAATCAAAGCAATAGAGAGAAACATTAATATCTCCATAGGAGGGTTTGAAAGGGAAGGTAATCAATACTGGCCATTCTTTCTGTAGAGTTTTATGGTGGCTAAGGAGGGTGGTTGTAAACTATTTTTTATATGGCAACTAAAATAAAAAAACAACATCTTTTTAGGTAGTTGAAGGAGGGAAAGTGGTTACAGAACAGTATAGCACATAGGTTACACTTTTATTCATCATTCATGTCAGAAGGTGGATTTCTTTGAGTGGCTACTAGTAAACTAACTTTAGCAAATTGTAGCATTTCTTCCATCTAAAATGTATGTAAAATAATAAAAGGAAACAAGTGAAACTGTACAGTAATTAAACTAACAGGAAGTTATGATTAAACTTATGAAATGGAAAAAATTTAATGACAAAAAAATTGTTCATCCTTACTGCAATAATTCACTTGATGAGCAAGTCTTGTTACATGTCATTAATTCTTGTTTAATAAAACCCTATCAGCCGCGCCACAAGGTGCCACAGTCAACTACTGATACCTCCTGAGATCTGTCAACGAAAAAAAGGCAAAACAAAAGTGTTCTGCCAGCAGACTGACCCGACAGATAAGTTCTCCTTGAGTCCAGTGAACCAGAGTTAATTCAGCTCAAGCAATGTTTGCTTTTCATGCATTCACATTCAGCTGTCTGACCGAGCAAAGAAGCTAGAGAAGCTGCCACTTGGTTTTCGCCCAGAAAATAGCAGCAGGACACAAATTGGTGAAGAAAGACTATCTGGTGAACACGATGTGGGTAGAGCAGGTACAACACAGGAGAGACAGTAGAGAAACAACTATGGTGAGTATCAGCAAGGAATGAAAGTTTTCCAAATGTTTTCAAAGTGTTTGTCAATTTTCATGCCAGATTCACCTCAGGAAATTCATTTTATATTATTTTACTTTTAAGTGAGTGTTCATTGTCAGATGGCTTTGTAACCCTGTGTCCTCTTAGTATGATGAGAAGATAAAGACATGCATTTTAATGTCTTCCACAATCGTTTGATCAATTTAAAGACTAATTTTTGGATGACCTGCAAAACAAACTAGCATTTTCACCCCTGAGACAATTTACTCAGGAACTTTCTGGTGTTTGTCCTTCAATAGTTTAGAAAATTTTAAATTTAACATTACATTTTGTGTCACTTGGTTTCAATAATTAGAATAATAAAAAATTCATGATAAAGTGGAAGAAATTGATAATTTAAAACTGTTTAAACTATTGTATTAATTCACACATGTTCCTGCTACCTACAAGCTTACTTAATGTTTTTTGTAATTTAAAAGGTTTATTTTAAATATTCATTTAATGTATTAAAAATATACTGAATATTATAAAAGTAAATTTAATTGTCACAAAATGAAGATATTTTACATGGTAATTTTTACGGCAGGAATAAAACAATCCTTTAAAATCTTGCAGCAAGCATTTTCTCAAGTATTCAAATAAAAACTTCATACTTAAAAAGCTAGCAAAGAAGCTAATGTTTTTAGTAAATGTCTCTAACAGTCTGATCTACTTAGCTGCAATTTGGTTTCATTCCAGTTTGAATTTGCTGTTTTTGAAATAAAAAGTATTTTGCATTTGTTTTTTTTAAAGCTAACACATCACTGGTTGTTTTTTATTGTTTGAAAGCCCTAGAACCTAGAATAGGATTTGCCTTGTATTTTAGTCCTACATGCTGTGACTTGGCCCAATGATGAACTGGTGACCCATACAGGGTGTATCCCTCCTTCACTCAACAGTGGTTGGGATAGGCTCCAGCAGCCTTGTGACCTCGAAAGGGATTAAGTGGATACAAATTGATACGGTAAATGGATGGATGGATGGATGGATGGATGGTGTGACTTGGAACAAGACTTTCTCCTAAAAGACCTACTGCCTTACTTAGACTTCAGGTTTAGGGTTTGACAACAATGTTATTTTCATTCTATTTTAACTTTTGCATCTCTTTAACATCCTGACTTGAACTCCAGCTGAGAAGTTTCACTTGATAATAAGCAGACTTGTTTACATCTTTGGCCAAATGGCCATAAATGATATGGCTGTTTGTGACATTTTCCAAAGTTGTAAAGAGAAACATTTATCAGATACTCAAATTCAGCAGACGTTGGCCCAAATCACTGTAGTGACAATCCATGATGTTTTTGTGCAGCTGTACAGCTCTGAGTTGTTTCATTTTAACCACATAAGCATTGAGTTTGTTGAAGATTTATGACCTCACTCTGTACTCTTGATTTTCAGTATCTATCAAAGCATCTTTTGCACCATTAGGTATTGAGATTGCAATATTTAACCATTCTGTCAGGGGCAGAGCTGGGCGGCAGCTGCCCCCTTAGCAAAACACTCCACCTCACTTGTCCTCATTTATTGAGTCCATATTAGTATCATAATTGACAAAGATTAAGAAATCATTAATACAAGCTTCTTTAAGCGTTAGTAATAGCACCTCAGTTAACGCACTGCTGTTTTAACATTAACAGGAGTAGCAATAATAATAAAAAAAAGTGTCAGAAATATGTCTTTTTTTGGATCCTTTCATTTGTAACGACCTCCCCCCATTTAAATATGTTCTTGCTCTGCCACTGCAATCTGTCAAAAACAATACTAAAACAAAAATGAAGACACAGACCATTTTAAATGAAATAAAACTCAACAATTTTACACCTTATTTTATAGTTTTACTCTACAAAGCAGTCTTCCATCTAAAAACACTGCCTAAAGATGGTTAAGCTTGAAACTTTAACGGTATATATATGTTTTTGATTGACAGGTGTCAGATAAGATGGCAGTTCCAAACAGCTATGGAGTAATTTTTGCCTGCACATGTGGAGTCATCTTGGGAATTGGACTATGCGCCAACATTCTTGTTTTTTCCTTGTTCGCCAAGAACAACACCATCCGCAAGAACCGCTTAGATATTCTCCTCCTCAGCATGACCTTAGCGGACTCCCTGAGCCTCCTGCTCATCCCCTTCACCTTGCATTCCACTGTAAGCCACACTTGGCCTTTGGGAGACACCTCCTGCAAGGTTTACCAGTTTCTGCTGGCATTCAGCCTGGCAGCAAGCACCTACTCGGTGTGCGCAGTGTCGCTGGCCCGTGCCATGATTATCACCAACCCATACCAGCCCCCCACCATGGATGTGGTGATCCTCATGTTTGTCTTGGTCTGGGCTCTGAGCTTCTTCATCAGCGTGCCTCTGCGAATGTTTGCCACCAAGGAAAGTCTGAACCCAAGTTTGGCAAACTTTACCGTCTGCCTTCCAACCATTCATGAGCATCACTACCAAGTGGTTCTGAGCCAGTTTGTGCTTTACTACTTTGTTCCAATGCTGATCATCGCCTTCAACTATGCTCGCCTGGCCCTCTTTTTACACAAGAGTCCTGTAATGTCAGTGTCTAGTGCCAGGAACACTCGCAGAGCATCTGTAATGGTGTTTTTGGCTGCTGCCACCTTCTCGGTGTGCTGGCTGCCTGGTTATGTGCTGGAGCTGTGTGTGTACTTGGAATTGTATCGTCAAGGACCAGCATGGGATATGTTCTATTTCATTTGTACTGTGCTTCAGTACTTGCACCCCAGCATCAACCCTGTGCTCTACGTGCTGCTGTCGAAGCGCTATCGCCACAGGAGGGCAGCCTGGTTCTTCCGCTGTAACAAGACCAGAGTACATCCACAAATCATCAGTGTCACTACAGACACTCTTTGAGTTCAGGTGAATGCAACTAGGTTTGCTTAAGCATCCTCTGTAAATAACAACATTGGAGGTTTTTGTTATTTGTCCCTTGCTTTTAGTTAAAAAAAAATTACAGAGCCCTGGACATGACGTAAAAAAAATTGTTAGCTTCAAATTCATAATTTGTGCACACAGATTTGGATTTTGTGGCCACAATTTAGTCTGTTCTGCACATGAATTCATATTTTGCAGCCACAATTTGTGCCTTACAATTTACCACCAATAAGTAATTTGTGCCCACAAATTAGTAAGCATAGCATTCGTGTGCAAAAAAGTTAGCTTTTTGAGCATATAAATTAGCATCTTATGATCTTAAAAAAGGATATTTTGGGCACAAATTAGCATGTTGTGGCTTGAGGTCAGTAATTTGTGGACAAAAATCTTCATTTCATTAGTATTATAGTACCTTCGATTCCTAATGATGTGTGCCAACGAAATGCCACCAACAAAAACATAATGCTAATTTGTTTGCCAAAATACTAACTTGTATGCAGAAAATGCACTGGAAATTTGCGTCTACAAAATACTAAATTGTGGTCACAAAATGCTAATTTTGGGCCATAAATGATTAATTTCAGGCGACAGTTTTTTTTTTTTTTTTTTATGTCTTGTCAAGGGCCCTGTCAGGAAGCCAGAAAGTGAAGAAAATGTACTTTTCTTATGATTAAGACCTAACACCACAAGATCTCAAGGTTATAATTTTAGCAAATGATTTTTTTAGTGTTCAAATTTGTTAATTTAAGAAAACAAATTTAGAAAAACGTACAATTACTGTAACATTTATTTAATTGTATGTCTTAATTGTGTTTTACAATGGCATTTCAAGCACTACAAGATGAATCTTGTTGACTGATATGCAGAATTAGCTGCAAACAGCGTAGTAGAAAAAAAGAATTTAGTTTTGCCAGTTCAGTACAGGAATTCCTGCAGGATAGTCGTATGTGTGTGTAATGATTGTTTTCAAGTCATAATTCAGGCCAATTTCGTTGTTTAACAAGTGTTTTTTTTTTATTATGCACGCCTTTTTAATGCCTGTCCTATTTAAACCCAAGTTCTGTGCCACCTGGATCTTGTTGCTAACCACTTTTAGGTCTTCACCTTTCTCTTTCAGATGCTTCTTATTTGCTGCAGCCTCCTGACTCTTGTTCTTGCAGGTATAATGTTTATATTTATTAATTTGCTGCTCTGCATTGTCTTTGGCTTACTTTCAGTAAACACTAAAAAAATGTATGTTGAAAATAAAACATTTTTGCCCCAAGGTCACAGGTTCAGTGCTTTGGCTCTTCCACCAACCAGTGACAAGGACTTCCATTATGCATAGGGTTCAAACTATCAACAGAACCAATGAAGCTGGTCCACTGATACTATGGCCACATGTCAGCCATATCTAAATATGTAAAACACCACGAGCTTATTCTGCTCAGTCATGCTTAATTCAGCACTTTGTGTTTACCAAATCAGAAACACAGAGAACAAAGTACATTTTTAAGTCCTGTTAGAGTGTTGACTTTTGTGTTAATTTAAGTTTGAGGACTTCCATAAAGCTTAAACTTATCCTAAAGTACATTAAAGATAATTAAAAGCCTCAATATTGTAAGGAATAGAAGTTGTGCAACTCAACTATAAACAGCTCATTCTAATTGCTACAGAAATAAATGGACAGTATTGTATTTTCAGAAAATATGTTTTATATTTTTGTATGTATTTTTCATGACTGGAAATTGGATTTCCTCCCTCACTTCAGCTGCTCCTCTAGTGTGGAAGGGCTTGGATGGGCTGCAGGGGTTGGTATATCAGTGAAATAGTAGTGCTCCCTGGTGTATGAACTATGAAACAGCTACACTTAAAAAGCAACTTAAGAACTCACATGCCAATGGATTCAGTGTAGCATTTTATTTTTTAGTAAAAAAATAAAATAAAATAAAAAATAAATAAAAGCAAGCAAAAAATACTAAATCCTGTGTAAAAATTTAGAAAATGTCCCCAAAATAATAAAACAATGAATAAACAAATAAATACAGACACAGATAAACAAACAAACAAACAAACAAACAAACAAACAAACAAATAAATAAATAAATAACCTATAAGTTGCATTTTGTAAAGTTTAACATTTGTTTTTGGTATATTGTTAAAATCAAGTTAAAATAATTTCCATTCGACTGCCTTTTTATTATTAATATTAATTATTAATATTGCAGGAAGTAGAGTTTTTCTCAAGCCCCTAAAACATTGAAAACATTTTAAAAATTGAAATTTTAATACCCATCCAATTCATGCATAAAAACCCTCTTTAAGTTGTAAAAAAATAAAAATAAAAGTTAAAATAGATACATCACATAAGGATCAATAATAAATGCCGAAGTGTTTTTATTTTTACACAGCAGCAGACCAAGACATGTAAGGTTGATGCAAACGCACAAACTACATTTTCCGAATTCCAAATAAACCACATTCCTGACACGCTCCATGAGTTAGCCAATGGTCATGGCTGGCAGAAAATAGTTGTGGCTACACACTGTAAGATCAGGCAGCTCTTGCCATGAGCTAATAATTCCATGTGCCTTATAGGCAAGTGTTGAAGGAGTGTTGCCTGTTTATTTATAGGGGTCTCCAAGGTTCCAGCACAGGGGTTTGCACTTTAATGCTGGATTCAATTACAGCTCTGCTGAAAGCCTAAAATACAACATTCATATAGACATAAACATGAGAATAATACCTTATATCTTAAGTTTGGGTTGAATTAATATGATTATGTTTATTAAGTTTTATGTCACCTAAAAAACTAAATATCAATGCACATTTTGTTTCATGATGAAGGAAATCCAATTTCAAAGTGAGGGCAGGTTGTACTGATCCATTGCAAAAATCACATGTTACAATCGCTATCTTTGCTACAAGGTAGCCAAATGTAAAAGCCAGCAATGGAAACTAAAAGTAAAAATAAATTTGCAAAAAAACTAAACATGATGAAAGATTGTCCTCAATGTCAGGCAAACACAATTTTAAGACAGTATCTTTAAAAACATCCATTCATTCACATGTAAAAGCCTCAGTTTGAACCAATGTCCCTGTCCAGCTGTGTGTTTACATTGTGGAGATCATTGTAACATGTGGACTTGCTGCAGGTGAGGTGCAAAAAACAGAAAATGTCAGAGTTTAAACTGAATTTCAGAACAAGGGAGTGTTTGTAAAATGCTTGTGTAAATGTGGTGATTCCTGTGAGGAAAGTAATCAGCAAAGAAAATCCACTCATGGCCTCAAAGACTTCAAATTATTTGTCCTGGCTAAAGGTTTTTGGTGATTTAGCCAAGAGTTTCAAAAGATCTTCAACAAAACATGACACAGTTTAACCAGGTGTATTTTTGTTTATTTTAACTTTCTTTCTATTTTCTGTTTTGGATGTATAGTGAAGTGACGGACGCATTTTCAATACTGTACATTTTTAATAACCACTTTTTAAAAATGACATTTTAAAATGCGTTGAGCTGTTGAGCCAAAATAATTTTCATGTATAGTATATGTAATTTGTCAAATCTGAAAGAAGCTCACCTGAATTTTAATGTTGTCACTGGGAGGCTGCGGTGCAGAGGTCAACCCTCCGATCAAAAGAGTGCTGGTTAAGTTCCCACCATGGCTGCCCATGTGTCAAAGTGTTCTTTGGCAAGACACTAACACACCGTTTTTTTTGCATTGGTGACAGTGGAGCCTTCATCAGTGTGTTAATGTGTGTATGTGTGCTTAGATGAACGGGACTGTGACTGTAAAGTGCGTTGGGTCTTCTGAGAAGGTAGTAAAGCGCTATATTAGTATACACCACTTATTTATTCCAATAAATCCATTCTGGTCTACCTGAATACCAATGATACGAATCTTTCAGCAAGCTGGAGAGCAGGAGTGAACTAAAGTGCTGGTGCAATTCCTGTTTTCTTAATTAAACAACAACCAACAGTGCAGAAAAAAAAAAAAAGGTGGAAAAACATTTTAATTATTTAAAATAATGAAGTAAAGAGGTGTAGACACATATATGACATCCAGAACAAACACATTTTTTTGCTGCTTTCTTTCAGTTTCCTGTCTGGTCTAAAGCTTTTGTTCCCCTCTCATGAGCGCTTTGTGTGAAAGCAAACCAAACCAAATAGTTTTACAAAGAGGGAGAGACATTTTTTGGGCTTTTCCAGTCACACCAAGTCTTGTTGACGCTTTTACTGTGAAAGTGTCTCGTGTGATTTTTTAATTCGCTCTGGGCTTTCAACAATTTGCTCAGTATGCTCCGTTTTAAATAATGATGTTGAAAATAGTTTTTTAACACAGCAATAAAAACGACCTCTAACCTGGCTATACACCAAACTTTCAGGAAACAATTGATTTTACAACTTGATATGGACATCATCATTTCCTGGTTCTTGAGAGAAAATGTGTATGAATGTCAAATTTCAATCACCTATCATGGCACACAGACTTTTTTTTCCTTCAACCACAACAACTATAATAAAAGATAAAAAACCCCACTATTTTTGTCAGTTTTCTTTCATTTTTGTTTTTGTTTTAAATTACTGTACAATGTATAATGGTTGAAATTCTTTAACCTGTTATTCTAATTTTCAAACAATAGTCAGGAAAGTTAGTCGTAGCAGAAAACCTACTTTTGGATGAACAGATTTAACTAAAACCTCCATGCTAGCCATTTTAGCAAAGTTAACAATTATGTGTGTGTCATTTTTTTGCAGGAAAATAACTGAAAAGCTGTGCTTTGTGCAGGTTGTTTCACAATGTAAGCTTCTGTTAAAAAAGATGTTGAACAGTCATTCATATGAAACTGTACTGATGTTCAGTGGAGAGCGTTACATTTCATTCAGTCACTGGCGCCTCATAAGTGAAAAGCAACATGGAGTTCAACAACCTCCCCAAGGAGGGTCGACATGTGAGCCGTGGATCCATCCAACAACCTTCAAATGCGACATGTTAGTGTCACCCACGTTTAACCTTTTGACCCTTAGAGAGGCTGACGGGTCAGACCTGCACTGACCTGTTGCTTATGGAGGAGCATATGTTTTTTTTTAACTGTAAAGTATTTTAAAAATGATTGGTAAATTGTGAAAAAAGAATTAATTCAATCATTAAGTGTGTGGTTTATTTTTTATTTTTTCATTCGAACATAAAGTTTCCTATTTACTTCAAAGTCATAGGAGTTTCACGGGAGAAAGGTCAGAGGGGGATTTAATCCAACCAAACAACTTCAGTCAAATCTTGAATCTGACCTCTTCTTTTAATTTTCTCTATAGGAGACTATCATTTTATTTTATTTAACCTTTTTTTGTGAAAATACTTTTGGTTAAATTGTCTGTGAATGTCAGTCAATTCCAAAGTCTGATGGAAGCTATGGATGCAAATATCAGTAAATAAGAGTGAACTGACAAGAAAAACAAAGTTACAAATATATTTTTTTAATGTTTGAAGTCAGCTTTGATTGAT
Source organism: Oryzias curvinotus (assembly GCA_023969325.1). NCBI lineage: Eukaryota > Metazoa > Chordata > Actinopteri > Beloniformes > Adrianichthyidae > Oryzias > Oryzias curvinotus. The sequence goes on along the minus strand of CM043711.1, from coordinate 17,969,082 downwards.
AACCATGTGGGGCTTTCTTGTGAAGTGATCCCTGCGCACTTAGGATTTTGGATGATACCGGGGGCTAAAAAAGGGAAAGGCTTGATCAAGGACTGAAATCATAATCCGGGATGGGCGTGGGGCAAGACATGCAGAGAGGTAATTCCAAGGAACCCTGCCCTCCGGATCTGAGGTGTCCTGTTTCATATCTTTGCTGTACGCCTCGCTGCCGATCAGCAAAAAACATGAACATCTACTTCAGATGACAGCAGGCTAAACTTGGTGGCTATCAAAACGCAGGAACTGGCAAGCAGCTCTGCACTGGTGTCCACTTTCAGGAGTGGAAGCCCTGGGATCACAGACACCTCAGAGGCAGGAGAGATGTGCGCTCTGCTCTGTTATAGAGCAGATAATTGAGATGGTATAAACACAGGCAAGGAGCAAGCAGGACAGAGCTTTCACACTGCTAATTACAGAGGCCTGCATGTTCCTCACATCTTTGATGCACATTCAAACGCGTACAGTCACTCCATCAGACCATGTGTATAAAGTACTGCTTTGGCACAACCTGGTCAGAATCCCAAGCAAAAATGCCTGAATAAAAGAGAAATTATAAAAAGAATAATGGAATGGTTATGGCCTGATTAAACAAAGACAAGAAATATAAAATAAGAAACTTAAAAACTTGGGTTACACGCAACCTAGTCACTATAGGCTAAAGCTAATTGTTAAATTAAACATGTACTCTTCAATTTTATAAACTAAAGTCTCTGTTCAATCATCTTTTGATCTATTCTGAAAGCGTTCCCAGTGGCCTTTTAATTAGGATAATGCAATTTTTAGCCAAAATTAAAAAACTGTGCTGCTTTCTAGGACAGTTTCTGCAGAGTAGCAGCAGTTTATTAGAAATTCCCCTCTGAGTTGTGGGCGGGACTATTGGTGTGGAGCAACCACGCCCGCTTCCCCTCCCTGTCCCTGGGAGCTCAGAACAGGGCGTTTTGGGGCCCACTGTATTTTCTACATCACAAATAAGCTCTTTCTTAAACACAATTTTTTGTCGGCTCCTTATTCCCTTTGATTTAAATAAAGACACATTCAGAAATGTAATTTTAACTTTAGTTTTGTTAATTTGTGTCCTACATCATCAGAAAATTGTCACAAGAACATGTCAAAAACACCAAAAGCACAATTTGCATCAGAGAGAGTCTATAAGTATCGTTTACCATCCCATTAAAACGTTCACAGGTCAACAAATCCAAAAGAACAAACAAGAATCCCCTAAAAGAGCGGAACACTTTGATAACAAAAGTCAGTAATCACAGAACGTTTGCCCAAGATGCTACAGAAAGAGAGATGTTAACAGTACTACTAAAGCAGAAACACCACAGTGCTGTGAGAACGTTTTACAGTCTCAACCCGATCTAAAAAATTATATTTACCTCCTGTGACTTCCTGAACCACCATGTGTTTCCATCTCAGTTTTGTTTAGTGGCAGCTAACCCTGTTTGCACCAATAATCGTAGCTGAGTCGCCAGAATATTTTTCTTTGCCAAAAAATATATACTGAAAACTGAAATCATTTTCATGGAGAACAATAGTCAAAATTGATCTGGAAATAATCAGAATGGATTTTTCTAAATAGCTACTCAGGACAGATTTGAAGATTGCACATTCTGAAAAACAAAACAAAACAAAAAACGCCAACATCCTTCCATGCTGTTGCTTTTTCCTATGTTTTAGAGAGGATGTTAGTGGTTTACATGAACAAACCTCAACATCTTAACCAAATTTGAGAAGAGATTAGAATAAATATCAATACACTCCATGAAAATCTATATGAAATCAGACTGTGTTCTTTTAGCTGGTTGCTAAATTGACTTATGGATCAAAAAGTTTTCTTTCCTGTCTTGCAGCACATCTATCATGTGTTGATGTTTCTTCTTTTATTTTGAACAGGCTGGGGTCATCCCTTAAAAAAGTACAGACACAAACATGCATGCAGACTCTTGGCCTGGGGTTCAGGAGGGGGTGAACGCCAAAGAGAGTAACTGACAGAAGCTGCCGCTGTGATTACCTCACGTCTGTTATAGGTTTGGAAAGAAAACTCAGCCTGTGTATATTTAGACAAAGACAACATTCAAACTTTAAAAACGTATTTTCTTTTTACAATCAGAGCTATAATGATGATCCTAAAAGTGAGAAATTCATATTGATCCCCACAGTCGTTGATTAGAAAGCAGATGTTCTCTTGCTGCAAGTGAACCGACGATCTTATTACAGAGGGAGTCTCCTGCCCTCATAGGTCGAGCCATTAATAACGATGGAAGGTTCCTCCCTGTCAGCAATTGTGCACCCTGCCATCTTCATGGCATGTGTCCCTCAGGACTCTCCTTGGTACATGCAGCCACTTTTAAGTTGGAGTGCACGAGACCGCGAAGCCTCGCTGCATGTATTTATATGAAGCCAAGCGCAATCAAAACTTAGAAACACAAGACGCATCAAATTAAACAATGATCAAGGGCGATTGAGGATTGGTAATTACAGTGATGATGGGAAAGTGTCTGTAATGATCGGCAAGTAAAGCAATAAATCTGGATGTCTCAGAGTCTCTGTGGTAATGACTGACTAATATGTCCAGAGTCACGTGTCGTCTTCTCAGCTTGTTTGTTATTGTTTGTTTCCTTGGATACCGTCAGTGGGCGACACTTTTGCATAACCCAGACTAACATTTGATGCCAGCCATAAGCAAACATCTGAGCAGCAGGCGACACAAAGGTCCAAAACAGATATTAGACTAAAAACCTAAAATTGTGTCCTTCATAAAAATGATAGAAATACGTGCCATTGTGTGTCTTTCAAAGGAATTTAAGCTATAGGGGTTAATACTTGCCAACCATCCTATTGATTAAAATGGGCTGTTGTTGCAGGTTTACATTTACAACTGCAGCGTCTGACACAGAGCCTTATGAAAGCAGTGGAGTGAAAAAGAGAGAGCTAAAAATAGATCACAATGCAGCAGTGGACAGAAGAGTTTGCTGTGTGGAGTCAGCTGAAGTGGGGAGTTTGGAGCAAACATCGCTCATCAAAAGGAAAAAACTGAAAATAGGTGTGAGTCTATCAATAAACCCATATAATTTGATCATTTAAAAAAAAGGGAATTTCAAACAAGTATAAGAACATTTACTGGTATCTTGCAGTTTTGATGCAATGGACAGAAGGAAGTGCCACTTAAAACACAGATTTAATCTCAAAGAACAAATTCAAATGGTTTAAAATCTGATTGAAAAGTGAATTCCACATAAACTCAACAAGGAAACGACTACTGTGAGCTGTGACATGCAAACAGACAGGTCTGTGTTATGTGCATTTATATTATTAATCTTTTATTTGTAAAAAAAATAGCTTTATTCTTGGCTACCTGTTTCTTTTTGTTTTACTCTACTTGTTCAGAAGATAGGAAAATAATCATCTTTAAAAAATGTCATAACTTCCTCATCATACTCATACTCAAACCTGTAATCTGCCAGAAATGTGGCTAATTCCAGTCGGATCAAGTAAAAGAAAATCCTTTTTAGGGTCAAGTTTTTTCAAAATATTGTAACTTTTTACATTCACAGAACCTGTCCACTTTATTTTTTCAAAATAAAACAATGTTTGTGTTAATTGATAATTACAGTACCTGTCTTCACACTCACAAATGTAGGGAATGGAGGATTTTTCCGTACAATTGAGGTCTTGACTGGGGGTACCAATGTATGCTTTTCTTGAAGGCAGTTTCCTTTCCGGTGACTCAGGTGTATGTCAGGCTTCCACTGGTCGGGAGGGTTTCAGGTCCTGGTTTTAGCATTTGGTTGATGTATTTTAAAATATGCATCCAATATGTAGCTGCAGAGATGATTAAAAAAAAGAGAAAATCATTTTGTTTAGAAAGAAAAGTTAGGTTGTCTGACCTATATTTGACACAAAGTCTGCATTTATGCAAGTAGAGGTTCCCTTGTGACAAGAATAACTTTCTGATTTTATGAATGAAGGACCTTCAAGGCTGTGGAATCCATTTTTTAAGGACTGTATTTCGAAAAATGACCAAATCTTAAAGCGGAGAGAATAAAAATAAAATGTTAGACACAAACATGCATGGGGGCCATGTTAAAGGTGATCTTATAAGGCTACTTGTTTAAAACTGCTGCAATGCTATGAGGTGAGTGAATATGAGAGGGACAGGCAGCAGCAGCAACAAGTGTCATCTGGTCTTCTAACATGGGGAGGGCTTTGGAGTTTAAAACGGTGTGAATATGATAGCCTCCTGGAGCCACTAGTACAGCTTATGCAAGTGGAGATGTGTGTGCACTATTCAGAGGCACTAATTTGACAAAAAAGAAGCAAAAGTCAACAGCAGAAGAACTCTTTTTGGATGTAAATGAAAGAGGGTGACGGAAAAAAAAGAAGAGCTTGTTTTGCGGGGGGTGACAGCCGTTTGGGCACAGGAGGAGTTAATTTACCCTTGGAAGGGGTAAAAAAAAGATGACTGTGGTGTCTGAGCACGATCACGAAGAGACTGTGGCAGTGACTCCTCTGCTCCAAGATGCTGCAGACTTGGAACCAGCGGACCAAGAGTGCAGCGAGAGGCTGGTCATCAACATCTCAGGCCTACGCTTCGAGACGCAGCTAAAAACGCTCTCCCGCTTCCCGACCACACTCCTGGGTGATCCGCGTAAAAGGATTCGCTTCTATGACCCTCTGAGGAACGAATACTTCTTTGACAGGAACAGACCAAGCTTTGATGCCATCCTCTATTACTATCAGTCAGGAGGAAGGCTCAGGAGGCCCGTAAGTGTTCCTGTGGATATTTTCCTGGAGGAAATAAAGTTCTATGAGCTGGAAGAGGAGGTGATTGAACTTTTCAAAGACGACGAGGGCTTGCCCAGAGAGGAGGAACGCCCGCTGCCCTCCAACGAGTTCCAACGTCAGGTGTGGCTCCTATTTGAGTATCCAGAGAGCTCTGGACCTGCGCGGATGATTGCCATAGTGTCAGTTATGGTTATTTTGATATCCATTGTTATTTTCTGCTTGGAGACGTTACCTGAATTTAAAGATGTCCCCCCTGAGCCCGATAACCATGCCAATGGAAGCGCACATGGCAAGGAGCCCAGCCCATTCACAGACCCCTTCTTTATGGTGGAGACACTCTGCATCGTGTGGTTCTCCTTTGAGTTCATGATGAGGTTTCTGTCTTGTCCCAGTAAGCCTGTTTTTTTTAAAAACATCATGAATTTGATTGATGTCGTGGCAATAGCTCCATATTTCATCACCTTGGGGATGGATCTGGCAGAGCATCAGGGCAGCAGTCAGCAGGCTGCCTCTCTGGCCATTCTGAGGGTCATCCGTCTGGTCCGTGTTTTCAGGATTTTCAAACTGTCCAGACACTCCAAGGGTCTGCAGATTCTGGGCCAAACGCTTCGTGCAAGTCTCAGGGAGCTCGGACTGCTGATATTTTTCCTGATCATCGGAGTAGTTCTGTTCTCCAGTTCGGTTTACTTTGCTGAGGTGGAAGACCCCAACTCCGAGTTCTCGAGCATACCTGATGCCTTCTGGTGGGCTGTGGTGACTATGACTACAGTTGGGTATGGAGACATGTGCCCCACCACCATTGGAGGCAAATTCGTGGGATCTTTGTGTGCAATTGCCGGAGTTCTAACCATAGCTCTACCCGTTCCAGTGATCGTTTCCAATTTCAATTATTTCTATCACAGAGAGAATGAAGAGGAGGAAAATGTGCAGCATGTCCATGTGACTTGCGGGCTGGTGGAGCAGCCCTACACAGGTGAAGGAGATTCCATCCGAAGTAACTTGTCGCTTTCCCAAACGGAGTCCTATCAGGAAAGCGACGACTTGGAGACCCTGACGCATCCAAGCACGAATCAGTCAGACGTGTATGCGGGGAAACTGACAGATGTGTGACAAAGAGCGGATTTGTGGTGAGTTTGCGTTTTTGTAGGAACTTGTGTTTGCACTACCAGCGGCTGCTTTAAAAAAAAAGAATAAAAAGAAAAAAGCGGTATCCCACAGCATTATGTGTGAGCTCTCAGTTTCACAAACGAGGGTTATTATTAAACCCAACATGACATCATGGCAACGCATATAAATAGCGCATTGCATGGACATATTGTGCATGTCACGTCCATGCGTTTAAAGGGTTTAAGGTGTCATTTTACACGATTTCACAGCAGGCGGGTCAGACAACAGGGCAAGATCTCTGAGTTACATGATTTGTAAAATGTGAAGTAACAACTGAGAAAAGAAAAGGAAAAAATAGAATTTCTTTGTTTTCTGCCTAAAAGAATAAAAAGCTAAAATAAAACAAAAACTGTCAAAATACCTATAAAGCCACATAAATCCCGATCCCATACTATTGAAATGTTTGAAATGGGAGATTAAAGTACTTTTACATTCAAGATCAACACTTTTTCCCTTGCAGTTTCACGGGTCAGAACGAGCCAACTCATAACGATTCACCCGTGCGTCAAAACGCGCAAGGAAGCGGGTCCTGCGCCGGGAGTCCCACAAGCAAATCGCAGAAAGTGAAGCTTCCAAATCGTACTAATGCTTGTGTGTCAGCATCACATTGTTTAATGAATGTGAAATATGTTTAAAAACTACAAAACTGAAATGAATGCAGGGAAATTAAAACTGTAGCACTTCAGCACACCCCAGTCGCATAATCTCATAACAAAGTCAAATATTGATTTCCTAATGTGTAAATAATTTTTACTCTGAAAAACACGAATATTACTGTCACCTCAGAGTTTAGCTTAATCAGAAAAAAACCCTCCCTAATTTTCACGCAAATGCACTTTTTTCATAAAACTTGCCCGTAATATATGCGGAAAACGAGTTTAAAAAAATCTACAATGTGTTTGCTTCGCAGCGTGATCCCAGAAGTGGTGATCTCTGAGCGCCGCTTTGTGGATGATTGATACCTCTGCAGACAGCAAAACATTCACGCAGCAAGCAGGAGCATTTTCCTGGATTTAAACCTCGTGCTTCTGCATGTGTCCGGAATTATGGGGGGCTCCGTGGATGTTTGTTTTTGCTGTTAACATTATGGTTTGTTCTCTGTTTACTTGCAGAAAGGCAAAGGTTAAGGAAAGCCCGACATCCTCTTCTCCAAAGTAATGGATCCTTTCCTTGCGGATTACTCCATGCATTGACACATTTGCAGAGACTTCCTGGCGGACACCAGCCTGTGTCTGCCACTTTTTGTGTGTCAAGAACATTATTTTGCTTTGTAAATGTATTTGTACAAAAATGCTTGATGTATATATATATTACAGTTTTGTAAATCTTAATTTTCAATGTCTTTTACAGAACTTGACTTTGATCCTTCTTAACTGATTGCCATGCAGCCACAAAAATCAGAAAATGTTTTGCTAACATGCATGATATGCACTCATGTGAATTTTTGACTAAAATAAACATTTTATTTTTCTATAAGCCTGGATGCCAAGGAGTTGTAGGCTGTTGTCACGGTTCATTTGTCCTGAAACTCAAACTCTAAAAATTTGATTTTATTTTTAAAACAGGAATCCATTCATGTGCACTTCCTGTGCTGATTGTGATTGGACGGTCAGAAAACCAACTAATAAGATGTCAGTGATAAAAAAAAGTATTTTGTTTGTTAACAATTCTTGTAAATATTGGCAGAAGTCTGCAGCTTTTTTGCAGGTCAGCTCGGCCCATCACTGTTGTGGATGACCGTATAGATTCATGTCAGCCAGTAATGAATGATTGGTCGTGATGAGCATAATCATGACTTGACAGTCTCTCCAGATGTGGTACCTTTCTGAGGTGAAGCGGGTGACCTTCGCTGTCCGTGGTGCTGAAAGTTAACCTATTGAATTCTTCCACATTCTTGCTTTGCTATCAAAAGAAACAATCGATTCAGCATAAGAAATTATTTTATTCACCTGTAAAGTAAAAGAAAAATAAATTCAATCTCTTATTTCTTACTTTTAGATTTAAACACAAATCTTCTTAATTGGGTAAACATTACTGCACATCCATCCATGTCTGCGGAAATCAAAGTGATGGAATGGAAATGTGTTTTTTCTGTCTCACGCTTGATCTGAGGTTATTTCTTCAAGTTACAGATTGCTTAAAATGTAACACAACGGTTTTGGATGGAGTTTTCCATCGATGCTTGCAGTGCTGGTTGCGCCAGTGCTGGCACACTGTTTTTGTTGTGCATGAGGAACTTCTGACGGCGTCCTTTAGTAGAGCCGGTCTGCATTGCGTCGAAACCCCTCCAACTCCTCCTCCTCCTCATCCTCCTCCTCCTCCTGCTGCTACTGCTGCTGCTACCCTCCCTCCCTCACTCTTCTCCCCTCGCATCCACTGCACTTTCACGTAAAATGCACTGAAAACCGGCCTGACATTGTTGAGTTTTTTTGGTCGTCGCTGCTACACCTGTCCACCATCCTTTGATTTTTCTCTCCTTTTTTTTAAATCGTTTCCTCCATCCTCTCCAGCAAAAACACCCCGTCCGTCATCCTGACCTGTGGCCAAAAGAAAATAGGTGCAGATTTATGCTGATGTAGTGATGTCTGGAAATGTCAAGGGCTCGCTTATTGCGCTCTAATGTATCTCCCCCTCCGAACTGCAGCGCGAGGTTCTCTCCTGCGGTACAGACTGCGAGCTGCTCTCAGCGCCGCGCACCTCGGACTGCGGAGCACTTCTCTCTGCTACAGACTCTTCTCACTGGACCGCTCAGCTTTTCGTGTGTTTTTTAAATTCATTTCACAAGGTTACCACTGCACTGAGGCTGAAGACTGATTTTTGATAGGAGCCACGTAAAGTTTCCACCTGACACCGCACCGGTGTTGGATGATTCCACTTGAGCCAAGACGTCTCAAGACCGAGCCACGGTAAGGAAAACTGCTGACTCGTACATTTGCTAAAGTTCTTTTACTCTTAGAGATCCAATCCAGCAGGATGCTGCTGTCGTCCATGTGTTAATAAATAGTGCTTATAGGGCCCACGCGCTGCATCATGAAACAAGAGTTGATTCATCATCATTTAAATCCTATGCGTCATGGCTAATTAGAGTGCCACATTACAAATCACTTATTCTCCTTTGAGACGCAGTCCTGTGGTTTCTCTAGTAAACTGAAAGTCACGTTCCAATAAAAGTTTGATAAAACATGATTAAAAATGACACTGTAATTAAAAAAGTGACTCAGGAAAATGATTAGAATGAAATCCATGACCTCACTAGTAAATGTCATCAATAACTCTTGAGTTTTTTTTTTTTTTTACTTTTATGAGTGGCTCCATGCATTAATTGTAGTCAGAGATCGGTATAAATATAAAAATAAATAAGTGCAGAAAAATGCTGAGCCAGCAAATATCTTGGCTGTTTGATTCCATTATTCCATCCCTCCCTCCCTCCCACCCTCCTGCCCTCCCTCTCTCTTTGGGTGACAGAAGCAGCAGAGGCAGCAGCAGCAAATGCTGCAGAAGCGCTGGAGAACAGCAATGGTCAAGTCAGCGAGAGCCGCAGTGGAGCCGCACTGAGGCAAAGCAGCCAACCGCCCCCCTGGCATCTGGGGACGCCTCCAACAGTCTAAGGGCTGTGGGATGCTGAGGAGTTGAAATTTTTTTCTCTCATCCTGAATGCCTGACCAGTCAGCCTAACCAACACCCCGACACATTTCCCATTCCTCCTCCTCCTTTATCACCTGCTCCTGCTCTTCCCACAAAATGACCGTAGTAGCGGGGGATAACATGGATGATACCTCAGCCGTCCCGGGCCACCCTCAAGACACCTACCCCCCAGATCACAATGACCACGAGTGCTGCGAGAGAGTGGTCATCAACATCGCTGGCCTCCGGTTTGAGACTCAGTTAAAAACTCTCTCCCAGTTCCCAGAGACATTGTTGGGCAACCCCAAAAAGAGAATGCGGTACTTTGACCCCCTGAGGAACGAGTATTTCTTCGACCGAAACCGCCCCAGCTTTGATGCCATCCTGTATTACTACCAGTCGGGCGGGCGTCTGCGAAGGCCAGTGAATGTACCCCTGGACATGTTCTCAGAAGAGATCAAATTTTACGAGCTGGGAGTGGATGCGATGGAGAGGTTCAGAGAGGACGAGGGTTTCATCCGGGAGGAAGAGAGGCCTTTACCTGAGAAGGAGTTCCAGCGTCAGATGTGGCTCCTCTTTGAGCACCCAGAGAGCTCAAACACTGCGAGAGGGATTGCCATTGTGTCTGTGATGGTGATCCTGATATCTATAGTCATTTTTTGTTTGGAGACTTTGCCACAGCTGAAAGTTGACTCCACGGGTCATTTCTATTCGGTGGGGAACTCTACTTTTTATTACAAGCCAAACATCTTCACTGATCCCTTCTTCGTCATTGAGACTCTCTGTATAATTTGGTTTTCTTTTGAGTTGATAGTTCGCTTTCTGGCATGCCCCAGCAAACCAGCCTTCTTCAAGAACATGATGAATATGATTGACATTGTGGCTATAATACCTTATTTCATCACACTCGGAACCGAGCTGGCAGAAGACCCAAACAAAGAGGCAGTGGGGGAGCAAGCGACATCTCTGGCCATCCTCAGGGTTATCCGTCTGGTCAGGGTGTTTCGGATCTTCAAGCTGTCTCGACACTCCAAAGGACTTCAAATTCTGGGCCAGACCCTCAAGGCCAGCATGCGAGAGCTGGGATTGCTGATCTTCTTTCTGTTCATTGGAGTCATCTTGTTCTCTAGTGCTGTCTACTTTGCTGAGGTGGAAGACGGAGGATCCTTTGTCAGCATTCCAGATGCGTTCTGGTGGGCTGTTGTATCCATGACAACTGTGGGCTATGGGGATATGGTACCGGTCACTATAGGGGGCAAGATTGTAGGATCTCTGTGCGCCATTGCTGGAGTGTTGACAATTGCACTTCCAGTGCCTGTAATTGTGTCCAATTTCAACTACTTCTACCACAGGGAGACCGAGGGGGAGGAGCAAGCCCAACTGCTCAACGTTAGCACTCCCAACATCCCCTCCGAAAGCGACTTGAGCCGCCGTAGCTCATCTGTTGTCAGCAAGTCAGAGTACATGGAGATCGATGGAGACATCAACAATAGCATCGACAACTTTAGGGAGGCAAACCTTAGAACTGGAAATTGCACTATAGCTACTCAGAACTGTGTAAATAAAAGCAAGCTGCTAACAGATGTTTAGACATGAGAATAGAAACTTTTACATGAGGTGAACCATCAGTTAGTAATGCTTGATTTATTCCTCCAAAGCACTCTAAAGCACTAGGCCTCCAACCATGCTCAGCTATACTTGAAAGGAAGCTGAAAACAATTGCTTCTGAAGTACATGCCATGTAGAAAGAACAACTAATTCTACCAATCCTACAAATATATAGTCATTTCTAAAAGAAAGCATTGATTATAACAGATATACACGGCTCCCTAGAGGACACTGAGTGCATCTAGTCTTATCAGACACAGGCGTGATAATTAAAATCTTATGCATGGAGTACAGATAACATTTCAGCAAGTTGCACAATGCACCAGAAACAACTGCACACACGCAAGCCTCAGCAACCACGTGATAACCGCCAAGAAGTCCGATGACCTCCCGCCATCCTTCACCCTCTCCTCTCTCCCCACCCCCATAAACGATCAACCACTCAGCAAAGCACCTTACAGGAGGAAGACTGATTCTTCTTCTTTGGATGTGGTCAGATGGTGGTCTGCTTGCTTCACAGACATCTGCACTGCTGTTGCTCTCCAGCAGCTGCTGTAACTGTGTTATCACCAAGTGATTCAATGCCATGCCCTTTAGATGCAACGCAGCGCCACGACAAAAAGCAAGCTTCATACGAGCATGATTTAGAGACTTTCCATTTTGATATTGGCATGCACAAGTCATGTGTCACACACCAAAAAAAAAGGAAGGATGTTGTTTTGGATGTCTGTCTTCATTCCCCCTGGCGCATATGTTTACATTTTGAGTGCACTGGACGAGGTTTTAATTTGAAAACGCAAATCATTTAGAAGTATAAGAAATGAATGTAAAATCTTAAGGGAAACAATACATAAATGAGATCATAGCATGAAAAAAAGTTACCTGCATTATGGCCTTTCAGCTAAGGTACTTTTGTATCCTGGTATATTAAATGCATGACGTGAGTATACAGCCTGTTGAAATTCAAGCACTTTGCAGTGCCCTAACATCAGGGAAACTGAGGAAATCAAAAGTCTTTCTGAATTGTTATCAAATATATCGAAAGCCACCTTGAGGATGCAGAGTTTCTAATTTAAAAGTAGACAAAATGCTGACTAAGTAATTTCAGAAATGCATAATATAACCACGGTAAGCATCAGTTATAGTATTAGTCAATAGTTCAGTGCATGGACCTTTTTTGAACAAGAAAATATAGTATATTTTCAGTCGTTATTCCATCTCCACCTCTAAGTTTAGTACACGTTGGTTTAAAATCCACTGAGAAAAATTTGAATTCATACTTTAGATTTTTTTTGTGACATAAGTTGCGAGTGCCTTTATCCCTTCCACCAACAGGACCAGTGAAAGTGCCTCAGAGTACTCAGTCGAGTGAAGCGGGTTTGTTTCAGAGAGTGACGCCAGACTGGTTAGGCTCAAATAGCGATGGGATGGATGGTCGAGAATAAAGATCCATGCTGCCATGCAAAACCTACTTTTCATGTCATGCACTTAAACATCACTCTGCACGTTTGACATTTTAACTTGAAATGTTTTCCTCCATGCCTTTAATTTGCACCATCCTTTTCCATGTCTCTACCTCAGCTAGATCATTGCAAACTTGCTGCAGAGCTGCAAGCTTCGATGCAGGGCTTCCTATAATGCAAAATAGAACCATAAGTGTTAATTGCAGTCTAGCAATTCTGAATGTGAAAGTCCCAAAGCATAGCCTTTACACAAGCACTTATATGTAAAACAAGTAGATCATTTGCAAACCTGCTCTTTTGCTCACTTAAAGCTGCGCACAATCAGGACATTAACTTGAAAACATTTTGCAGAGATGACTTGACTTTTCCTGGACTGATGCAAGTCAAACGTTCTTCAGAACGGTGCTACGTCCAGTTTAGAGAGGTGTACACCTGAATGCTTTTAAAACATTTGTGTAGAATCCATAGGAGAAACATAACTTAGCTAGTAAATACAATATATTGCACTTTTTGGGCATTATCATGTACAAGCGAAATTGTACCTCGTCCTTTTATTTTTGCACAAAGGATTCATTCAAATGCTTGAAATGCTTTTCTTGGTTGCAAGATTTTTTTTCTGCAGTGCCTGCTCATTTTTCATGTGCAGATGGGAGGAGAAGTGCTGATAGATTGGGACAAAATGTAATGACTACTTGAAAATCTTCTGCTACTGTACATCTGCACTCCTTACTGGAATGAGTTTATCCGAATGATAGTATGAGTTGTACTGTACAGGCTTTTTTGTGCTTTCCTGACAAAAACCCTGCAAGACATATATCTGAAAAGAGCTTCAATGCAGGGGGCCTCCGAGTTTCTCAGCTGCTTCTGTTGGTGCAGTGGCCATCTTTTGTGGTGCTAGAACAGGAGCACTCTGTTGTCCTGTTACCCAAACACATCATCAGAAGCTGAAGTTTTCAAATGATTTTTTTGGCTCTCACAGCAAAACATGAAACAGTTTCACAATGATGCATGACCCTCACACGGACTAATAGTTTTCTGAGACGTTTTCAGGAGAAAAATGTAGTTTGTAACTTTGGAAGAAATTAACTATCTCATCTTTAATTGAGCTGCATGTCTGAAGCAGCTGTACAAAAATGCCCCAAAGCTAATTTAAATGGCTCTTTAGTTTTTTAAATGACTTCTAATTATTTTGTCTTTTTTAACAAAGCTTTTACCCTTCAACTCTGGCTTTTAATTTTGAATTTTGCTACCCTTTAGTTGTTGCAAATATAGAGCAAGCTCCCTTTTGTTTAATTTTCATTAGCATGAATAAAACTGCAACTGCTGTATTTACGGTACTGACAACAATCAAAGGATGACATCTTTCTTCAAATTTTGCTGTGGGGTCTGCCTCAGTTAAAGTGTTTTTTTGCTGTTGTCAGAAACATATCAAAATGAGTTGAATCCACTTTTTTTTCTTTCTGCAGTCAGGATAGACGTGATGCTATAAGCAGAAATGTTGGAAACTGTTGCTTTGGGGATCCTTGGAACACAGATCTGTAATAAGTCGGCCCCATCTGTGTCTATCAGTCCAAAGTGAGGAGGAAAACGTCACATTAACAGTGAGAATATCAACAGATGGTGCTATGCATTCACCTGTCCAATTGAAAACATGCACATTTTGTTTGTGGTTTGGAAAAGAAAGAGAACAAATCTTTTTTGATTGCACATAAAACACATAAAACAGGGCTACATGCAAAAGAGCCACTGGGGTCTTTGGATCTTGTGAAATTCCTCGGGGTAAAAAGATCAAAGCTAATTTGAGAAACTCACAGATAAAGATGTTTTTATAGTGGTTGTAGCAAAAGCTACTAAATGGTTTAGTTAGCCTGTAAGGATGAGCCCATATCCATGTCCGCTGTTGGAGAAATTTGACTAAAGTTACAAGAAATATTTTGCTTTCTTGTTCCTTTTTCTTTTTTGCTCGCTGTGTAATGTTCCTTCTGTAAAAACACGGAGCGTTAATGCAGCCAAAAAAAAAAAAGATCAGCTTTAGCGAAAAATGCTATGTTAATACAATAACTTAAAGAAATGTAATCTCTGCATACTGTACTTACGAAAAGAACAATGTGAGTCCTTTTTCTTATTTCTGTGTAATAGAACTGTAAAACGACTTATTTATTAATAACATGCCTTATAATAAAATAGGAAAAATACATCTTCTGCCAGCAAGCCATGAAAATGAAACTGCAGTGCAACCGTCTCTTGCCATACTCTGGACGACACAGCCTATCAAAAAATGAATGACCTGCATTTTTTTCTTTTCTTTTGAACAAAAAAAGGACAAAATGTGATTCACGTCTGTTCAAATCTTTTTTCAGGCTCTTCAGCTGCCGCAATGTATCTACCCTCTGGTTGCAAAAAGAAAAAAAAATCTGCATGAGAGATGGAAGACTGCATGAGCTTTGCCTTTCCAGCTTCTGATCGACTGTAACCCAGCTGCACCTTTTAAATGAAGAAACCCTTGCTTTTATGCACATCGAGGCCCTGTTCAGAAGTCGAATTGTTTCCTCTGCTGGATTTCTTAAAGGCACCTTAGGGCCTACCGGATTGTAGAGGTAGCGCAAGGTATTTGAGCTGTGCTCACCGACTGTGTGTTGTGATCAGGTTGTGCTGTCTGGACTCTGAATGTGAGCAACGTCAACAAGGGCTAGTTTCTTAGACTCTTGGACTGAAATGCTCTTTCAGTTATCTCAGTCCAGACTGTGAGAAACACGTCCATCATGTCTAAACAGGGCCTGTGCCGCCAACAATCCCCTGTACAGGTGACCGGGCAAGTTTGGATGCTGGATTGCTTTCTTGCCTGCCGACGAGGCAACGGCCTGGACTGAATATTGGGATGTTGTGTACCTCTCTTGTTTGTTTTAGAAGTGTGATGGCACAGAGTTTGTATTTTCTATGAATGCACATTTGCCAGCTGGTCGGGAAGCTGGAACCTTCTGGAGTAAATCACTGAAGGACTGTTGAACTCTTGCTTTGCTCTTCTTTTCATCCACAAATCTAGCCCAACACATTGTCTAATGCAGCCATCGTCGTCATGTTATGTTTTGTCAAGAATTCTGCTGCAACATGTTCTGTTTGTCAGATGAGAAAAAGGCATGGTCAAAGATCTATGCAAGGGTTACTTGTGTTTTCTTTCCTATATCACCTATGACTTCATTTGACATTACGTTCAATAAATTTTTAAGGATCAACCGATGTCCTGATTCTTTAAATTCAGAACGTTGCACACTTTTCACAAGAGGACACACAATTTCTCTTTTACTGGAGCCATTCACAATGATGTGTGCGGTTAAGATGATGGTCCATCACCTCTGTCCGTGGAGAGGACGGCTCTCCTCTCTCACTCCAGGTCTACCTGCCCTCCCGGTCCCTTCTCCTGCGTTCACACTGCACATGTGTGGGACCTGAAATATTTTGAGTTTTTGAATTTCAATCAGTGGAAAGATTGTATTTTCAAGGTCAGACCTTCATACATAAAAATTCCTTTGCAGAAATTCACAAATGCTAAGAAAAACGTAATCAGATGTTAAAAAAGTAGGTTTAATCTCCAACACAGTTCCATCAATGTTTAAAACTAGCGCTCTACCACCTACATTGTGGTTAACTTGATAATTATCTCATGATCACTAGTGCTTCATTTTTCTTCTTCTTTAGGAGTTCAATGAATATTTGAATAGTTTGATCTAAGAAAAGTTCGTTTTTATTTATTTATTTATCACTTAATCAAGGTTTTTGATAATTTTTTTTAATTGCAAAATACTAGCAGTATTACTATTTAACAATGATAGTGCGAGGATCGAAAAGTAGCAAACACAATCCCAGTCAGTTATTCAGAGGATCAATATCAATCTTTCCAAAATTACTATTAGTTTTTCTCAGCCGCTTTAGTACAATTCTTAGATCAGACTGAAATTCCCAAAACTATTTGTTCAATCTTCCCCTCATGATGTCTCTTGTGCACATCATATAAGCAGTTTCTCACTTCTTTGAACAAGTTGCAATTGCTTTGGTACATCCATGCAAATGATTATAAACAATTCTCTGCTCTTTGCTACATTATCAATTGTTTATGTCATGTTGATCAAGATGTATTATATAGTTCACTTTGCAATAGTCTTACTCCTCAAAACACCTAGTCATTAGTTCATCGTATAAGTCGTTAACTGCAAAATGGTTGACCAAGTTGTCAAGGGAGACCAAGGGAGATAAAGAGTGCCATTACAGAGGACAACAACATATTTGCAAATATCCAAACAGTCAGCATCTCAACCATTGACAGAGTGCTGAAAGGACACCAGATGAAAATGAAGCAGCTTTACACTGTTCCATTTGAAAGAAATCGTGAAAGAGTGAAGGAACTACGCTACAAGTATGTACAAGTAAAACATGCATGGACATGCAGCAACTGTACTCCACAGTAAACACTATGTATATCATACAACGATCTACATTACAGTAAGCGTGTTTTTACACATTACACAAATCTTTACACATTTGCTCTGGCTGTAGAAAAGTAATGCAATATGTGATTTATACATTTGATGTAACTCTATCTTGGCCAAAATGTAAATTCTTGTAATTCATAAAACTCAATTTGTGTCTTCTGTATATAGCGTATGATGGAACTGGAAGCAAGTTTACATCAGAACCTCCCTCTAAAGTACACAGTTATATTGACAACATGACTAAGTAATTTGACTGTCTTGTTCGTAGACAGTGACACAAGGACTTGACATTCTGATGGCACTGACATGTTCAATGACATAAAGACTTAGTTTTGAGAGATTAACTAAAGATTTTGAGCAAGTTACAGGCTTTTGCAAGAAATCCATAGAGTTTTGCTGTTTGTACAAATTGTTTTGAGAAATGCACACATGTATTTGCAGACTTCAATTCTGTTCTGAGAATTGTACTAAAGCGACTGAGAAAAACTGTATTAGTAAAACTATCAACATTTGTTTTAACAATTTAAAGTTTTTTACTAAAATAAGAAACATCATTAGTTCTTGTTCTGTAATATCTGTGCTGCCAGAATGCAAGCTCTATATCAGTACATTATTAAATGACATGTTACGTGTGGTTAGCGCTCTCGCCTCACAGTGAGAAGTCCCTGGCTTGAATCCCGGCTGAGACCTTTCTGTGTGGAGTTTGCGTGATCTCCTTGTGCATGTGTGGGTTTTCTTTGGGCACTCCAGCTTCCTCCTACAGTCCAAAAACATGCTTCATGGGTTAATTGGTTGCTGTAAAGTGTCCCTAGGTGTGCATGTGAGTGTGTGTGGGAGTGATTGTCTGGACCTGCAACAGACTGACGGATCTGTCCAGGGTGTGCTTTTGCCAAATATCAAGCAGAACAGGCTCCGGCAACCCAGTGATCCCAAAAGTGATATAAAATGGCTAAGAAAATGGATGGATGGATGGATGGATGGATGGATGTTTTATTTGTGTCCACCCTTCTCTGTTGCATCCGTTTTTAAACAGAAGTATTCACTTAAGGTAAACTTTAACTTATGACAATTGTCTACATTTATAGATATCTGAGATAAATCACACTTCAAAAATATATATAAAAGCAAGTTAAGGCTTAAAAACCATAAATAAAAGATTATCTTTTAGTTTCATAAAAAAAGTCAATTAATTTTAATAAAGCTAATATTTATCAATATGAAATTTACATTTGAGAAGAAATTGCATAAGTAAAAAATTTACAGCAAAACCAAAATCTGACATTTGGTAAACGCTTATTTAATGTATAATTAATCTTAATTAAAACAAATCTTTTTTTGCAGAATAAATTAATATTTTTAAATTATATTTCTTAAAAATACTTAAACACAATAGTTAACATAAATTATAAAACATCTTGATAGATGTTAAAAGGAAAAATGGATAAATGCATGAGTCAAGTTCAACAATTCTTTATTTAATTTCTAGTTAGTTAAGATAACTATGACTCCTTAAAATTAGGAATAGCAAAATAACACACAGTTAAACTCTGAACGTATGCAGTGCATAAAATGTGAAAGATTTCAGTGTATTAAAGAAAATCCTGAGCATAAAGAACAAAACTGGAAACTTTTGTTCTTGGTTTGTAACCTTTGAGCCCTCACTTAGGACTTTGGGGAACTAAAACACTTCTGTGATTAATGTAACTGGAGGCACTAGTGGGGACCTTGGAGACCCGTTGTCCAGCACACATATAACCCGAAGCTGCATAAAAGAAAAACAGTTAGAAAGTTAGGAACAAAAGGGAGCGATTGTTCTCATGTGCAGGGGCATTGTTTTCATTGAGAGTAACATGCAAACAATTAAAGTCAGGTTGAGCTTTTCCTTTTTTTTTGTTTTTAGCAAAAATAGCAAACGTCTGCAAAACATTTGTCTTTGTCCCTCTGAGGTTGCGGCTTACGGTGACCTGGACAGAGCTCCTTCCCCCCTTTTCTCTGCACTGCCCTCAGGAAATGCAGCACTCCTCACTCTGCAGGGAGCAGCAGTAAGGGTGGGGTAGCTTGGCGCTGATCCCACTCCAACCGCCTTCACTCTCTCTCCTTCTCTGTCTCACATCATGTTTGGTCTCTCACTCTTTATTTTTCCTCACTTGAGTGCTTAGAAACCCTGCTGGACTCTACCGATCAGGACCATAATACAGTCCAAAAATTAAACTAAACATTTTACACCATCCAATAAAAGGTAGATTAGATGTTGGCTGTAAAGAAACAATTAAGAATTTACTACTTAATCCCCCTTATGGAAATATAAAAAAAAAACAAACTGTCTGCTACATCACCCCACCATGGTCCCAGGCCCTGAATTGGGGCTACCAGGCAATCACCCGGTGGCTGGGCCTCTTCCCTCGGGTCCTGGCAAGGCTCAGGCAGAAATAATTTTGTGGGATTCCATAAGTCTATCACCTCCAGGAAAGATCACAAGGTGCCGGAGCAGTCAAAGGTGAGTGCCTCTTTGACCCAATGCATGGGATTTGGTACATGGTAATTGGTGTGTACTTATATGGTGATTTCTACCTCAAGCACATCACAGTCCCATTTGCCCCTACACACACATTTACGTATTGATGGTAGCTCCTGTACCTTTCATGTCAGCAACCTCAACTACCAGGGGCAATTCTGGGCTCAGTGTCGTGCCCATGACACTTTGACACATTGGCGGGCAAGGCGATAACTGAGCCTGCGATCAGAGGTTGACCCCTCTACATTGGCACCACGGCCACCCCGTAACTATATGGACATGGAATGTCACCTCAATGAGTAGGAAAAAGCCTGAGCTTGTGGTAGCGGCAAGAGACAGTAGTGCTTGCCTCCATGCATAAGTTGGGCTCTGAAACCTAACTCCTCCAGATAGTTGGACTTTCTTCCTCTGAAGCTTCCTGGTAAGAAGTGACAGGCTTAAGGGGGTTTGCTCATACTGTATGTGTTACATATGCATGTGTTAACGTTCATGCAGGTGAATAAGAGGGTTGCGTTCCTGCACCTGTGGGTTGGAGACAGGTCCCTTAATGGGTTTCAACTAGCGAGAAAAACAGGAGTATCTGGCTTTCTTAAAGTCTATAGAAGGGGCACTACAAAGAGCTCCAACTGGGGACTGAATTGTTCTACTGGGAGACTTTAACCCTCTTTTCAGAAACGAGCGTGATAATTGGAAGGACAGAATTGAGAAGAATGGCCTCCCAGATCTGAGTGGTGCTTCAGTAATAGATTTATGTGGCAGTCAGAGTTTTTCCTTAGCAAACAACATGTTTAAACACAAGCATGTCCATCGGTGTAAGTCACACCAAAATACCCATGGCAGGAGCCTTTGACTTTATAGTTGTGTCATCTGACCTTTAGTCGATTGTCTTGTTAAAGTTAAGAACCAACCAGTCTTGAATTGAACTTGTTGGTGGACGAAGAGGCCAGATAGATTTGGCAGGCCCAAACATACTAGGAGAGTGTTTAGGGAACATTTGGCTGAGCTCGCTGTAAGAAAGGGCTTCATCTCTTACATCTAAAAGAACTTAAACCAGAGACAGTTGAAAATGGAGTCCTGTTGAGTCTGGTTGGTTTGTGGAACATCTGAGGCTGCTGACAGGTATTCACAGCCCTAGCCGCATGCACTGCAGGCAGGTTAAGAGGCAAAAATTCAGCCCTAGTAAAAGTTTGAGGAGCCCACAATGAAGGCCTGTCAGTCGGCCTCTGTTTCTAGGAAACCATTCAGCAGCTCAGTGGGGGGAATCGGTTCTCTGCCAACACTGTCTATAGTCCTGGTGGTGAGCTGTTGACCTTGACCAGGAGTATTGTTGAGAGATGGATGGAATAAATACTCTTAAGGATCCCCACCAAGGACGCAGAAGCAGTCCAGTCCTTTATCCAAATTCAAGTCACAGAGGGGGTCAAAAGGCTCCTTGGTGCCTAGGCACAAGGGGTTCTCTGGAATTATGGGGTCCGGGGTCCTCTACTAGAGGCCATCCAGTCTCTGCAGAATGGAAGTCTGGTCCATAAAGCCAGAAAAAGGTCAAGGCTGTTCAAAGTGCATGTTGGTGTCTGGCAGGGATGTCCTATATCACCGGTTCTGTTCAGAATATTTACTGAAAGAATTTCTTGGTGAAGCAGTTGGCTGGATGGAATCTGGTTTGGAGACAGCAGTATTTCATTATTTTGTTTTTAGAGATTATATTTCTCTAAAACCAGGACCTTCAGTGCACACTAAGTCAGTTTGAAGTCAAGTGTAAAGAAGCTGGAATGAGAATAAAACCCCTAAAGTAAAAGTCCAGGTTATCTACCTAAAAAGGTGCTTTACTTTCAACTGGAGATCTCTTGCCTCAGGTGGAGGAGTTTAAGAATCTTGGGGTCTTTTTCATACGTTATGGAAAAGGGGAGAGTGGGAGGTACAGGTGCAGCAGCTGCAATAAGGCAGTCGTAATAGCAGTCAATTGTATTAAAGAAGGAACTGAGATAAAAGGTAAAGCCCCCAACTTACTGGTCCAACTATGATCCTGCCTTCACCTATTGGTCATAAGCTTTGGGTCTCGAACAAACAGATTAGATCCTGGATTTGAGCTGGGAGAGGAGATTGGCTCCTTGGGAGAAGCTTGAAGTAGATCCATTGCTCCTCCATATTAAGAGAAGCCAGTTGAGGTAGCTTGGGTGTCCCTTTTCCTCCCGGGCAGGTCCCACAGGTTGGAGGCCCTGGGGAAGACCCAGGACACATAAGAGGGACTGTGTCTCTCAGCTCACCTGGGAGCCTCTCTGGCAGAACTGGAGGAAATAAAAGTAATTTCATGATGTTTTGATTAATGTTAAAATTTTAATTAAAAATATTTTTTAAACCATCATTGATAATGCAAAAATTAGTTTGCAAAACCTGAACTTACTTTTTTGAATCTTTGAAATTTGGAATAACTTTAAGACTATGAATTTAATGTATTGATGTCCTCTTTATAAAAAATGTGTATTAAATGTTACCAGAGGTTAAGCACTATTAGTTCAAAGTTATATTTTGGCTTTTAAAGAAATTTATAGCTGTCATTCTCTCAAATGAGTGAAATTGTTAATAAATGGAGATGAATGACAGCAGGAAGAAATCTTCGCACATTGATGCTTTTTTAAAAGGTCAGGTGAATAAATGTCACCATCCACACGAAAATGATTGTCATGGGAATGAAACTGAGGTGATTTAGACCAATATCCTTTGAATCCTCCCACCGCGTTTCAGACCGATGGAGGTGTTGTTGGGTCAGAGAATTCCCTTGAAGGAATTTAACACTTCTCTCTTCCCCCCTGCTCTGTAGGTCCAGCATTCGCTGCAACTGTACAGAATGAAAGGTTACGCATCAGCTGTTATGTAAAAGTGCCCAGGAAGTGGGTTCTCATGGAAAATTTCTCTGTGGCTGTGAGCACACTCACGCATACACACTCACACACTGGGAAGGCTGGTCAATTTGCCTGACTCAGGCTTCTTGATATTATTAGATCGATTCTTTAAAGACAGACTCATCCTATATTCCTGATACATAAATATTACACCGTTCCTGTTGATGTCATCCAAAATGCTTCCTTTGACCCCTGTGTCCGGCGTAAACAGCGCTGCACAGGAGTCCTCAGCTATCGCCGAGAAACCTCTGCAGTCCCAAATCCCTGCAATGCTTGAACACAATAGTGTGAACAGTCCAATTTTTGCATCAGAAAGACCTGTAAACTAGCTTTGGCAGCACTATTGGATATCCAAAGCTTGAGGGGCCAAAGCCCAGGGGTCCAACTCCACCTCTTCCCTTGAGGTCCCACCTCCACCCTCAGTCCCTGGGATTCTCACTCTTTCTGGCCCACTTCCTCTTTGCATTACTTCCATCAGGCCAAGTTGCTGACACACTTGTTTAATAATTAAGGACATGTCCATAATTTCCGCGTCCTTTTGGAGGTCCACAAATGGTCTCTGTGAAACTCAGAGCAGTAAAATGTACCTCTTTACTCACGCCACTGAAAGCCTTCCATCATTGTGGTGATACAAGAGATGTGACGTAATCCAGTAGAGGTGTGTGTCAGCTGCTCTCAAGAAAACCCTTAAATTCCCTGCAAATGACCAATTTCCCCATTTCACAGTTTGGTTTCCACTGGAATGTAGTGAATCAAAAGGTCATATCATAGTAGCTATGAATGACAGAGGACATGCAAATTTTGAGGTTACATGGCTAAAAAAAAAATAAACAATGCCTCAAGTCTTTTTTATAAACTTCTTTTTTTTAATCCACCAATCCTTATTTCAAATTTGCCATCAAAGCTGCAAACCAGCAAATGTATTTGCAGAATGAGGAAGTTTGAATCTCGTTTTACAGCCTCTCCTCCACAGCATGCAGAGTCAGCGCACCTGTCTGGGGGAGAAAAGTCAAAACTAGAAGACCAACAGAGCCGTCACTGTGACCTTTCTGCTTCAGTTACATCACTGAACAGCATTCCAGGATGCTACCAAAAAAAAGAAAAAAGAAAAAAAAACAACAATTATGAAATGATATCATCATGAAGAAAAAAAAACTGCTGAGACAAAAATCTAAAAATAAGTCAACAAAGGTTACTGTCATGCTTACTTGGCTGCTTGATGACACGTTTAGGGTGGATGAGTCCTAAAATGTATCAAACAATTATTATTTTAGGTAAAACAGTAAATTAAAAAACTTACTGTACAATTTCTTCCCAACATGAACATTTTCTAAAAAAAATGGCCTTCCCGTTTCTTCTCCCCAAGATTGGCCATGAAAAAGATTGTAAAAGAATAATAATTAACTTGGAAATGAATTATTTATATTGATGGGAGTGAAAATAGTTTTGAACAAGTATAAACTAAAAAAAATGACAAGCCCAAACAAAATACAAGTTATAAGTCAACATTTTATAGGGATAACAAAACAAAGAAAACCTTACAATAAATTCTTCTGATACAGTTTTGATCATCAGAAGGCTTTCATGTATCCAAATGTCTTGCAATGCAGTAATGACCTTGGCTTAAATATAAAATTAAAAAAAAAGTTTTTATTTTTTTGGTTCTAAATGTCAAGACATGTTTTCCTCTTCTTAGTGCAAAAATAAAAACTTAAGACAATTATCCAAATTCCTGATCAATATAGAAAATTACAAACAAAAAAATTCTAAGACATCTTTTGTTCATTATTAAAAGCTATTTTAAAAAATGCAGTCATTTCAGTTTAGCATTTTTGGAATATTCTGGATTCAAATATTTGACTTTTTGACAAAAATGTTGTCTTCAATTTTTTTTTTTAGAACCTTAGTAGGATGAACTTGGTTGTAATTCAGCTTGTTATAAATAAACAATAAAAAAAATCTATTAAAATCAATAACAGATCAATTGAAGGAAAGAACATCTTCAAAACTTAAAGGAAGCAGCTCTTTGTTCGACATACATCTCTGTTTGTGCTACAGCACATGCAGACCATAGCAGAGCAAGTACACACTGTTCTGCCATGGAGGAGTATTTCAGCTTTACTGGCTAGCACACATTAACTGAGCTGCTAGTGGAATTTACAGTAAAGGCTTGTGTAGGTCAGCTGAGAGTTGTGCACGCTGCAAAAAATGTCCTTTAAATTGAACCTTTTAGATAAGCAGCCTCCTCTCCATGTGCTGTCAAATAGCTGAGTGCATAACAACGATGGGTTAACCTCGTTTTTCATCTTTCTTTGCAGTTTGAAGCAAAAAAGATCACATTTGAACATTGTAATAGTTGTGTCCCAATCTGGAAGGATATTGATCTTTGCCTACAAACTAACTGGATCATCCATAATTTTGTTATAAATATTTAATGCAAGTAAGAAATGTCTAGCTTTAAAGTTAGATGCTAACAACACATAATTGTTTGGCTAATAAATGCACAATGGTTAAATCATCCACCTGAGTAAGTGATTAAACATGTGCTCTGGTGTTTTAAAGGCCTGCCCTGAGAGTGATCGTCTTGTTAATATTGTCATTTTTTGCAGTGCAGGAAGCCCTGCTGGTGAGAGAGGCCGTCAAATGAGCTGACAAATGGAGAGTGTTTTCTGCTGATAGCAGTCCCTGCAGGTTTTCCATGCTGGCAGCCTGCCCAGGACCAGGAAACTATGTGTACATGCCGCTGCCTATCATAACCATGCCACATGTCAACCACATGGATTCTGATTTTGCTTTTTTTTGCCTGTCCCACATGGACTTTTTTAAGGTTGTATTGCTTAAAAAAATTCATGCTAAAAGAAAATACCCGTCATGGCAGATCATTGCAAGGTCAAAGTGCCAAACACTATTTTACAGAATCTGTGCTTTCCCCCCCCCTTCATCTTTCTTTTGCACCACTTTTTTCCATAAAGCACTTTAGAACCCCCCCCCTTCTTCAAGCATTCAGATCTGGAATCTGACTCTTGCTGTTATGGTGGATGTCATAATCATGATCTTTTCTCGCTTTTCAGAGTAAAAAAGTGTTCTGTTCAAGCCTGGCACTGCGGCTCCTTTGCCCTCTGCACGCGCCTTCTTTCTGTAGCTGCAGTCTTTGAGGAAAGCAAAGCTTCAGCAGTTTAGCAAACTGAACCCCTGCAGAGGACATCTCTGTGGATCGCTGTGAAATTGCGATAAAACACCTGGTATTTGGTTCAAGGCTGTTTGTTCACATGTATTCACTCAGATTCCCTTTAATAAATCAGAACAGACACGATCAGAATTCAAAGCTACAAAATGTTCTGGAAAAACACACTTTTGCAAGAACTGAGTAGATTCTGTGTCTTTTATAATTTTTATTTTGAATGACTTCAAACCTGTAAAGCAATTTGTGTGGCTGCTGCATGAACAGTGCTTCATAAATAAAGTTTGAATTTGAATGAGCTGCTAATTAGACTCTATGCAAGCAAGCTTTTAAGATTTACAATCAGGTGGAAGCTAATTTCTTTTGGAAGTTTGTCATATTTTGTCATCCAAATTTTTAAAATAAGATTTATATTTTTAAGGGAAATTAAGGATACTAAGATTCTTTAAGAATTTAGACTAGCAGTGGAACAGAATGGTGGCCATCAACAAATGCATCCTAGTAACAAAAAGTAACAAAAAAAAAAGTGACAAATCAAGCAAATACAGGCAAATACAGTAGTTCTGCAATCCGGCAGATTATGGCGTATACATTTCACACACTACTTTCATGTTTCTAAAGGTTTAAAAGACTAGATTAGCTATCATTTTGAATGTATCTTGACAGATGGCGTGCTTTCTATTTCCCCAAGTATAAGCACTTTAATCAAAATGATTTTAAAAATCGAAGTATTAATTGCAAATTCTGGCAGCTTTCTGTGCCAGTTTTTGCCCCACCAGAATCTCTCACAGGGCTGTGGAGAAGAAACAGATGCTATTCTTGTAAGCGTCAGGCATGCATCATCACCCAGATTGCTCCATTATGTTACAGCGCAGTGTAGTCTGCATGAGTGTATGGTGGCATGGGGCAACTCTCAGCAAAGCGGCTCCTCTAACCCCCACCCACCCTCGGGTTCTTGCTGACTCACTGTCACAGGCCCTGAATCTGCTTCCTGCCTGCATTATTTACACGCTCACCTTCAACTGCTGGTGCCTCCTCAGCACACTCAGCCTGAGGCAGCTCCAACCGTCCCAGGGTGTCTGTTTCATCTGCATGTCCGATTACACCTGGACAGATGCTGAGACGACATGTCAGCAGAATTAAAGTCATCATTTATGTCGTTTAAAGGGCAGCTATGCATTTCTAAACTGTTCCTATTGGAGCAGTTGTTCTGGTCTCAGTATCGTGATTTCTTCAAGTTTTTCTGACACTCTGTGCCAAAGTTTCTCACAAGTGTTGTATCTATCACTCAGCAATCCCACAGCATGATAGCATGTCTGCTGTGCTTTAATGTTGATCTGCTACACTGTGGGATAAAAAATTGATTGACAGTTACAAATTCTGCCAGTCACCCCACTTAAAAAGATGAGTGGTCTGTAACGATCAACACTTCAAAATAATAATAATTAAAAATCCAGGAAATCACAATGTGTGATTCAGACACCTTCTTCCATTTGTTCCCTTTCGGGGTCACGGGGCTGCTGGAGCCTATCCCGGGCACTTATGGGCGAAGGCAGGGGACACCCTGGACAGGTCGCCAGTCTGTTACAGGGTTGCAATCAGACACCCACTCATTCTAACACTCACGGACAATTTAGAGTTGCCAATTGACCTATGAAGCATGTTTTTGGATGGTGGGAGGAAGCCGGAGACCCTGCAGAGAACCCACGCATGCATGGGGAGAACATGCAAACTCCACATAGGAAGGTCCCCCATTGATGTTGTGTTTCAGGTCCCCCAGCCGGGACTTGAACTGGGGGCCTTCTTGCTGTGAGCGCTAACCACGGCGCCATTGTCTGATTTTTTTTGAATAAATGTAGTAGAAAATAAGTACTTATCTCCTATAAAAAAGCAGGAATCCATCCCTAACAATTCTTCTTTAAGAAGTTCTTTTATCCTCCACTGGTTAGGTGTATTAACGTCACCTGTTTGAACTGGTTATCTGTATAAAAGACACCTGTCCACACCATTAAACAGTCAGACTTGCAACTTTTTCACCAAGACCAAAAAGCTGTCTAAGGACACCAGCGACCAGGTTGTAGACCTGACATGTATGAACCAATCAACAATAAGCAAGCAGCTTGGAAAGTCGAGATCAGCTGTTGGAGCAATTATTGGAAAAATGGACAAAAAAAAAAAAAAACAAGATCCATGGCAATCTCACTTCACCTGGAGCTCCATGGTAGGTCTCATCTGGTGGGGTACAAATGATCTAAAAAAATAAATAAAAACAAACATCCCAGAAGTACAAGGGAGAATTGGTCATTGACCTCAGTGGAGTTGGTACCACAGTAACAATGGATATTATAAGACATGACGTTGTCATGGATTCAAATCCTATGGTTCTTCAAATTACCCCAAATGCACCGCCTGGACCACGTGAGCCATGAGTGGCTATGTAAAAAGCATTTCAAAGTTCTGTAGGGATCTAGTAGTCAGAGAAGTTGTTGTTCACGTCAGGGGTCGCCACAGCAAATCAGCTTTCACTGATTCACACATTTGGTTTGGCAGAGATTTTTTTTTTACCGCATGGCCTTCCTGACACAACCCTGTATTTTACCTGGGCTGGGGACCGGTACAGGACGACTCAGACTTGGGTTCCCTTGTGGCTACATAGTTATTTAGGCAGTAGCGTGAGGGTCGCCAAGGACCCACACTGGATTGAGCTCATCGGGCCCCATGGGAAACAAACCCAGATTTCCCGTGTGCCAGTCCTACACGCAGCTACAGTGCAAATCTAGTGAAAACCTAACGGAAACATTTGATCTCTGTCATTGTAAAGCAGGGTTACATTACAATGTAGTAAAGTCAACTTTTGTCATCGACCATTTACCAGTATTTATGTTCTGCACCATCATACAAATAAATTCTTTAAAAAACATGTGCAACTTCCTGTTATTTTTCTTTATCCTCTGTTTAATAGCAGAACTAGCAGAATCGCTGACAGATAAAAGCGTCTTTTTTTAACCCACTGTCTAAACAGGTTTCATTTAATCCAGTGTAAAAAGTAAGTGACCTTTTTTTTTCTTTTTAACTGTTCAGCCAAGCATGTTTACCTTGTAAACACTAAAAGAATTTCACCTCACCGCTGCCTATTTTTTTTTGTCTCTTTAAGCTGATTTCATTCAATGTATAGATTTAATGCTAAAAACGGATCATATTGGAGAGGAGGGTGTAATTGTACAAACAAGCAAAAAAAAAAAAAGAAAAAAAGAAAAACTCAAAACAATATAATTTAGGAATAAAACCAACCAAATGGCAATACATAGAAACTTGGCACTTTAGGTGTTTCTGTGATAGAAGAGATTATTTAAAAAAATCTTTATACAAATAAAATTAATAACGTAAAATGATTTAATCTATGAGAAAAAAATGACAAACCTATCTGCTCCAGGTATAAATCCTCCATCTCTGCTGTGCAACTGTAAAAAATATGCATTTATAAATGTGACAGAGCACATTAAATGTTACTAAATCGCATGCATGCATCTTCAACGGTAAGTCATTAACATCACATGAATGTGAATGACTTGAAATCTGACTGAACCAGCGACCTTCCCTAGTCGAGTGCCCCCAAGTGGAGGATACGAGAACAGAACACAAGCCTCCTGTGATCTCCCAGGATCAAACCCTCCAGTTACAGTTTTATAAAATGAAGGTTTGTAATTACTGTAGCTTGATCGTCAGTGAATAAACAGAATCTGGTGGTGCAAACAGAAGAGCAGACAAAACTGTAGCTGAGTTTTCAGTTTATTTAAGGTTCATTTATTCAGACCTGCAGAGGAAAGTTCACGTTCTTTAAGCGCCTCAGAGTTGTGTTTTTTTTTTTTTTCCTCGCAAAATATGTTAAAACCCACTTTATGACTCTGTTGGTTTCTTTGCTGGACGACTTTGTTCATTTTTGTGAAATACTGTTAATGGAGGGGGGGGAGGGAGGGGCAAAGAGAGGAAAAAGTGTCAACACGAATCAGAGTTAAGACTTTGTAAAGAAAAGAAACAAGAATAAAGGGGTGGTGGAGGTCAGAGGAAGGTTTTGCTAGCAAATGATCTCATTTGATTCCTTTCTACAGTACTTGGTATCGTCTTCTGTTGGGATGCACGCTCGCATTCAGCTGCCGAAGTCACATACAGGCTTGCATATTTTTTCAGCAGTCACAGACACGCCTCCAGCTTTTTCTCACCTTTTTTTTAAGGCCTCGTGAACCGTTAACCCCGTTTAGCTGGCAGATATCTTCTCTCAATCAGTCACCGTCCCATCAATGCAGAGGCTTTCCATGTTAGTTAGGGCTAGCTACCGGAGGTGCCACACAGTGGCACTGCGAGTGAGTCTAACCCTAGTGCTCCTAGTGGTTTTGCGCCAGATCTCCCACCGCCGTGGCTCCCTGTGGTCGAGGTTTGTGCTCCACCCTCTGATACAGAGGTTCAGCAAAAAAAAAAAAATCTCCCTCCAGTTGGATGGGGCAAGTGGAAGCCCCACACTACAGGGAGTTTGAGCAAAGTGGCCTTCCAGGCAGGCCATTTGTACACCTACTGAACAGGGAGCCAGTGCATAGCCTGCGCCCTCCACTGATTGGTGTTGCCTTCCATTCACCCTCAAGCTAAATCTGAACTTCTCTTGATTTTATTTGAAAGAAAAAAGTGCCAACTTCTCTGATTTCTTTGACGTCATTGAGTTTACACCACATCTGTAAGTTAGAACCGTTTCACAGTCTCTTTTTAGAGAGGGGATGATGATGATCTTTGGGGCAAAGCTTCAAAGAGCAGATTCACAGCTTGCTTCTTGTCTTGAAAACTAACCCTGCCTTCCACTTTCCAAAAAAAAAAAAAAAAAAAGACAAAATGTTTTTATGCTTAATCATTAGTTTGTTTTTTAAAAAGAGACCTCCACTCTGCTAATTGTTTCCTTGCCAGTTTGAGGAGTTAATTTGAGTTACCACTGGGCACTTCACGCTATTCCGATTCTTGTGCTCTCTGATGACACTAAGCTACACACTGAATCCCATGTTATGCCCAAAACTATGCCTAAGGAGTGGTGATGGCAGCAGGCGGAGGGTAGGGATTATTTGTGTGCCATAAAACAAAAAACAAACAGGTTTTCAGAGTCGACACGAAGGAAAGAGGAAGAGAAAAGAAGAAAGCAAGTTTGTTACTTTGTTAATTTTCGTTCTCTGCAGATTGGTGTGTTTTGCATTGGGGGGGGTACAGGATCGGTGGGTAGATCATGGTGGTGGGGGGAATGGATGGGTGTCTGCTGCAGTCTGTGTTCAGTGGCGATCCACAGCCGCACTCTGTAGTAGCTCTGTGACGGGCTGTCCTGGGGGTCTGAAGGCGGTCTGGAAGCCTGGAGGGGGGGAGTGGAACTGGCTGACTGGGTTGGCTGTGGGAGGTGGCAGGTAGGGAGCCCAGCCGCTGGCGGCTCTGTGATGGAGGGGGAGGTGACCGTCGAGGAGGCTGCTGTGAAGGGGCTGGGGAGGGGGCACGGCTGAGCTGGCGGGGCCGTCCATGTCTGTGAGTGTCTGCAGGGACTTGAGCCAGTGGGGTGGGTTGTCGTCTTGGAGACAGTCTAAACTGTTGCCTGCCGAGGCTGGGATGCCTGAGGGAGGGGGGCAAAGGGAATTGAGAGGAGACCATCAGAGCGATCATGACAGCAGTTCAACAGAGAAACTCTTCAAACTGGTAAAATGCTAAAAACAGCCAAATTGTTACCCCAACAGGGTAAATACTTCGTTCACTGCACAGAATGTGTTCAGTTTGTCACATTTACACATATCTTCGAATGCGAGCAGACCTTTGTTTTAATTTCATAAAAGTGGATATAATTTTCAATGACGGTTTGAACTTTGAGACCTTCAACAAGAGAGCAAAGTGAAGGTGTTCATGTCTGTCTGAGAAAAGTTTATAACGTGTGAAGCGAGAGGTTTTACAGCCTTAAAACATCTGTAATCCTACTTCGTGGCCTTTACCTGTCCTGAGTTATTTATAGAACAAAACCAGGGAAGACTGTACTCTAATGACACCCCCCAAAAATGAGCAACATCTGTAAATACAAGAGAAAGTGACCGGCCTTCTTCTTACCAGAAGTATGGTAAAATGCATTCAAGCTGGGGGGAGGGGGGGGGGGTCTACTTGCCTCGCAGTTACTTGCTCTACAATAAGATTCTACAGTGGCCCATTGCTAGAACGCAGTTCACGTCTTGCAGTTTTGTGATTTTTTGTGAGCAGTATTTCACTTTTTTTTATGCTTACAGTGCATTGTGTTCTGCGCCCTGATTGGCTGCAGACTAATGTCAATCAATCTCCTCTGTGCCTCGTCTCCTGTCCAGAATGTGTTCAGAATGCAAAGATGAGCTTTTTTTCATTCTATAATACTGGACTCACAAAGGTTTGAACTTTGAGTGTTTCAACAAAAGAGAAATGGGACGACAATGGCTCAGGCGGCTGGGCGGGTCGTCCAACGATCAAAGGGTCGGCGGTTCGATTCCCGCTCCCACCAGCCAAAAAAATGTCGTTGTGTCCTTGGGCAAGACACTTCACCCTCCTTGCCTCCAGTGTGGCCTCCACTGGTGTGTGAATGTTCATGAATGTCCCGGTGATGGTCAAAGGGGCCGTAGGCGCGAACTGGCAGCCACGCCTCTGTCAGTCTGCCCCAGGGCAGCTGTGGCTACATCAGTAGCTACCATCACCAAGTATGAATGAGGAGTGAATGAATAATGGACACATTGTAAGCGCTTTGAGCGTCTGGAAAAGCGCAGAAAAATCTAATCCATTATTATTATTATAAATGTGTGAAAATGTCTGAGGAAAGAGCATCAAGTGTGTAGTAAGGAGTTTTACAGCCTTAAATTATCTATAATAATTGTAAAAAATAAAGATGACTACTGTGCAGCAGGGAGGATGCACAGTATTATTTTTAGAACGCAACTAGCACAATAAACGAGGGAACATTAGTTTATCAATGAGGCTAAAGTCACAACTGTTTTGCTAATTATGCTCATTTTAAATACAACACCATTTATTGTTGATCTTTTTTTAACCTGACTTAAAAATAAACTACTGGACTTAAAGTTAAAAATGAAAACACCTTTTCAGAGAAAATGAAAAAAAAAAAAAAAAAAAGAATTGACTGAAGAAGAAGACACCTACAGCTATTTCTACCTGTGATGATGGCCGGATCCATCCAGCTGGCTGTGCCGTCCCAGCTCAGACTGTGTGAAATGCCTGCTGGCCCCGGGGGCCCACCGATGTGGTTAACACTGTTGGAGGACGAAGAGGATGAAGAGGAGGAGGAGTTGGGGAGACCACCGAAGTTGATATTGATATTGGGTAGAAGAGCTCTGAGGCCGTCCTGCCACTCTTTCACATTTAAGCCGTCTATAGAGCCGCTGTTTTCTGCAGAGAGACAGGAAGCAGAGGAGTTAGACCACCAGATCTTTAAGCGACAGAACATTGTCGACACAAAGTGATTAAGTGCAGAACTGCAACTACCAATATGTCTGTCTGCACTCTGTAAAAATCAATACACACTGATCAAAACAAGTATCTCCAGGCTACAGGCAAAGCTCATTTGTTGTGATATTAAATAACTTCCTCATGCAGCACATCTACTCTGTTTTAACATGCACAGCTTTCACCGCACACAAAGAAAGTGCCAAGGTGACCTGAGTGTCAGGTACCTGAGATGGGGATCCCTCCTAGCCCTGTGTTGTGCTGAAGAGGCAGATTCAGGTCCAAGAAGTTATTATGTGAGGCAGCTCCAGCTGAGTGGTTCAAGTGTGTGAAGTTATTTCGTGGGGGTAAGCCCATCCAGGGGTGTCTGGCAGATGGGGGCTGCTGCTGATTGGCCTGACTGTTGTGACTGCTGGGGAAGCTGAACATGGGTCTGTGATGAAGCTGATGAAAGCGTGGCAGGCCACTGGGGAAGTGGTGGGAACTGCCAGGGTTGGATGGCAGCACGTTCGGACCGTGGTTGGCCCCCTGGGTGAGGGGCCCGGGGGACAGGGGGCTCTGATCTTGCACTGACAGCTCCTTCTCTATCAAGTCGGCCAAAGCCTTGCGGGTGACGTCGAACGGATCGAAGCCTAGGTCGTCGTCTTGCTGCTTGGTGGAGGAGCCGAAACCGAAGGCTGCCTGCCAGTCTGTAGAAGAAGACACTGGTATTGTGTCTGCAAGAAAAAGCAGAAGGAAGACTTCAGAAGAGCACCAACATTAACCAACATGGCTCCTGTAAAGGCTCCACATACGACTAAACACAAATGAACTGAATACACTTCCCCAGGCTCATCTGTTTAAAGAAGATTTACAGTTTATTTAGATGAATGAATACCTGATGTGAAGATGCTCTGTGGTTCAGGCGCCATGGGCCAGTCAGAACTGCTGCGGGGGGAGCTGGGGAAAGGGGGCAGTCCGGCAGGGAGGGGGTTGGGATGTTTGAAGTTGCTGTTGTCTGAAAAGAGGGACTGAGACTCAGCGGATGCACCCTCAAAGGGCGAGCGGGCCGGGAGGTCCGACATGCTTATGGGCACCACCAAAACGGGCTTAGTTAGACCCGGGGGAGGGGAGGGGGAGTCACTGGTCGGCATCTAAAAATACAAAGACGGAAAAGTGAGAACGCTTGGCTTCATATTATTTGATGTTTGATGGTGGTTTTACCTGTTGTATAGTATCTCCATTGACCATACCAATTGATTCTGAAGGCTTGTCATTTGGACTGCAGATTAAAAAAGAAAAGAGTTTAAATATTTTCTGAGGACTTAATATTATTTTTCACAGAGGGGGGCCTGTCTTACCTGTTGCTATCACAGTTGGAGGGAAAGGGGGACATGGCCGTAAGCTGGCCAGGGCCCAACTCTGTTTCTAGCCCATCTGAATTGTTAGCTTCTTGATCTAGATAATCTAGAAGCGGAGGAGACTTGCGATCTTCTGAAAGCCCATTTGGCAGCTTGCTATGTCCTGAAAGTGTTGGCCACCCATCTTTACCATTACTACTGTTGCTTCTGTTGGAAATAAGGGAAACAAATACATCACACATTTTGATTCATTGAGGATTAGAATACAGACAAGCACGTGGAACAGACCTCTGTGTGGAGTTGGGTTTATTCTTTGACTTTTCTGTTCCACAAGCTGGAGGTTGTAGAAAGCCTGGGTTCATTTTATAGAGGTCTTGGAGGAGTTTCTGTTCATACTCTTGATGTTTCCCAGCCTATAAGAGGTTCCACATTCACATCAAATGAAGAACAAGAGCAGCTTCCACTTTCAAACAAAGAACACAAGAACAGCTTTACCTGCATCTCCTCCTTAGTAAAGCTAGCCGCTTCATCCCCCAGTTCATGTAGATACATACAATCAGGTTTTGGACATTGCATACTTTTGAGGAAGTAACTGCAGTACTTTGTTGTTCCTAAAGAAGCCTGTAACCAAAAAAAACAAGATAAAAACCTTAATGATAAGGCATAGTTCATTTCTACAAAAAAACAAAAACAAAGTAAAATCTAATTTTTTTTTTATTGACTTAACACAGATTTAAAATTACAAGTCAAACAAAAGTTTAAGATTGTATTTGCAAAAGATTAGTAGCAGAAAAGAAGCTTGAAAATAAAAAAAAACTGAGAAGCTAAACTTCTTACCTTAAGTGTTCTGCCATCTACAACCACATTGTTGACACACTGTATTGCTCTTAGCGCATCTTCAGAGCGGATGTAGGTGACATAAGCGCTGGCACTGGGCCCCTAAACAGCAAAGAGCAAACATAACAGGTTAAACAGACGCCCCATGGCTCTTTGTGCACACAAGCTAAACTGATGTTCAATATCAACAAATTGTGGTTCTGATCTTTTTTTTTTCTTTCTTTCAGTAAAAACTACACCAATAAAATCCCTGTTTTATCTGTTAATACTCTACATGTTTTAAACTTACCTGTGAACCTGCATAAGATGTACTATTGTTGATGACCACTTTATGGATTTTCCCAAACCTCCCAAAATATTCAGGACGTTTTAGGACCTGTAAGGAAAATACAAAACGGTAAAATCTAAATATTTTCTTTTAAGGGAAAAAAAAAAAAAGTAATTTCTAACACAATGTAGATGAGATTCTCCCTCAAAGAGTTCTTTTACTGTTTCCAAAAACTAGGCGTAAGCATTTTGTTTTTGTTGTTGCAACCACGTGATTCCCACCAAGCAAATCCCCAAGAGTGCAACCTCCCAGTGGCAAAGGTAGGAAAAATCTGCGAGTTTGTGAACTGCAATGCAGTACTCACCTCGGGGTCAGCGAGTCGCTGCGAGAGCCCCACCACAAAAACCAGGTTCCTCTGAACCACTCTGACACTGGCCAGATGCTTGCGATTTTCTGTCACCTTCTGCTTTTTCTCATTTTGTTTTTGCTTCTTTTCATTCTTTATCCTCTGGATCTCCTCCTGTGACAGAGGCTTGTACACTGCAGGGTCCTCTGGATATGGCTACACAAAAAAAAAAAAAGTTAAAAGAAAGAAAAATATTCACATTTTTAAGCTCAAATATCTCAAAGATCTAACTATGGTTGGACTGTAAGGACATAATGAATTGATCAGTGTATTTAAAGACTTGGACTAGAGTAAATTAAACCATCTCAACACAACCGTTTTGCCAAACTAGTGCAGACAAAAACCTTCTTGTGTTTGTTTGTAATAAACTCTGTGCTTTATATCACCTTTCTGCAGGCTGGGCAGAGGCCATTCTCATCTGTGCGGATGCGGTGCCAACAGAAGCGACAGATTTGATAGCCACAGGTGCAAGGAAAGAAATTGACATCATCAATTTCTAGCGGTTCCATGCAAAGAGGGCACTCCATGGGGTCGTCTTTTATTTCGGGGCTGTGGGACATCCTACGGTGTAGCAAAAGTGGGCACTGAGGCTGGTCACAGAGCACAGGGCTGCAAAAATAGACACAGAAAAGACTCAATTAAATGGAATACAAATGTTTTTAAGCAAATACGGTCCTTATAACCAGTAATAAATCAAAAGGTGAGGACACCATTTGTTGTAGACATGACTGGTGTATAATTTGATGTAAACAGAAGGAAACTTCAAGCAGCTCATAAGTGAAACAAAAAGAATAACAAAACACATTTTTCTAATGGACAAAATGAACGTATATGTTTCACTGAAGTTTTTGGTGCTACAGGTAAACTGCACAGGGCTGCTTCAGAGCTGTTCCTAATTTACTGTCAGTTCCAAAGCTAGAGAACATGCGGACACATGACATGAGCTAGATCTACATGTAATACTTCAAATTTAATGATATGACAGCATCATAGAAACTGACTTTTTTCAGATCTTCAAATAGTTATATATGGAAACAAAAAAGCTGATTTCCTGAGGTGACTCCTTAAGGGAAAAGAAGAATGGAAAAAAAGTCAATACTAAACATTTACAATAAAAGTAAATAGAAGCACAACATTTATTTATTCAGTAAAGAAAGGAGCTGAACTAAAACAATAGGACATGGGTATATCAGTTATTTTAAAACATTATTTAACCGTCAAATACATTTGAAAATATCAACAAAAAAAGCCATGAATAGATTAACCAAAAGCTCCAAAACATAGAACATATAAAAAAGACAAAAACTAGCTTTTGTGAGCAAAACGAACAAGTATGTTTTTAAAATAATCATGTAACCCTACAATTGTGAATTATGCCTGCAATATTTTCAATAAAAAATAAACTTTCAGACAAAATCCATTACATAATTACGGACATAGTCAAATTTAAAATACTTAGTTCAAGGTTAGGGGGGAGTGACGTTGTTTCAGAAAGTTTGTTATCAAACCTAGATGACAAACCCAACACATAAAAAATAGGAAAGCAGGTAGTTCTCCAAATAAGTGCGGTAAGCCCTGAACTTTTGTCTTGGCCATACAGAACCAGAGGAAGGACTAAGGTCAGGATTACAGTTGCGTTTAGGGTTAAACCACCAAATAGTTCCTGAGTGCGGCTCTCCGCTCCTCCATGGGACCGATCAAATTTGGGGAACACCTAGGTTTGTGACAGATAATGGGAATTTAAACTTTAAGTTTAATAACACGACAGAAGGTTGCATTCACAACAGAATGCAACCTTGGACACACTTAAAATACGTGCGGGCAAATTGGCAAGGCACATCTTGGCTGCAAGTATTAGCCAACATGAATTTCCATCACTTTTTGTACAAAAAAAAAATTTGAGCCATACATTTAAAATGAAAATAAACGCAAGTATTATATAAATAAAGCACAAAATTACATGTTTGCTTTTTTCTACAGAAGATATCTGAAAGGAGATATAAACTATCATTAAGATGAATACAACTACCAAAAATCAAGACGTTATGCAATGATCTTGAAAATGCAGAGTGAGAAAAAAAACAGTGCTGTTCTATTATAAGTTGTGAAAAATGTTTGCGGTTTCTTTGACACAACTATCATAGAGGACTGATGGTCTAACAAAACAACAGATTCCCTTTGAGCTTTGGGCAATGCCAAAACACAACTTGGATTAAATTGATAAAAATAGGGCAACCTTCAGGGAGTAAAGGATGCTGAGGGATGTTGGACAGATCTGCAATCATTATGAGCAGCTGTGTTTAATAGTCAGAAGGTAGGTTTCTAGAAAAAGCTGAAACAGAACTACTGACAGCTAAGTGTCAAAGCGGGTGTTGTATATCTCTAGTGGATTGACAGAGTTTTACACGTCACGTTTGACGCTTAGGAGAAAATAGGTGCGTTTATCCATGAATATAACCCTGTTGAATAACTCGGATAATTAACTCGGTCTCTACGTGACAGCATCGCTAAAAGACAGATGGGCTTAATTACGACCTCAGATTGATAAACTTTAACAAAATAAAGTTACATTTAACGCATCACCAGGAT
The DNA here is from genome assembly GCA_023969325.1 of Oryzias curvinotus. Taxonomy (NCBI): domain Eukaryota; kingdom Metazoa; phylum Chordata; class Actinopteri; order Beloniformes; family Adrianichthyidae; genus Oryzias; species Oryzias curvinotus. Next base: position 17,930,385 of record CM043711.1, on the reverse strand, counting down.
TTGGGTGATTGGTAGCCTCCTGCTATTACTGACGTTTATAAGAGTATCATTATTTTTCGCAGACATCATCACCGTGTTAAAGAAAAATACAGAGATAACCCCGCGTGTAACTTTAGCTGCGTGGACACAGACTGGCTCTGTCTTCTGGATCGTACGTTATCATGACAGATGTTTTTTTTGACTAACGTTGAGCTAAGCTAACGTTAGCAACAAATTGGTACAGAACGCCGGTTCGACTGCTGGCGGGTATCCCAGTTATGTTGTAAACGTGACTAGAGAAACAAAATACACGAAACATAAATTAAGCAATGACACGAAAGAGAAAGAAAGAAAAAATGGCAATGACGCTTGCTGTAGTAGACAGAAAAAAAATGACAGCTTGGGTAATAATGCTATGCGTTTAGCTTGAATGCTAGTTTACGATAGAATGTACAAGGTTTTGGAGCCTATCTAACGCTGCGGCCTACACAAGCTAATACATATCTGCAGACAAATTGCTTGTACAATGAACAGCTGACAGTGCTCTAAGTACACGAATATTACCTGGACAGCAATTCTGAAATCTTGACAAAACTCTCCTGTCGGCGAGAGCTCGTAACATGCACACCCGCCCTTTATTTACTGAGATAGGAAGGAACTCGAGCTAGCGACTTGGCTAATGTTAGCGTTACTTACCCTGTCCGTATTTAGCTTAGGATTCCACTCCAAAGGAGTCACACCAAATTGGGCGGGGACTAAAAGCCAATCTAACAGAAAAGTCACGATTTATCTAAATGGACACTTAATATAACAGTAGTTGTGCTGTTCTGCTGTAATTAAAAGGTTGTAAAGATGTTTTGCCCCTTTCTTTTCTTGGTATTGTTGAGACAAATTACGCTCAAACCACCATCTTAGCTAGCATTATAGTAGGGAGGAGGGAGCGGGGCAAACATTCGGTGCCATTGAGCCTGCGCAAAAGAACAGATGCTTTGTGGGAGATGGAGTTTATAAGCTTCTTTTGGTTTAACATCATCGAACTCGTTAGATTTCACTAAATAAATAAATAAACAAACAAACAAATAAATAAATCATTTGGAAGACGTAGATAATTTTTTTTATTGATTCATCAACAAGACAATACCAAAATATAAAAGACACAGAGAATAGTAACCAACAGCTTTACAATATAATAAACTAGAAATCTATCTCCTTAAACTTCTTTACACCCAAAACCCACAACTTTAACACATTTGATTTTTTACTTTATTTACTTTATTTATCACTGTTATAAAATGACAATACAGATTCCTGATTCCTGATTTACTACACCATTGTGGACAAAGCACCTTTAGGCATTAGTTTACCTAGTTAGGTAGTTACACTCAAATTTAACTATTACAAGTTAAAAGGCTAAAACTTTAAAAACAAATAAATAAATGGCATAAAAATCAGAGAAGTACACCCTTGTCTATCCAGAAAAAACTTGGTGTTGGGCAGTTCTTTTGCTTTAGTTTTGTAGGATCTACGGAATCCACACTGAGCATTGGAGATATGGGGTGTGGCGATGCCAGGGACATCTTTGCAGCCAGAAGACCCATTTGCACACAGTTGTCTGTGTCTTTTCCCTGGATAATTCCTGCTATCAAGGCACCTGCAAAACTGCAAAAACAACAATGACATGATCACGATTTTAATTTAAGCTCTTTAACATGTTGCAATGACAGAAAGAAACGTGAAACATCTATAAACTTTCCCAGTGAATTTAATTTATTGAATATCAAAAACAAGTGATTATTTACATTTCTTTTGAAAGATGACTGATTTTGTATTTAAATTACCGAGTAATAGGCAAAATATCACACAGTAGCAAAGGGAATGAGGAAAAGGAACTTAAAACAGAAAAAGTAAGTATTTTGCACCTATCTCCTGCTCCTGACACATTCACTGTCTCCTCTGGGGACACATTTAGAGCTGGGTAGTGCACTGCACAAAGCTGCCTTTTCTGCAAAAAACAAAAAGGCAGCAGAAATATTTCCACTATGCTGATTCAGGAGTTATCTCTATGACTGAGATGAATGACTGCTCACTTTCTTATGTTTTCTCGGCTGCAGGTTGACTGAGTCTGCACTGTGCTCCCCACACAGCAGCACCCCATTTGACCCAAGAGTCACCACCAAACAGTGAAGATGCTCCAGAAGGGGGCGTGAAAGAGACACAGCCACATGCAGGATTTCACTCAGAGAGGTTGGCAGCACTGGAGGAAACCACATCCTCAGTTACCAATCCATTATTTATATTTTTCACAAGAACTGAATTTGCAGATCTGATTGAATCTAAATGATCTGTTTACCGTCAGGCGTCGCAATACCCAGAGTTTTATTCATGTTGCACAGCTCTGCCATGTTTGGGGATGAATAGGATAAAGACTTCCATGCGTCTGTCAGGAAAGGCTTAGAAGCCCTTTCCACATCTGTCGGCTCATACCAAACTATGACACAGATTATTCAAGCTATATTAAATCAACAAGAACCTCTGTTTGTGTCCATTCACAATATTTTGAATGGCTGCATATCTGTACCATTTATGTTGTGCTTCTTGGCAAGAGAACAAACATAGTTGATGGTGGAGACAGGGATGTTTCCATCAAGACACACTAGAGCAGCCGAGGAAAGCTGCTTCTCAAACTGTGACACCTATATCAAGAGGATAAAAGCTTGTTTTACAATTTTCCAAATGTATTAGCACATGTATTTTTCACAAAGCTTATTGTCAAAACTGGAGATTTATTTTACCCACTTCAAAACTTCATTCTATACACACTGCAAAAACTAAATCTCAAGAAAGTAAAAATACCTTTATTTTTAGAAAAGTTGCCTACTTACTGTCTTGCAAGAATTTTGTTTTCAACAGCAAAAAATAATCATAGTTTGAGAAAACATGCGTTTTCTTAAAATAATTCTTGGTAAAATAATTTTTCCTATCCCATTGGTTATTTTTTTGCTCATTTAAAGAACATCTTCCAATGGGGGAAATCATTTTTGACTTATTTTTCAGGGGCCTGTTTTTGCAGTGCAGTTCACATAGTGTCTGGATATTGTCACACACAAGGATCATGATGCACAATTAAAAATATACTTTCATTTTGCATCTATATTATATCTAAAACTGATTTGTATCATCAGTCATACATTTAAGCAAGAGTTTCTTTTTTTATTCTTTATTATTGAGAAACACAGTCTTCATTTTCATAAAATCTAGTACAAAAACTATGTTGGATGAAGCACAGAAACTCAATTTCCTGTATGAATCTAGCTAAATAAATAAATAAGAAATAAAAAGTAAGCAGAGCCAGCAGAACTTACATAATTCTCTGTGATTTGCTGGTGGATATCCATATCTCCTAAACCAAAACTCAGCTCTCCACTCTCTGAGATCACAACACAGTAGGTTGCTGTGTTGTGCCCTTTCAGCCTGGCCACTCCGCTTGTGTTCTTAGTGAAAATATAAAAAGTGCATATTTTGATGTTAAAGCGACAAGATTTTAGACATGCTTAACATTAACCACCTGCTGTGTCCACACACCATGTGTTTGCAGTAGTTAAACACTGCATCACTGTTTGCATCACATCCAGTTGCTGAAATAAACAGGGGTGCCTGGCCTAGTCTGCTCAGAGAGTCTTGAAGAGAGCACAGGAAGAACGGGTGCAATGATCAGATGGACTGATTAAAATCAGCACTTAAAGGATTAAATAAAGGAAAAAAATAAACCCAAACCAGCTATGTTTCGTCCTACGCCGCCAAATGACTGACACACACTTCCTGGGTTGGTCTGTCCAAACTGAAAGAGATAAAAATCATTCTCCAAAGTCAGTCTATGTATTTAATTCTGCAGATCTGCACATTTATACTTAAGATAAACGAAAAACTCACGTTAATTTTTTTAGTTTTTCCTTTTGCAATAAAATCAACATTTATCCCTCCAATAACCACCTGTAACAGAATCCCACCTTCTGTTTGAGTTATTTTGGAGTTGGACAGGACTTAAAAATGTACATTTTTAATTCCTACTCACAATGTCTGATTTTGTGTTTGTAGAGAGATTTCTATGATGCTGATTTTGAATTTTTGATGGGGTTTTAGCAGTGTGTCTTGATAGTGCACAGGCTATCTGACTGCCAACCTTTGCATTGTTGCGAATGAGAGCCATGTCTTTCAAACAGGATATGTTAAGGACAGTGGAGTTTAAACAAATTCTTCGTTAACAATCTCAAGCTTTGGATCTAAAACATCAACAAATTGTGAGAATCTAAAGTTTAGGAGTCACACATGAGTCATTTTTCTTTTTCACTATAAACCTGTTACAAGCGGTTCATGTTTTCTTTGTAACTTCTAAATATCTCACATTGATCAAAGGATACTGGCTTTCAGGGACTTTCCTTGAGTCAGCTCATTGACCTTTTGCAGGATAAATGGTGTCACGTCTTTACCTGTGACACATTTGGAACTAAAGGAAATTGAAAGGAGAAATATTTTCCTATTTTGTTACAGATAAATTTTCTCAACAAAAATGAAAATGAATTAGGCTTTTGAATGATCTTCATTGAGGAGCTTCTCCACACCTCGCCTCTGTTACTGCAGCCTGGATGGCTTCCTCTATGTGCTGGCCTGCTGCTGCATGCTCCTCAGGGATGGGCACTGCTATCAGTACACCATTTTGGAGACCCAGTGATAGAGAACTCGCTGGATAACAAAATAAAAAGTCAAGATGAAATAATAAGCAAAACTTTTGTGCACAATTTACTGACTAAGAAATATTAAAAGCCTAATGCTGCATTAGCCAGGTCTTCATCATATTCAGGACACAAATGATCTGATATACCAATGAGATCTGCAGCCTCACTCGGGTTGCAAACATGGTATGGGGAGGAAAATCCACTCAGTGGAGAGAAGAATGCTGGAAAACTCTTTGTCATTCCATAGGTGGCGACACAGACACCCTGAGTCTCCTATGGCAAGATTAATAGAAGAAAAAACTGAAATCATAAATCTAAATTAACGTGATATGTTAGATTTACTGTTCATTTTGTAGGAAATAGCTACATTAAAAAGCAAAATGTTCTTACAAGGAACTGCAGGGTGCGACCGATGTCCAGAATAGATTTGACTCCTGCAGAGACCACAGCTATGGGAGTTCTTCCAAGCTCTGTCAGGTCTGCGCTGATGTCCAAACCTGAGAAAAGAATTGTTTGCTCAATGAAAATAAAGTTCAATCTGTTTATTAACTTAGAATAGTCTTTAACAAGATATTCTTACTTCTATTTCACAGAATTCTTACAAGCTGTCATTAGATTTATTTTGACTTTATCCATCAGTTGACCTTCTGGTGACAACTTTGTTCCATTCAAGTGGAGCTTTTTGTGAAAGGACACAAAATCTATCTAGCAACTTTTATGTAACAACAATTTTTCAACAAGGTGAGACCAAGCTTACTGTTGTGTCCATCTCTGTGAACCCCTCCAATGCCACCCGTGACAAAAACAGGGATCCCCACTCTGTGTGCAGCAATCATAGTGGCCGACACAGTTGTTCCTCCTGAGAGACCCTGAAAAAAGAAACTGCAAATGTAGGACTGGACATAAAACCCTAACACTGTTTGAACTCAAGGCTTCAGCTCACAGCTTGAGTCACTCCTCATGCAGTTTGGTGCTGTTTAGTTCAGGATGTTCAATGTTGTCAAGGCATTGAACAATGCCAGTCAATTTGTATTTCAAACAAGTGTATAGTGTGTTTTAATGGAAGAGACACAGAAGCTAATCAAACTGGAACGACCAAATTTTCCATAGGAAGTAAAGTTAAAGTCTTACTTTGCTGATGACATAAGGCAGATCTCGTCGCGACACCTTCAGGGCGTTCCTGCATTGGGCGAGATGTTCGAGCTCGCCTGGTGAGAGTCCAATGTGAATTTTCCCCTGGATCACACCAACAGTGGCTGGAGTGGCTCCTTCACTTTGCACAATGGCCTCCACTTCATTTGCAGTGCTGCAAGAACACATCAGTCAACTTCATTATCATTGCTGTAACTAAACATTAACTTCTTATAGTAGAGCTCATGGAGATGTCACCTCAGATTGTGTGGATAAGGCATTCCATGTGTGATGATGGTGCTTTCAAGTGCAACCACTGGCTTGTTTTCAGCTAACGCCTGGGCTACAGATGGGTGAACTTTGAACAATAGGTCTGAATGAAAGTGCAGAAGAATGCTGTTAGTGACACAGAGTTGCTCTGATATCCATCTGATCAATTTCAATGTTAGAGGTGAGCTAAGATCCATTTACCCTTGTTGGACCATGTGCTGTGAGAAGTTTTAATTCCTCTCCCCAGGATGAGAGTTGAGACCTTTTTTATCATCTTCATTCTGGTCACTTTTTGTTACGAACCTTGATAACAATTGAGATTGCATTTAAATGTGCTTTGGAAAAAAATCACAGCAGAACAAATGGCAGAGGTCAAATCATGTTTTTGATAACAGATACATTGTTCCCTGACACTAAATGTTTAATATTAGTTATTTAGATGGTTTGTCATAAAAAGAATTGTATTTAAGGAAAACATATGTCGACCTGGATTTCCAACAAAATGTGTCTATTGTTGCAAAAATTCTCAAGTACAAGTAAAGTCAAAGGGGAAAACATGAATTCTCAAAAACATGCTACAGTAACATAATTGAAACACTAACATTATTAAAGTTATTATTTCCAACGAAATACACAAACTACAATTTTCATAACTGAAAAAAATAACATAGCTTACATAGACTACATAGATTGCTCAAAAGTTAATATGCCAATAAAACTTTTACTTTACATCAAGCCATGGTAGCAGTGGTGGCGCTACAACATTTTATATGGGGACAGAAGGGGGGACTGAAGACTTTGGAAGGGTGGCAAATAAGAACAGCAGAGTGGAAATGAAATGATTAAAAATATGTTAAAAAAAATACTTAAAATATGTAATTTTTAGGACTCAAGATTTCATTTACAGATGCTGCTTTGTTTTATTTTTGCAAGACTTACAGGAGCTTGCATTAATGGCTGCTTAATTTTTGACAATAGTGATACAATGTTTAATTCAGGTTCATTCCCAAAGAGCCCAAATCTCTGAAGTTGTGCAGTCAGTCAACTTTGTTGAATGTTGAACTGCTTAGTTTTTGGTGGATCAAATAAATGCCAACTAATCCTGTTCCAATGATATTTGATATCTTCCTTCTTAACTTCATTCATTGTGAAGCCTTGGGGCAATTTTGCTCAGTAAGATCTCATTTATCTTCTGGGATACAGACTCTTTGCTAAACATGTCACTCTTCAATTAGTCTTCTCTCTGAGCCAATTGCTAAAGTATTCACTCTCTTCACAGCCAATCACAATAATAAAAGTAACAGAGCTTTTTTTTATCTGCATTTTTAATGCAAAAATTTACAAATACACAATTAAATATTTCAATCACACTTTCAAGATACCTTCTTATTAAAATGTTTTTCAGAGAGAAAATTTAAGAGGCAGAGAAATGTTTCACAAAAACACATTTGGCTCACAACAATGCATGGAAATCTATGGATAAATGGTAGATATGTTTGTATTGAAAAAGTTTAATTCAATCCTTCATTTAAATTAGACTGCAATGGATGGATGTTGGATGACTTATTTTATCCCACACACCAATCCACTCAAGATATAAAACTAAGTTCTTTCTCATGATTGACAAAATCTATGAAACAACATGAGACACCTTCACCTCTTCATCTCACAGGTCCAGGCTCTTGACAATCAGGTAAGCTGTTTTTGTTGTAGTCCTGGTCGATCCTGCTTTTTTGGTTTGCCACAAAGATGTGCTATTAGCAAGAAGAGCTTTCACTACAGCGTCTTCATTTCATGAGCCTTCTTTTGCCAAAGAGCTAAAAACTTCTAAAAATAAAAATGTTGGACGTGGCAGCCACTGTCAGTTTTTAAAGAAGCAAGTGATTTTTTTGCGAGTGCAAGTAAAATGTAGGATTTTAAACTTTCTCTTGAAAGACCAAGTACACCAGAAAACGTCCTAATTAGTTTGTTCTGGTGTCTCTTTGGACCCTGTTCCAACTGCAAAGTACACTCACATTCAGCCATTGTGAGGATTATCTCTGCTCCAGTTAGCTGGCTGAAATTCCCACAGTTCTCTCCTTTTTTGAGGCCTCCTTCACAAGTTGGACTCCAAAGCCCAGCGTCACCCCCCTCCCTGCCTCGCTGCTTTCATTTACTAAGGGACATTGATTAATGTGCATGCATAACGTGGTTGTTAAGAGTCCTTAATAAACTATTTATAAGACAAGCGCTAACAAGCACTTGTAATGTTATAGTAAGCTGCTTACAAGTACATTAGTTAGCATTTGTAAATGTCTTACAACTGGCTTACACGTTTAAATAAGCTGTTTATAAATACATTAAAATATTCCTTAATAAACTACTTAAAAAACATTAACAAGCATGAGTCATGTGGTATTAAGCTGCTTAAAAAACATTTATTAGCATTTGTTAATCCTATTCACAAGCTATTTAGAAATTGCTTGTAAGGAATTAATAAATATATTAACAGTTTTCTTATGAACAGTTTATTAAGTGTTTTGCAGCCCCCCAATCTAAAGCTTGACCAAATAGGGGGTAATCTTTACAAGCCATTTACAAATTGCTTGTGGACAGGTACTGCCCCTTGGAAAGGGCAGATTCTGAGTGCAAACATTTTGAAGTTTATTAAAATGTGTTTAGTTCGAAATATTATAAGGCAGTAAGGTACAAAGGACAGTACGTGTGTCTCTTCTTTTATATTGTTGTTGTGATGTGTTGAAGAGTTGTTATATCGTCAGCCTAATAGCATATCTGCCTAACTCATTTTTTCAGGTTTTTTTGAAAAGAAGAAAAAACACCTTTTTTTCACCAGTCACAGTAGAGTTAGGCCAATATCTCAATTTGGCAAAAAAAAAAAAAAAGAGTTAGGCAGAAATGCTATTAGGCTGACGATATGTTTGTGGCTTTGGTTAGTGTTATGAAGACAGTAAGTGTCTACAAGCAATTTATAAATGGCGTGTAAAGATCACCCCCTATTTGGTCACGCTTTAGATTGGGGGGGGCTGCAAAACACTCAATAAACTATTCATAAGAAAACTGTTAATATAAACTGCTAATAAATGTACTAAAAGCAGCTTACTAAAACATTACTAGTACTTGTTAATGTCTTATAAACCGTTTTTTAAGGACTCTTATTGTAAACCGTTACCGTTGTTTTAAACTACAAATATGAAAAATTCAGTCTCCAAAATTTATTTTCTTTGAAGGAAATTTAAAACAAAACAAGGCCTATCTTTAAAATGAAACTTAACTACAAATGAAAAACTGTGTGAATTGAAAGTAACAAGAAAACAAAGGTGGAAAAACTGTAAAAAATGTAAAAATAAAAGATCATTTCCACAAAGTGTATGCCATCAGATTAAAAGATCTGAAACGCATCGCATTCTGACAGGAAGTTATTTAAGAAAAAAGCTTCTCCACAAAGCAGAAAAGGCTTACCTTCCTCGATGCAACATAAAAGTATTTACGGGTAACCCTGGACTTTGACTCAAACACTGATTACACAGTGCGCAGTAATCATGCTGATCTTTGTAGTCTAAACGTCTCTGGAACATGCACAAGTGTGTGTGTGTGTATATGCCACTATCTATTAATTTTTACACTTTTTAAATGTGTTTTAGATATATTAAAGAGAGCTTGACCCCACAGGAATTTTTAACCTTCAACACAAAAGGCTTTTATCCAGTTTTATTTCATAATAGTTGATGATTGTGCTCAACAGCGTTAGAATTGAACTCTAAAGTTGAGCACATTTGAAGCTTTTTATCCAGCTGATCTATGGAGAAATCATCTTTTTCTGCTTCCACATGATTTACAGCTTGGACTGGGTCAAACATGGTGCACACCAGGTGGTTAGTCGTTGTTCTTGAGTATTCATACATGTCATCAGATTCCGTTCCATTCTCCAACTCTGAGCTTTGGAGTAATTCCTCCTCAAACCACTGTGGCTGCTCCATCTGAAGGACTCGAAAAGCTTCTAAGGCATCCCGCAGGGCTCTGCCTGAGGGACACTCATGATATTTGTCCTCTGATAGTCCAATGATTTGCTTTATCCGGCCTGGTTCATGTTTCTCTGTGTCCAGGATTCGAAAAAATACTTCCTCGAACTCTTTCATCAGCTTGTACCGTACCGTCACGTTGAAAGGAGAAGGAACATCTTCCTCAGAGCAAATTTCATCAAAGTAAGCTATGATGTACTTTTTAAATGACACAGACTGGATAAAGTGGGGGAGCATGAGGGTGATGAATGGAGTGACCATGTCACCTGCGAGTGAGCAGGCATCCTCCCTCAGAAAAACCCGTTTGCCACCGCACATGGCTCTCCATTTGGCTTGTACTCCCTGTGAGCAAAGAATGAGTATCTTATCCGAGGAGTTCTCAATTTGTTCTTTGTGCCAGTCCAACCACTGAATGCTTCCCAGCACTGCCAGCCTGGTTGAATCCAGCAGGTCCAGAACCACTTCCGTCCCACATTTGGTCATTAGGAAAGCACAAAACTTGAGAACAATGTTTTTGTACAAAGGATGGTCAAGGGAGTAGATGATGAGCACACGTTTCCTCTCTTGAACCTGAAGGATTTGCGGTTGCTCTACAGCAGCAGAGGGGGATGTGTTTGAATGATCTGAGAATTAAAGGACAGTTATATTTTCACTGTCTAAAATGCATGCTGGAAATGATTCATTCATTCACTTAATGAAAATGCAAACCTGTATGAAGACCCTGAAACCTTAAGTAAGCAAGGCAAACAGAAACCACAAACAGCAGCCCCAAAACCAAATGAATGATTACAGTCTGTAATGGAGTTTTATCTAAAAAAAGAAACACATGGGTGAAAGGCAAAGCATATTGATTTTAGCCTTAACTTGTATGGTATCTGAAAATCTGACCTTTGCAGCGATTGAATCTTTTCTCAGCAGTCTTGCAGTGATTCTTGCAGCGCAGAAAAAACGGTTGGATCTTTTGAGTAAAGTAGATGAAGATGAGCGGTTGAAGTTTTATCTCTACAAGAAATGACTTTATCAAGTGCTGAAACATCAAATTGAACTTCTAACTCACCATCACCAAAGCTTCACATGCTCCAAACCTCCAAGAATCAACTTCAAGTGTGACATTCACTAATGTTCTGTTTTCCTGTTGGATTTGAAAACACGTTTTGTGTATAATTTTGACATTAAGGCAGAAAGTTAAAACTCAAGTTTCAAGGCTGACATAAAAAGGCGGTAAAATAATCGTAGAAACCTTTGAGATGTTTTTTGAGTATGTAAAACTATTGATTTGGATGGAAACTTGGTATCTGTCAGCATGCTGGGCAGTTTTAAAAGTCACTATGACAGAGTCCTTTAGTTTCCCACTGGTAAATAAAGCAGAGATTCTGGGATCCCACAAGCTGCCTAAAACATCAAAACACACACAAACACAAAAAAACAAAACATGTTTAAGATCTAAATAACAGATGTATTATTCATGCAGTTTAAGAAAAAATAAAGAAATAAAAGTATAACCATTTTCCAGACAGATCCGGAACCTTTCAATGGTTCTGTTTTCACACCCTGACAGCAAATAAAGACATTTTTAGGTTTGTGACTGTCATTAAAGCAAACACAACTTTAGACAAAAAAAATTGAATATAAATATCAGTCTTTACAAGCAGTAAAAATCAACAAATAATGTACTTTAAAATCTTACTTTTTATAGTAATACAAGTAATTGAATGGCAAAACAATTTTTTTTTAAAATGTAGTTAGAATAACAATGTGATGCGATATTACCTGGGATGCTAATTTGCTTTTTGACCCTGTAGTCTCCGTAGTCAGGTTCTGGCAGATTAAAAACTGTCACGGTGTAGATATGGTTAGGCTCTGCCACAGCAGCCATGGAAAAGCTCCACTTAAGGTAAACCAATGAAACAAAAACAAGATCTATTCATGAGCAGCTCCTATACAGTGGCATTTGCAAACATTTGTTTAGCAGTTGCTTCACAAACTGCCCAAAAGCAAATTGAGAACTGGAAATACAGACTGATTAAGCCTTAGTCACATGCTCACATACTGAGATTGACCCGTATGGGTGCTGTGGGTTTTGGGGTTGTCCAGGCCCATGGAGGGTTGCAGACAGGAGCAGCCAAATCTTAAGAGGATAACAGGTGTGTCTTGTAGCACCTTTGAGGACTGTAGAGCCACTTCAAGAGATGTTGTTGAACGTTTTGTAAAGTATTTGTAAGGGTAATGCAAGTTGCACGCACCTTGGTGCCCTTACGCCACACAGTAGTCATTAGGAAGGAGCGCTTGCTGGCAGCCTGCGAATGTCACATGTGCGAGGGTGTGCATGTGATACCCAAGAGCTTGTAGGATGCCCACACTATGCTCTGATTATCACATGAACGGCACAAACAGAACCCTTGTGCAAACAAAGGGTAAATACTGTACAACACATTTGCCTCTCACCTAAGTCACCCTTACTTTACTCTTCCGTTTTGTGTAAGTGGTAAGTGCTATGACCTGATGTTCAAAGCACGTCCAGAGAAAAAACGTGCACAAACATTTTCACTCTACGTGCTCACCATGCAGTCTACGACCATGCTAGTTCACGTGGGTCTCCTGTGGGCCTCCTTTTGTTTTTGTTTTTTGCCCTCAGACAACCCGTATCAAGCTGTAAGGGCAGTTGTGACTAAATCTTTAGGCATGTTGTTTGAAAAGGCCATAAAAGATCTCAGCAGTTAAGAATAAATACATCCCAAAGTTAAGTGCAGTATTTTTAGTTGTGAAAGAGAAAAAAGAGGAGCAGAATTCTGAATGATGCTGAATACAGCCCAATAGGAAAATTTAGCCTGTGTGCTGTAGTTCTTATCAATGATAATGTACTGTACATGAAAACCCCAGCTACAGTTATTCTAAGCCGTGGTGCAAAAGTAGTGTGGGTGACCTCTGATCAGAAGATCTTCCTGCCCTGCCAGCCCGTATGTTGAAGTGTCCTTAAGCAAGATCCTGAACCCCACATTGCTCCTAGTGGTTATAGGTTGGTGCCAGTGTGGGACAATGAAGCTGCCATCACGGTGTGAATGTGTGTGTGCGTGCATTGGTGAATGGCACTGTGACTGTAAAGCACTTTGAGCCCTCTAGGACGGTAGTAAAGTCCTATACACATAAACACTACAGTATTTACCATTTCTGTGTCAGACATCTATTGAACTGTATGGCTAGAAAGACATTTCAAGTTATCAAGCCACATCATGGTCAATACGTTTAGATAGTTAAGAGCTAATATGATTGAGATCAAATAGACCAAGCTGTAATAGTACATATGACCCAAATCAAACTAATTTTGAAACTAAATTTACCACTGGAGGGTGGACAAAAACAACTTCCTGCCATGTTAGAAGCAACAGTTCCACAAAGGATTTTTCCTCTGTCATCTATTAATTATTTAAGATTGAACATCAATACATTTAGCAAAGAAAAGTTTGCTTTAGAAAAACTAGTCATGTAAAAAGGTATGTTTAAAAAAAGGTATTCTCTGAAAAACAAAAATAAAAAAGTTGCTAGTGTGGGCTAGTTGCACTAAAATAAGAAAAGGTTGAGGGGAGAATACATGGTCACCTACAATGACATCTTTCCACAAAGCTGCCCACAACTATACTGATGATTAGGGAATTCTTAATTTTAATAATTTGTTAAAGGGCAAGAGTAGAGAGAGTTTCTCTTTAGGCTAGATTAAAAACAGTTTGCACCTCTTCACCCACGTAGACAGGAAGACATAGAAGGATGTGTCAAGTGACAGATAAGCATGCAAAGTGATCAACAAACTGATAAAAAAAAGGACTTGGTGTAAGTTAACAAAATAATTTATCTAACCTTTTCATTTTTTGACAGTGATTTTTGAAACGTGTATGAATACTGCACACACACACTTTCAGTCGTCATTTCATCCACAATTTTTATCCTTGTTCCGATAATGGCAGTAATTGAGTCTGTGAAAAAAAAATTCAATTTTCAGAATGTCTTATTACTCTTATTCATTTTAATTAGTTGACACCAGCACAGACTGATCAAACAATAAGTCTAAGTCAAAGTAAAACTGATTGATTTTAAGATCACCTACCGTCTGGCTGCATGGTCCAAGTGACATTCACAACAAGAAAATTTAAATGTTCTCTGGGGTCAAGAGTTACCCAAGGGTCATTTGGGGAAAACCTTCTGAGAGCAGTATCATTTTTATCCAAGCAGCCATCTGCCATTTAAGTGAATTGACATTAACATGCATTAAACACAAGCTTCAACATAAAAAAACTAACTTTTCAGCAATTTTCAGCAAATTAATCTGATTGTAATAATGTGTTGTGAATCTAATAAGAAAGTTACCATAAATACCTGAGCAGACACTTACTATTTGCTCTACGGGTGCAGTTGTAAAGACCCTGTTAAAACATGAGAAAACTTTTCAAAAACCTCTAATTAATTTTAACAACACTGCTTACTTGTGTATAGAAATTCAGTTCCTACCTTATTGCTGCAGTCCAGTATCTTCAGAGAGGCTTCAGTAGCCAGACAAAAGCATAAAAACAAAAAAATGGTCATCATGGTGGAAGTCCCATGGACAAAAAATACCAAGAAATGGTCCAACTTTAAAGCAAAAGATAATAAAGTAAATAATCTTCTTAGATTGGAAAACCGTTCCAAATCTAAGCTTTGTTTCTTTGAATAGAAACTTCTACTATTTCAAGTAGCACTTTTGCTTGCTTTTTATCAGGCTCTGGCATCTTAGAACACAGGAAGGAAGTTTGACGCTTTCACTCTGACAAACACTGACAACGTGAAAGATGAATGTAATAATAGTTTGTTGACAACATGCATCAAACTCTGTTAGACAGACTTAAGTTAGCAGTCTTATGTGTCACATTCTAGGTGCAAAATATGATATAGAGTAATAACTGAAATATTCAAGTGTATGTGAATGTATGCATATGTTTTCACCCATCAATGTCATGACCAATTTCCTAAGTTTGATATAATTGTATAGATGTATATTTCTGCTGTTTGTTTAGTTTCGTTTTATTCTTGTTTTTGATTGCTTGAAATAAACCATTTTCAAATCCATTTATATATGTGCATAATGTTAATATGTGTCCATGTGTGTGAGCTCTGATTATTGAGGCAGCAGCATAACAACTTTTTAAAGACGTTCGTCACTAGGAGGCAGCAATTTAATTCCATAATAATGAAAGGTCCTTTTAAAAGTGAATAAACATCAAATCAATGCATGAAACACAAATATGTTTGATCAAACTTTGATTTCGACAAGTTCAAGTAAAAAAAATATCTAACATACAAAGCTTTTGTCCCAAAAAATTCAATATTTATTATGTTCACTGAGTCAGTAATTTCATTGTATTTTCACACAGTGAACCAAGTAAGTTCAACCTTCATTTTCATTAATAAAAGTATCTTTTCCACCACACTTTCTATCTATTCACTGCTTAGTTACCAGGGAAGGCATTATGGGACAGAAATAAAGGCACGGCTGTGGGTTAATCTCTGTCTCATTGTCTCAGTGTTACCGCGTGTTTGACCACTGTGCTAAACTATATCAGTGCCACACACAAGTGATCTGACCAGAATAGACTGTACATGTCTCCATTCTGCTTGATGGACAGATCATGGTAATTTGGTTTTCAAAAGCCAGGGTGGCATTTTTTTTAAACAAAGACAGACACACAATCTTTTAAAAAGTCTGCCATCTTTTGCAAAAATAAAACATTAAAAACAGCAATTTTTGGTTTCTATACATAATCCCAAAGAAATAAAGTTTTTTTTTTTTGCAAAGCTGTATAAAACAGCTGTTGTGTTTAAAAATTGTGTTGAGGGTTTTTATTTGTTTTGAGTTATTGCAGAACTTTTACACTGAGTACTAGAGAAATGATGAGATATTTTTTAAATGTACCAACTGAAAGTGCCATAAAACTTCTTTGTCATGAAGCTCTATAGATAGTAGTATATCTACTCTCTATGTATTTTGCTTATGTTGATGATCAATTTTAAGAATTCTTCTCGCTATAGGGAAAAAAAATAAACCCTGCTGAAATGTAGCTTGAAAGCAGCTGGACTTTGATGTCGCCCTCTGCCAGAAACACATTGGACACGAACTTAAAAAGCACACATGCTCCAGGCTGATGGCATCTGAAGAGGGCTGCTCAGCTGACAGTTAGGTGAGGGGTCTGTGAGGTGTGCCCTTGTGCGATCCAATCACATGAAATAAATGGGTCACACGTAGAGGGCGAATCGAAAAGGCATTGTGCATTATGATGCAGCAACTGTCAGGTGGACAGGAGGTCTATTTTAAAGAGCCAATCGCGTGATCCTTTGAACGCGTAGATCTGCCAGTAATAACCTCAAAACTGAATTTGTTTTATCAACTGCTGATCTCCTGCCTTGACTGATTTCTTCTCATCTTTAAGGTAAGTTTAATATAAATATGAATATTTATCAGAACAAAACACATGTCAAAGAGATTATGGTGTGTTTTACTCTTCAACCTGACTTTGGGGAGAGGAGGGAGCTTCTGTGACAGCACAAGGAGCAAGTTGTTAAAAATGAAAGCTGCTCGCACCCGACACAGACATGCACTGGCATTTATGCCGGGGGAGTCGCAGCCAAGTCGCCAAGGTCTTAAACAAACTTTAACATAGCAAGCTGGCCTCAAGCTTCCTAATTATCTCATGATCCCTTAAGAGAGGGAATTGCAATTTGAAGCCTTCACTGCGCAAACGACTTATGGCAACTAACGTGACAAATTGTGGTCTGCTTTTATGAAATTTCAGCCACAGAGAAAAAAATGTGACCACTTTTTCAAATATCATTTCCTTATTACATTCATTTTGACTTTTCTTGGTCATTTTAAATTTTAAACTAGTTTTTCTTTTGCAAACATCCATTAAATTCTGAGGTTCAAACGCTTTTAAAGCTAGAAAAGAAAGTGTAATAAAAAAAATCAAACTACTTGTTTTTAGGCTGTCATGCTCTAAATAGCAGGTTTTATCCAGCTTTCAAATGCCAAACATTAGTGCTTTCACTGACATTATCAAGGCCACTGCCGTGCTTGGCACACTCTGAAGAATGGGGGCAATGCAGTCCAATATAGTTGGGCTGCAAGCTGCACTTTAGGGCTTTCAACAACAGAGCAAGTACTCAGTCCTGGAAAAAACTGAAAGCATTCGAAAACCCCAAAGGACGGTTGAAAGGAATTATTTCATCGAACCAATTGGATTTATAAAAAATACTGAGATGAACAGTGAGGCTTTAAAAAACATGATTATTACTGTCCTACACAATGTATAAAAGTCATAGTAGAGTGACAAATACTTCTTGACAGTAAAAAATATTTACGTTAAAAAAATTGTGGAAAAATGATTTTATAATGTGCAATACTTAAGTACTTAGTATCAACCAATAATATTTTATCTCTTCTCCTAAGGAGCTATAAGCTGCTGTCATGTCTGAAGGGTGAGTGGTGACTTTGCAACCTTTTCACAGCTTGTGAAAATGCTTTAGAGAATACAAAATAATATGTCTTTTGATCAGCTGTGCACAAAGTAGCTTTGAGGGATTTTTGAAACCTGGTTTCTTGCTATTTGTCATGGTTTCTTATTATTAAGCTTTATGAATGAGAATAAACATACATTTTTTGATTTTTCTTTACATATTTCTTCACGATGAAGACCGGTGAGTCAGTCACAAAATGTTCTAAATTTGATTCAATTTAGGCGATATTTACAATTAACATGAATGCAACAGTAGTTGTTTGTCTTCTTTACAGAAAAAGCCAAAATATTCAGCAACGCGCCGACTGCTCTTAAAGGTAAATCCTTTGACACTCTCCAACATTTTTCAGGTTTTTCACAAGCCATCTGTGGTAAACGTATACTTTGTTTCAGTCTAAGTTGCTGAAGAAAGCAGCTTCCATGCTGGTGGCTGAAACTGAAGAGAAAAAACGCGAGAAGCAAAGAGTTGTGAGTGAATCCTTTCCTCCACTGAAACTCTCAGGTCTGTCAATCCAGGAGCTCCAGGTACTGAACAAGTGAAGCCAAATAGCGAATTTTTTCTATAACAACTATTTTAAATGCCTGCTCTTGTTAATTGTAGGAACTGTGCAAAGAGCTGCATCAAAAGATTGATGTTGTGGATGAGACGCGCTATGATATGGAAGTAAAAGTGGCCAAAAATGAGAACGAGGTATACAATGAATCCCACTGCAATAACTCTAAATACTTTTTTTTCTGACTTTTCACCATATTAATTCGTTTTGGCATGGGACACATCGATGTTTTACCAAGATGGACTAAATTGTTTGTAAAAATCCATACCAAAAATATTAAATTTTTACATGTATTAAAAAACCCACAAACATAACAGTAAAATCAGTATATTAAGGATACATTGCATGTGCAAAAACATTTTTATAATTAAGTTACACAAGTTAACCTTTGCAGAAATTAGACAAATACAGTTCTACAGTGAATTGAAGGATGCTGCAAAAAACTTAGATTTTTCCGTAACTGAGTTATTTGTGGGACAGATCCAGTCACTAAGACAGAAGATAGTCGATCTAAAAGGTATCAAGAGGCCCAGCTTGAAGAGGGTGAAGAAAACGACAGATGACGTGCTGGGGGCATACACCGATGCCTCTAAACTCATGAAGGCTGACTTTAAGGCAAACCTCAAGACTGTGAAGAAAGATGATGAAAAGGTCAAATACTAAAAATCCAAACAATTTGGAAATGTCAGAAAGTTGGTTCTAAATTTTCTTTCTTTTTCTGGATATTCTAGAGGGAAGAAGTGACGGACTGGCGTAAGAATGTGGAGGCCATGTCTGGCATGGAGGGCAGGAAGAAGCTTTTCACTGCAGGACAATAGGCAGACGCTCATCTTCCAAACCTAAAGTTTTTAAAACAAGAGGCAACATTGTTTTCTTCAAATATGCCCTTGTTCAACCATCACAGACAGAACAATAATTTTAGTAAGGTTTGCATTTTTAACAAAAATAAACTAGTTCTATTATAGTCTCAAGATTGAATGTATGAATATGTATGAAATGTATATGTTAGTATTACTGTATATATACAAAAAAAAAATTGTAACTCTGCGTTGACTTGGTGAAAGTATAGTCTTCTGTCATGGAGGGCAGTACTGTTGTTGCACAGATGATGGCGCTTTTTCACAATCTATAAATGCAATGCAGACTCAAGACTCGTATTGATCCCTGAACTTGAAGAATTTTGTTTTACTAAAGTTTGGGTCATACAAAAAGCAAAAAAAGACAAAAAACAAAATCTTAACACCATTCAGGAACAGGAACACAATTATCAAAATTATCTTATGAAGTATATAGTAAAGTCACAAAAATCTTTTAGCACCCATTAATGAGTATCCTTGCAGATTTTTAGATAAAAAAATATGCAAAAATGTTATGGTGTGCTTTTCATGTGTCAAGTGGAGGTGGGACAAATTCTCTATAACTCCTTTTTCTTGTATTTATCACTGTAATATGGAATTCAATGGATGTTAAAAGAGAACCCATTCAACTTTCTGCAGCACTCAAGCATGCACATTGCTAATTTGATGGCTCCGTCTTGGCATGCGACCATTCTAAAGTTAAGACAGTTTTGACAAGATGTAGATTAACTAAATTCTTTGTCTCATTAGAGAAATATCTGGAACTAATTAAGATCAAGACATCATCATAGTGATACATATTTAAAAAAAATGTCTAGACAGTTTTAACAGTAAAAACATTTAGTTTTACAAAAATAAATGTAAACATTATTTTGTGTCTTTCTGAATTCCTGGATCCTGTTTATGAGATTAAGGCAAATCCTTGGCAAATGAAGTTTCTTTATGTGAAAGCTGAAAAGACTTTTTCAGATCATTTGCTCAGAAAAGGTAATAATGCGTTTCAGTCAGACAACTCTTGCAGTAAGAAATATTTATTTGACATTTTCCACATACTTTAGTTGGCATTCACAACTTTTGGTTTGGCATAAGGCTCCATTCAATTCCATGAGAGATTTCCATAAAACTTTTTGGGTAACAAAACCCCCCCTTTACGGAGCCCACAGGTGGAAGCCGGGGAGGAGGGCGGGGCGAAGAATGAGCGCTGAAGGTAAGAAAGAGAATGAACGCCTGCGCACCTGGCTTAAATAGAACGCTGAGCAGGTGAGTTAATTGACTGAACCGCCCTAGGGTATTAGCTAAGAAACACTGCTACGAGTCATCTGCCCGAAACTCGATTGAAAATCGTCATTTCAACATGAGTCCCACACACTTGCAGAACTGACTTCAGGATGCTCAATGATAGTTTTATTTCTGTCCATGTCAGGTCATCAACTTTTGGCAGCAAAACATGTCAATTTTTTGCCTAAAATATGAAACAAATTAGCAAAGTGTGCATACACTGACTTGCAAAATTTAAACTGGAAGTACGTTGCTAAAACCTAGGAGAAGATAAAGAAAGCTTAAACTTGTCCTGCAGGAAAATTAGTTTGATGCATCGCAAGAGCAATTTAACAAACAAATAAATAAATAAACCAAAATGGCATTTTCACATGCAATATGGGGGGGCGGCACAGTGGGCAGTGGCTTGCCTCACAATAGGAAGGTCCTAGTTCAACTCCTGGCTGGGTCCTTTCTGTGTGGTTTTCTCTGGGCACTCCAGTGTCCTCGCATGGTCTAAAAGCATCCCCAATGAGTTAACTGGTGACTCTAAAAAGTCCCCTAGGTGGGAATGTAAGCATGTGTGGTGGTTATTCTCTGAGCTGCTCTGTGAATGTCTGGCAAAATATCCAGGATATACCCCGTGTGCCCCCACCAGCTCTAGCAGACGTAAATGAGAAAAAGTTATTGTTATAAATATGGAGCAAATATTCTGTTCCTCAAATAAGTTACAATGTTAAGTTCTTTAGGCAAAAATTGTAATTTCAGATTCAGAATTCAGGAAAAACAAAAAAAAAAAAAACCCAAAAAAAGCACAATTTATTTTATTCATTCATTTTCTATTCCGTTTTTCCCTTTTGGGGTCACGGGCTGCTGGAGGCTATACCAGCCACTTGTGGGCAAAGGCAGGGGATGCCCTGGACAGGTCGCCAGTCTGTCACAGGGTAGAATGTCCTCAATCACACATCCATTCACACCTATGGACAATTTAGAGTTGCCAATTAACCTATGAAGCATGTTTTTGGAATGTGGGAGGAAGCCAGAGTCCCCAGAGAAAACCCACGCATACACAGGGAGAACATGCAAACTCCACACAGAAAGGTCCCCCAGTGATGTTGTGTTTTTCATGTCCCCCAGCCAGGACTTGAACCGGGGGCCTTCTTGCTGTGAGGCAAGAGCGCTAACCACTGCGCCACCGTGCAGCCCATGATTTCTTTTATGTTTTACAAAATTGGTTTTAAAACAAATGAACACGACATTCCAAGCACAAACCCAAACTCCCTCAATCCCAGTTTTGATGTGAACATGACAGTATTTAATGTTGCAATTCCTCAATTCACCACTGGAGTAAAATTTTCCATTTACTCCTAAGAACAAGAAACAGATTCTACACCAAAAATGAATGTATGTAGAATTGTTTCCAGGTGTCATTTTGTTGTTAATTACTTTATATGTTTTCATAACAACAGACTGGGCATAAGCTCATATTTGGGGTAAAGTTGAACTTTTTAACATAGAAATGAATGAAAAATGTCTTCCTTGCAACCACCCCAGAGCTGCTGAAGAACTGAAAATTATTAATACTTCTGGGTTTGCTTTGAATTCAAATCCTCAAATCAAATCAAACTTTATTTATAAAAAAGCGTTTCTCAGGCATTTGTGCAGCTCGAGGAGCTTTAATATTAAAAACAGAAAACACAATATCACAGTAAAAACCCCAACCCACCCTTCACCTTTCCTACTCCCCTCCGTTAAAACATATTATCCATGACCCCCACATGCAATGAATAATTACTATGGAACTGTAAAAATAAAAAAATAAAAACATAAAAATAAAAATAAATAAAGAAATAACAGTATGTTGGGGCTGAACCACTTTGCTTGCAAATACGTCAGCTCTCCAATTAACAAAAACATTGAAAAATACACATGGCCTTTTTCATTTTTTTAATTTGTTTACTTACCATGTATGTGGGTATCTTTTATGAAAAAATTTGACCCAGTATTTCAACACTGAGCACTGGCTGGCTCAGTTTACAAGTAATTATGGTCCAAGGAGCACCTGCCCTTGTTCCTCTTTCTGACCTCAACAGAAGTGGGTTATAACCTTTAAGCTGCAGGGTTTGTATCACAACACAATATACAATAGAGAGGAGATCTTCATGATTAAAACATAAACAGGCAGAATGATTTTTATATTCAAAAACATTGCAGGTTTGCTAAATAGCAGCATGATTGTGGCTGCAGGTTGTCATGTCAGGACAGCACTGTGTGTTCCTGGACTTTTCTGAGCAACACTGCAATGACTTCTACCGTCTTCTGCACTCCTCAACGTGATCCAACTTTAACAAGTTAACCCTGTTCCAGTGGGAACGCCTGGCCCTGACCTTAGATGAGTGCTAAACGAGCACGCTCTCTGCCACCGACAGGTGTTGCACAAACATTTGAAGTTACCAGGTATTCAAAGTCATAAATGATGTTTTATTGCCTCCTTTACTGTGTGAATATTGCCATGAAGCTGAGGGCCATGGTTGAAGTCACTGCACTCTTTCACTGTCACAGACAGTGAAAGAGAACACCTTCCTCTTCAGAGGGGGCACTATAAATTGAATTGATGACTTTCCATGTCTTTGAGAAAGCTGACTTCATCTCCCTTACACACATTTGTTTTCAGTTCTCAGCTGCATCTCTAGAGTCTGTGAGGCTTCAGCTGCTTTGGGTAAAGCTTTCTGATATTTATAATTATTTCAATGGTAGTTTTTGTTAATTGAACAACAAAATTGTGGTTCTTTTGTATTTAAATTGTGCTAGCATATTCTCATGTTGTGACTTCTCTTTTTTGTTTTAGTAAAGTACTTAGACTGTTAAGCATTAGCAGTTAGATGAATACTGACGTCAATCATGGTTTGGGATTATCTGGTCATTTATATTCCTGTCACCTCTTAATCATTTTAGCACATGCACTGTTGCAGCTTTTTAAAACTTCACAAGAGCTATGCAGGTATTAAACTATGTTAAATCTACAATTTGTTCATATTTGTATTTTTTAAAAGAAACAAAAGTGTAAGAAAAAACTATTTTTTGCATGTTTCCTGAAATGATCAATGATTTATTAATTGAGTGAATTCTTAATTAAACTTGTTGAGGCATTATTTGCAGCTCAGCAGCTTTTAAAAGTTACAAATCTATTGAACTCATGTGCAAAATCCATTATTGTAAATTTCATTTCCTCCAGATGTTTGAAACATTTCAAGTTCTTTTATTTTCCACCAGTGCAAAACCTGAAGGAAAACATGACTGATGCGTAAGTATCATGTCCTTTGGATCTTTTTAATTAAAAATAATAAGTATTAATAAACTGTAATAATTTGTAATCTCTTGATTTTCCTCATAAAATGCTTATTTCCTTACTTGACCCCATTGACTCAATAGAACTGTAAGTATCTGGTATATATTGTCATATTAATTAGACAATATTTAATAATTGAATGTGCAAGAACTTTCAAATGGTTTTTGTGTGTGAATTGCAGAGAAAATCAAAAATATCGTCATCTCGACGACTGGGGTTAAAAGTAAGACTTTTATTTCAACTATTGAACATGTTTTATGCTCAATTTTAATTACTATAAAATTGATTCTTTAACTGAGCTCACAAGATTGTAAACATTTTGTCTACAAAATAAAAAGTTGCAGTTGTGCTTAAAACCCAAATAAAATGATTAAAAAACTCTCTTTTTCATTCTTTTTTCTGTTCTTTAGATCAGACTGTTGGCAGTTGCTACCCAGATGCTCCAGGAGGAGAAAGAACAAAAAATGAGGGAAAGAGAAATTACGCTCACAGAGAGACTTCCTCCTCTTAGCCTGTCTGGCCTGTCTTTACAACAACTCCAGGTATTTTTTTTATGTTATAAATATGTTGTTTAGGTAAAAAAATAAAGTTTTAAGAGCTTGTTTTGTCTTTTGCAGAGCCTTTGCAAAGAACTGCACCAAAAAATTGACATTGTGGATGAGGAGCGCTATGACATTGGTCTGAAAGTCGCCAAAAATGAGAATGAAGTAAGCAGTTTAAAAATAACTTGTTAGAAAAATATAATTCAGTAAGAGGATAGCATGTCTCAACAAAGATTATACCAAAGAAAAACCTAATAAAATGAGCTTAAATACTGTTTTCAAGTGGTTGAATGTTGTAACAGCAAAGTTATAAAAAGAAATTGTGCTTTTAATAACAATTTAGCAATGTGAATAACAAAAAATATCTAACTTTGCCGCACCCGAAATACTCAACAATACAAAGAGAGAGATAAGTATTCGATACCTCTTGCTAAAAACCAGTAGATTAGTCAGTCAGCATTTCCAACTATTTATACTTTTTTCTAAAAAAAACGTGTGAAACTTTAAAAATATTTGTGGTAATATTTTTTATCGATGATGGAAGCATTTATTTCTATTACAGTAATTCAGCTATTATTGTCACCCTTTCTATTTTGACTTGTTTACCTCATGTCAAAATTTTTGTAATGCTTTTTTTACAGCCTTAAGAAAAGTCATTTAAATTTGCGGTAGCATTTTAATTCTGAAAATCTACGGAGAGATAACGATATGTTCTGTTAATTATACTTTTAGTTTATATGCCAAATGTCACTGTCATCTAAAAGAAAATATTTATTTACAAATCATTCACTACTCTTTATGTGTATTTTGTTGCAGTCTTCAATTACTCTATTTCTTCAACTTAACTTATCACTAATATTTTTTTTAATATTGATACTGAACCTAAAAATTAAAAAGAAATTCATGTAATTACTGTGTGAATGCTACTTATCAGGATTTTGAAATTTAAAACACTAAACGTTTGCAAAAAACAAAAAGTTGCCTGAAGGTTTTTTTTCTACAATTTGACAGAGTTTTCTGAAATTTTCGATACACATTTATTTTTCTAACTAGTGTGGTATCAGCAGAAGCAGGCATTCTCCACCTTTTACGTGATTTTGAAAACAGTTATTTGGCAAAGTGAAATTTTTATTCATAAAAAAAACATTTATCCAAATATCAGAAATATCAGACAGTTAAAGAAATTCTCTTAGAAAAAGTAATGAATAAACATTGTCAAAGTTTTAATTATTCATCTAGATTAGCTAATTTATAGATAGTATTTATGTGTAAAGCTTATCCAGTTAGGTGAAAAAAACAGATAATATGATGATGAAAAAAGTAAGAGCATATCTCTTAGGTTTAGAAAGAATTTAATTATGTAATTTCTTGGACAGATTGAAAACCTGAGACTGAAGATCACTGAGATTCAGAGCAAATTCAAGAAGCCCCACCTGAAGAGAGTGAAGATCTCAGCTGAGGCTATGCTGAGCGTTCTGCTGGGCTCCAAACACAAAGAGTCCTTCGACTTCAAGGCTAACCTGAAGACAGTCAAAAAGGAAGAAGAAAAGGTAAACCAGTCAAACGTTTAGAATCTGACAACCTCTGAAATAAAGCATCGTTTAAGTTCGGTTATGATTTTGTATCAAACATTTTTGATTTCTTCCAACAGAAAGAGGAGGTCACTGACTGGCGCAAGAATGTGGAAGCCATGTCTGGCATGGAAGGCAGAAAGAAACTATTTGATGCTTCTGGCAACTAAAGGAAAATGCATGTTTTTGATCAGATTTGATGCAATGTGAAAAAAAAACATAATTTCCATAACACACACAGTACAATATAATAACTTAACAAAATGATAAAGAGTTTAAAGTTTATAGTGTGACAGGAGATTTTGAATTTCACATTTTCAATAGACTATCAAAGCCGTAAATTGAAATGCTTAAACAAATCCTCATATTTTTCCGAATTCCTCTTTATTTTTAAATTATTTAAATGATTTTTGGTAATAGCAAAGGTTGTTGAAAATGCAAAGAAATAAATACATTTTTATCATAGCATATGGAGTTTGCGTGGTCCCCCCATGCATGCGCAGGTTTTCTCTGAGTACTCTAGCTTCCTCTGACAGTCCACAGACATGCATCATAGGTTGATTGGTTACTATAAATTTTACCCCACCTTTGCCCAACAGTAGCCAGGTTAGGCTCTGGCAGTCCTCATGACCCTAAAAGAGATACACCAGGGTTAATACATTACAGCTTGTCAGAGAGCTACCTTGACATAAACTTTTGTGTTTTCAGAGGTGTTCTGTTTGAAAAAGGAGCAGTTCTCCATTGTAGCCTTAAGATGGCAGCATTATTCTTCATTTTTTGTCTTTACTGAAGCCTTCAGGATCTCACTTCTTGTGTTAAAGACTTACTGGACTATTACCTGGTTGACAAACTCTGATGTTTGACGTTGCACAGTCAAAATTGTCGAGACTAATAAAGACATTTAAAGGAAATAAAACAGTAAACTTCCTATTTCATTTTTTTTTTGTTGTTGCAAGAAGTTGCATATGTCAGTGTTTGAAGCAATTTTCATCCTTTGCTGTTGTTTTTCTCCATCACAAATTATGGATTTATCTTAGCCATAAACTGAGGCAGTTAAAAAGGGCGACTTTTTTCCCTCCTTAGCACTGAGAAGGAGCCACTGAGAAAGCATCATAGATGAGCAGTTGCCAGCAAGAACTTTGACACCTTATACGAGAGGGATATAACAGACGTAGGGCAAGAATGGTGAAGACAGAGGGTCTATTTTGGTGAGCCACTCACATGAGCTCTGGGATCTATATATCTCCCCTCCTTCATCCCTTCTTAACTCAGACAAAGAGGTCTCTGTGTCGTGGTCATTGCAGTTCAAGGTAGGGAGAGTGCTTTTTCAAAAATGTAAAGAAATGGTGCTGCTTCACAGTCAATAGTTTTTTACTTTTTAATTTTTTAATTAAAAAGTGATGAGAATACGGTTTAATGCGTTTAATCTTCACATTTTAGGGTTAGGATGATTTTTCTGTGTAATGTTTAAATTTAAATAAATTATTGTGCTTTATTAAGTGACATTTTGGTTTTTCGCGACTTTCTGCAAACACAAAAGTTTTGGTCAGAAAGAATAAACAAGAGGAGTCTTACGACTTTCTCATTGTTTCTTATACAATTCTCATTAAATTTTTTTCCAAAAAAAATTGTTTTTGGGCTACTTTTTTCTTTTGCATATATCAAATTTGTTGTATTTTGTTGCATCTCTACTGCATAAAATAGGAAGACATTTCTAATTTATTTTTTGCCCCGTTAGGTATAACAAGGAAGAACACAGAGTTGCCACCATGTCTCAAGCGTAAGTACTTGCTATATTCATCATAACATAACTTGTTATTTTTCACTCAAGTATTTAACATTTAGGTGCTGTAGTAATTGCATCTTTTTTTGTCTCATCACACTGGTACATCTTCATCCCAATACACAGACCGGTAAGTCTTGTTAGTTTATTACAATAGGTTGGATTTAAAATAAGAGGGACAACTTTTCTTATTATTATTATTATATGAAAAAAACGGTAAGACATGGACACATTCACATGTTTTTCAGAAACCAAAGCCCAAAATATCTGCATCGCGTCGATTGTTCTTGAAGGTATTTTATGCTAGTTTATATTAATTAAGCAAAATCTTTGCCAATAGATTTCTTCTTCTTTGAGAGTATAGATTTACCAACAATGAATCTGTTGTGTGATCTTGTTTTCTATTTTATTTATGCCAGACAAAACTGCTTAAGAAAGCCATGACTTTGCTGGAAAGTGAAATGCAGGCCAAAGCAAGTGAAAGAGAGAAGATTCTCGCTGAGAGAGTGCCAGCCCTTCAGCTGTCAGGATTGTCTTTGCAGGAATTACAGGTATATCAGGAATTATAATATTTTAAAACCTCTCCTTTAAAAAAAAACCCTCTTCTTCACCTGTCAACTGTTCAAAAAACTAAGTATAACTTCACAACTACAAACCCTACATGTATATTCCCGGTCAGTGTGAGACAAGTTGTGTAAGAGCACTGTAAAAGTGTCAGAAAGGTGTGTCTTTTGGCTGCAAAAGACTGGGACAAAAGGTCCTACCCTATAAAACAGAAAGGTTCATGAAGGTTAATGAAATGACCATTAAAATGTTGGTAAATGGTAAAGAAACAGATGTGAGACAATGGCTTCCTGTCTGCAGACTTTTTGCAAAGACCTGCACAGGAAAATTGATAAGGTTGATGAGGAGCGCTATGATCTTGCTGCTAAAGTAACAATAAATGACAGAGAGGTAAGTATTTCCCTTTTTATGTCAAATACAGCATCTTTGAAGGTATGTGCATCCAGAATCAACAAAGATTAAAAAAAAATTATATGTTTATTTTATTATTAAAAAGATACATGATCTGTCCCAAAAAGTCTTCGAGATGAAAGGTAAGATGAAGAGACCTGCACTGAAGAGGGTGAGGGTGTCTGCAGACGCCATGCTGGGAGCTCTGCTGGGATCGAAGGTCAAAGAGTCTGTGGACTTCAAGTCTCACCTCAAGACTGTGAAGAAAGAGGAGGAGAAGGTAAGAGAAGGAGGCATAAAGTTTAATGATGTTTATTTCAGTTTTACTGTACCCAAATAGGAATCATACAAACTTTTAAAAATATAAAATTGCACATACTTCTATAGCCCTTTTGTACCATCATTAGACATGAAGTGCTTTACAATCACAGTACCATTCATTCATACACACATTCATACACACTGATGTTGGTGGAGCTGTCATGCAAGGCACTAACCAGACCACCATGAGCAATAGGCCTACAGGACTCAGTGTCTTGACCAACGATATTTCAAACACATGGCAAGGCAGGAACTGAAACTTCAGACTGCGCTCCCATTGCTCCACAACTATTTTGAACAGTGTATTTTAAACAATAAATATAGTACAGTACTATGGTACTACTATAGCAATATAGTAGTATTTCTACTTGGAAAAAAGAAACAATTGTAGGCAGAATTACTTCCTCGTCTATATTTGGTCAGAATAAACTGGTTCCTGTTTTCTCTTTTCTCTTTTCTCTTTTCAGAAGGAAGAAGTGACTGACTGGCGTAAGAACGTGGATGCGATGTCTGGGATGGAGGGCAGGAAGAAGCTCTTTAATGCTGGGCAGTAGACTTGAAGTAGTAATTTTTGTGAAGGTGTTTGCTGATTTGGAACAGGTGAAAGTTATAGTTATATTGAATTAGTGCTGTACTATTGTAAATGTTAGTGCAATTGTCACCAACGACCTATCTCTGTTTTAATTTCTGCTGTGAAACTATTTTCAGTTTTAAAAATGTGTATTTAATGTAAATGCACTTTGATTCATTTGGTCTTATAGTGTCCTTTACACATTCAGTAGCAAATGAAAGAGGTGCATTTGTGTGATTTCATGCAATCCAATATGACAACTCTACAATTAATAAATGTTTACTTGTGGTTTGTTTGTCCTGTTTTTAGAACAAGAGGAAGTTGTAACAGATCCACTTAAACAAGTGAAAAAAAGTTACAATTATTTTCTTTAAAGCAGCTTAAATTTAAAATAGAAAAAAACTGAATGTGACACTTTAAAAACAGGATATATAAAATACTTTCATTGGATTGCATTGGGTTTTATTGTGTAGCTTCCGAGGTATGATTGAACAGTATATCACTTGACTGTTTCACTTGGTGTCTTATTGTCAGATCATACTCTTGTAATAAAAGAAATCTAAAGGGAATTCTTGAGGGCATGCATTTTGCCCATAGTGTCTTAAACATTACGGACCGTTTCGCTTTAAAATGGGTGATATAGTAAATAAATGCCTAGGCTAGCTTTGGTTTTGCATGCTGAACTTTAATGTGAAAGTAGTTATATTTCATAACAAGAATTTGATCTTCTTTATAAATAAATAAAATATTTGTCTCATTGATTGGTGTTGGTTCAGTTGTGTGATTTGTGGAGACAGGAGAAACTAATGTTGTGTTTTTGATTTTTTTTTACATGGTTTTAGGATTTTTTGCTCTCTATTGTGGTATTTAGAACTTGTCTTCTCCACTAGCATAGAAAACTAGATTTCTTTACGAAACTTTACAAAAAAAAGGTGGTTCTGTTTCCTTTTTCACAAAGAATATTCAAAATAAGCGACTATTATCGTCACTGTAGCTATAAAACATGTTTAATTTACTGGACTTTCTTTCCAGACACTTACATCTTAAAAATCGTTAAATATCGTTTTGGGGTTTCATAGTAAAAATGTGGACTCAAGTAAAAAACTCATAATTAATCTTATTATTGTTTTTGGCAAATTTTATATTCATAAATGCAAATTCTCAACATCTTTTATCCCCCCCCCCCCCCCTATTAATCACACAAATTGAAATGCATACTATCTCTGAAAGCCTTAATTGGAAAGGTTTAGGTACATGTGTCTATGAAAGTTGTAGAATCTTGAATGTTTTTGTGTAAAATGCATGTAATATGCATGCTCCCCTCGCATATTTGAATTTTATTTTGTAAAATTGTGTTTTGTACTGTTTACTTCCATTTTGTGCAATAAAGTTGTGTTAAAAAACAAAAACGCGCTACTTCCTCTTTGCGCCGACGCTCTTCCTCCTAACATGGGCATAAAATTTAGTGAGGTGACGCCTCGACGCAAAATCCAGCGTTGTGATTGGATAATCGGGACGCCAATCAGGAACGTGATGGGTTGGTTGTTGTGGCCTGCAAGAACCGTTAACATTAAAGAGAATCGGGGTTTTATCCCACTTAAACCTTCTTAATAGGTAAGACCGCGATGTTTTACTGTTATAAAACATGTAGAATTATTAGTTTAGTGTTTTAACGTCTGCTTTTGCACAAGTGTCTTCTTTACATGATTGTTTAGGTCATTTGTGTCGGTTGCCCATTCAGCTGTAGCTAAAAGCATGACACTGTGTGACTGTCTGTGTAGAAATGTTGATGTTTATATTTTTCGTATGAACAAGATTTCCTTACTACAAGAATTATAGTTTTATTAAAATGATTAGCCATTTTGAGGTAAAAATCTTTATTTAAATATGTTTTTCCCCAACATAAATGATCCATGTTTCTTACTAGATCTCGGATGTCCAAGTTCTCACTCCTTCTGTTAAGGCATGGAGAGGGGGCCTGGAACAAAGAGAACCGGTTCTGCAGCTGGGTGGACCAGAAGCTGAGTGAAGATGGGGTGAAGGAGGCCCGGGACTGTGGCAGGCTCTTGAAGGAGCAAGGCTACCAGTTTGACATGGTGTTCACCTCTTTACTCAGCCGCTCCATCCACACGGCATGGCTGGTGCTTGAGGCTATGGGGCAGGAGTGGGTTCCTGTGGTCAAATCTTGGAGACTCAATGAACGCCACTACGGAGCCCTCATAGGACTCAACCGGGCCGAGATGGCTCAGAAACATGGAGAAGAAAAGGTCAAGTTGTGGAGAAGGAGCTATGATCTCACTCCACCTCCCATTGATGAATCCCACCCCTACTTCCTGGAGATCTACAGCGACCGCCGATACTCCACCTGTGATGTTCCAAACGACAAACTTCCTAAATCTGAGAGCCTAAAAGACGTGTTGGACAGGCTTTTGCCATATTGGAACGGCACTATAGCCCCAGAGATAAGAAAAGGCAAGACTGTACTCATATCTGCTCATGGAAACAGCTGCCGGGCGCTGCTGAAACATCTGGAAGGTGTGTTTTTGAACTTCTTCCAGCTTTCAGAAACACTACTCCTTTATGCTTCTGTCTGTTTTTTGGGTGATATTTTTTTTCTTCCCCTCTAAACGTCTGCAGCCTTTTGCCTTTAAGTCACCAGTCATTAAATAAGGAAGACATATTTTAGTTCCTCAAATGGAAGGTTGAACTTTTGCCAAAATGTCAGAGAGGTTATGTTACGTTTAATTGTAGCCATACTGACCTTTTATCCGATGCACTTAGTGCTATGACCTGCTCAGCAAACGCACAATATATGAACCACTGCTAGAAACACAGATTGAGATTTGCTGCTTTTATTGTTGCTTTTCAAGTTAGACTTGTAGTGCTATTGATGCTTTTTGAGAGATTATTTATGCTTGAATGTGATTAAAAAGCAACACAGCTGCTGGTTTCTATCAGGTCTGTTATAGTTTAGAAATTTGAGTTGAACAGAATAAAATTAGTGAATGCACATTTGATTTCAACATTTGTGCTTTGATATTATGGGCAACATTAAAGTTGGTCAAAGAAAAAAAAATCCTAAAGCTAAGAGGGTTTAATAGCTTTTAATATAAAATCTTTGGTTTATGCTGGGAAGATTAAAATTAAAAATGGAGGGGTTTCTGTAGTTTTTTTATTTCATTTTTTTTCTGCACTCTTAAAATACTTTTGTTATTTCTTCAACCTAATCATGTTGGGATGTATTTTTGGGACACTTTTAGGAGCAGTTTTTTGGGTTATAGTGGTTTCATTTAAACCCAATTAATAGTTTTGCGCAGAGTTTTTATGTATTTATTTTTGTCCTGAGTTAAAATAACCTAGCAGAAAGTTAGTCCCTTTCTGACCTCGGAGTTGGGCTAAAAACAACATAACTTGTGTATTTGGAACTGTGGCATTTCTATTGTGTGTAAACAAAACAAAAAATGGAGATATGCATATTAAGCGCTTCTTCAAATAGCCTTCCCTCTTATAGACCATAATTTGATTAATTCCTTTTACATTTAGCCCCCATTGACCTTATATTGTGACTGTGTAGCAGTAAATACAGTGTAATTGTGAGACTTTAATGTTATTACAGTACTATAAAAAAGTAAACCATCACTGAAAAGCTCTATATAGGTGTGGATTTACCTGTAACACTTGTTTGCAATCAAACATTATATTTAATTTTGCATAAAAAATAATGTGTTCGTTTCATCTTAAAACTTCGTCCCGCAGGTATATCAAATGAGGACATCGCCAAAGTGACCTTACCCACAGGGGTACCAGTGCTGCTGGAGCTGGACGAGAACCTCCGACCTTTGACACCCCGCCTGCTGTTGGGAGACCAGGCGGAGATCCAGGCAGCCATTAAAAAGGTGGAGGACCAGGGAAAAGCCAAACCGTCAAACTGAACACATAAATGTTACTCATTGCCTAAAAACTCTGAGGACCGTTTAGCCTAACCTGTAAAAACAATACACAAAGCTTGAATGAATGCTAAAGTAACAGTAGGCAATAACAACAGGATTTAATTGGAATCGGTGTGGGTCTCGATTATAAGCCGTTGTATATCTGTGAGTTGACCTGATTGGAGTACAAACAGTACGCGTCCTGTTGGGAAGACATGTTAACTGTAGATGTTTTAGCACTGTGTTCTGTTTGTATACACTGATGAACTCTTTGTCTTATTTGTGAGAGTTCCTACTTCTTCCTTTTAGTGAGCCGTTAGGTTTTTTTTAAATTTATTTATTTATTTATTTATGGGTTTCTCACCTCAACTAACTCATTTCAGGTTAATTAACGTGAGGTGCTAAAATGCAGGAAAATTGTTTCAGATCCCTATTTTTAGTTAGTCTGTTACATTGATGTTAAATATCTGGCCTAAACTTTAAACAGGTTAGTTTGTGCTGAGAGAATGTTCATTTGGCAAAAACACATCCGCTGTCTACCACTGATTGTTTGGCTGCTTCAAAAACAGAAGATGCACTGAAGGAGGAATCTGTTTTCTCAATGTTGGTTCTCGCTCATCACGGGGATCCAAATAGCTAAGTCAGCTCAAAGTTTGTTTGTTTTTTTCATTTAAGAACCGAACTCAGAAAAAGCGGAACAGATATTTGTCTTTGTGAGCGTCAGTGCTAAGCTTTGAGAACTTACACTACCTCCTTCTGGGTTTCACTCAGGATTCTTTCTCTCTGTCTTCATTACCACAAGGAGGAACCAGCTCTCCAAACCTCTTTGTGCACAATTAAAGTAAAACGCATCCCTATTAACTTCATTTAACAAACAAATTAAATATGGTTGATAAAAAGACAAGATATCCCAATAAGATTTGCCAATCTAGATGTATGTAATACAGATTGCACATTCTCTTAAACAAACCTCTGAGGCAGAAAGAATCTGGCATTTTAAGAAAAAAGAAATACTATTACTATGTTCCGGTACTAACATTTTAGAAATGAGAGACATTTTTTCTGATAAAGAAAATTGGTTAAAAAAATTAATAAGCTGTGAGGCACAGAAATGCTGCAGATAAACAAAGCTTCATAAAAATATGTCTGTATCTGAATTTCTGTTACATGTTTAAAGTATGCTCGCCATGCTGCAGACATTTCTGAAACACTGGGTTAAAGTGCATTGGCATGACTATATTCATGTTATGCATACATGATGGGTATTACTTGAGAATTTAAAAAGAAGTCATTTAGTTAATCTATTTTGGTCAATGTAGTTTTGTAAAAATGTTAAATGTTGGACTCACTTTACTGTAATAAGGAGTTGGGATTTAGATTTTTTTGGTTTAGTAACAATGTTGAATATGTTACAAACTGCCAACATTACATCTTAATATTTATTTTTACTTAAAAAAAAAAGATAAATATGGGAAGTGTCATTGCTGAACTGTATGTTTGATGTTTTTTAATTTTTCTTTTGGTAAAATGCTGTGCCACTTGTCTTGTCACGCCTCCATCTGAATGTTGTTTAAGTCAAATTGACCATTCGTTTGCTAGTTCCTATAAGAACATCCATACCAGGTTTGTGGGTGGGGAACACTGATATAAGTATTATGTCTTTTTTTTGTCATCCGTTTGGTTTTGTTGGATGAAATAAACAGAACTTTCTGGAAGCTGCTAAGCATTCCTCGTGTATCTGTTATTTTAAAGTTATGATTTATTGGGTTATTTATGATTTTGCCTAAAAGAAAACATTTGTGGCTTCACAGTGAGAACAAATCCAACAATGATTTGGTTTGAATGAAAATTCCTGCAATTTGGTCTGAGAACACTGGGAACAAGGAAACCGCTGGGTTACCACAGACGGCTCCAGAGGACTGGCTCAGTGTTTAAACCATTTCTGTGTTTGGGCCAGACCGTTGGGCTCAACAACATTTTAATCAGACTAGAATCAACAGCTGGTTGTTTTTGTAAACACATAAATTCATCTTGATGATCATTGTCCACACAGTCGATGTTCGACACAACGTTATTAATCCCTCAGAAACTGACTGCAGTGGATGATCCAAATATAAGAAAGATAATCTGAACATTAGATTGCGATCATAAACTGAATCCATAACACATTGAAATGCTTTGGGATGTCCATATATTCATAAAAAGAAAATCCAACTCCTCCGCTTTCCAGATAAAGTCAAAGACAGCTGGAGCAGGCGGAGCTGTGTCTGTGGTGCTTATAAACCTTTGGATCCCTTTTTATTCTTTGACTTACAGTGGGAACAGTCACTTTATCTGCAACCCTGGTAAGTTTCATTGTCGTGATGCTTGGAACTTTATATAACTTAGAGCGCAAGGATAGGGAAGAATGTTGCTCATAGAGTTTCGATATAAATATCTAAGTTTTTCTTTTTTTTTTTTGATAATCTCCAGAGATTCTTAATTCATGATTTTTCTTATTTCAGCATAATGAAATGTCCTTATGATGAAAGTGTAATTAGTTATGACTCATGCATGAGTGAAACTTCGAATCAAACAGAAACTGATTTTTTAAAAGATTTTTTAAAAGATTTGCATTTGCAGAAATGGGTCTCAATGTTATAACTTTGTCCCTAAGGTGTTAAAATGCATGTCTTACAGATAATCTTCCAGACAACTGTCTTTAAATGAAGTGTGTCATTTAAATAATAATAATAAATTGTATTAAATAAATATATTTCACTGTGGAATGCTGGGAAAAAAAGATCTGCAATGGATACTTACAAAATGCCCTGTGAGGAGATTTCATTTTTTAATTCTGAAGGGACGTTTTGCTCTTAAAGCCCTTTTAAAAATATGTTTTAAGAAAGGGAACCTTAGTCACTTAAAAGTTGCTTCATGAGTTAAAACAGAAAAAAAGATGTGGTGCAATTCTTCCAATGGGTCATAAACGCAGGGCATTGCAGTCAATTCTGCAATTTGAAGTGATGTTTGGAAGGAAAATCTCTATAACTTAAGGAGTTTAATTTTCATCCCAAAAAATGTTGTAAAAAGGAAGTGACCAAGTTTAAAAAAAACAAAACAAAAAATAGCTCAGACATTTTACTTTAGTGGTTAAATCTCCTTTGTCTAAAACAGAAATCAAAGGCGTAATTTGATCGTAGTTTGTGTAACTTGTGCAATAAGCAGACTGATGTCTGTGGACACACATGCCAAGTCAGCCTCCTACTCCTTAGATGGTATTGAGGATAAATCTGCAATCAAACAAGGCCTTGCTGTTTGAGATGCTCGCCCGTCTGGTTGGGGACTGTGTTTGGATTGTCAAAGCGTCCTCCCTCTTTGCTCTTGGTCAGTGCAGCAGTCAGTGTGTGAAAAAGCAAACATCTGCTTATGAACGAGTAAAGAACAGCGGAGAGGCATTTTGCCTCCTGCTCCCTCCAGACTTGCAGTTTAAATGCATGACAGTTAGCTTTATTTGAAAAGAAAACTGACTATGAGATTATGAAAAGAAATTATTATTCTTGTTAAAGAAATGTGCATTTCTGCCATAGAAATTAATTGGGAATTAATTTGTCAAATTGTAATTTGAAACTATATTAATTTAGCTAAAGGGGATGGAACAGATTCAAAGAAAGAGTGATTTGATAAAAGAGGAGGATGAGGTGATGGAGTAGGAAATCGGTCTCTAGAGGACAATTTACAGGGGAGGTTGATGTGTGTGACTCCAAACTCAAACATCCATTCATTTCAAGTTAGTCCACTAAGGACAAATAGTTCCCGGATAGGCTTTGCTTTAAATAAACATTGTATTCTTTTCTCTCATGTTGAGTTAGCTGCAAAGAGCTGCCATGTTTTTTTTGTGTTGAGAAATGATTGTAAAATAAACAACAAGATGCAATTTTGTCTCCAACAATTTAAAGAGCTGATGGAGTTGACAATGGGACAGTTATTTGAGGGTAACAGCTTTGCAGAGGAGCAGGTATTTTCTAGAGTAAACTCAGCTCTAATTTTGTAGCGTTGCACTTTGCCAAGCTGGGATACAAACAGACAGAGCCTCTGCATTTCCTTAAAAGGAGGGTAAGAACACCATCTGAAAGATTTCAAAACAGGGAGAGCTCAGAGTCGCACTTTTATTTCTCTTCAGGTACCTAAAAATGATGATGTACCTGTAGTTTACCTTAGTTAGGTCATAGTATGCTACCAAACTTGAGTATGTTAGGATAAATTTCATTTTTCTTTTTTTTGGAGAGAAGAGCTGCGCCATGCAAAGGAGCAGAGGGCTGAGTGTTTTTCAAACGAACCGCACTCAAACATTTGAACGAGCAACAGAAAAAGCTCACAATGTGACATGTTGTGAGCTTGTAAACTGTGTGGAATTCCAGGCCTTGTCATGGACTTTTTTCACATATCCATGTTTGGTCATGTGGACTAAGCAGCTGCGACTTTGTGACTGATTGCAAACGCCTTTCTGGCACATGTTTATAAGTGTGTTGAAGGACTTTCTCCATCCTTTAATGTGGACCTTGTCAGGTGGTGCTTGCAGGGAGCTGATGAAGTGTATACTCCATATTTGTGTATGTTTACATTTCGCGCTAATTCAGGTCGGTTAACCCTTTAGTTACAAATAATTTACGAGAGGAATAAATTTGTTTGGTAAAATAAATAGTGGGAACAGAAATTGAGAGCTTTAAGTTTTCAAAGCAAGGAAAGGTTGACAGAGGTACCAGTACCCCAAGCTAGTTAACGAGGGTTAATCTTTTGTTTAAAATCCTAAATCCAACAAAGGCTGACACAAAGGGTTACAGGTTTATTGTAGAGGTAATAAAATGTTAAACAAATCCCAGTACAGTAAGTAAAGTTGATTTATGAAGCATTTTTTTCAGAAAGAATCGCAAAGTTCTTAACAACACAAATCAAAATCAAAGAAAAAAACAAGAAAAAATATATATATAATGTAGATTTTTTTCTCTTTCCATCAAATATTTCAAATGTTGAAAATAAAGCCTATTAACCAAGATCTCAAATCAAATCTACAAGTGCGGTCTTTGTGACACATTTTTACCTTCATTATATGATTAACGTTTCATGAAGTATTAGCAGTTGTAATGATAAAGAAGCAACGTGTCTCAAACGACGTAGGACTTGTACAAAGGACTGGAAAGTGGACCTAAAAATGTGCTGCAAAAACTGAATCTTCACGAGGTAAGGAGACCCTTGTTTCAAGAAAAAAACTGTCTTCTTTTCCGTCTTACAAGAAAAATAGTCTTGTCAAGACAGTATTTGAAGAATAATATAAAAAATTCAATAAAAAAAGGATTTCAATAGCAAAATAATCTTAGTTTGAGCAAACACATCATAGTGACTATAAGTTTTTTTAAATTAGAATTCCTGGCAAAACCATTTTTCTTACCACATTGGTAGATCTTTTTTTTGATTATTTAAAGAAAATCTGCCAATGACGTAAGAGATTTATACTTATTTCTAAGAAGTCTGTTTTTGGGCCATTTCTGCACATGCACTGTCTTCTCAGATTCTTGCAAACTTTTACAGAGCCACAACTGAGAGGGTCTCGTGTCTCAGTATGGTAGTGTGGTACGGAAACTCCACAATCCAGAACAGGAGGGACCAGGCCTGTGTAATGAGAACGGCACTGGCGATAGTGGGATGTTGATTGGCGGATCTGGACTAAATTTTTACCACAAGAATCCAGGAAAAGGCTCAGCGAATAGCAAAAGATCGCTCTCACCCAGCCAATGCACTTTTTACCCGATTACTATCAGGAAGGTTCAGGAGCATCAGGTGTAAAACAATCAGACTGAGGAATAGCTTCTTCCCAGAGTTGTTAAGCCACAGCTCCTGCAGTGCAATGCCCAAAACCCACAGCCATTGACAAAGTCAAAGTCAACCCCCAAACATGTCAGTTCTCCCTAACTTTGTCCCTGTAGCCTTTTTATTTATTTGTTTGTTTGTTTTTTATCAAACAGAAAAAAATGTATTATGTCTCATAATGATAATAAATATTGAAACGATAAAATCACATTTAAAACTCTAAAAACAACTTATTTCATTCTCAATGATAAGGACAAGCCATCAATTATTATCATTTTGGGTTCAAGTCCTACAGAACCTTACAGAACCTTCTTACTGCTCTGTTTAAGACAAGATTGTTCATAGAAATAAATCTCAGATTCATAATTTTTTAAACGGTATGATCCATCTTTTAGCAGGCCGTAAAACAAAGACAACAATCATTTTTAGATTTATTGGTATCTAAGTTTTCACACTTGAGACCCTGCTCTAAGCGTCTGTCATCGTGGTCAGACCTCAATCTTTCACAATCTGTTTTCCAATGTAGTTTGGACTCAAGTCTGGGTTGGTTTATTCTCATCTTCTATTTACTGTAAACTTTCCTTGGATTGTTTGGAAGAAAACCAACAATTTATTTTCTTGAGTTCTGCTACTTTTGTGTGTGTGTGTGTGTGTGTGTGTGTGTGTGTGTGTTATAACAGGTTTGAAACCTTGGTCCAATCAAAGTAAGTGGATACAATTTCTAAAAGAGTTAGAATGAACCAGGTTCAGTTTATCTATGGCTAGAGAGGCAGTATGTCCCAAATAATCAAGTTGAATATGTCTAAAATACAAAAACTTAAAGATACAGACGCAACTGAGAGTTCTCATTAATCACTGGCTGTCAGCACAGAACACTGACTCTGAAACCAGTGCACTCAGATATTTGTCCTATAAACCAGAATCCCATGTTTACATTGGACGGATGGATGTGATCAATTTCTTGCCTTTCAATTTTTGGCAGCGTTTCTCCAAATACTTCACCTCAACAGGAAACCAGAACTGTTGTTTTTAGTTCTTGATTTAATCCTGTTAGTCTTCATGCTGCCTGGTTGCACAGAGAAAGCCAAGGTTCTGTAAAAAGTGAGCTTGTCTTTGGATGAGACAAATTAGTCGTACAGATTACATTCTGTCCAAAAGGTCAGTCTGCACTTAAACAATCTGTTGTATAATCACACAAAATAAAAGCATGAGGGTCTGGAAGGGGTTTTACACCAATTCTGACTGCAATATGACAATTTCTCAACAACATTTTCTTTTTAGTATCAAATACATTTTCTTGCTAGATGATTGATTAGCAAGCTGATACAGAGACTTCTGTTTCCATAGATCAGACTTTATTACAAAGTATGTAAACTAGCTTACTCTGAAATATTTTTTCCAGTCTAAACAAAGCATTTTGAGCATAAACACTGTTTCTGTCTGGTGCTTTAAAAATACATGAATGTCCTGTAGTTCCAGCATTATTCAATCACTGTCTTAACAGTT
Organism: Oryzias curvinotus; assembly: GCA_023969325.1. Taxonomy (NCBI): domain Eukaryota; kingdom Metazoa; phylum Chordata; class Actinopteri; order Beloniformes; family Adrianichthyidae; genus Oryzias; species Oryzias curvinotus. The sequence goes on along the minus strand of CM043711.1, from coordinate 17,889,677 downwards.
TCTTCACATTGGGTTTGTGAATTTAGCATTTTAATTTGTGGTTCTGCAAAATATAAAAATATTGAGGATTTTAAACAATTTTTTTGATTTTCAAAGTTAACTTACTAAGTACTAAAGTTTAAATGTATACCTTTTAGTATCCACACCATTCATTCATTCATTCATTCATTTTCCATACCAAAAAAAAAAAAGATACAAATGATGAATCCACACCATTCATCATTTTTTTTAGTTTAAATAACAAACAGCATCACATTATGAAACTTTATCAATTGAAAAAGCTTTTTCAAGTAATTGTTGCAGCCTTACATTTAGCTTTTTTTAACTTTAATCAAATTTTCCTTGAAATGATTTTGCATTTTTCACTAAATTTCAAGCAGTTGAGTTAGCATTAGGTTAATAACTTGGCAGTGTTGGAAGTTCTCATAGCATTTTTAGCCACAGCTAACATGATGTTTGTGGCTCTGTCACACCTGCTTTGACAGTAAGCAATATCTTTGCCGCTTTAGTGGGTATTTGTCTTGTTTTTCTTAATTATTTTTAGAAGCTTGCATTATCTTTGCTGAAAAGATTACCAATTGCCTTTAAAAAAAACAATTTCAATCCTGTTGAGTTGATAAAATGCTTTTTGCGCCACAGCCTGACCCCAGGGGGGAGGAATACATTAAGTTTTAGGTATTATATAAAAAAAAAGAGAAAACACATAGTGTTAGTGAACAGAGAAAAGGTTAAAACCAAGTCTATTAAAAAAAATGATTATTGACAAGAAAGAAATGGTATTAGTAGTATAAGTATATCATTTTTGAACTTTTTTTAGAGATTGAACTTCAGTTCATTTTTTTTATATATTTCATTATTAACAAAAATCATTAAACAGTTTGGAACCAGATGTCCTCAGAAAGTTGTGATAAGGCCTTCTACATATGGCAACGATTCTCTCCAATCAGGAGTGAGCATGTTAGAAGCCATGCCCCCTTACTCTGTAAACTGGCTCAGAAGAATCTGTCAATCAGATGCTTCGAACGTTTGATGCGAGGCCACCTACATTTATTGTTGAGGCATCTATTAGAACCAGGGTAACTTGCACTACAGCAAAAATGTCATAAACATGACAAACATAGTGACTGAGTAATAGCTGTTTATTTCTCTATAGATGTTTTGGGGATTTTGGCTTTTTGAGACCATTGGGTCTTTCCTATTTGGAACGCGAATGGGGTGGGGTTGTTCAGTCCAGTTCTCATTTACTTTCAGTAGGTGTGAGCAATAAGAGAAAGTAATGCCGAGCAAAATGTAAACAAGCTACCTATGCACTCAAGGGTAAATACAGTAAGGAGATAACCTTGTTTCCTCAGGTACCTGCTCAACAATGATCCCTATTGGAACAACTGTTGCTAATAGAATACTTGCCCCATCATTGCCATCATGTTGTTGTTCACCTTTCGGCACATTCTGTTAGGCGTTGCCACAGCAAATAACCTTTACTGCTTTCCACAGGCGGTTTGGCAAAGAGTTTTTACGCCGGATGCCCTTCCTGACACAACCCTACATTTCCAAGGCACAGGGAGACCCAGGGAGGCAGCAGTGCAAAGGGTCTTGCCTAAAGAGCCACACTGGATTTTAGCTCATTGCATATCTTGGGGAGCAAACCCAGGCTTCCTCATTGCCATTATACGCTGTTAGATAGCTCTAACAACCTTTACACATTTCTCTCCAAATTGCATTGCATTAATTCCAGGTCCTGTTTTCCCAGAGGCTCCATGGAAAAAAAAGCACCATCCTTTTCCAAGAAGTCCTAAATTATTTAAAGCTATTAGTACAGTGAAGTGTTTTAAAAAGAAGACCTCTTGGGTTAGATTATTTATGAGTTTAAGTAACTGTATACAGTGTCGGGGATTTTAAACTAAACTGTCCCATGCTCGCATCCCAGAAGAACCCACTGCTCAGTGTAGGTGGGCTCCTCTGAGACCAGAAGATAAAAAGAAAAAAGGACAAACGGTAAAGACTCCTTTGTTGGTCTAGCCTTACTGATTACAGTCAAAATAAGTGCGAGAGAATGTCTTTCAACTGGTTCTCAGTTGCACATCCAGTTGCTAAAAAACAAAACAAAACAAAATGAAACAAAACAAAAGGATAATAACGTTCTACAGACTTTTGTGACAAAAACAGAAAAAGGACAAAAGAACTTTGCTTCAAGTGCCAAGGATATTTTTTATGATCAAATGCATATTTGCACAAAAAATATTTTGGGTGTAAAAGTAAAAAAAGTGTATTTCTGGAGTGTGTTAAATTAGGAAAATGAATGTGTGGTTAGAAAGCTGAACATTTTTGGTCTTGAATAGCTGCAGCCTTCTAGAAATCCAGCCATCCCTGTAACATTTGCTGCTGATAACAGAAGTTTAGGGTATTTTGTCAATTGAAGCCTTGAATACAACATTTTCGAAAGGGATGGAATAAAGCAAGGAAAAGTAAACAGGCATTTATGTTTGACTGAACACAACTGCAGACAGTGCAGGGATGGTTGGAGAACAAGCAGCTCTGTGCTGCCAAACTTTTCCCAATGTATGTCAGTGACTCCGTGACAAAAGTATGAGCATAAATCCAACTACACAATCAGCAAACGCAGCAAGTCTTATCCTGAGATGTGGATCTGATGCTAGCATGACATACATCCACAGAGTTTGCGGCTCACACTTCTCAAATACTCTAACCTTAAACTGTGATTATAGTTCTCCTTTTTTAATTAACTTAACATTTTGCACATACTAATACACTATTTTTTGCTTCAATTTTTTGTTTCAATATAGTTACTACCAAAAAACTTTGCACGATAGATACGAAAGATAGATCTGACAGTCGTCTCCCTTTTTAAGAAAGAAGATCCAGAGAAACAGGTGGAAAAGGGATGGGCTGCAAAAAAAAAAAAAAACTGAAAAGAAAAACTCCAATTATATCTTGAATGAATAAAAAGAATGCATTTCTGTTTATGGGAGAACTAAACAGGACAACACAAATCAAGTTCAAGAGGGTCTGAAGTCAGTGATGAAGGAGAGGAAATCGAGACAGAGGGGAAGAGAGAAAACCAGCGTTGCCTTTTCTGGTAGTTGAAGTCGCTAAAAGAACAACCAGGAATTTTTGGGCTGCAGTAGGACTGAGATATAAACCAGACTGTAGAAGCTAATCCATGACAAGAAAGCAGACAGTAATGTCTATGGACTAAACCCAGCTGCTGCAGCGGCACTGTTAACCAAAAGTCTGTTATTTTATTTATTTATTTTATGTTCCTAATGATGAACACATTTGATACTTGTCTCTTTTAGTGAGAAAATCGTAAATTTACGCCAACATGGATGACGACTTTGACCGCCGCATGGAGCTGAGGAGGCAGAGGAGGGAGCAGATGCGTCTTGAAGCGGACAGGTGAGTCAGCACTGGAAAAACATGAAAATGTATATACTGAAAGGAAAATTTTGTTTGGCATCAGACTCGCTCAGAAGAAAAAGTCAATTTAAAAATTTAGCAAACTATAAAAAAGAACAAAGAAGAGTGTGCACTACATTGGTTTAGATTCAAATCATGGTCCTGACTTGAAGCAGAGTCTGACACATGAATCAGGGCTTGATGCGTCAACATGGTGCCTGACAGTGGTGCTGGAAGAACTTCCATGACATTTTTGCACATAGGAGATTATAATTGCCACACCTACTTTTTTTTAAGTGTCAGGGGTGGTGCTGTTTGCATTTATCTGCACTTTTCTGCTATGTACCTGTATTTAAAAAATCTTCAAACAGATGTCATACAAATCAGTTCACATGTACTTAAAAAAAACGCTACGGTGGCCCTGAAGTGCAAATCACATCAATAAATCACTCAACTCGAAAACATATTTAAGATGACAATGACAATTAAAAAAAACAACAACCAAATAATAAGAAAATAGTATTGCATTTAAGAAAACAAAAAATGTTAAAAAAAACAAAACGTAAAAAGAAAAACACAAAAGTCATTTCCAGAAAACTCCCTGCAATTCTTGCTGCTGATTACCTGACTCAGGTGTTTCTTCATCCCGATTGACTGAACACACCTGGTCCAGGTTATCAACAACACCTGCAAGGTGGAAGATTTTCAGGACCTGAGTTGGGCAGCTCTGGGTTAAACAAGAAAAACATAAAAAAGATGAAATACAGTTCATTGGCAGAAACCCAAAGAAACAAAGGTAAAAGTTACATATTTCATAACAAAATTAAGAAAACCTCAAAATAACAACCACCAATGAAGATTAAGTGATTGCTTCTCTGTCAAGTCATTACACTTCCGCTAAGTTCACCAGACCATAATGCTTATTTCATATGCAGACAAAACACATGGGTTGCAAAAGTTAATTTATTGTAAATAATCTATACCCAAAACAGCTCACTGATTCAACTTAAACAGCCACATAAAACAATTTTAAATGATAAAAAAATAAAATATAATCAATTTCATTGCTGACTTGTTTATTATTTTTATTAAATAACCTCCAAACCAAGCGACTCCATATTTGCACAGTTCATGTCTTTTATTTTCTCCAAATGGAGTTCCGAGTTGTCTTATCAGCAGTGTCATCAGAACGCCATCAAAACCTCAAGGAATGTTCCCAAAGTCGAGCTGCCAATTCTGGTACCAATGCCAAACCCTCATGCCCCACAGCCCCCCTGTTGTCTAACTGCTGCAGACTTAGGAATGTTTCAAATATCATTTTGCCAGAAGATGCTAACGTTTGTGGGTTTTTTTAAGCATTTTGATGGTATTGGAGTTCTTGGAGTTGACCCATGCCATTTGAAAGAAGTTTACCATAGGATTTATTGAAAGTTCACCTTTTTTGTCCATTTTGAAGGTGACATGGATGATTGTAGCTCCCATCCATGTCTACTTCTCACAACAAATGTGGGATTCATCAAGAAAGCAAGGGAGACATTACATGTTAACATTTAAAGCACAGTTCCTGCATCAAAAACTGTGATCAGAGCTTTGAAAGAAAATGTGAATTCTGTTAAAACAAGTTTGCCCACATACTCAAAATGGGGGCCTATGACAGCACGTTGATAAAAAGAAAGACTGCAGTGGTTTATTACTTTAACCTCGCTCTGTCTCTTTTGTTCTTTTATTTTGTGTACTTTAAGCTTTATGATTGTTTATAAGTTTAAAATTGGTTTTAATAAAAATGGATAATGCCAGTCGCCCATCCATCCACCCTGTCTTCATCCGTTTATCTAAGTCTAAGCAGAGATGTCTAGACCTCCCTCATCACAGAAACATCCTCAGTTCTGCTGCTGGGGGAACGCCAAGGCCCTCCCAGGCCATCTGAAAGACACAGTCCCTCCAGGACATCCTGGGTCTTGGAATGCTTGGAATGCCTCTGCAGGAAGGCCTCCAACAGAGATACTTGAGCCACCTCAACTGGCTGTCATTGTGGACGAGCAGCGGCTCTACTCCGAGCTCCACCCGGTATCTCTAAAGCAGTGCTTCCCCACCTCAGGTCTTCGGGGAACACTGGCCTGCATTTCTTCAATCCTACCTTGCTCTAACTTATCTGCCTTTGATGACTTCCATCATCTGGCTTCTGCAGAGCTTGATCAAAATGAATCAATCAAATCTTTATTTATAAAGCACTTTTCATATAAAGATATAACACAAAGTGCTATACATTAAAACACAACAAAATATAAAAACAAGCATGAGGATTAAAATAAACAAGCACCAAAATTAAAAAATAGGACCCCCCCGCCCGTACCAAGCCCCCCACTCCTTTCACACCTCCCACCCCCTAACTGATGGGGAAAGACAATGAGAAATAGGCTGAGCACGAAAACTAGATGATGGAAACGCTGATAATTGGAACCTCCCTCTCTGTGAATAGCCGCATAGACAGCCAAATGCAGCATCACAAGCGGGGACCGCTCCACCACAGCTAAGTGGTGATGCAGTTTCCCATCCAGAGCTGTAGTGGCTGAACAGCAGCCGACCCAGAGGGAGAGGTCCCAACTGAGGAAGCACCGGAAATAAAAATGAAGATAAAAATGAGAATAAAAAAAGTAAACATATTGATTAAAACAATAAAACATGAAATAAGGTAAATTAAAATGACGCATTAAAAATCTAGTTCAAGTTCATAAAACAAGATAAAATGGATACATAAATAAATACATATACATAAATAACTAAATAAATAAATAAAAGTAATGACGAGCTGAATCAGGTGTGCTCAAGCAGGGCAACGTGGAAAACATGCGGAGCACCCAGCCACTCTAAAAGAAGCTCATGATTGTCAGCAGACTTTGTCTTGATTAAGCAAACTTGGAGAAATCTGATTTCTCTGGATAAAATCAGCCCATGAAACCAAGTCTCTGGTAAAGATTACTCAAGACAGACAATTAGAGCCTATAGATTGTAAAATGCATCAACTGTTAGGGTTTAGATCCCAGTTGTTTTGTGTGTTGTCAGTTTTGCAGGTCATATTTGAGCTAGTCTGATCATCGGTCCATCCTAATAATCTTTCAATTGGCTAACTTCTCTGCTTTAGAAACTTTTATTTCAAATGTGAGCAATTTGCTCAGAAAAAAAGTCATTAAAAAAAGCCAATACATTTTGTAATCTTTGCAAAGTTACCCTCTGTCTTTGGTCTAGAAACGCTCCTACTCTAACATTTCTTCAAAAACATTTTTTTACTCCGCTTTACACATAGTTCTGGTCATAAAACCTTCAGACATCTGCCGAGGCTTTTTGGAACAAGCAGAATCAGAAAAATCTTCATCTTCACTTACTTTTTATATGTTCGTTTAAAAGATGCACCTTTGCCACAGTTACTCTGTAGGGGTTTTGCCGTAATATGCTGTAATATTGGGGCCAGATAAGCCATTTTTAAATAAAAGCCATTTGACATACAGCTCCTGAAGAATCTTGCCATATTTTGTGATTCATGAATGTTTTTTTTGATGCATGAATGGGTTTGATGCAACACAGGATATCCACCAAACAGTTGAAATGATTTTCCTCACTGGCTGTTAATGCTGATGTTTGCTGTTTTGTCAGGTCTGGTTTCACCAATGAAGAAGAAGAGGAGGACGCATGGGAGCAAAGGAGACGCGCAAGGGAGGAAAAGAAGAAGATGAGAGACTTAGAAGAGTCTGGTGGAACTGATGTAAACAATACTAACAGGTATAAAGAATAAGGTTTAAGTGGAAGAGAGGGAAAAGGGTAGATTGAAATAGATGATAAAATATAGTCTCCTCAAATTTCCTGGGGGATTTTTTTTACATAAATAATTCTTGTCCTCATTGTTTATGAATTCAATCAGTGACTCTTAAGATATTTGACTGATGTTTTCCCTGGTTAGCCAAAACCTTCAATCTCCTCTTTCATTTGATTGCAGATTTTTAGAAACTGACTTTGATGCCAACTTTCAGGGCTATGAATCACTTTATTTTATATTCTCTCAGCTTGCCAGAGATCAACTCCACGGATAATGCTGGTGCTGATGATGACCAGGCTCTGCTAGAGCGCCTGGCCAAAAGGGAGGAGCGCCGGCAGAAGAGAATGAAGGAAGCTTTGGAGAGACAGAAAGAACTGGACCCTACAGTCGGCACCCTCAATGGCACTGACAGCACGCAGGAGGAGCAGTCCTCCTTCACTAACGGCAGCACACAGCAGGATGCTGAGAATGCAGATGGGAAAAAGGAGTCTGTTCAGGAGGGGGTGGCAAGAACAGATACAAACTCTTGGAGTAGGCAGGAAGATGAGAAAGAAGAGGATGGGAAGGTGTGTTTTTGTTTAAGTGTGTGCTTGTGGGGAAATTAACATTTCCTTTAAAGTGAAAAATGCGTTTTACTTTTTACAGAACTCTGAAAAATCAAGCACAGCAGTCCCCCACAATGAGGTGTGTTTTCTTTCCACTACACCTTTAAAACATCCTAAAAAAATGAAAAAAGAGTGAAAATGGACAACAATTAAGGGTGAGTTGTTTTCCAGAAGGATGCTGACAGTACGGCTGAAGCGACAGAGGCGGAGCCTGAACAGCTGAAGTCAGAAACTAAGAAGGCTGATGAAAAACCTGCACCTGATGTCGACAATGAGGAGAAAGAAAGGAGCAGGGAAGAAGAAAAGGAAAAACAGCTAAAGGAAATTGAAGAAAAACTACGGCAAGAAGAGGAGGAGCAGCAAAAATTAAGAATGGAAGGACAGCTCAAACAGAAAGAGGAAGAAAGGCAACAAAGTGAAGAGAATGAGAGGAAGAGGAGGGAAGAAGATGAGAGACAACAAATGGAAGAGGAGAAGAAGCTTAAAGAGGAGGAAGAAGAGAAACAAAGAAAAGAGATGGAGGAGAGAATGAAAAAAGAGGAAGAAGAGGAGAGGGAAAGACAAGGAAGAGAACAGGAAGAAGAACAGAAGAAGGAAATTGAAAGACTAAAACAGGAGGAAGAGGAAAAATGCAAAAAAGAGATGGAAGAGAAGAAGAAGAAAGAGGAAGAAGAGGAAAAGCAGAGGATAGAAATGGAAAAGAAGAAAATGGAAGAGGATGAGAGGCAGAAAAAAGAGCAGGAAGAGAAGAAGAGAAAGGAAGAGGAGGAAAGGCGGAAGAAGGAGATGGAGGAAAGGAAAAGAAAAGAGGCTGAAGAAAAGAAGAAAAAGGAGGCAGAGGAGAGGAAAAAGAAAGATGAAGAAGAAAGACAAAAAAGGGAGATGGAAGAGATGAAAAAGAAAGAGGAAACAGAGAGAAGAAAAAAAGAATTGGAAGACAAGAAAAAGAAAGAGATGGAGGAGAAAAATAAAAAGAGGGAAGTGGAAGAGATGAAAAAGAAAGAGGAGGTACTGATGTTCTTGGTGCTGATCCATTTGATTTGTTTGTCATACTTTACTTTTTTTCTCTCTGCACAAATGTTTGGTTCAACGCAAATATATTTTTGACATTTTTCTTTCTTTTTAATCCTCCCTTTTGCGTAAAGGCTGCAAAACCAAAGACATTTGGCTTCAAGGAAAAGGTAAAAAATAAAAAAGCGACAGTTAATGTCATATTCAAAATTTCCAGGAAAACTTAAACAAATTGTTTTTTTTTCTTTTGCAAGGCTAATACTGTCCAAAAGAATGGAGCTTTGGCTGAGAATAAGTTTAGGAAAACAGAAAAACCTTTTAGGTAAATCAAACTTACTGTGCACTTGTTGTGTCCTGTGTTGATTTCAGAACCAATTCAGTTCATTTCCTCATTTCAGTCCAGCCACATAACATATTTTAATCCAGGTACATTTACTCAATGGTGCATGTTTCTGCAAACAGAGACAACCCCCCCTTCACAAAAGCTGCTGATGATGAGGAGCGGCGAGAGGCTGAAAGTAAGCTGCAGGAGCTGAAACAACGGCGAAACAACACGGAAAGCGCTGAATTTGAGAAGATGAAGCAAAAGCAGCAGGACGCAGAGGCCGAGCTGGAGGAGCTGAAAAGGAAGAGGGAAGAGAGGAGAAAGATCCTGGAGGAGGAGGAGAGGCAGAGGAAGCAGGCACAGAGGAGAAGAAGGCCAAAGAGCAGGTGAGGAGGGTGTTCAGCAGGAGAACGGCTGATGATATTTCTACCAGAACTCATCTGATGTTCATTTTGTAAAATAACAGGAGGAGAGAAAAAAAATGAAGGAGGAGATAGAGAAAAGGAGAGCAGAGGCGGCAGAAAAGAAGAAACAAATGGAGGAGGACTCTTCAAAACCTTCTTTCACCATCCGCCCAAAAGGATCCTCAAAGGTGGAAAAACATATTTAACTCTAACAACTGTACACTCTAAAAAGCAAAAAGTTGATCCAACTTGATTGAATCACTTCAATTGGTAACATTTAATTGAATTAAGTTTATTCAGCTTTTTTTATGGCTATACAACTCAATTTGATAGTTGATCCATCTTAAAAAAAAGTTTTTTACATATTGCTTCAACAATTGTACACATTTTCTTAAAGTTTCAACTAATGGGCCTTGTAATTTTCATTTCAAAGACATGTATGACCCAACAATGTCTCTCATTACATCTCTCTCATTCCCCTGTACAGGGCAAGAACTCCCATGTCATGGCCTCTGTCTTTAATATTGGGACATACAATTTTCTCCGCACAAGGGGGGGTTGGTCATCATCCTCTCCCAAACTCTAATTCATGGTGCAGAAAGAAATAAACATAACAGTTTAAATTACTTGTTAAAACAGAGTAAAACAGCTAGACAACGAAACCCATGGACAAAAACTCACACTTAAACCCCAATCTGCCCAGATAGGCAAAGAAAATGGTATCCCATAATTCCTTGCGCTGCCTTACGTTATGACGTCATGACGCATTCACACCAAAGTTACACCAACTTAATGGAATTAAGTTAATTGAAAGTAAAATAACTACGTGTTATTTTAAGTTGAATGAACTCAAAAAATGATTTACTTTCTCCAAACCAAATAATAGAGTTAGATCAATGTAAAAAAGTTCATCTTTCCAACTACAGCCCAAATACTCCTTTTAGAGTTTATAAAAAACAGCGTTAAAATGTGTCAAAATTTGAATTGAATAGTTACAATATTTCTCCCCATTTTGTTGCACTACTAATGTTAGGTTGGTGTTGTGAGGGGCTGTAAGCTAGCAGGAGAGGCTATAAACAGATGGATGACGGGAAGTGGGGGTGGGGTTGCTCCGCATGAACAGTCCCACCCAAAAACAAGAAGTTAATTTCTATTTAACTACTGCCGCTCTGCAGGAACTATGTCCTCGAAAATGACACAGATTTTTTTTATGTACCATGAAATGGCATAATCATAATAAAAATACCACTGGGAACGCTTTTACAGACCAAAAGATGATTGGAGTGGGACTGTAAGAATTTCTTATTTGCAGTTTTAAAAGTTTGAGATTGCTCAAATTCAGTCAGACAGGAATATTTACATGTTTTGCTGTTATAATTCAATTTCTCCTGAAAAGATATTATTACAGAGAGCAAAACACTCATGAGTACTGCAGCTACTTTGCTTCTTACTACGTGTCGGTTTGGTTTTGTGAATTTGCATGAGTTTTGGCTCCAGGTCCGCCACTGACAGCCAACACACCCACCTAAATCACAGACAGGACTTTCCGAGAACAGACTGCTCCGTCTCAGGGGATCTGTCAAATCCTCTGATCTTCTAGAGACAGGGAGGAGGTCTGGGGTAGCTTGACCATGTCATGATGTACCCCTCCAACTTGTTTTGTTTCTTTTGGTTTTGTTCTTTTACAGATTGGAGAGAAGGCTGAGTTTTTGAGCAAATCTGCTACAAAAAAGTGAGTAGTGCAAAGTAAATGCACTATAAAGAACCTTTTTTTAATTTGGAGACTTGGAGTCTAACTATTAGGATTTTCATCCATGCAGCTCCACAGCCAGAGTGTCTCACACCCCAATCGTCTCCAGGGTTGGTAACAGACTGGAACAGTTTACTTCTGCCATCCAGGTCAGTCTTAACAAAAACCCACTGCCTGAAAACTAATATTTTAATCATTAAGCAATATTTGGAGTTTATTTATATATACTTATAAATATTTCAAGTTTATTCCTGTATTTTATCCTGTTTGAAATATGTTTAAATGTTTTCCAACCGCCGAAGGAAATGCAAATTTGTTTTTTGGACATGTCTGACATAGTGGGGAAGGTGTTAAAAAGACACATGTCCATCATTATAACTTAAAACCATATGAAATCATCAAATACCTTTTTCACAGGGAAACAAAGAAGTAAAAACCCCCAAGTCTCCGTTAGCGGACATTCCTACTGGAGGCACCCGCAGCATCAAAAACATGTGGGAGAAAGGAAACGTCAGCAGTTCCTCTGAAAGTCCAGCTCCTGTAAACAAGGTCATTTAGGAGGAGGTCAATCAGAAGACATGACACCTTATATCTGAATGTTCACTCAATGTTGGTGTGGGAATCTGTGTGTGTTCAGGATGAGGCTGGAAGTAAGAGAGATACAGCAGGACGCCTCAACAGCAAGACTGGAAAGTCCGGAGATGCACAAAAGTCACCAGCAGCAGCAGGCCCTGCAGCAGCAGCAGGAGCCGCGCCTCCAGCCACAGCAGCAGGAGCAAAGCAGCAAGTGAGATCTAATAAAGAATAATCCTTGAGTATTCTGTGCATGCTGGAGTGCTCCTTTACAGCATGCCACTCCTTTGTCAGCAGCAGGGAGCAAACCGGCTGAGTGGAGTCTGGTGACACCATGTGTCTGCTTTCTGAAAAGCAGCTGGAACTCTATCCCTGGAGAACCCATAGGGTCAAATTCTTTATTTATTTTTCTATTTTTTACTTTTCGATTTTTTTAAATGGAAAATGTACTAAAAAAAAGAGATCAAATTAACTTTAAAAGCCCAGATGACAATTGTTTTAAATATGATGCAAATGCAATTCAAACAAAACACAATTTTTTAACTGCAACGTTTATTTTTTTAAAACTGTATTAGACTAACTTTAAGTAGTGTTTGAACTTTTTTGATACAGAAAGAAAACAATATTGGCAATGGAGGTAAACATGTGACATAATGACCGCACAGCTATAATAAACTAAAGTCACAAAACAAAAGCTAGAAGCTGATTCCTTTGACTCATTTTCACTTTTTTATCAAAAATAAATAAACATATTGCTGTAGATGAAATAGACACTGTTTGTTCCCCCTGAACTGCTGAGTCCACTGCTAATCCTTCTGGAGCTTCTGGAGACATTACACTATTTAGATATGTGGCAGCTTTTCTGGGTGACGTACAATATTGTTCCGAAGGAAAATTTATGGGTGACATGTCTTTGGTGTCAAATGACCTGGCTAGAGTAGTGTTGGAACCCATACTGCAACTTTTGCAGCAGTGGTACTCTCTAATGGGCATAGAGGTGGAGCAAAGTACTACATGTGTGTCTCCGTATCACTGAACTATACTTTTGACTTTTCCTGCAGTGATGGACTGTCACTGCGTTTCTGTCTATAATTACACACCAGATACTCAGCTGCCTGTCTGGAGTTTCACAATCGTGACATTACCTGAAGGACTTGGGCCATAGGTTGAATTAAGTAGAACAAGCATAATATAATTTTGACAATAATCAATTTTCTGAAAAATGTCCAATCAAAATGGGTAAGAAGGAGGACCAGTTTTTAGTTGTTTTCTGTTTTTACTGATCCTTGTCATTGTCAAAACGTGTTTAGATTCAATGTGACCAAAAGATATTTTAAAAAGTTAATTGTGCTCATTTAACTAGAGTGATCTTTCATTTTGTTTGTTAAGGACACTAAACAAGGTGACATTGGGAGTAAACGGGGCATGTGGGAAACCAAAAGGAGCTCTACTCCTGGAAAGGTAATCCACACACATGTGCACCCGTCCTCAGACATGATTTCCTTCTTAAGAATTAATAGTGAGATCTTACTCTGCATTTGTTTCATTTAGTTCACAAAATAAGTGAAAGAAGAAGGTAATTTCTTGACTTTTTGCAGCATTGCACTTAAAGCATGACTTGCTTGTTGTGATTAGAACAATGTTTTATGAATTTCAGTCAGTAAGTCACAGCAAACGTTCGTCCTTTAGTCAATTGACTCTTTTGCAAGTCTATATATGAGAAAACAATGCACTTCTTAACATATTAAGTAGGTTTTTTGATGTATGTAGAAATTATGTATCTCCATTTTAAAAACTTTAGTTTTAAAAATTTTCATCACAATTGACTCTCTTACCACACAATACTAGTCTCAGTTTTATGCCTTGGTGTGTTGATGACCAAAAGAGTATAGAGCTCAGGTTTTTTGTGGCTCATTCCTAATCTATCGGCATATAATGATTTTATGATCGTTGAAGAGCTTTGATGTGTTAAATCTGTGCAGAACTAATCTAAAAGTGCATGAATTTATGCCCAAAGCTGTGTTTCATGCAGGCAGAGACAATAACTGAGCATTTCACCAACACTTTACATGAGTGTGTTCGTGTGGCACTTGGCATCTAACACTCCGGGTTTAGGCACCTGTCGCACCATGTTGTCCTATTACACCACCCGTTTGACTTCTAATACTTTGGACTTGTTCAATAATCAGAAGGATGAAGGTGGGCTTTGTAGGAGCTCCTTTATGATTTGAGAAAAGCTGAAGCTTATTCCATTAGCTCTTAATTTGTCATTTGTTTACTACTTCCTGTCACTTTGTTCTCACTCTCTTCCAGACGGCTGTTGGAAGCAAGGCCAAGCTCTTTGCAAATAGTGAGTCTCCATAACACTCTTGATTTACATTATATATACTCAAATTAAGAAGAAAAAATACATTTTTGAGTTAAAATTGGTCAAAAAGTACAAGGATAAGCTTGGCTTCTCTTGAATTAGTCTAGACCTATGTTAACTTCATTTTAAACGGGTGTCTTCTGGATCTGTCCAGGGGGGACTGATGTATATTTGCCCTTCACTTCCCATTTAAAGGAGAGGGTTTGGTGGATGTATAGGTCACAGTAGGCACATTATGTCTACAACCCACTGTCCCTTCTTTGTACCAGAGTGGCTCCTCACTGTAAATCAAATCTGCTGCTGCAGATTTTTGGGCACCGTCTCAGATCTGTGGCTCCGGGGTCTATATTTGAAAGCCGTCACCATGACCTTGTTTCCCAGTATAAAGAAAGTTCCACAGCTCCCAGGATGGCTGTCGTGCTTGTCCGGCTCACTGTTCACCTGTTGCCACCTTTGGCCGTCCATTGCGACGCAGAGAGTCTGCATACTGTCAGACATACCAGAGTGCAGCTGCTTGATTTTCACATTATGTTTGAGTGCTAGTGTGGATTACTCGCTGTTCAAGCAGCGAGCGTGGCTTCATAACCAGGCTTACTCACTCTGTGGTAATGATTAAGACAAAAAGCCAGAGCATCAGGCTTGAAGCCTCGAAAATGAAGTATATGCAATGCTGACACTGCAAATCTGTCTCTTTCATCGATAAAAAAAAAAAAAAAAGTCAGCTTGTTTATTTGAGCCCGCAGTGTACAAGCTGGAGAGTGAAACAATGTAACTAGAAAGGTGTTTGACGAGTGTCAGCTTCATCCCTAAATAGAAATCCTTGTTTGTAACCTCACAGCTTCCCCGGATGGACAGCTGAGGGAAAAGAGTAAAGGGCAAATGACACAGTAACAGCTTTCAGTCACAAAGAAATGTGACTGCAGTGGATTGCTCATCTGAGTCTGATCTCCAAACTTGAAAAACCTTTGAGTCAGAGAAAGAATCATAGAAAAACTGCTAAACTTTAATAGGATGCGCTTTGATGCCGACTGGACAGTGCATTTAGTGTCTGAATTGACGTTTGATGTCTTCCTGACAGCTTTTGTGAGACCCTGATCTTCAACCTGACCTTCCAGTTGACATTCGTCTGTACAAACAGGGTTTGAACGACTGCATCCATTCCTGAACTTCACGTGTGTCACGCCAGGAGGGGCCAGACTGAGTGACACCTCATGAATCACACACCAACTTCATGCTTAGGCATCCCTCTGCTTAACTCTAAAAGTAAAGCATTTTGATGTGGCAACATGAGTTCCCCTCCTGCTGTTAGTCATCCCAGTATTAAAAAATGTGTTTTTCCTTCTTCTCACTGCTTGTTTTTTTTTTTGCCTTTAAGTTTTTGAATATTAAAAATAGGAAAATCATGGCAGACTGAAGAAAACACAACTAAATAAACCTAAAAATAAACTTAAAATAAAATAAATGTGTTTAATGTTTGAACCTCCAATTAAAACACATATTTGACGCTTAACCTTTTGACTTTATACATTGTGCATTCTGAAAGTTTAAATAAGAGTGTTAGCAAATTACTGAGGCCTTTTAGAAATTATACATTAGTCTCTTTGTTTTCCTAATTTGACATTATCATGCAAGCAGGTGTTTAAAATTTGGTGCTTTTTAATGTAATTACTAAGTATTTTAGCTTTATACTAATGCTCATATTGACAAAATTATGACTCAGTTGAGTAATTTTGCAAAACTGCTCTAAAGCTTTTGTTCTGCCAAGTCACTGCCGTAACTTTTATAAAGGCTTGTGTTGAACTAAGGATTCACTTGTGTTTTATTGAACATATTAACAAAAATCAGCTCCTTCACGTTTTGTGGGTGGCTGAATGACCCCTTTTATGGTAAAATAAGTTAACAATTATCAATATTTTTGCTTAACTTTGTTTTGAAATGGGATATGATGCATCCATTTGTATAGATCCAGGAAGTTTTCAAACCTGTAGGCCGCTGGCATGGATAATGACTTTTAGCGGGGCTCAGCTGTCCTTTGTGTTTATTGCTAAGAAGTGTTCGCACATTAAGGGACTAAACAAAAATGGAAAGCATGCCAGGTATTAAGGACCACATTGCACATTGTCAATCTGAGCATCAGCATTTCTATCAATTCTGCTTTATGGGGCAGACTCAGTGATGTGACCTCTGCTCTCCTGGTTACCTGTGCAGCATCTCCACTGATAACTGCTAATAAGGTGGATGTCAATTTTCCTCACAGCTTCCCCTGCCTCAGAGCACTGACACTCTGCAAACATAGCTTTTTATTGTTTACCATCTTAAACTTCATAAAACACCACTATAGTTGTGTAATTATTCAGTGACCAAAAACAGCTCAATTCCAACAATAGACATGTCTTAAAGCCTGTAACTAACTTTAAGTGTATGTTTAATATCAAGTGAATCCTGCAAGAATGTATCATGTATCTCAGTATTTTTGTGGTGTTCTGCTTTGTTTGAATGTTTGACAATAAAAAGGATTAAAAAATATGAGTGTCTTATCTGTCGAGAGTTTGTTGAAGCCTAGGTGGTCAGCTTGAAAAGCCATGTGACACCATGGGTTGGGAATGCACCTGCAGAAGGTGTGTGGATTCAAAACAGCCCTCTGATGTTCAGCTGCCTAACAATAGACGGGGCAGCCATAGGGCGCTGCAGTCACATGAGTTGGAAGGGCTGGACTGTGTAGCCTTGATGCTCAATCTGTGTGTTGAGCTCTAGGAGCTAAACTCTGCTGCTTGCCTCCTGCCAGGGTCTCAGGGTAAGGACATCATTTCAAATGCAAATTCAACATGTTAAAAGAAGAAAGCAAAGTTTAAGTAACCCTATTGAAATGACTCTAATGCTTTCTAAAAAATATTTCAATGATTTAGCTGCACATGGTACAAATAGGTTTAAAATCATTACGATGTTGTGCTTATTAAGATATTTTTCAGCCATATTTAACATCTGAGTAAAAAACTGTGTATCCACTGTCTATTACTTAGACTAAATTACATAATATAGTACTTATGCCCTTTTAACGTGAAAACATGTTTTACAAATCTAATTAAAAGTAGATCTGACATTATTTTGTTTGTACATTTTTGTGACTCCTGAGCAAACAATCTGGATTAATATTTACAGATAAAAAGTAAACAAGCATTTTTACTCCTTGCTCTTGAGTAAAGTGTGAAGGTCAACGTAAGCTGCAGTGCCACAAAAATAAACATGTTACATATATTTTATCAACTATAAAAAAAATACATTCACAATGTGAAATTTGAAACAGAATTTGTTCTTGTAGCTAAAAGAACTATATATTTTTTATTTTGTCTTAAACTTTCATCTAATCAGTGAATTTAAAGGTTTGAAAAATTTGCTCTATTACCACAGCATGATGCTAATGATAAAAAATATTGCTGCAGTAACTTAGATCTGTTTGGATCCATTTTGGGGAGTTGGTCCATAACAACATGTCTGACACAGAAGAAGTCGTGGATGAAGACGTCCAGTATGTAGACCTTCATATGAGTTCATTAAAGTTTAACGTCTGCTCTAATCAAAATGAAACTCAGTGGAATAAATACAATTCTTATATCCATACATAGATATTGTCCTAATTTCATTTCCCTTTTATTTCTTTGTGATTCTTCTGAAGGGATGGAGAAGGTAAGATGTCGATTTTCTATATTAGCAGAATCATGCTGGAGCTGAAAAAGCTTTAATTTGGCATGAAGTTCACAGAAATGTTTTATTCATCTTATTCACTTATACACCCTTGTATAAGTGTATGGTGGTGTTTTTTTCTTTTTATCAATCAAATGTTTTTTTTGCCTTTTTTTTTAATCCAATTTATTGGTCTTTACCAAACAAACTTTGACACAAACAGCTGAATGACTCCTACAGAACGTCAAGTGAGTGATTAGAGGGTGTCAGAGATGAGATCTTTTGACAATAAAACTTCGTCTGCCAAGCATGGTGACATACATTCCTTTTTCTGGAGGAATCAAACTTTTGATGTCTGCAAAGTGTGACAAAAAAGATATTTACCTTGTATGAGATAATGCGAAAATCTCACAAATTAAGCCACATGAGAATATCAGCACCAAACCATCAGAAATGAATATAAAGTATTTATTTTCTTACTAGTGTGTGTATGTTTACGCATTTTATTATTATTATTTTTTTGCTGCAGATGAATCTAAGCCAAAGCCAAAGTGAGTTTAGCTTCCTCTTTTCACCTGTCTACCTCTAACAGCATGGCTTGCAATGACTAAAACATATTTTATCTGTGCAGGTTTATGACAAACATCACAGCCCCAAAGATGCCTGATGGAGATAAAGTGGATTTTGACGTGAGTCCGTGCATTTCATGAGCTGGAATCATCAGTTTGAATGAGATGAGCCACGCTTGTTGTGTGTGATTGTGGCGGCAGGACATGTACAGGAAGCGTCAGGAGAAGGATCTGGCTGAGCTGCAGTCTCTTATTGAGGCTCACTTTGTTCAGCGCAAAAAGGATGAAGAGGAACTGGTCGCTCTGGTTAACAGAATTGTGAGCCAGTCCGTCTGTTGGAAATCTTGACGTATATATCTTTTAATGTAGTAAGAAACAAAACTCCATTTTTGTTTAAAGGACAAGCGTCGTGCTGAGAGAGCAGAACAGCAAAGAGTCAGAGCTGAGAGGGAAAAGGAGAGGCAGGCCAGACTCGCAGTAAGATTTTTTTTATCTGATCCCTTTCCTCCCATTTGACCTGATGGTCTTCTCCTAAATAGTACGTCTGTCCTTCATACAGGACGAGAGGGAGCGCAGGGAACAAGAGGAGCAGCGTAAGAAGCAAGACGACGATGCCAAGAAGAAGAAGGTCCTCACTAACATGACTCAGCAGTACACAGTTGGACAGAAGGTGTGTCATTTAAAGGAAGAAGTAACTGGGGCAGGTATCTGCATCTGCCTCACTTTCAAACTAACATTTGGGTTTCCGTTAACAGAATGAAAACAGGAAAGGAGGCAAGAAACAGACCGAGAGGGAGAAGAAGAAGAAGGCCCTGGCTGAACGCAGGAAGCCTCTCAACATTGACCATCTGAATGAGGATAAACTCAAGTATGACTCAAACGCTTATTGGTCAAAAAAAAGAAAGTCTAACCATTGGGATGCTCTTTCTAGCATTAAGAGTCTTTTGTCCTGTGTGCGTTCAGGGAGAAGGCTGGTGAGCTGTGGCAGTGGCTGATGGGTCTGGAGGCCGAGAAGTTTGATCTCAGTGAGAAACTTAAAAGACAAAAATATGACGTGAGTCAGCTCATCTTCATCAAACATATACACTATCCCCTCTTTTAATGCATGGAGTCAGAGTCTTTTAGCCTAAATGACACAAGAACAAGACTTCAGTTGATTTGAGAGGTTTAAAAAATAAAATGTTTTAAGTTTGAGGTGTGCCAATGATCTGAAAACCTCCTGAATACAAAATAATCACAAAAACGTTGTTTTTGCAGATTAATCAGCTTCTGAGTAGAGTTCAGGATCATCAAAGGTGAGTAAAAGACCCTTTGGTCTAAAATTTTACTTAAAAAAAATACATATCTGTCAGCCTGTAAATACCATTGCAATGTCATGTGAATTAAAAACAAATTTTAACTGCTGACTAAATAGACTTCCCCTGAAATGTGCCTCTCTTCCTCTCTCAGTGCCAAGGGTCGGGGTAAAGGAAAGATGGGTGGCCGGCTGAGGTGAAGCTGTTTGGGACAGAAGCAACACAGAACAGATAATTGCCTGTGTGACTGCAGAGAAGCACGTGAAAAGTGAATCTGAGCAGCAACAAATGTGTACATGTGTAGTGAAAAGAAAAAAAAAAACCCAGAATACTGTGAAAAAATCTCAGCACGTCTCAGATGAACATGTAATAAAAGTATGAGCTATGTTTGTTTTTGTCATTTCCATCTTTTTATTCAAATCCACAGTAAGAACAGTCAGCTTTAGATCGATTTATTGGCCGTTTTCATTACATTAGGAAAAATATCATCCAGGACAAGTGCTCGTGTAATGCTGGCAAATGGTGACAGAAATAATCTGCCTATTATGTATGAACTCTGGTTTCTTTAGATTAAAACTATATTCTGTCAAACACATATTCACACAGGTGCATCAGCAGGTCGTCTGTACAGTCTGAGGGGCTGCATGACTCTGCAGGGGTGAGGGGGGGTTGGGGGTGTCATGAGGGCGATGGACAGTGTTTTTACTGAAGAGGCTCTCCTCACCACATGTGGGTTTCTCTGATCTCTGCTATCACCTGGCTAGATTTCTGCAAAGCCTGCACACAGAGGAACAATAAAGTAACAAGTTAGAAAAATAAAAATACTGATGCTGTGTATGTGCATGTACAAAGGAGGCATAGGAGTTTAGACAGCTTTCTCTTTTTTACATGTGGCATTTAATTAGAATAGATTTAAACAGTTGCTTTTTAGGAATAAATGTCAAACAGGTTGTACCGTATTTTCACATCTATAAGGCACACTTAAAAGTCTTAAATTTTCTCAAAACTGTAGGGGGGCGCCCTTTAAGGCGGTATGCCTAATGTGTAGTTGGGGGGCGTAGAAGAAGGCGGGAGAGCGAGCAATGAACCACCTGCTCACTTTTAGCAGCTATACAGCACCTTTGTTCTGAACACAGAACAACCGTAACAACATGCAAATCACTTCTCTTCACAGCTCCCTAACTTATGGTCTGGAAATCAACACTTCCCATGAGTCTTAGTGTCCATGGGCGGGGCTAAGTCCCCGGTCCCCTCAACATTGTTTACAAAATGGCTGAAGCCCTGTTTAAACTGCAGCTATCAGCTACGCAGATTGATGGATTTTTAGATGCCGTTTTATGACTGAAAAAATAAAAAATAAATCAAAACTAACTCAGATTGGCTCCTGCAGCATTTTTTTTAAACACACACTGAGTGTTTGTGTGGGTGTGCTTAAGCCGTCTCTTCACCAGCGCATATGTAGGAAGGAGGAAAGCAGACTCACCCATGTGAACAACAAGGAGAGGGCTCAGGCGCTGAGCGCAAGTGAGTCTGTGAGCGCGCATTCACTTTGTGTTACCCAGTTAGGGAGAACAGTTTAAAAAAAAAAAAAAAAAAAAGGTTTCCTCTAAAGAACAGAGACTGATTCCTTATTAACCCACTCTGGAGGCTCCGAGGGTCTGATTGGGGCGCTAACGTGCCCGCACCTGTACCCCCGGTGCGCCTTTTGTATGTGTCAAAGACTGAAAAAAACACCCGTAACTGAGACCGCGCCCAATGACCCAGTGCAGTATTCACATCTGTCTTGTTTTGATTGGTATGTTCACAACTGGTTCATATAGTTTGGTTGGTTTCACACCTGCCTAATTGGGTTTGGTTGAGATCTACCCTGTTTGGTTTGGTTCAGATCCGCCTCGTTTGGTTTGGTTGGGTTGAGATCTAACTCGTTTGGTTTGGTTAGGTTGAGATCTAACTCGTTTGGTTTGGTTGGATTCAGATCTACCTTATTTGGTTTGGTTGGGTTTACGTTTGGGTTGGTTTGGTTGGGTTTACACCCGCCTCGTTTGGTTTGGTTGGATTCAGATCTACCTTGTTTGGTTTGGTTTGGTTTGGT
This sequence comes from Oryzias curvinotus, assembly GCA_023969325.1. Taxonomy (NCBI): domain Eukaryota; kingdom Metazoa; phylum Chordata; class Actinopteri; order Beloniformes; family Adrianichthyidae; genus Oryzias; species Oryzias curvinotus. The sequence goes on along the minus strand of CM043711.1, from coordinate 17,867,776 downwards.
TGGGTTCACACCCGCCTCGTTTGGTTTGGTTGGGTTCAGATCTACCTTGTTTGGTTTGGTTTGGTTTGGTTGGGTTTACACCTGCCTCGTTTGGTTTGGTTTAAATCTGACTTGTTTGGTTTAGCTAAAGAACAGAATTTGTTTCCCCTGTTTATTTCAAGCATTATAAACCCATAGTTGTAAACCAATTAATAATAATATAAACCACTGAATCAAACTTTAGGATGTTAGTCAGGACTAAGTGTGCAGGTGTAACTACACTGATGCGAACTCTGTTTCACACCAAAAACGAGAAATAAGACCTCTTTAAGAAGATGATCACAGGCTGCTCTCAAAAAATGTCAATAATAGTTTGTTTATGGTGTAAATATGAACTGGTCCAACTCTAAACGTCATAAGCCTTTTTGGCAAAAAACAAGCTACCATACGAAGGAAGGTTGCATTAGCCACAGAAAAAGTTTTAAAGTAGAAAGTAAAAAAGCAATTTTTAAATTTTAAAATGGATGAAAACAAAGGAGAACAATCATCTCAACAACAAACGGTGGGCTACCCCAAATCTGATTGTTTTTCTAAAGTTGCATGATAAGCTTCTTAACCTATAAATTATAACCTATGAGCTTTTCTACATTCTAACATGAAAGATTTCAAGCTTTGAATTCAGAATATTTATATCTTACACCAGGTCTCAGCTAAACTAGTTGCAAAACTTAAAGCATTTTTTGAAGAGGAAAAATAAATGGGGGGGGGGGGGGGGGCTTACGCCCCTTTTGAATAGTGTAAGAATATATATGGTATAAAAATAGATTTAATGAGCCGTGCATGGTTTAAAACTGGCTCGTCTTCGCTGTCTGTAGAGCAATGTGAAGAATCCGTCACCTTCAGCATGTCGGCAGCCTCCGTCCGTCTTTGAGCCATGTCCTCGGACTCTATCAGCAGGTCGTCCAGCAGGGGGGCCTTGTATAACTGACCCACCAGCTCGCTCTGCAGGCAGTCCTTCACATGGTTCACCAGGAAGTGCATCACTGCTTTGGGCACACTGGGGCCAAGGCAAATGTCAGCAAAGACTTATCAAAGTTTGCATCCCACCAGTTTAATATTTAAAATTGTATACTTGTTTAAATGATTCCGCAAAGATGTCACCCGTCGTACCTGTCTTGAATGTTTTTTCGAACAATTAGGAAATAGGACTTAATGAGCCTCTCAATGACCTCGCAGTCCCTCTGCTCCCGAGCAGACAGCTTTCTGGTGACTGGAACCGGCTGGTGATGAAAAGTCAGCAAATGAACGTGGTGATCCATGGATTTCAGAGATTTGAACACAAGATTTTAAGAAAATAATTCTTTTAACAACTATAGTGAACCACATGACAAACTTTTTTTAAACCTTGTTAATAAACCAGTCTGTTTCCATACATTACAGCAGTGACTTTCTGGTTTGTGTCGATACAAAATATAAATGCTCTAGAGGAGATTTGCATGAAGGAATGGGCCAAAATACCCTTTTGTCTCTCATACTTGAGGTATATCTATGATAAGAATTATATCTCATCTTTTTAAGTGGGAGAACTTGCAAAATGAGTGGCCTACTAAATACTTTCTTGCCCCACTCTACATCTCAAAAGGTTATGACCTTAAAACCTTTATAAAAATAAAAAAGGATGAAATATGTGGTACAAACAAACCTGCCAGTTATTAATGTGCAGGAGGGTCTTTCAAGAGCTCTAGACTTCACAGCTACAGTCTGTACACAATTGTGACATTTGTACTAAATAGAATGAGGTTTATATATAGAAATTCACCTCTGTGCAATTAAAAAGATATTGTATCTTGCCATAGAGATGAAAAAGGTTTCAGAACCATTTTCCAGGTAAAGTCTTAGCAAATTTGGGTTATTTTGCTGATAGAAAACTGCGCAAAAAAGCACATTGTGGTCATTAGGTAAACTATTGTTTTAAATGGGCTGAAATCTGCAAGTATGGGGATTTTTCTTTGTAACAAAATGTATAGACCAACTGTTACGTTCTCCTCGCAGTGGGACATTTCAGTTTTGGGATAAATTCAAGTGGTTCATCTTTATCTTCATGCACTGAAGCTCTGTGCTCATGAACGGTTGGTCAAGATAAACACCTGTGGGTTAAGGACAACATTTGAATAAAAGAAGTAGGATTCATTTTGGTTTTTATATGAGACACTGATTAAAAATAAAAGTTAAATGGTTTCCTCTGACACTGAAAGCGTATAGGTATGAGAATTGCTGTACGTGAAGCTACAATATGTTTAGCATCTGAAAAGACGTGGAGCTGCCCTTATAACAGGTAACATATTTTAACAACTAAGTTTCTCCTTCTTTTTTTTTTTTTTTTTTTGAATAGTCGTGTTTTTGTTTAATTTTGTGGCCCTTCAGGCTCCAGTCATTGCATATAAAGCAGGCTAAATCTGCCTCTTCAACATCTTTCCAACTTGTTTTTAACTCTTCACCTACTCCAAGTTTCTGAGTTATCTCAGATTTTTGATTGTTTTTCCTGGTATGTCTGATAGTTTTGTAAACACTTCGATCCAAATGTGATTGCTTGTTTAGCTTCTTATTTCTAACACTCAGTGTTTAAGATAAATCTCCTTCCTACCACATCCAGCAGGTTGACCGCATGGCTCCTCTGGGGGCTTGGAGGGATCTGGGTGTGGAGCGCCACTCTATCACTTGATGAACCCTCATCTCCCTTCCTCAACATGCCTCTCCAGCTGCCCGTCCCGCCTTCTGTCTGCTCACCAGCGGGGGCGCTCTGGGAACCACCAGCTGGTGCCTAAACAGGTAGAACGACCAGAGAGAGAGGAAAGGTTACAAACATGACTCAAATAAACAAACCAAGTAATACATGATTTAACAAAATACACTAAAAACAGCTTTAAATAGCAGTAATGAACCATAATTGAAACGGTCTGGTAGGCAGCTTAAAAATGTTTCAAAACGTAGTTGAAAAAACTTAAAACAACATTAAAAAAACTACAATTACAACTTACAAAAAAGTATCTTTATGTATCACTGGAATAAGTTAAATAATTTGAGTCACATTAATACAAATTGTTTCTGTGTTGACATTCCAGAAATACTCGTTCATTTTAAAAGTCACCCGTACGGTTGATGTGATGTCAGAGAAACTCAATGTATAATCACAAAACATCTCACCCATTATTACATAAGGTTGTTGTACCAAAATATCACAGGACAATTAAGTGCAGCTAGTGGCGTCCATGCAGTCCACATGCAGAAAATAAAGGGTTAGATAGAAAAACTGATCCTCCAACAACTAAATCCTGGAAAAGGTTTGTTCAGACTTTTTCTAAAGAAAAAAACTAAAGAAGGTTTTAGGAGTTGTCAGTTATCAGGTGCTAGCCTTGCTGGCAGTGAGCAAACCAGACAAACCTTGAGAACCTCGCCCTCCAGAGCAGGAGGATCAGTGTAGGAGAAAGATTGCCCACTAGGGCTTTTAAGGGACTAAAAGAGGAGAGGAGAAGAGAGGAAATGGACTAAAAAACATTGAAGTGAAATAAAAACCATTATTTCAACACAAAAGAATACTTAGACAAATATTTAAGCAAACAAAACGATTGTTAAAAAATGACCAAAAACATGGCAAAAAAAAGAAGTAGAAAACATATAATAAGAATAAGCTGACTCATGGATTTGGAATTTACCTTGTCTCTGGGAACGGCGGCTGGCATTTCTTTCAGTCTGTGACGCCTCTGTTCCTACAAAGGTGTGACAAATGAACCAACATCAATGGAAGGAGGGGTTCACAACACATGAGTGTGTAGAACATCATCATGGCAGACATAGTTGACAGGAGTACAAGTCAGTCTCTCACATCTAGATTGTTGTTTATGAGGCCGCACGCATCAGCAAAGTCCGGGTGTTTCGTGTTGATATAAGCCAGCTCTATGGCAACCAGGTTATGAACCTGAAAAGGAATAAATAAATAAGACTGTCACTTTGCATTAAGACGGGTAGAGAGATTTATCTGGATTTGCTCCTGACCATATCATTTGTGACTGGGAGTCTCTTCCTAAGAAGAGAGGTAACCACTTCCACTATGGCATCGAGGAGCTTTGGAAACCTCAACAACTCCTAAAGAGAAACACAGGAACTGTTGCTGCATCTGTTGAGTCATGTTGTTCATGGATTCCAGTAAATCTTGGGCATAAGGGCTTTTAGTGCGTCCACGAGGAAAGAACAAAGTGTTTCCTACCTGTGTGCTGTAATTGCTGCAGTGTTGGATGATCCTCTGCATTTCCTCGTGCACCAGCTCCACACATCGCAGGCTGGGCTCCTCCAGACGTTTAATCTGCCGCTTCACCAGCAGCTCGAAGGAAACCTCTGGCACAAATAAGGCAGGCCTCGGGCCCTGTCGGTATAATTTGAGCTATGAGTTTTACTAAGTTCTTAGAAAAATGTGTTTAAAAAAACGAGACAAAGAAACTCACAGTTGCATTTCTTATTGCTGTAAGAACGTCAATGGTCGTGAGGCCTCCCAAAGGATCAACAGACTCCAACGTGCGGCCGAATGTCTCATGGAATATATAACATATTCTTGCTCCGCCACATCTAAAAAATTATTTAATTAGTTATTTCAAAATTAAATAAATCAGAAGCAGGACACTGTTATAATTAAGGCCGTATGATTCCCTTAGTGCCCCCTAGCGGTGAAACAAAGAAAATCCCCAGAAAGTGTTGTAACTCACAGTTCTGCTGTCTCGATGTACTTGGCGGTGCCTTCTATGGTGTTGCAGTACTCTGCAGCAAACTTGGTGATGAGCTGCAGCAAAGTGGCGTTCTTGTCGTCCACGGGGTTCCCATAACTGTTCAGCAAAGACTGGTACTGAGCAGCCAAAACATTGATTCTTGTTTTCAGCTCAGGAAGACAGTCTCTGATGTGGTGCATCAATAATCTGTGATGACATCAATCCAATCAATATAAAAAGTTATTCAGATGGATTTGGAAAAAAACAAAAAATAAATAAAGTACGAAAGTACAAATCTGCATCTAACTTCATACCGATTTAACGTCCTGGCCAGATATTTGGTTCCATTTCTGTTTGCCAGGGAGGGGTACTTCTTTTGCAGGAAGGCATGCTCATCCCGAATAGAATCAACCACCAATTTCTTCTGATTAATATCCAGCTGACTCCTAAAGAAACATACAAAGACTGTGGTGAGTATCAGTTTGTCTTTTACTACAGGATATAAAAAGCCTCTCATACTGCTGTAACACCTGTTAACTACTCCAATAATACCCAGTTTGACTGGAATGACTCTCCCCATCAAGACATCCATGGCATCAGTGCCTGCATCCATCAGGTCCAGCTTGGTCACAACTGCAAGCGTCCTCCTGCCTGAAAACAAAAAAACCAAAATGATCAAGTAAAACAAGCAAAAGCCCATGACTAAAGAGGGGCAAAGAAGAGTTAATGAGTTAGAAAAAAGGTAAACAGACAGACGGTCCGTACCATCAGGGTCCACCTCACGGGCAACCTTAAGAGCCTCTGAGGTGGCCATGTCTGTGTTGGCAGCAGTCACAGCCAGAATGATGGAGTTTGGGTTGGAGATGTATTTTAGGATCAGCTCCCTGATTTGGATTTCTATATCTCTAGGTTGGTCTCCCACAGGGACCTGTTCAAAAAAAAAAAAAAAAAAAAAAAGTACATCACTGCAAATACACAGTCAGAAAAATATGAGCATTACCATTCCAATGTGTAATGTTTCATTTGCAAAGTAATTCATGTTTTTATTCACAATCAAAAATATATATATATATTTTTAAGGAATTGAAGGAGATCAATCAGTACACACAATAGACGAAATACACACAATAAAACAAGGACACACCAAAAGTTTGACTGTAGAAAGTTACGAAACAAATGAGTCATTATTTCTCAGCAAGTATTTTACACAACATGCTAAATAAATGGGATCTAAATCCGGGTGAGATTTTTGTCTCTTAAGACTTAACAAAGTTGTGTAACAGATTGATTGATTTTCACAATACATTTGAATCATTTTCCAAACTACAGGTAAAGATAACTAAAATGAACAGAATAATTACTTTGAATATGTTGTTTGACTTTTTCAGCCATTTTTAACTAAATTTTGTTGCTAAAGAAAATGATTTCGATATCAGAGTCTTACAGATAACCTTACAGATTCTCTTTGGTCTAAAGAATTCCCGCAGCTTTGATTTTACTGTAACATGTTTAGTAAAATCGATTTGAGCAGTAAAAGAAAGCTCACTTTAGTGATACCAGGGAGGTCCACTAATGTGAGGTTCACCACATGAGGAGAGAAGATTTTGAGGTGAATGGGTTCATCACTGATACCCTAAAAGAAAAGAAAAAGAAGAAGTCATTCAAACCCCCCCCCAAAAAAAGTCATCACTCCAGGAAAATTTGATCTCATCTGACTTTTTTTTGGTGGAATACAAATAGGTACAACAAACATACCTTGTTATTTCCAGAAATTCTTTCGGTTTCTGCTTCAATTTCCGCTCTAATTTCCTCAAAGTCCGTATAGATCTGGAAGAGAGCATCATTTGTGTTCAAATCAAGAAGCATCAGAGCTAAAATCACAGATATTTAAAAAAAGAATAGCATTTAAAAAAGTAAAAAAAAGGTGATTTGAGTATATTATAGGCTTGAGAATAGCTAAAATGAATGTTTAGCATCTGAAAGGATGTGGAGCTGCCCTCATAACAGGTTACATTTTTCAACAATTAAAAATTTGCGGGGGGGAAATAAAAAATCACATACATGTTGATATAATGAAAATTCATAGATCAGAAATTAGGAGGCTGGTATAAACAATAAGAAGAGAAGAAAAATTCAAATTAGTTTTTTCTTTTATTTCACCTTGTTTTTGGTGTGCAGGAATTTCCCCCATTCCTCTCCATCGATGCCTGTGGAAACACAGTAAAGGACAGAGGTTTTAGCTACGGTTCCATGTCACAAGTGGCTTTTAGAGCTGTGTAACTATGACAACCGGTGTCTTTTTAGTGTCTCATTGGGGGATGTTTCTACTGGACAGCCAAGGAAGGAAAAGCTCCTCTGAAACAAAACTTCAAAGCAGAGGCCGAACAAAACAAGGACTCATTGGAGCAACTACCATTTTCAAGCTGTGACAATGGAGGCAAATTATTAATAAAAGCAAAAATATAAACACATGAACAACTGAGGAAGGAGGACATTTGGGACTCTAAAGTCAAGTGAATTTTTTACCTATATATAAAAAGAAAGAAAAACAGGAGTTTGATGCCTTCTAGATGATTTGTGACAACATTGGATGACTTACATGACGGATCTAAAATTATTATGATCCCAATAACTAATTTTATTTCTTTTGCATAATCTATTACATTTATTTCTGTTTTTTGTTTTGTTTTTACTAGCTCAGAAAAAATATATTTTAGGAAGTTGATCCAATAGATCTCTCATTTGTTTGTTCTTTCTTTGTACAAATGACACGCAAAAGGCATGGATAAAGTTAATAAAGCCACAGAGACTTGAGATTGAAAAAAAAAAAGAACCTCCACAAGCACAAAGCAGAATAGATTGAGCAAAAAAAGCAGGATGGGAGGTGGAATTACACAATTGAGCAGAGGAGGTGTGCGACACAAGGAGGAAAAAAAATAGAATTGGAGACCTCTGCAAAGCCGTCCATTTTTCTTGGGTTCTGCGATTAAAGAGAGACAAGAGGAAACAAAAGGATAAGGGAGAGCTGCAGCATCTTTAGGCCCTGTGAGAGCATCTGCAGAAGCACAGAGTTCCACTGAGGTCTTTTGACAGAGGACAGAAGCAGAATGGACCCCACTGTTCAGTATTTGTACTTGAAAAGTTGATCACACAAGTTTATAGGAGAATATTTAAATTAGGCAGCATCAACATTACCAAACCAAAATACAAAAGAAGGGGAAAAGGGATGGTACCGTTCTCCTCATTGGTTTTCCTGCGATCCTCGGGATCAATGTGAACAAGCTGCAGGATCAGGGGCCGGCGTGTGACGACGCCAGTGCCGCGCGGCAGGATGTCCCTCCCAACCAGGCTCTCTAAAACAGAACTCTTGCCACTGCTCTGTAAAAACAAGTTAATGCAGAAATCCATAAAAGAATGGAAATAACTTGTGAATCATGGATTTACAAGAAAAACCAGTTCAATGTGTACAAAAACAAAACCTCAAAAGATGTTGTCTAAAAATACCTCTATCGCCAATGTTACTGATCATACATTCATTCATTTATTTTCTATTCCCTTTTTCCCTTTCGGGGTCACGTGGCTGCTGGAGCCTATCCCGGCCACATGTGGGCGAAGGCAGGGGATGCCCTGACAGGTCACCAGTCTGTCGCAGGGTAGGATGTCCTCAATCACACACCCATTCACTGTCACACTCACGCCTAGGGACAATTTAGATTAACCTATGAAGCATGTTTTTGGACGGTGGGAGGAGATCCTGGAGAGAACTCCACACAGGAAGGCCCCCCATTGATGTTGTGTTTTTCATGTCCCCCAGCCGGGACTTAAACCGGGGGCATTCCTGCTGTGAGGCAAGAGCGCTAACCACTGTGCCACCGTATCAACACCATATCAACAAAATCTTGTTTCCAGCATTGTTTTCAGTCCGCCAGTGCCCTGAATCTTATACTTTTGCTACCTTGTTTACCACACCTGATTCACCTCCTCAGAGACTTACAATCAATACAAGTCAATCACATATGACACATAGACACAATCAATTCTTAATGCTTGGTATGCAGCCTCAGCACTTGCAGTCACTGATAAGGGGCAAGTCCAACATGGCATTAAAACATCCTATCTTTAGCGTGCCTTTCCTCTCGGACGGAGGCCAAAGAGTCTGGGACAGTCTCATCCTATTAGGTGACCACTGGAAGTAAACTGGTTAGACTAAACCTTGCTTTTAAAACCAATTAGGCTGTAATAATGTGTGCACGTGCTAGCTTTTTTTGTTGTTGTTGTTATTGACAACCGATAACAATAATTATTTACTTTAAATTTGCTGAAGTTAATGAATAGTCTGTTAATAAAGGGAATTTTGTAAATATGACAGTGAAGTGTTAAAAAACAAAAAGGGGAACTTCAAACATATTGCATTGAATTGAATTTGAACTAACTTTATTGGCAGTTGAGTCATACAACAACAACGAAAAAATGGTTGAGTATTGTACTAAAAAGTCAAGTATTCTGAGGAGAAATTTTGATTTAAACAAAGTTTTTAAAAGTAAAAACAATACTCTGTGATATTTAATGCCATTCAAAAGTTATAGCATGACGTTAACTCAGCTGTCAACTCAACCCAAACCCTGAATCTGTTGACAATGCTAACTTTGGCTAGTGTGACACCTTACAAACCCACTGTTGACGTTAAAATTCTCAGATAGAAACTAATACGAAGAGAGCAGACACTGGTTTACACATTCTATCCAACTTGCTAGCGTGAATTAGTTTCTTACCTGGGTTCCAACAACGACTATTTGCGGCAGTTGCATGATATCTGCACCGACTGTGTTAAAAACATCTTGCAGCTTATTTATAACAGGAATGAGGGCTTCCATTAGCTCTGATACAAATCCCGGGCTGCCAAATACACAACTTTCTTGCTGTTTCCACGGACGGGTACAAAGTCATTCAACGTCCCCCAGCTAAGGCTACTTTCGACCGAGCTTTACCGACAACTGCGCACGCAGTTAGTTATTTGTTGCATCATGGGAATTGAAGTTCAAATGGAAAGAAAATGTTCCAACACAAATGGAGCATACGTTGCCGAAGTACATTTCTTACTGCTGCGCTTACCGCACAACAGTGAAGTCTCACGCACATTTGCCTTTATTTTAGACACTTTTATTTTGTTCCTGCGATGTTTGCAGACGCTAACTCGAAAGTTGTTTGTAAATTCGGATCACATCCAAGGCATTTCAATGAAATTTGCTGCCATCTAGTGATGTTAGGGTGTATTTTACACTCATTGGGGAAAAAAATCCAATAGTGTGATTCGTTAGACACTGTATTGCAATTTTAAACCAATATATTCAGTTCCTGCTCAGCAAAAGACACGAATTTAAAAAAGTAGAATTTCCCCAAACCTCATCAAACCGTACAAATTTACAAAACGTTAAGTTGGCTACTGATCCTTTACTAGGGATCCAACGATTCCCTTTCCAAATAATATTGTTAAAACCTCAATTTTTGGGTCTTGGTTTTGTTTTAGTTCAATATATGATAAAAAGTTCTGAAAAAATATTTTTTTATGTCGCTAAAAAGCAAGAAGCAATGAAGGAAATCTTTTCAGTTGGCTGACATGAGGCCTGGTGTAATGTAATAAAACAGTAAATGATAAATTCTTCTTAAATTTAGCACAGTGATTATCTGAAACCTTCTACTTAAACATATTGTATGCAAAAAAGATGCAACACAAATTGTTTCAATGATGTAACACATCATTGATTGATTTAATTTTAAATTTAGAACTGTGGTATCCCTACTTTTTACACGATTAATCCAAACGGCACATATAATTTTATCCCATCAACAGAGATCTTAATATCCTCAAAGAGTGGTTTGCTCTTCTAGCAGAGCTTTTGGGATGCAGGCTAATGTTGCTGAGATATAGCCTAGTCAAAAACCTAATGTAAAGGTTGTTCTGCCTGTCACTCAAACCTGCACTTACAACACAGTAGTTGTGTCATCTAACCTAAATGCACAATTACTGGTCAGAGATTTTCATTCCAGATTCCAAACCTCCTGTTAGAAGTCCACATGACAAAACTTTTTGATATACAGCTTGTTCAGTTACATGAGGAAAGAGGTGTGTGGAGTGATCCTGTGTACAGAAAAAACAAGCCCTATTTGCTAAGCCTTAATGACATCTTTGACATCGACCCTGAAACTTCTTCATAGTATTTCATGCTATCAACTGTTTGACAGGTTGTTTTGTCAAACTCATTTTAAAGTGTCGTGGACTACATGTTGAAATTCCAGAGTCTGACATGTCTCTCTATGCTCTTTTGTTTGCAGGTTTAACCCCTAACTGACTAGGTTCATCCAAAAGGGTCCGGCGTGGAGCCACAAAATGCTGACTGTTTTGGGTTCTCTGTGCCTCTAACTCTATGTCACTAACTCTGAGCTCAGCAGAACTATGTTTTGTCCTTTCGTTTTATTCCTTCCAGTTCAGTAGGCTTGTGGTAGAGTGTCCGCCCTGTGGCCAGAAGATCGTGAGTTGAAATCCAGGCTGAGTCATACCACAGACTCTAAAAAGGGGACAGGATGTCTCCCTGCTTGACTCATCATTAAAGTGTTGGATTGGGGGTGATTTTCCACCAAATGGTTGTGTCTGCAGCTCACCGCTCCCCCAGGGGATGGGTCAAATGCCGAGAACAAGTTTCACGCAACTACTGTAGGTGTGTGACAGCTAATGGTACTTTAACTTTATGTTCGGCAACGTATTTTGGACCCTTGTTCCTTCCTGTAAAGACCTTTTCTTTGAGATGTATTTGTTAAAGTTTTAGGGTTCATTAATTTTTTGACATGCCTTTAAAGCTATTGCTTAGATCTGAAAAAGGTAATCATCAAGGGGGTCATGTTTTTGAAGGGTAGAAGACTTAAAAGTCACACTCTAATCACCTTTTGATCAATTGTAAAAGTGTCCCCAGTGTTTTATTTATATATTTATGATCGTGCCATTTCTAGCCTGAAAAAAAAAACAAAACGTGTCATTTTCTAGGACAAAGTTTATGCAGAGCGGCAGTAGCTCATCAGAAACTCGCCACAAGTTGTGAGCGGGACTGTTGGCTTCCGCTGATATCCCTTTGTCTACACCCTTCTCCCACTAGCTTAGAACCCCTCACACCCCCAACCTAACATTAGCGGTGCAACAATGGCAAGCGATTTTGGACCTTTCCAGCCAAACAGTTTTGAGCCAGATGCCAGCTCAGATAAGGAAAAACAAATACGTATATGAATCTAGTCGTCTACAAGTGGATGCATCAGAATGGAATGGATCAGGTAGACGTTGGCTTGCCCATTTCAGTTTCTACGTCACAACTGGGAGCTTTGTCAGACGGCATATTATCGTCTGCTCTTGATTCATCACAATTTGAATGACGAAATACTCAGAAACAGTTTTAATCTCACCCTATTAGAATTATTTGATATATGTTGTCCATCATGAAAACTTTGCAACATCAATATGAGTGAAATAATTCTGATAGTTGTTTCATGAAATGTTTGGAATTACTCAGCTGTGTAGAGATCCTAAACCTGTAGTAAAACTATGTTTTCTGAATGGCTCAAAGTAATTCTTAAGAGAATCATTTCATGATCAAAATGAATGGGCCGAGTATGTGACATTATTCTGATGGAGAGGGATTGAGGTTAAGCATTAAATCTGTCTGATTTTTTTATTTGTTTTGAATGCATGTAAACACTGTCTGTTCCTGCAGATAGAATCAGTTTGACAGGAACGTGTTTAGTTGATTTCTTTGAACATCAACTAATCATTAAGGCATTACATCATAAGATTATGTAATTGATGATGTAATCGATGACTAAAACCATTTACTTTTTTTACTTAAGTGCAGGAGGAAAGGCATTCAAGGAGGACGGAGTGAGAAATGATAAACAAACAGATTTGAAATACATTCAACACAGATTTTTATTAAAACAAACTAGTGGCAAAGAAAAACGCTCAAATTATTTTATCTAAAAAAACAAAGAGATGTGTTTTTTCCCCCACAAAATATACATTAACATCTAACTCTGAACTCTTTAACTAAATGTATGGAACATCTGTAACAAAAACCAACTGTATGTTGGAGAAAAAAAGTAATTATTTCACATCACAAAGAAGAGCCACGCCCCGGAGAACCCAGTGTTCTGGAGGTTGGGTCGTTTTCAGTCCCACTGATGCAATGCAGTTGATATCCGTTCTGGTTGGTTTCTTATAAATTGGACAGGAATAGATCCGGGGATCCTTTACAACTGCAACACAAAAACACACAAAAATGTTGTGTGGTACATATGGGGAAATAACATTAAGACATTGAGCTTTTGAAATAAAAGCTCTTTGGTATTAGAACTTTTCATAGTTCACAAAATATAAGCATCAGAGGGATGCCAACCAGCTCTGATACGATCAGTTTTCCTGAAGGTAAATCTGTTACAAATCTGGCAATGAGCTTAAGTTAGAAGAGCAAATTTGATTCCTAGTCCTGCCTCTTTTTGCCTACTTAAGAACATTCATCCATCCATCTTCCTCCGTTTATCCGGGACCGGGTCGCGAAGGCAGCAGTCTAAGCAAAGATTCCCAGACTTCCTCCAGCTCCTCTGGTGGGACCCCGAGGTGTTCCCAGGCCAGCCAAGAGACGTAGTCTCTCCAGTGTGTCCTGGGTCTTCCCCGGGGCCTCCACCCAGTGGGACATGCCCGGAACACCTCTTCAGGGAGGCGTCCAGGTACTTAAGTACAGTACTTAAGTACATCAATCATAAAATGTTTAACTACAGGAGATTCCTTGAAGAGGCATAAAAGCAGTTAATGTTGAGTCAGCCTGTTGATGATGAATCCAAGCTCTTAAATAAGGATGACAATTACAGAGATTAGTTTTTATGCCTTTTCTTTCAAACATGTTCAAATAGATTCCCTGACCTTCCTGAAACTGAAATTTTACCAGAAAAAAAAATCTTTGGTATTATTTATTGAAAGATGGCAGATGGAAGGATGTTTTTTTAAATAAAGCACTTGTTCATGTATTTCTTAAGGCAGCATGCATGATGCTTGTGGTCCACATGGAAATTTCTGAATGTTTGTCTTAGATACCTGCCTATTATCAAAGTCTTTCGGACACAGTTGCTATGTGTTCTCATTTATGGAATATAACATTTTTAAATTTTGAGTGCTAAAGGTGTACATTAAGAAAAAGCTAACGAATCATAATTAATCGATACATCATTGATGTTATGATTCTTGTTAATCCCTTGGTGCTGGAATTTACTTCCATCTATCCATCTAAAAAACCCTTCATTTGCTTTCAAGTAGATGCCACATTAAGATCATTTTTGGAGTCAAAGTGGTTTGTTGCATATTTGCATCATTGGATGTCAAGGGGTTCAAACTTAGTCCAAAATTAATACAGCAAGTGTGTGTGGTAGTAAATGAGTGGACCCTTCATGCCTCTTACTCAAAGATTTGAAACATTTTACAAACAAAAACTGTTTCTTTAGAACTACTTTGTGATATTTGCAAGAACCTAAATGCATGAAAACTGCTTTGTGTCCCTCCTCTTCCTGTAACACAATAAATTAGAACGGAAGTTTTTTTTGTGCCCATTTCAAAATGTTTCTGAACCTATAATGCAAAATAAACTGATGCTGGTGGGTGTTAATGGTGAAGACTCTGAAAGATAATAATGGAGGATATGTAAAGGAAGTATAGAGTGGAGGCACAGCTACGACTGTCACCAAGTTTCAGATGCCCACAAAGGCATAGAGATTAAAAAGAAAAAACATCCACGACTTTCTGAATTAATAAAACCAATCTTTAAAAAAATCTTTTCTTCTACTCATGTGTTAAGATCCCTGCCCACTTTTTATTGTGTCTTCTTTATGTTTCTTCAAACTTGGTAAAAGCCTCCCTCCCACAGTCTGAAGACAGAGGCCCCACGCTTGATCAGTTTGCACAGAAGGTCTGTGTCACAGTAACATAAGCATGAATGCCTGCAAGTAGCTGTTGTGTCTGTTCATGGTTTACACATGCTCTCTGAGATGACCCAAAGTTAATTCCACTGAAAACAGACTGTCCATTTGTCCAATATCACATCTATCCAGTAAAAGCATGGGGTGTGAACCTTGAAGAGGATAAAGATTTCAAGATCTTATCAGGACAGATCAGATGAATACAGAATAAATCCTTCCAACCGTCTCCCCTTGGTGTGAGTTCCTGAAGAACATGCTCACCATTGTTCTCTGCATACATCCAGATCACAGGCATCATCTCAAAGAGGACTTTGGGTTTGGATTCAATGAGCCTGCAGTTGTTGCGGTCCCAGCTGGCCCCCTCCAGGTAAAGGCCATATACATACACCCCCTTTGCAGGGGGATGGGTGATGTCATCCTTCATCCACTTGGTCACCTCGTTACAGAGCACCATGCGGTCCAGGGCCCAGCCCTTGTTGGCTCGGGCTATTTCCTGTGAATAAAACAAATCTGCAGTTTAACCTAACAAGAGGGCGACTTACAACTCTTAAACTTTAAGCAGTTTCTCTGCCTTACAACAGTTGCTCTTAAAAGGGATATTATGGAGTTACAAGAAAAAAAAAGTGTCTTTGTCAGTGCAAAATCCATTTGCATTACAGGTGTTGTCCATAACCTATTGTTAGACTTTAAGTTCGATTGATTTAATACTTTAAATGAAGTATCTTGTAAAGCTAACATGCAAAAGCTGAGAATAAAGATGGAATTTACAGGAAAAACAGTGACTGTCCAGAGTCTTGATGCAAAGTATTAATTAACTAATACTTATTCTTACTCCTGGAACTCAAAAACTGTATTCTCAGTACAACACACATCAGCATTTTCAAAATTGTCTTTAGCTGTAAGAAACTGAGATTTTCCTATATTTCCTAGAATAGACAAGTGGACGGTAACTGAGAATCTGATTTGAACACCAAATCTCTTTACCTCTGCATACCTGAAATGAACTATGATTATGAAATATGATTATGAAGCTTTACCCTCCACATTTTTTGTGAATAATAAACCAATAGTAGCAACTATGTGAGACCATCTTTTGTTGTTTTGTAACAGCCTGATGTGGTGTGTACCTGTTTCATTGCTGTCAGGAAGCCTTGGGGGTTGAAAAAGCCCGTCATCCAGAAGCAGTTGGGCCGGCCTTTAAAGAGCCAAGTCTGAAACTGACGGTTCCGCTCGAGGAGCTCCGTGAACCAGAACCCCAAAGTGCTGGAGGCCCAAGACTCCTGAGGAGGACATTAAAAAAAGAAAAACTAAAAACAAAATAATCAGTATGTTCCAACACAATGTGTATTGCCCTGGATGATCCAAAAAGAATGACAAAAATAATAGGTAAAGAAAAGTATTATGTTTAAAAATGTTGAAGTGTTTGAAGATAAAAGTTGCTGGCAGATGCAAACACAAAACTCAGCCTGAAGGTTGGTTGATCATTTTTAAAAACCTGCCATTTTTAACATGTAATTAATGTGTATCGAAAAATATTAATATGGATATCTCACATAATGTTCTCTTGTGTGTTTCAACTCATCCTGAATTGATTTGTGTTGTTAAATATACGAAACAAATGAATAAGAATCAATTAAAATAATCAATAATCAGTTTGAAAACTTGCCTCTTTATAGTTTTCAGGCAGTGGAAAGCAAACATGTAGGCATTCAGAGCAACATGAAACAGCCCAATATCTAATTTATTGTTCACAATGTTTGACAAGTTGACAAGTGAGGAACTCAAGTCAGCTGACCTTCATCCAACGAGCTGGAATACGAGCATCATACATGCAGTCCAGGGCATCCCGCAGGTTCTCGCTCATGATGATGGTTCCATCGATGGCTAACTTGAGGTCCATCAGGGTGCTTCGCACCAACATTATGACCCTTTGCATTCGATCGATCTCCTGACGCAGAAAGATGTTCATGGGCTTTAAAGGTCCCATCTTCTGGAGGCGCTCACGAACCTGGATTCATACAAAGAAAACACACAACATCCATGTATAAACACAGCTGTTTTGAGTGAATGCAAAAAAAAAAGATAAGTCAAATGTAAACAAATCAAACTAGATAGAAATGTGTATACTACTGTATATATCAGTGATTCCTAGCCTTTTGGAAACATTTTCTTTCAGCCTCAGATCCTTTCTTTTTAGGATAGTTTCCTTTCTTATATAGAGAAAAAAAGTACATTTTCTTTCAACTTTATCAATTTGACATAACTAAAATATTTTCAGTATATGAATGATAACATTGTTTAGCAGAAATTAGTTATAAAACTTTATGGATCAGACACCATACTCTAAAAAATACTTAATACCTAATATATATAAATATATATATATATATATATATATATATATATATATATACCCGGCTGGGTAGCTCGGTTGGTAAGGTGCAGGACTGTCATGCTGGAAACCTGGGTTCGATTCCCACGGCGGAATGAACAATTAATGGTGATTAATGGAATGGGGCAAAATACCATAACAATGACGGGCAATTAACATCACCCAGTGAGGGTCCTTGGGCAAGACCCTTAACGTGAATGCCTACCTCACTACATGAGAGATAATGAACCACATGTCATGCCGGCTCAGACGTCGCCCGGCCAAACAAGGTCTGCGTCAGGTGCTGGGGGACCAGAGCACTCTGATGGAAAGTGGGCTACTGGAACAAGACGGAAATGGACTAGATGCGAGAACAAGGATCTGTTGGAATGCTACTACTCAAGTAATCCAACCCAGAGGGGGTACATGCAGAGAATGTGGAATAAATGGATGCTTCGAAACCCACAATCAAGGCTAACTGCCAAACAACTGGTAGCCCAATGCTCGAATATCCACAAACGCCAACTCCTATCACAGCTTGAGATTGAAGTGATACAGTACAATGCCAATACCACGGGAGAGCCAGAACAACAGGTCAGAGAGGAGGTTATACCACACTCACACCCTGAGATTGGGTACACAGCCCCAACAACCACAGTTACGCTGAGCGAGGCAGCAACTGACCTGAAAGACAAGATCATGTCTAGAATGAACACTAGGCAACCCCGACACCAGCTACAACGGTTAAGTGATGTACTGCCTGAAAGTCTACTGGAAACTGTGAATGAAGCATTGAGGGCAATTCCTACCACAACCATCACAGAAACCAATGAACTGGTTTACACTTCAGCAGCAGTGATCCTTGAGATGCTTGGCTATAAGAGCAACCATGGAAGAAAACAATACCCACCATGGAAGCAACGGTTAGAGGCCAAAATCAAGGCAACTCGGAAGGATGTGAGTAAGCTGACAGAGGCTCAAAGAGGTACAATGAGAAAGCAAGTACCTAAGAGATACAGCCAGATGCCCATACCTGAAGCCCTGGAAACTGCCAAACAAAGGCTCCTAGCCTTGAGTAGCCGCCTAAAGAGATACACAAGAGACAATGAAGCCAGACGAATAAACAGGCTGTTCGCAACTCAACCAGCGAAAGTGTACGCTCAGTGGCAGGGTCAAAACAGCCGAGCAGACCCACCAAGGCTAGAAACTGAACAGTACTGGAAAAGTATATGGGAGAAAGAGACAGCACATAACAGCAATGCCCAGTGGCTGGTCTCTCTGAGAAAAGAACACAGCAACCTCCCTGAACAGAATCCAGTAACCATCACAGTGGCAGACATCCAAGAAAGAGTCTCAGGTATGAAGAACTGGACAGCACCGGGCCCTGACATGATACATGCCTACTGGCTAAAGAAGCTTACCACACTCCACGAACGCCTGGCAGCACAAATGAACCAGCTGCTAAGAGATGGGACTCACCCCGAATGGCTAACGGAAGGGCGAACGATCCTGATCCAGAAGGATCCCTCAAAGGGTGCAGTCCCATCCAACTACCGGCCAATAACCTGTCTCTCCACAACATGGAAGCTCATGTCAGGCATCATTGCAACCAAGATAAATAGGCACATGGATCAATTCATGAGTAACACACAGAAGGGCATTGGTAGAGACTCCAGAGGAGCCAAACACCAACTCCTGGTCGACAGAACAGTCGCCCAAGACTGCAGGTCACGACACACCAACCTGTGCACAGCCTGGATTGATTACAAGAAGGCCTATGACTCAATACCACACACATGGATCACTGAATGCTTGGAGCTGTACAACATCAACAGGACTCTAAGAGCCTTCATAAGAAACTCAATGAAGCTGTGGAAAACCACCCTTGAAGCCAATGGGAAACCACTTGCACAAGTGTCCATCAAATGTGGGATATACCAAGGTGATGCTCTGTCCCCACTGCTGTTCTGCATAGGTCTGAACCCCCTCAGCCAAATAATCAACAAGACTGGCTATGGATACCGACTCAGAAATGGGGCCAACATCAGTCACCTCCTCTACATGGATGACATCAAGCTATATGCTAAGAACGAGCGTGACATTGACTCCCTGATCCACACCACCAGGATCTACAGTAATGACATTGGGATGTCATTCGGGCTCGAGAAATGCAGCCGGATGGTGACAAAGAGAGGCAAGGTAGTCCACACAGGGGGGGTCTCACTCCCAGAAGGAACAATAGCAGACATTGAGGACAGTTACAAGTACCTTGGAATTCCCCAGGCAAATGGCAACCTGGAGCAGGCAACAAGGAAAGCTGCAACAGCTAAGTACCTTCAACGAGTAAGGCAAGTCCTGAAAAGCCAGCTCAATGGCAAGAACAAGACCCGGGCAATAAACAGCTATGCACTGCCAGTTATCAGATACCCTGCAGGAATAATAAGATGGCCAAAGGAAGAGATACAGACCATGGATGTTAAAACACGGAAGCTCCTCACCATGCATGGAGGGTTCCATCCCAAATCCAGCACTCTGAGACTGTATGCTAGCCGCAAGGAAGGAGGCCGAGGACTAGTGAGCATAGAAGCCACTATCCAGGATGAAACATCCAAGATGCATGAATACATCAAGCTCAAGGCCCCAACTGACAGTGTGCTCAGTGAATGTCTCAGGCAATGGAGAGCAGAGGATACAGTGCTGGAGGACAGATCCTCATGGGAGGACAAACCCCTGCATGGGATGTACCACCGGACCATAACTGAAGTGGCTGATATCAAGAAGTCCTACCAATGGCTAGAAAGGGCTGGCCTACAAGACAGCACTGAAGCGCTCATCCTGGCAGCTCAGGAACAAGCCCTGAGCACCAGAGCGATAGAGGCTCAGATCTACCACACCAGACAAGACCCAAGGTGTAGGCTGTGCAAAGAGGCGCCTGAAACAATCCAGCACATAACTGCAGGATGTAAGATGCTGGCAGGTAAAGCATACATGGAGCGGCACAATCAAGTGGCTGGAATAATATACAGGAACATGTGTGCAGAATATGGACTGGAAACCCCAAGGTCAAAATGGGAAACACCTCAGAAGGTGGTAGAGAATGAGAGGGCAAAGATCCTGTGGGACTTCCAGATCCAGACTGATAGGATGGTAATGGCGAACCAACCAGACATCATAGTGGTGGATAAAGAACAGAGGAAAGCCGTTGTGGTGGATGTGGCAGTGCCAAGCGATGGGAACATCAGGAAGAAGGAACATGAGAAACTTGAGAAATACCAGGGACTCAGAGAAGAACTGGAGAAAGCCTGGAAAGTGAAGGTGAAGGTGGTGCCTGTGGTAATTGGAGCACTCGGGGCAGTAACCCCCAAGCTTGAGGAGTGGCTACAACAGATACCTGGAAAGACCTCAGACCTCTCAGTCCAGAAAAGCGCAGTGCTAGGAACAGCTAAGATACTGCGCAGGACCCTCAAGCTCCCAGGCCTCTGGTAGAGGACCCGAGCTTGGAGGAGAAACCACCCGCGGAGGGTGAGAGGGGCGTTGTTATATATATATATTTATATTTATATATATTTATATATATATATATATACATATATATAATTATTTTTACATATCAATGGGACAACTTAAATAAAACTTTTGTTCCTTTTGTTTATAAGTTTTTGTAACACTTCTACAACAATCCCTTTTAGAGTCATCTGGTTGCTGGAGCCTATCCCAGCCACAGTCAGGCGAAGGCGTGGTAACCCTTGATGGTTTTTCAGTCCATTGCAGGGCTGTTATGTCTTGCTGCTGCTGCTGCTGCTGCTGCATCCCAGCACTCTGTTCACCTGGCAGGTGTAGCCAATGCTCTTGATCAGCACCTGCCAGGTATTTAAGACAGAGAGGCATGCAGAGAGGGCAGAGCAGGAGGCTGAGGAGCTGTTGTCTTGAGTTGGAGCTGTGCTGGTTGGTTGTTTCTCTTTTGATTCTCTCTTGGTCCTCAGCAGTCTTATACTGCTGGGTTTTGTTATTTTAGTTTGGGGTTGGACCTTGGTAGTCTTTATTTGCGGGCTTTGTTTATTTATTTTCAATAGTTAGATTCAGTTAGGCAGCCATAGCAGGGAGCTGCTGACTCCGACGGTCAACGTGGCTGGGTTAGTTGTCTCCCTGAATTACTTTATGTTTGGCCAAGGCTCCAATCCCTTTGTTTTGTCTTTTGTTGGGACCAGCACAGTAATTGTTTATTTCTTTTTGTTTTACAGGACACAGGTTACTTTTACCATTTAATAAACTGTGTTCCTAAACTTTGGTGTCCATCGTCCATATGTTTTGGCCCCTTTTTGATTTCCCCTAGACTGGGACAGGTTTGCCTGTCGGGGCCGTAACAAGGGCAACACAGAGACACATCAGACTCACATCCATCCTCTGGCCATCCATCCATCTTCCAAACACATTACTTTCCTTTTGGGGTCACAGGGTTGCTGGAGCCTGTCCCGGCTACTGTTGGGCATAGGCGTGGCACACCCTGAACAGACCACCAGTCTGTTGCAGGGTCAGACAATCGCACATTCATGCTCACATGCACACCTAGGGGCTATTTAAAGTCACTAATCAACCCATGAACCTCGTTTTTGGCCAGTGGGAGGAAGCCGAAGTGCACAAGGAGAACATGCAAATTCCACAAGAAAAAAGGTCTCAGTTGGGATATCAACCAGGACCTTTCTCACTGTGAGGTGAGAGCGCTAACTACTGCATACAGATCATCTAACACATGTTCCATCATGTAACACAAAATATGAAACTAATGCTTCACATATTTTATCACACATTTCACACAAAGTTTTCCCAAATCAAACAAGAAAAGTGGGAAAAAGAGAAAAGGGAGCAAGTGGAAGACAAGCACACCTCAAAGGGAATGTAATCAGGGGGCAGCTTTTCCAGCATGTCATCGGCCATCCTGGATACAGCAGCCTCTCTGGTCTCCCCTCCTCCTGATGAGCTGTCCTTTGGTTGAATACTGAGGATGGTGTCCAGCACATCCTTAGCCTGTTTACTCTGAAACGTTATATCTGCATTTGGGTGAAGGCCAAACACCTCAGGAGTGTCATAGGCTGGAAGACCCTGCAAATGTGGAGGACAGAGGATTTGAGACCATTTAGATAGAAGTAAGTAAAAACGATGAAACAAATGAATCACACAATCCCTCCCAAACATGAACAGCCACCTTTTTTCGCTTCCCAGCAGATGGTCAGCACAGGTTGGCATATAAAAAAAACGTGGATATGACTGTTTTCATTCTTAATCAGTGGATCATGCTGTGCTCCCATTAAAAACCAAACAGTGTGTGCATTTCATTAGCTAAGTTAAAGAATGGGTGGTATTGAGACCAAATCTAAGTTTGCGTCCCTGTCCATTCCGCCTGTTCTGACCTCACTTCTCCTGGACCCCACTACCCCTAGATTCCAAGCAGCTCTCCTTCCATAAAACTTTTTCAATAAATCACACATCTCTCCTTATCTGACCATGACATTTTGGGGGGATTAAAGCTGTTAAAATGTGGCTGTGTGCGCCACACAGACCTACTGTCATCTAGGACTAGACAACAATTATCTTCTATGTCTGAATAATGCTAAGTTGTCATTTTATCCTCAGTGCCTCTTTAAATTTCTCGCCACTTCTGGAAGATCTTGAAATAAACAATACTTTGACTCTTCATCCACTTGGCTCTCTCCAGCAGGAGTCCTGCAGCAGTCCAGGCCAATTTTCCACACTTGTCTCATAGCAGCTTAAAGAAATCCCATGACTCACCAACAGATTTTCTCCCACGGGGAGGGTGAGGGGACATTACTGTGAGTAATCAGGGAATGTCCTCTCTGTGCCCTACCCACCAATTTTAACTGCACCCCCCCTAGTACACACACCTCTTACTCCTCATAATATACATTCAAACACAAACACACACACATGCACACATACACCCTCACAAACACACGCACACACATTTTGCAAGGAAGGTGGGTCCTAGGTCCATCTGTCCCCTACCCCATCCCTGGTGGGAGGTACTGGCCCCTTGGTAGCGGCGGCCGTGTCCCCTGGGTGCCGGTTTCCTGGGCCCGGCGGGGCTCTCTCCGCGCGGGGAGGGGGTTCACATTACACCTGAGCCGGGGGTGTCCGTTTCCCTGTGGGGTGGGTTCGGGTTTTTGCCCCTGGGCCCCGCCCACATTCCAACTGTGGCCGAGCCTGGTCGGGCTATGTTTACAACACCCCTTGCGGGCCCCCCTTTTCTCCGGGGTGCCCCCCTCCTGGGCGGGGCCGGCTGTCCCCTGCCTTGTTCCTTCCTGGACCAACCGTGGGCCGGGTGGGTGGCTGCCTGGAGCGCAGAGCGGGTCTCCCTTGGGGGGTCCTGGCTCGTACCTGGGGGATGCCCAGAACTCCTGGGTGGTGATGAGGTGCTCGTCTGGGGGTGTGGGCACTCTTCTCGGGTGGGGCCCTGCATTGGGCCCTCCCGGCGCGGCGGGGGGGCTGCTCCCCTGGTTGGGCGCTCTCATCCCCCCGTGCCTCCCTGCTCCCTGGCTCTGGGGGCCTCGTGGCGGTCCTGCTGGCCCTGGCCTGGGTGGCGGGTGTGGTCGCCCGGGGGGCGGTTGTTCTCTGCCTGCCGCCGAGTGGCGTTGGAGGTTCTGGCTGCCGCTACTGCTGCGGCGGGGGTCTTGGTGTGGGGATGGCTGGTCACTCTCCCTCCTTCTTTTCACATTCCACCATCCACTTAGAAGAACATAAACTCACCTGAGCACAGGTGTTAGCTCCCCTTTACACTAATAGTTTGCATGATTGAATGAATGAAACATTTCACACTAGTTGGTTTAAAGGCATAAGTATGCGTGTGTGAACAATATCTGTATTTTGTGCATGTTTTGTGTACATGTTGACATGTGGACATCTTTGCAGTTAACAGGTGTGTTTATAACATCTGAATGTGTGTGTGGACAGGCCCCGCCCTTTGAGATTTGTATTACACTTGAACCTCTACGTAATGATAAACATCCAGTAAAGTCTCCTTTCCTTTTCCGTCCGGTCCAACACCAAAGATTTTCAAATATGATGGGATTTAATAAAGTTTGGCCTCAATTACAAAAGGAGTTTATTCAGACATTCCTCTGGTTTGTCTGAAGATTAATAATCCCTGTTGTTAAAGTAAAATTTATTTTTTTTAAATCCAATTGAAGGGTTTCTCAGTGTCATAATACAGACTTTTTGTTGTGCAGTCATCTTTGTTTATCTCATTAAATTTCACTAAACGCGGAAGAAATCATGGCATAAAAGTGGTAATGTTGTCTGCACATGCTCAGTAGCCTTACCTGAATGTAAGCCAGGTATTGGTCGACGCTGGAGCACTTTGGGATGCCGTAGCCCTTATAGAAGTTAAAGTCACGTTCAAACATATTCTTGTTGAACCACACCTTAGAAAAGGTGTTGAGCAGACGCTTGTCATAGTCATCAGTGACACGACCACCATATTGAATCTCCCCAATCATGTATTGGACTGTGTTCCATGACACAAGCTGAAAAAAGAAAAAAACGGAGTTAAAATAAAAAAAAACTTATCAATAAAAATATAACTAGAAATAGATAAATACAATATTATGTACAGACATGACAGACTATTTTGATTTTAAACCAATTTCTCAATTATTTGTATTTGTGGGTTAGATGGAAGTGAAGTACAAACCAGTCTGATTCAGTTGTGGTATTTTGCAATTCGTTTTCCACTTTTCTGCAACAAATGCAGGTTTTATGACCCTGAACACATTCTTTGAATCACACTACTTATATTATTAATTGTATCATTATTCACGATAGAACTTATTATGCTAAGTTGATGTATATAAAACATTTAAATAATTATCGGACTTTTAAAATGCTAGTTTTAAACTATCACAGTAATCACACCACAGCTGATTTATTCAAACATCTATGACAATTTAGTAAATAATGCCTAAGTGTTATTGTAGTTAAAAGTCAATCATTAATTTGACGAATGACATCAGTATTTTAGTTTGTAACAAACTTTAAATGCAAAATGATCACTTTATTCTTCATAGCAGGCAGATTAAGCAGGACATAACTTATTTCACATTTAAGAGCAGCTGGACATGCTTAACACCCTATTATGACATTCATGGTCATACGTGCCATTTTTTTTGCTCAAAACTATTTTAAGAATATTACTCTATACTATTTTTAAAAAACATGTAAAAAAAAAAAAAGGATAACAACACCGTGAGCACATTTAAACATGCAGATTTTGTACATTTTGTTTAATATTTTCTAAATTTAAATGTATTGCACAGATGTTTCCAACTTTAGGAAAGGGAAAACCTTTGAAATCTTGCTAAAGGCAGAAACAAGTAATAGCTGAGCCTGTTTGTCTCACCTGCTCATTCAGACTCTTAATTATTTATACTGAAAAGTTTTTGAAAAAAGGTGTAACCCACTTGTTTGGTGTCCATATCGTCCAGATGGTTCTGAATAAACTGGACTGTGGCGTTGAAGTCAGCCTGGTTGAACTCGTAAGGGATGTTCCATCCTAAAGGGCCAAACTTCCTCCTCTCTTGTACTGTGCTGTGCAGAAACGCTACACAGTACAGCATTGGCTTCCATTGGTGCGTGTTGCTGACATCCAAAAGGTCCTGGTTGATACCTGGAGAAGGATCCACAGAAAAACTCAATTCAAAAGATTGACTCCAATAAAACCAGTTTAGCAAAACAGCTAAATGTAGTGTGAATAAAAAACATTTATTCTACAGTTTGCCTATAATATCCTCTTATAAAGATGTGACAATGATATATGCAAAACATACCACTAGAAACAAGGATAATCACTATTTTATTTGACAATAAATAGCACAACCAGCTTTCTTTATCAATTCAACTAAGGAAAAAAAACTGGTTTATGTATATGGAGTTTTCTTTACATCTCACCTCGCCCTTTTGGTGGCTGTGTGTTGTTATTACCATGAAAGAGATTCTCATACTCATTTTTAACGTGGACCTGTCTTGCTGAGATCAAGTCTTTTTCTCCATACAGGAGAAATAAAATACAGGTTACTGATGCTTTTTCTTCTGGAAATTGATCTTTTTGAGAATTTCTTTCTATGTACGATTGAGAGTTGATGTTTTGCCTGTTTAAGACGTGTATTATTGTTAAACGTATCAAAGTTTTACCATTCTAGTGTTAATTTTTGTGCATATTAGTGTCCCTGTGATCTGTCGAACTTGTGTTAGTTGTATTTCCTTCTTGAAAAGAACCTTCTTGAAAAAAGATTTTCTAATGTAAACAAAAACCAGCAAAACTGTTTGAACACATTTAAATTTAACAAGCCTCCAATGGCTTTAGAAGTTTTTGTACTAGATTCAATAAATTGCTAAACATACATTTTTGGTCTGTCATTTACATGTCTTTATCAGATCACTTTCTCCTGAGAGTGAAGAAGAGTGATGGCCTGTGTGTCTTTGTCTTCAAGGCAGCTGCTCACAACTGCAAACATTACTAACAATTTGAAGAAATTTTCCTACTAATCAATCAATTATGCCCTCTTTTGACCTTTTCCAGGCTTTAATGTGTGGCTGTGTTTCCATGGTCAAACCATGAACAGTTTTTAGCTAAGTTGAACCAAACAGACTTACCTCCATAGGTTCTCTTGAGGCCTGCTTTGAGGCCCTGTGGGGGTTCATTGGTGAACTTGATGGACATCTGCAGGAGTGTGATGGGAAAGTTTTTGTGGACCTCTGTGGTTATCCAAAGACGGAAGGAGTCATTAACACTTTCGGTTTCTATCACGGTGTCCATGAGCTCATCCATGAAATTTAGGCCCAGGTGGCAATTCTGGAGTAGAGCCCAGCCACCCTGAAAACAGCGACAAGGGTAATGTCTCTTTAAAGACTGTACAATAAAACCTTTTCAAGCTTAATTTCAAATTCTAATTCAAGGAAGCGTAGCAGCAAAGAACTGACTCACATTAGCCATTGTTTGCTGCAGCAGCTTCCGGGCGTGGACCTCTTGTCCTTGTCCCATGGACACATATCGAGTTTCGATCTTTAGCTTCTTTCCCAGAGCTATGATGGAGTCAGTTGGATCTGAGCCCATCGACAGGAAGCAGATTAAAGGCGTCCTTGGGTTTGACTCCTCCCATGTCCCCTCCACGTCAAGAATCACCCCTTCAGTGTACTTCTCCCCCATTGCATCTTTGATGTATTTTCTTGCCTGGAGGAGGAAATACATTTAACAGGAAAATTATTTCGGTATGTTGTAAAATATTATCACACAAAGAACAAGAACTAATTGAGTTCCAGTTAGTAAAAGCAAACCTGAGAAAAACCAGAGACATATCATTATTGAAATAAATTCAAATTTTTTTTATTTAAACTAAGGCAAACTTTAGAAACAAAAAAGAGACAGAATCAATGATAAAATTAGTTTAACTATAGTCTTAGAAAATGTCTCACAAAAGATTAACAAAAACATTCGGCAACTGAGCAGTATAAAAGAGAGTGATGAAAAAATAATGTTTCTGAACCTGTGCAATAGTCCTGTCAGGACACCAGCAGCGAATGAGGAGAAGACGTCTAAAACAGTCAAGAGATTGGTAAGAGTTTGGGAGAACTTCTTCCTCTGGAGCTTCCTTATCAAACCAGGACTTCCACAGTTTCTCATGATGACTTATCTGGAAAACAGGGGTGCTCAGTTGTATTTCAACACCAACAATCAATTTTAGTGCTGCGGTTAAGTTATTTCACAAAACAAATGAAATATAGTCAGGGAACTATAATGTAATGAAAAAAAAGGTTAATGTACATTTAAAAGTATGTGAGGATACATGAAACGCATGTTGTAGTAGATAAATATGGTATAATACTTATCAAATACGGAAATGTTCTGTGTAGTGGTTTACACTACACAGAACATTTAGCTTTTTTGACCTAATAATTAAACCGTTTCGCGGTTTTCTATAGTTCTGAAAATGACTTCAGTCTTTTTTCTTGTAGGTTTCCACTTAACTCTAAGGTGTGCTTTTGATTAAGATGGATCAAAATAGTCTTTGGCAGTGTCAGAGCTTGTTACAGCATCCCCTTAAATAAAGCTAAGGAGGGCCAGAATGGATAAAGAAAATGACTTTGGAAAGGCTTGACGTACTATAGATGCTAAATGTGTCAGAGACAATGGAAAATGGTCTTTCATTAGTAATGGAGCCATGATGAGACACAATGCCAGTGAGCATAGAGGAGCCGTAAATATATTTTAATAATTTGAATAAAATGAGCGTTATGAAGATAAGAGCCAGGATGAGCTGTCAGGAGATTCTCAAATAATACCAAGCCTCAGTAAGATTTCTTTTTGCTTAAGAAGCTGAAGCCATAACTGAACAATCTTTTAGGATAGCAGATGTGAGTGGGCTGTACCTGGTCCAGAATTTCAGAGAATTGCCATAGTTTGCTGAGCTCGACAAGATTCAGCCAGCTCATGTCCAGAATCCATTCAGCAGGTTTCTGAGGGCAGGTCTTCAGGTCCAGAGATGCACCTCCTGGATTATTCAAACACACACATTCACACCTTAATTTGAACAGATTTATCAACACAATGAGCCAAAGTACACATGTTCCTCCACAAAATTATGTTAATGTTAAAATTAATAAAACACATGGAGCACATTCAAAACAAAAGTAAAAGTAAACCCCCCAAAATAATTAGTTTTTTTTTTAATAAGCAGAAATAACACATACAAAGTTAAACGTGATTCTGAGATCAGCACGTCAAAGCTGACAGATGGTAAAGCTGCATGCATGTTCTGTGGCTGACTTTTCTTGCTCTGACAGTTGCTTTTTTGCTTTTGTCCCTGGTGGGGGGATCCTACTAAATTTGTGGGTCTCAAAGAGCCCAGAACTTCCAGGATACATGTAAACACAGACTTCGAACTAAACGATACATAAAAAGAAAGTTGCTCAAAAGATTACCACATTTCCTGAAAAATAACACAGAATGATGTATATTTAATAAGGTCACATGAAAACCCTTCACACCCTTCCTTCACATAACCACACAATGTTTTATGAATGGCATTTTCTAACGTATCAAAACCATTTTGAAAACATTTTTACTTATATCAATTTGTGCTGATTCTTGTCCCTTACCTTTGATCAGTGTGAGAAACTCCTTATGCGTAACATTTTTGCTCTGCATGTCAATCTTTAGTGTCAGGAGCAAAGTGAAGAGAAACTTGTGCTCTTCGTACAGGCCGCGGGCTGCATAGTAATAGACTTTGAAGGTCATGTACTCAATGATGCTCTTTATACGTTCGCTGGTGTTGGAGCTTTTAGAAGATCTGTCCAGGATAAACAATATTTCAGAAGTTTTGTGCAGTTCATATAAATGAAACAAAATAAAAATAAAACAGATTGAAACTTTTTTACCTGTCGGAACAAAGCACAAATCTAATTTACGATATGATAATAAACATATAATATTTTCTGTCATAGTAGTAGGTTTAGGGGCTGATGACAGCCCCTAAACCTACTACTATGATGGAATCAACCTGGATGAATGAGAGCCTTCATAGACATAATATTTTCAAGTAAAAAAAAAAAAATACAAAGAATATACAAATCTACATGATTTTGCACATTTTTACTTTTACAAAGAACGATCATAATCAATATGTTTCTAAACCTAGATATCTTCAAAATAAAGATCATGAGCAGCGTTATGGATTTAAAAGTCTTGTTAGAACTTTGAACAAAATGTTTTGTTTGCTAGAGGCAAAAAAGGCCACAGATGCTGAGCATCACAAAGACAAACATTTTAAAAAGACACATAAAAGCCCAGGTTTTAATAAATGATTAAGCATATATTTTAGTTTGAGGATGTTAATTTCCTTACCGAGCTAGAGAAAGATCAAACAGTCCCAAGAACTGTGTGAGAGAGGTCTGATACATGACGTTGACCATGCTCATCTCAGTGATCAAAAAGTACAGGATACTGCCTCTTGTGGCAACTGAGAACACATAACATACAAACAATAATTACCTTAGTTAAAATAAAGCTAATTAATTTATTCTTTGGTTTTAAGTCACATAGCTCTAAACTGTGGTATTCCTAAACATACAAATTACCACAATGGTATATCACACTCTTAGTTTACAAAAATAGTACAAGTTACAAAACAAATATCTTGACTTTGGAGCTTTAGTCTTAAAATATAATCAACTCAAAAAATCAACAATGTCATTTCCTCTGGGTCTATTCTGATGCCTTACCAGGTCGGTACTCCTCTCTAGCAGCATTTATCTGGATCTGAGTATCTCCTGCTATCTGCAGTTTCTGATTGACCTCCTCTGCTGTCTGCTTTGTGTTTCCAAGCACAACAATGAGACTCTCATCATCCACAAGTGAACCCTACACCAACATGACACATGGACAGAAACATCACCTTTGATTCTCCATAATCATATTTTTCCTGAATTTGTACAGACCTGAATTTCCTTTGCTTACCTGTGTGCTGGTCAGCCTGTACAACAGGTTGTCCTCAAGTTCCTTCATTTTTCTCTTGTTATATGTCACATCTTCTAAAAGGTCAGTCCTCTCCTTCTCCATTTCCTGATGATTTGAGTACAACAATAAGCAACACATTTTTGCATTTATTTCAATTTAAAGTTGAATTGATGCTGTGAAGTACAGCCCCATAAAAGTTTATGCTGGTATCCAAACTAAACTTCACTGAATGTTCTCCTTTACTGCAAGAATCTGTGTAAAAGGGTATAATTTTGAAGTATTCTAAGTTTATTTTTTCAAGAGCCAAAATAAGGCATAAAGGAGTGAGATGATTAAAAACATGCAGGAACATCTACATGCTTCATTCAATCATTAGGTAAATGAAAAACTAAAACGGAAGTGTTAAGATATGATCCCATGTAGGGCCACAACATTTTATACTGTATAATTAAATGTGTGTGTGTTTGTGTGTAAAAAAAAAATACCCGTTTTTCTGTGAGAATGACTCTGCCAAGAAGCTGGTCTTCAAGTCCTCTTATTGTGACAGTAAAGTCAATAATTGAGGTGCGGGCACTGATTTCTGGAGTATAAGCTGGGTTAGGAAGCTTAGTAGTCATGTAAAGCTTGAAGCCCTTCATCACATCCACCTCTTTGTCACCAATTTTCACCTGGAAAAAGAAGACATCAAGAAGACCCGGGCTCAAATAAAAATAATAATAATAGTTAAAGAAAACAAGTATGTTTAAAGGCCATCCATTATTTATAGATGACTCATACTTAAGGGCTTCTAAATAAAAGCATATTGTAAAATTAAACATAAAAAAATTTGAATACATTTAAAAAAGTAGTCTTGATAGACTTGCTCATAATACCTATACAATACGTAAAATTAGATGCAGGTAAATATGCATCCGTGAGTATATCTGTCAAAATAAACATTTAATAAACTACCCATCCATCCATCCATCCATCCATCCATCCATCCATCCATCCATGTCAGTTACAACATACAGTGGTGGACAAAATTGTTGGTACTCCTCAGTTACAGAAAGAAAGTCAACAATGCTCACTGAAATTACTTGAAACGTTCAAAAGTAACAATAAATTAAAATTGATTGAAAATTAAATAATCAAAATCAGCCTTTACTTTCGAGTTGTTGATTAACAGAATTATTTAAAAAAACAAACTAATGAAATGAAAAATAGCTGCACGGTGGCGCAGTGGTTAGCGCTCTTGCCTCACAGAAAGAAGGCCCCCAGTTCAAGTCCCGGCTGGGGGACATGAAAAACACAACATCAATGGGGGACCTTTCTGTGTGGAGTTTGCATGTTCTCCCCGTGTATGCGTGGGTTCTCTCTGGGGTCTCCGGCTTCCTCCCACCGTCCAAAAACATGCTTCATAGGTGAATTGGCAACTCTAAATTGTCCCTAGGTGTGAGTGTGAGTGTGAATGGGTGTGTGATTGAGGATATTCTACCCTGCGACAGACTGGCGACCTGTCCAGGGCATCTCCTGCCTTCGCCCACAAGTGGCCGGGATTGGCTCCAGCAGCCCCGTGACCCCGAAAGGGAAAAACGGAATAGAAAATGAATGAATGAATGAACTAATGAAATAGGGCTGGACAAAAATGATGGTACCATTTTTCCTCATGGCCCAGGGGGTCATGAGGAACCCAGGTATGTCCTTTAATTGACATCCCAGCTGTTTTCAAACCCATTATCAGTCAGTCTGCCTATTTAAAGGAAGACAAATAGTCACGTTGCTGTTTGGTGAAAAGGTGTGTACCACACTGAACATGGACAACAGAAAGTGAAGGAGGGAATTGTCCCAGGACATTAGAAACGAAGTTATAGACAAAATTATAGGCTTGAAAACCATTTCTAAGCGGCTTGAAATTCCTGTGACGACAGTGGTACATATTATTCAGAAGTTTAAGACCCACGGGACAGTAACCAACCTCCCTGGAAGTGGCCGGAAAAGGAAAATTGATGACAAATTGAGGAGATGGATAGTTCGAACTGTAGAGCCCAGAACCTCCAAAGACATTAAAGGTGAACTCCTAGATCAAGGTAGATCAGTGTCAGATCGCACCATTCGTCGTTGTCTAAACCAGAGTAGACTTCATGGGAGAAGACCAAGGAGGACACCACTGTTTAAAGGAAATCATAAAAAAGCCAGACAGGAATTTGAAAAAAATCATGTTGACAAGCTACAAAGCTTCTGGGAAAATGTCCTTTGGACAGATGAGACAAAACTGGAGCTTTTTGGTAAGGCACATCAGCTCTATGTTCGTAGACTCAAAAATGAAGCATACAATGAAAAGAACACTGTCCCTACTGTGAAACATGGAGGAGTTTTAGTTCTGTTTTGGGGCTGCTTTGCTGCATCTGGCACAGGGTGTTTTGAAGTTGTGCATAGTAAAATGAAATCTCAAGATTATCAAGGCATTCTGGATAGAAATGTACTTCCTAGTGTCAGAAAGTTTGGTCTCAGTCACAGGTTCTTCCAACAGGACAATGATCCAAAACACACAGCCAAAAACCCCCAAGAATGGCTGAGAGAAAAGCGTTGGACTATTCTGAAGTGGCCTTCTGTGAGCCCATATCTTAATCCTATTGAACATCTGTGGAAGGAGCTGAAACATGCCATTTGGAGAAGACACCCGTCTAACCTGAGACAACTGCAGCAGTTTGCTCATGAGGAGTGGGCCAAAATACCTGTGGACAGGTGCAGAAGGCTCAATGACAAATGCAGAAACCGATGAATTGCAGTGATTGCCTCAAAAGGTCGTGCAACAAAATATTAAGTTATGGGTACTATCATTTTTGTCCAGACCTATTTCATTAGTTTGTTTTTTTAAATAATTCTGTTCATCAACAAGTCAAAAGTAATGGCTGATTTTGATTATTTAATTTTCAATACATTAAAATTTATTGTTACTTTTGAACGTTTCAAGTAATTTCATTGAGCATTGTGGACTTTCTTTCTTTAACTGAGGGGTACCAACAATTTTGTCCACCACTGTATGTAAGGATGTTTTCCTCAATAGAATGTGTATATCAGTGAATGTAACAATAGAAAGATTACGGTTAAGAAACAACAGTGCAATTATTTTACTAAACATAGCTTTTAAATTCCATTTGACAGAACCTCTTCAATAAAAAGCTCAATATGTTCCACTTAAAAATAACACTTAAATTCCACTTAAAGTCCAAAAGGCCCCTTTGAAAACTTTTTCTGCTTAAAAAACAACCCTAAAATGAATATCAATAGCCAATTCTTGGTTTAGTTTAGCTTAAAGTTTCGAATATTGAAAAACTTCACTTTAATAACATAGCAATTAATCACAGATGTACATATCAGTAATTTGGAAAGCACATAACCACATTAAATCAAGTTTTAAGGGTCAGTTTAGACACCCCCTGCTCTCGCCATGTCCTTGTGCTGCAGTGGGTATGGCATAGACTGCACATCAGATTCTGATGGAGGCTGTGACAAAAAAGTTTTCAGGGCAAGCCACTCCAAACCACAGTCTTTTCAAGGTTTTTTTTTTAGCACTGTACCTTGTATGTTGATCCAGTTTTAATAAAGTTTTTCTCTAAGACATTGTCTAATACAGGATCCAACTCCTCCCCAACATCTTCAATCAAAAGGGGGCGACCGAGAGACAGACTTTCTTCAAGATGGTTCCTGAAGTACTTGTGGTTCAGTGACGTAATCTGAAACCGGGAAAGTAAGACCATAAAATTCTACAGTTATTTTTTTGCATAGTTTATTAAAATAAACAAACCTGCAGTTCATTCTTGGCCTCTTTGTTCTTGATCCACGTTTTTCCTTGTGTTTGTGGGTCAATAAGAAGCGGGAAGCGGGCGGCTTTGGTCACAATAATGCCATTATGAATAGAAAGCTCATCATTAGGAAGTCCCTGAAGACAGAGATCAGATCAATGAGGCTCCGTGCCAGGGTTTGGTTATGGAACACATGGTTAGCATTAGCCAGGCACTAACCTGAAGGTTCCATTCACTAACAGTAGAAGCATCAATAAGTAGCTCTGTTATATCGAGATTGTTGCCGAATGGGATGCTGCGCTGTTTCAACTCACACTGCCATTCGTTTAGCAGGAGACTGCGAAACTCCTGGTTGAAAGGACCAGAATAAGATAGGAATGCTGTGGCCAGAAGGACATCTCCTGAAACAGAAAACACGTTAAGTCATTAGATCCCAAACAAATATAATCCAAATTAAATAACGTTAGCTAATAAGTGTGCTTTGTCTTTTTGAAGACAGTGAAATTGTGAAACTTGAAGCATGGAACTCACCCACGAGGCGCTTGGTTTGGGCTGCAAACTCTTTGCTCTGTTCTGTCCATCTCTCCTTCTCACCAGCAAGGCCGCTGATGAGATTGGATGCTATTTGCATCTTGCGCCTGCAGCGCTTAGCATCCTCGAGCAGGGTCTAAATATCAACAACCCAACACGCAGTTTAGTGATCTTAAGAAATTATTGCTTAATAGTGACCTTTAGTTTACCCATGCCATTAGATTGGTAATATTCCCAAACTGTTCAAATTTTTCAGAACAGCAGTAAACAGATGCAGCAACAATGAACATCTACAGGTTTTTTCTACCAAAAGCCCATGGAAAAAAAAAATGTCTCAACAAAAATTCCACTCCTAGATTCTACATTTTTTACATCAGTTTTAAGTTGAGACAGTGGTAATGCAATAGAAAGAATTTGGGCAGAAGAGAACGATTTTTTTAAACTTTATTTAACTTCATTTCGCCATTTACAAGGTGCATTTCAAAGTTCTGTGTGTAAATATTTGTTGTTTAAATGTTGGCAGTTCTTGTGCTTGAAGGCTGAGAACTTGAAACTTTTTAACCTCTATAAACCTCTGATTCAAAAGTCTTTAAGAAGCATCTGTATGAGCTAAAAAACATTTTCTCTGCCTCTGTAACTCAATTTTAAATGTAAATTATTAGTTTTGAATATAAAATATCTTGTTTTAAATTTGAATTTATTTTAAAGCAAACATGCAAAATGGGTTGTGAGTCTTATTTTGTTTATTTTATACAACTTAGCAGTGTTAGCACACAATTTTACACAAGGAAACTTTAATAAACCAGACTCCTCAATTCCAAGAAAAAAAATTGTTTTAGTTTCCTTTAGGATGTAGATTTCTTGTCATTGATGTTTTTTAATTGCATGTTTGTTTTATGATTTAATTCAATTCAATTTAATTTGTATAGCTCAAATTCACAACAACAATCGTCTCGATGGGCTATAGTTTTGGTCAGTGGATGGAGCTAAGAATGTAGGTGTTCATGTATCTTTTTAATACGATTAGAGTTTGATTTTCCAAAGTGTGGACAGTTGCTCACCAGTTTCTCTGTCATGGCCTCCTCATACTCTGCTCGTACAACGTTCAGTTCTGCCTGCTTAGCATCCAGCTCAGACTGAGCTTTCTCCAGATCCAAGTTAGCGACTGCCAAACGGTTTTCTTGCACTGCGAGGTTAGCCTGATGAAATACAGCACAATGATCAGTGTAATTAGTGATTTCAGAGTATTAAATAAAAAAAATCTGGACATACAGTAGAAAGGTGATTACAATGCAGGGTATAACAAGTTAAAAACACTTTTTTCTTTGTAAGATTGAGGCTGTAATACTAGTAAACTAGCAGACAGCCTTTTTATTGAGATGCTCTTAAATTATTTAGCCTGAAAATTGGGTTATTAATACAAGTTAATCAATTATATCAAAGACAGCTGTTTTTAAAGCCTTGTTTTTCTGTAAAGACAAGGATTAATTGGAGAACCCGTGTTCCCTATTTGAAAGAGGATATTCTGGAAAACATGAAGTTTACGCTGAGAGTCTACCTTCAAGGGCAACACTTCCTTGTTAATGGCGAAAAAGGAAGCCATTGCTTTGGTCCAAGATAAAAGGCCTGCCACATTGCTACTCGCCGTCCTGGCTCTTTCAATGTTGTAGTTAGGTAAATTAAAATAGGGCTGCAGCAGCTCCACCGTTTCTTCATTGATGGTGTCTTTAGGGAATTGCTTAAAGAGAGAGAAAAACAAGAGAAGTGAGTTGAAACTTCACTACATTCAGTGAAAAAGTAACACGCTGTATACAGACTGTCTGTGTAAACCACAATAACTTATTTAAAAATAAATGCAGCTGTTGAAACCAAGTGTATCAGGTGAAAGGTGATGCACTGTTTTTTCTTTTTATTTCACTTCTTCTATATCAGGGGTCTGCAACCTTCAACACTTAGAGAGCCATTCGAGTTGATTTCTCCCAGACCAAAACCCAGAGGGAGCCCCAAAGTCTTACTTTACTCGACAGAAAAATAAAACGGTGATTTGTATTTTTGTTTTTCTTACTATTATGCTTAATTAAAATTAAATATTGTTAATGGCATCGATAAAACATAAATGTAAAGAGAAAATAGCCTTTTTTCTAAATATGAATTAGTTTATCATTTTAAGGAGGCTCACATGACTTCCTTTCAAAATAAAACACCTTGCGTCAGATAGGATCATCGCAATGCAGCAAATGCAGTAGGTAATGTAATATTATCAGTGATTTAACAAAGACACTGTTTATTTTACCATTCGTGTTGCATCTTTGCTGAACATTTGTAAATCTAACGTTTGTGTGACATAAGGGATCATTTGAATAACTTCAATATTAAAAAGTGCACCTTTAGTTCGCTTAGAAAGCTTCCAGATGTCATGAGATTAAGGGACTCCTGCCAGGAAGAAGTGATGAAGTTTGTCTCTGCATTGATCTCCACAGGGTTGACCCGCCTCCGCAACAGCAGCAGCACACAGTCCATGGTTTGCATTATGAGGGGCGGGGGGCGGCTCAGTGTTCGCACTGTGGCTATGTCGGATGGCTTGATTGTCTGTCAGCAAAAACAGCAAAACATAGAAACACAAACCTTTAACAAAAGCAGTTTCAAAACTTAAACCACCTCATTGAGTATTCAGTTTATCTTTAAAGGTCCTTCTTGTACATAAGTAATTAAAACCTGTTCTGAAAAGCAACAGAGGTACAATTGTAAATGAAAAACTTTCTTTATATAAAACATGACATTGATAAAACTTTAGCCATGTGTAACATAACTGTTGATAGGAGCAAAACAGTTGCAAATATAACTGGAAATCACACTTTGGTATTCCTTAAGCGCCATACTTGCAGAGCAGCTTCTGCTTCTTCAAGAGCTGGCCGCGCTGCTTCAAGTTTTTCCTCTGCGATGGCTTTGTCAGCTGTAATACTGTCAACTATGGCCTGGGCTTTGTCCTTCACTTTCTGCACCTCTACCTTTACCAGCTCTGATGCTTCCGCCTTAACTGTTACTTCTTTAAGAACCTGGAAGAATAAATGGAAAATGTATTTTATTTGTTATAGCATAGAAAAGCTAAATTTGCATCACCTACATTGTTTTGTTACAGTGTTTAGACATCGTCATATTGCTTATAAGTAATAGTGCTCCAATCATCTGACATATAGCTACATTTAAGGCATTCCCTTTTAAATGGTGGATGTTAACAAAAGAATATTTCAACTGAAATTTGAACCCTGACAATATTAAGTTTTAGAAAACACAAAAACACATTTGTTTTGAAATAATGATTTATTATTTTTCCGTATTTATTAGAAAAACCTACTTACCATGTCTGCTTTCTCGTTGGCAATTTGTAGCTCTTTTTCTTTCACCTCTAGCTCTTTGCTCAGAGCTGCCACAGACTCAGATGCCTCCTTTAGCTTTTGCAGTCCAGTGTTCATCCTGAAAATGTGAACATCACACAGTAAATAAAAGCAAATGTTGTTTCTGCATACATTTTCTATTCTGCTTGTCATATTGTAAGTATTTTTTACACATTTCAAAATGAAGTACATAAGCATTTGGCATCTTTAAAAAGACCACAGAAATCTTTTCATTGCTATGTCTTTTTTTTAACATAGTTTTTCTTCTTGATTTTAATTGAAATAAATTATGTTGTGATTTGTCTTCTTTGCTGTATTTCAATTTTAATTTTCCAAACGTCTAAAACAACTTTGATCAAATTCATTTCATAAAAATGAATTAAGTTTACCTGTTAGGTCAACGGTCATGATAACAACAGAAAAAACTAAAACATGGGGCGAATATAAAATGAAGCACATCCTAAATGCA
Source organism: Oryzias curvinotus (assembly GCA_023969325.1). Lineage (NCBI taxonomy): Eukaryota > Metazoa > Chordata > Actinopteri > Beloniformes > Adrianichthyidae > Oryzias > Oryzias curvinotus. The sequence goes on along the minus strand of CM043711.1, from coordinate 17,828,959 downwards.
AAAGTGCAATATGCCCATGAAACAGAGTAAATCTTAAAGTCAGTTTGCCTGTTTGCCAGCATTTGTACTTCAGCCCTCTTCTCCACATAGATGGTCTTGTAGCCCTGTATGAAGGACAGGTAGGACTTGGGAGTGACGTGTGTGGAGCGCCGGTACCTAAATTCCATTTAGAGAGCATAGCATTAATTTTACGACACCAGAGAATTAGAAAATGCTTTGTTTTCCTGGAACCTTTCATCGAATTTCACAGAAATTGGGGCTGCACTACATAGTGATGAGAATTTTTTTTCCCTAAAATTATTTACCTCAGAAAATAGTCAACACACTTTTCAGCAACACAATCCTGGAATGAGCCCATGCACTGAACCACCTCACTTTTGACCTGAGGAGAACAGTCTATGTCGAAGGCCGAGAGGAAGTGCTGCGAGACTGAAAAGAGAAAAAAAAAAAATGAGAGAAAAGCACAAATCAACTGGATTGAACAGAGAGTAGAGATCAAATAAACTAGAACATGTTCTTTTGTATTAGAATTTTTAATCAGTCATAGGCAAACTAACAGATTAAAATGATTTAATCTTTTAAAACCACAATCCCTTTCTTATTTTTTGCGCTGTAAAAAATTAAAAATAAATATAATATAAAATATACCATAAAATAACTTATTTCATTTCATTGTTTAGCTAAAGAAGTGTAAATAGAAATGCACTGACAAAATTAGACCAAATCAGCAACATGCAAGAAAAAGTACCTTCAACGAGCGCATCTTTTGGCCAGCGACTGAACCAGTCCATGGTGCAGCCAGATATCAGAGCTGGAAACTTCAAAGCCCGATTGCGGAACTTTTCCCCCACAGGGGAGAAGCACAGAACAACGTGGAGATTGTGTCTGACTCGAGACATAAAATAGTCATACAGGTTCTCATTGGTTGGTGGACGCCTGGGAAACTCTCGTTTCATGACCGGAACAAGATCACTGAGAATCTCATCCATCTCATTCCGAGCAAACAAGTTGGACACCTATAGACAGAAATGCTTTTGTTAATGGAACAACCTGCCTCTCATTAGTTTAATTGGGACAACTTGCATAATTAGTGACTGTCAAATATTTTCTACCCCACTTTAAATAGATGCATTTTTACCAAAATACTTTACATTCAAAATACTTTTTCAAATTGTCTCTTAGTACTAAACTTTGGACATGTCACAATATCTTAGTCCTTATTATATGCAATGCACATGTAATATAGGTTAAACATAGCCTGCAGACTCGTAGGACGGTGTTTTAGCAGTTTCACTGTCACCCCATTTGTTTCTATTTAATTTAAATTCTAACATGACTAAAACCTTGTTTCTATTTTAGTTCCAGTTTCATCACCATGTCCTAAGAAAAAGGACAAGTAGAATTTGTATGACCACTTCCTTGGTTAATCCCAGAGAAAAATCCCACAAAATCCCGCTTCTGCATTTGGTCTCGTATATCTGTCGCTTCTTTCTTCCTCTTTTTCTCTCAGCGGTCCCCAGACTACTCCAACCATTCTATTTGGCATCCACAAACACAACCCACAAACATCACAGCAGAACACTAATAACACTTAATTGCAACAGCCTTTCCTTCTCCCCACTTAAGCTTTAACTCTTCCCTAGAAGAAGTAGCTGCTGAAGATGAGAAAAGGGGGAGAGAAAGAAAAGCAAAAAATACTCAGATGTGGCAGAAGAACACACAATTTAGCATTGACTAGATTAAAAAGCAGGCAGAGGATATGGACAGAAAAATAATTGGGATGAGGAGTAATGAGGTTTTTGCCCCCATGTGTGATTTTGACCTCTCCCGATGACAGAACGTTGTTCATATATTCCAGGAAAGACTCCTCCTTGATCTCGTTGTCAGTATAAATGAAGCTGATTCCTTTTCCTTGGTGACCAGCTATTCTGTACAAACTTTTCAAGTCTTCCATGAGGTTGGTCGTATTATACAGGCTAGGAAAAAAAAAAGAAAACATAAACTTATCATTCTCTCTCTAATTGAATGTGTTCCTATGTATTCTTAATGTGAGATGTTCTTCCGTTCATAAATTATAAAATAATATAAAATAACATAAAATAATGTACTTTAAACATGCACTTGTTTATCTGGTTACACTGATTCTTTTTTTCTCACCTTTCAGAAATAAAAATGAGTCTATCTTAAACACAACAGAATACAGTATTTTTAAGAAAAATGCATGAATAACAGCAGACAAATGTGGAGATGCTTTCTTCAAAACTCTCTTCAAAACTATCTTCAGACAGGCCTGCTTTCAAATTCTTGGTTTGCAAACATTTGACAAAATAGACAGAGAGAAGCCAGAATAAGGGCAAAGAGGCACACAACCTTTAGCAGAACAAAGAGAGAAAAACAACATGAAAGAGGAGACATTTTACTTATAATAATATTTTATAAAACATTAATAATCTGTAGCAAACGCTGAAAATAAAAGACTAAATTAAAGAAAGATCAGAAATCCAAAATTAAATGTAAAAAAGGTTTTAGTTTAGCTCCAGCATTTAGTCATCTTGAATTCTGAATGTGACAGGCAATGAATCCTTCTAAAAGGCCTGATCTATCACACGAAAGTGTTCATGCTTACATTGCACAACATCATTACCGTGTGAGAGTGATCTGGAAGATCTTGTAGCCCGCAATGAATGAGGCAAGTCTGGTCAGGCTTTGTTTTCCAGAACCTCCAACACCCACCAGTAAGGCGTTACCCCCTGGTGTTCTGATTATTCTTGACACCTGAAAAAACATAAAGCTAAATGGTCACTAGAAAAGCAACCTTTGTAAAATAAAAAGGTCTAAAACGTATGTCAACATAATGATTAGTAAAAAGCAATCATCCATTTCGGATTAAAGAACCAAAGTTAAAAAGAAACTACAGAAATGTTACTGGAAGTGCAAGTTGGAATGCTTTCCAAAAAGGGACTCGATTAACTTTAGAACCTTTGGTTAATCAGTCTGTCAGGTTTGTTTAATGAATAAAAAAACTGTAACCATGGATTTTAAATTTCATTAAAATGTATGTACTAAACTATCAGGACTACTTTATAAAAATAAAGCTTAAGGAATACCTTAATTAGATGTATCATTGCATCTTGAAAGAAGACCATGTCCATGCCATTGCCTCTAATGCTTTCATTGTATTGACAGAGGAACATGTTAAGACGGTCTTTCAAACTCTCAAAGGATTCAATAGGCTCATAAACTTTGGGCATATCAAAATCTGACTCTTCTGGCTCCTCCCCTATTGGAAAAAAAAACGATATTTACATTTTAAAATGCCTAAATACCAGGACAATAAAAGAATGAAAAAAACTTGTCGCACTCATACCTGTAGCTTCAGGTGGGTCTCTCAAGAAGTCCACAAAATATCTCTCTACTCCACAGTCCACCACTTTCTTATGTTCCTCCCCAAGCTGTTGTTCCACAAGCTTTGCGAGAGTCTGGTCAAACCACTCCACATCATCAGGCATGGTGAATCTGTCCGCTATCACTCGCTTGCACTCGTGCTTCCATAGTGCCAGCAGCACCTGGAAAATGATGTTTCTGTATGAATGCTTTTCATTTTCAAAAAGAGTTTCTAACTTAATGAACTACATTGCATTTATGGCTTCCAAACTCAGTTATTATAAAAGCTTGAATAGAAAGTATTTGGACTGATTTGTGTCTTGTTGAAAACTTTAAACAAAGTGAGAATAATATTTTTGCATGAATCTCTGAACTTGTAATTTTCGGAATATTTTTTTTTAAAAAACCCAGTATGGAGAAGGATATAGCGGCTGATTTTTTTATTTCACTGTTTAATTTTGGAGAGTGTGATGATCTGTTTCTGTTTGTTAAACAAATGGATGAATATCTTTTGTTATTTGTCGTTTATGCTTAAATATTTGTTATCATCTTATTATGAATCTGTTTTTAAATTTAAGCAAAGGTCTAATCATTCTGTCAGAATATTTAACAAGACCTTTTTTCTACTCAAACTGATATGAGAAGACGTGACAGTGTATTTGGTTTGGCTATTAAAGACAAATTTATTCCATTTTGCAGAAAGGTCTTTGTCTCCCCTCTACTTGAAATGATTAAAGTAACACCCATTTTTCGTCATTTTACTTTCCTTTATCTGATTTATTGCTCAAATGTTTTAAGTTGGAAAGACTAAAAAACTACAATGGTTTTAAAATACTGGAATCATTATGTTTTATTACAACAAGTCATGCTGGTACAATGCCAAACTTCCTCACCTGGACAGAGTTGATCACTTCAGCATTCGTGCAGAGCATCCCTTGCCAGATCCTGGAAAGATCTCTCAGGTTGAAGATGTAATGGAACTTTGCAGGAGTAGGAAGCATTTTGGTCTTGGTCAGCTGCCAGAGTCGGCGGGTCAGTAACACCAGCTGTGGTATGGTTCTCCGAACCTCTTCAATGAAACCACGCTGTGCGCAGAAGTGGCCCTCACCAATCACACCTAGGAAATGAATGAAGAAATTACCCAAGACCCATGTCAGGATAAATGAGGAGGAACTACACTGAACAAAAATATAAAAGCAACACTTTTGTTTTTGCTCCCATTTGTATGGTATGAACTCAAAGATGTGAAACATTTTCCACATACACAAAATAACCAGTTCTCTGAAATATTGTTCACAAATCTGTCTAAATCTGTGATAGTGAGCACTTCTCCTTTGCCAAGACAATCCATCCCACCTCACAGGTGTGCCATATCAAGATGCTGATTTGACAGCATGATTATTGCACAGGTGTACCTTAGACTGGCCACAAGAAAAGGCCACTCTGAAATCTTCAGTTGTATCACACAGCACAATGCCACAGATGTCACAAGTTTTGAGGGAGCGTGCAATTGGCATGCTGATAGCAGGAATGTCCACCAGAGCTGTTGCTAGGGAATTGAATGTCCATTTCTCCACCATAAGCCGTCTCCAAAAGCATCAGAGAATTTGGCAGCACATCTAACCGGCCTCACAACCGCAGACCATGTGTAACCACACCAGCCCAAAACCTCCAAGATCGTCTGAGACCAGCCACTCGGACAGATGCTGAAACAATCAGTTTGCATAACCACAGAATTTCTGTAAAAACTGTCAGAAACCGTCTCAGGGAAGCTTATCTGCATCCTCGTTCTCATTGAGGTCTCGACCTCACTCCAGTTCGTCATCGTAACCGACTTGAGTAGGCAAATGCTCACATGCGATGGCGTCTGGCACGTGGGAGAGGTGTTCTCTTCACGGATGAATCCCGGTTTACACTGTTCAGGGCAGATGGCAGACAGCGTGTGTGGCGTTGTGTGGGTGAGCGGTTTTCTGATGTCAATGTTGTGGATCGAGTAGCCCATGATGGTGCTGGGGTTATGGTATGGGCAGGCGTGTGTTATGGGCGAAGAACACAGGTGCATTTCATTGATGGCATTTTGAATGCACAAGGATACCGTGACGAGATCCTGGGGCCCATTGTTGTGCCGTACATCCAACAACATCACCTCATGTTGCAGCATGATAATGCACGGCCCCATGTTGCAAGGATCTGTACACAATTCTTGGAAGCTGAAAACATCTCAGTTCTTGCGTGGCCAGCATACTCACCGGACATGTCACCCATTGAGCATGTTTGGGATGCTCTGGATCGGCGTATACAACAGTGTGTTCCAGTTCCTGCCAATATCCAGCAATTTTGCACAGCCATTGAAGAAAAGTGGACCAACATTCCACAGGCCACAATAGACAACCTGATCAACTCTATGTGAAGGAGATGTGTCGCACTTCATGAGGCAAATGGTGGTCACACCAGATACTGACTGGTTGTCTGAGTCCCCTGACCCCCTCAATAAAACCAAACTGAAGATTTCAGAGTGGCCTTTTCTTGTTGCCAGTCTAAGGCACACCTGTGCAATAATCATGCTGTCTAATCAGCATCTTGATATGGCACACCTGTGAGGTGGGATGGATTGTCTTGGCAAAGGAGAAGTGCTCACTATCACAGATTTAGACAGATTTGTGAACAATATTTCAGAGAATTGGTTATTTTGTGTATGTGGAAAATGTGTCAGGTCTTTGAGTTCATACCATAAAAAATGGGAGCAATAACAAAAGTGTTGTGTTTATATTTTTGGTCAGTGTTTTTCCAAATCTATTATGTTTATAACGTATTCAAACTTGGACCCGTTAAAGGCTGATGAAGTGGTCCAACAGAGTTTAACTATGAATTATCTGTTGGTTGACCAGTGAATGAATGAACTGTAAGGCTTAATGCGTATGGCATATGGTTTCTTTAAACCCCACATGTAATCTGATGATTGGGTAATCTTCTGCTCTTTTGGTTGATTGCCATCTCCTTTGCAGGTGTTCACATGGATTTGATCTGGACATTAATTAATCTACATGAAACTACATTCTTAAACTATTTAAATTACATTCTATTCATCCTAAATGAAATGAAAAAAATAGTATTTTCTGATATTCCTCTGTTTGGTTGTAACCTTACTAAATACGCAGGAATCACAAATAGCATCAAATAACTGCTTTTTTCCCCAATACTGATTTATGATGATTTGAGAACTTTTTATTATTGCTGAACTCTATTTTTGCATTTCTATAATTTAATTGTTCATTTTTCTCTCCAAAACTAGGTATATTCACATTTAATTCACAAATAAACAAAATCTTTAAACTTAACATTCTCAAGTCTTTTTACCCACCAAATATCTTATCTATGGATGCATTGGAGGGCAGTGTACAGTTAAAGATGGAGAACTGCCTTTTCAGTCTTTGTGGAATGTCGTTGCGGCCTCCCCCCGGATGAATCATGGCTGCCAGGTACTGAACATCCACTATATTGGTGAACTCTCCTGGCTTCTCAAGGTTGTAGAAGCCTTTCTGCTCCATCAGCTGTCGGACAATCTCATTTGTCACCTAGTAAAGGCAAAAAGTAAGCTTATTCTGAAAGTTGCTACAAGGAAAGGTTGATTTTAGACTAAAAGTCGCAACTAGAAATCTTATATCAACCACCAACCTGGTCTCCCCACTCATTGACCACAGGCATGTTGATGTCATCTATAAAAATTGACATTTTCTTCCCAGCTGGTGGACCGTAGGTAGTTCCCATCCTTTTGTCCACATAGCTTTCTACTGTCCTCTTAAAGCAAACCAAGGTTTGAAGGAAAAAAAAAACAGGCATTTCAAATCCAAAACAAGAAAATGACAAAGAAAGATAGACATCTGGATTTCCACTGATAGATATGAACCCATTCTGATTATCAAGCATTTACAGTTATTTGTACAGCTTGACAATACACATCTGCTTCTTCAAACCTGAAACATTGTTACACCTACATTAAACAAACAGAGAAACAGTGATGAGGAAGCGGCTTTACCTGGAACATGAGCGGCGTGGTTGCAGAGGAGAAGTTTAAACACTTGCCCAGTTGGATCTCAGGGTCATATTTAGACATGAAGCTTTTCATGATAACAGTCTTGGCTGTCCCTTGTTCTCCAATCAGTAAAACAGCCTTTAAAGATACATAATTGATAAATGAGGCACCAAATAATCTAAATACATTTTTGTGAACTCATTCAACAAGTCTACAGAATTACTCAAGTAATGAATGACTTGCTGCAAACTAACCAAAACTATTTGAAAAATACATGAATGGAAAATTACTGTTTATGTTGGATTAATAAAAATGTTTTGGGATGTTTAAGATACAATATAGACAATATAATTCAAATAATTTTCACACATTTATATAAAGAATAAAGCTGCATTTTACCTTTCCCTGCTTTGATATGGTGTCAATTAGAAAGTCTGTTCTAACATTGTCCACATTGGGAACCAAAATGGAGCTGTATTTAGGGGTGACATCTGGTGGATAGATGTATTCTTCAACCCTGGTGCTCCAGTGGACCCAATGACCTGGAAAAAGACATTTCCATACTTTCAATGGTAAAGCAAGGTGCAGGGACAGACCTCAAACTTTATAATGATGTTTTCTCATTAACTTGGAAATACCAAAAAAATCCACAGAGGAATGACAGATGTATATAAATAGTTAAAATAACCTGCTGTATTAATAGTTCCCTATTTACCATAAAACAGGGGTTTTCAAAGCGGACCGGGGGCCAATGGCGGTCTGCAGGAAGATTTTTTTGTGGCCCTCAATAAAAGAGAGCCAGAGCAGGTTCCTTTGAGGAAAAACATTGTGTTGGCGAGGAGAAAAAGTGCTTTTAAGCTAACTAGACAAGTGCTTACTTTGTTGTACCTCATGGGCTAGATAAAGTTCTGTGCCTTATTTGCATGCAGGTAAATGCAACGCTCAAAGATTTCCATATAAATCATCACTATGTTACAAATAATGAAAGCCATGACAAATTTACCGCGAGGAGCGCAACAATAAGCTCCAACAACTACAACGAGGCTATGCTGCACAGCAGATAATGTTTACAAAAATGGCTAAATCCAGTGAAGCTGTGACAGAAGCTAGCTACGTTGTGGCTTTGGAAATGGCCCGGCATAGCTAGCCCTTAAGTGACGGGGAGTTTGTAAAAAGAATGTATGCTGAAAGTAGCTGACATTGTTTGTCCAGAGCAAAAGAAAGTCTGTCAAATGATACAATTACTAGACGAGTTGAAGATCTGGGTAGTAACCTCCGACCATAACTGGGAGGGCCTGATTAATTGCACAAATGAAACTTGGTCAGTAAAGTTAAAAACAACTTTTCTGTTTATTCATTTTTTTCAACAAAATTGGCCCCCAGTCTAATGTCAAGTTCCTGATTTGGCCCTCCACTACAAAAACATTGAGAACATCTGCTCTAAAAGCAAAGTGTGGGTATTTATCTACTTCATTTATAACTCTTCAGTTACCTTCGACTGTGACATAATAGTCAAACATTGTTTCTTCCCTGCCTGGAGGGATCTCTGGCAGACTTCGACAGATGGCATCATTCCCCCTGAACCAGAGCTCCATCTTCTTCCGGTCCTCCAGTTCCATCAAGGCACCGGCACTCCACATGAGGGCAAAGATATATAGCCGCTCCAGGTGCTCTCTGGGTAACTCACTACACTGCTCCTGAACAAAGAATAAATGTTACATAAATAACTTCAAGGGTTTATTCTTTACATTAAAACACTTAAAAGAGTGGATAATGTCAAATTGCAGAACTCCTAGTGTGACTGTAACTGTAGTCCAATTCTGTTCTATATTGCTATCCAAAGTTTGGGTTTTAAGTTTTGGGCACATTTGATCATCTATTATAAAGATTAAAGTTTACTTCCATTAATGGAAATGCTCCTTCACTTCCATGTTTCATCTTTCAATTCACTTTATTGATAGGGGGCCACTGATACATTTGATCCACTTCTCCTGTGCTACTATTATCCGTTACTTTTCCAATGGTTCTGGATGTATCCCAGAAAGGCTGTTTCTCTTTTTATCAAGCAGCAGAACAAAAAAAAACATGATGAAATACACTCCTAGTGAAGTTGGTTTCCATAAACTAAAAATTCGGTTGAGCTTTAATCTTACCTTTAGTGGAATGAGTCCTTGCAGCATGTTTATGCACTGCATGATGACAAAAGCCTCCAGCATGTCCATCTTGAACTCTAATGACTGCACACTAAAGCGATACAGTTCAGAAAAGGAGGAAGAGAAGAGCTGCCGCAGGACCTCTGCCTCATTGGGGGAGCGCTGCTTTAGCCACCCCTAAGAAGAAAAAGAAAACCACCTGGGTTCATACAAACTATAAGAACTGTTTTTAAAACATTATTTGAAGTTTTGCAAGAGTGATTCAAGTGAAATGGGTGAGGAATGCTCCTTAGAAAGTCTTGTCGTACTTTAAAACAAACACTTTGCTACACAAACACTGTCAAACTCTAAAGAATTTCCTTTATTTTCACTACAGTACATTTTAACAAGCAGACTCTGATGTGAAAACATGTTTTTTTTTTTTAATCTTATTACTTTTCTCAGGGTTATTGAAAGGAAAATAAAAAATCACAAGTCCACTCACCTCAAGTATTGGGCTCCAACCAAGTACAGAGGAGCTCATGAAAACCATGCCGTTTCTCGACACTGTGGCTGGGGAGGCATTGTCAATGTTATGTGGTTCAAAAACCACTTTACAGTTGGGAGCCATGGGTATACGGTCTCCGTTTGCCAGTGTAAGAGTTCTGTTGTCATCCAGAACTGAGTTTAGATTTTCAATCCAGATAGCATCCACGGGTCCATCCAAGACAATCCAGATGTGCTCTCCTGAGTGATTACAAACATGTCATCTGCAGACCTATAGCCACAGCAGCTGAAATACAACATAAACTAGGATTTCTGACATTAGCATTTATGTAGATACATCAAGAACTTTATAGGCCAAAGAAAATATTTCACTAAATAGAAAAAATAAAATCTTGTTCCTGACATTTTGTTCTGAAATTTCAAATAATAAAAGTAAAATAAATGGCAGTTTAATCTTCATACTACATACACATGTTACTGCAGAAGCAAAACATTTTTCCAAACTCAACCAGATGCTACTTCTGGGAGACAGTAGGTGGGAACAAGAAGTTGTATGTTGAGTGAGATAATCCTTACCCTTCTTTGCTTTCAGAGTTTTCCTCCACAGTGTGGAGAAAATGCCATCTGTCCAGTCATTAGTGGCCACATCCAGTCGTCCAAACATCTGGGGTGCAGTGATTGCTTTGGGGTTCATGCGCATCTCTCTATGGGGTTGGCCACACTCTGGGAGAAACATCAATGAACATGTGTTAGGCATGTTGTAACATCCCAAATATAGTAAGTAAACACAAACAACCCAATGAATTGGATGCATTTTCGGAAAGAAACCACAGCAAAATCAGTGAAAATATTTCTAAAGTTATCTGGATTACTGTTCCTCTTTTTAGACACATTCTGAGGGTCAAAATCTGATATCGCGTTATAACTTTGAAACCTTCATTCTCCTAACAAACACTTCTTTCTATTTGGCAAATTGTTTCAGGGTGGATGATCCCTGATGTACTGGGTACTGTGATATGTCAAGGTTGCCACACAAAGTGGTACCATTGGTAGTTTTGGTGATGTGGTTGCAGGGTTGTTTACTGTTCCTGATTGTTCCAGCATTCACCCACAAAAAATGTTCAATGCACTGGTTTAAATAAATTTCTCTGTGAATTTTTGAGATGATTAAAATACTCAGGAAGTGCATTTTTGACTCTGTAGGATGGCACAGTTGCTTCTCAATTCCAAATACTATTGAAGACATTCTTACTAACCAAACATTTCACCAGTTTCTTGTTGCTGTCACTAGATCAAGAGTAAAACTTGAAAGACATTGAGGAAATGATTTAAACATTTATAATTTTCAATCTTTTTATCCTAATTTACTGCTGTTCTTTTGCTTTAGTTCTCTGTCATATAGATGTGGAATGCTTGCATTATCTCGCTCTAGCCACTCTGTTTTGTTTCAGTCTGAATTTTAAAACAGAAAATATTGTGTTCCTTTTTTTTGATTGCTTTCAAAAAAATCATAAAGGAGTTGTCTTATTAGAGGCTGGTGTGACATCTACAAAATCCCACCTGTCATAGCTTTCATCAGTATTTGGATACATGTTGTCTTTCCGGACCCACTGGGCCCCAGAGCCATCATGCCATGCCGAACCCTCTGAGTCTCATACATCTGGATGACCTTTAGCTTCCAAGGAGGGTGGTTGATCAAACCTGCCTCTTGGATCTGAGGATATGAACAACATACATGCTTATATGCAGATGCTTAGATTCAGACTTTAGTCTATCTAAACCAACGATAAGTTCTGAAAAACAGAACTATAAAAAGTTTTCATTCTATTCAAATGCCGATGCCACACATAGAATACCAAACTCTTCAAAAGTATTCTGCATTTTTTAGTGCCCCCTCAAACACATGGGTTAGATCATTGAGAAATATTAAATTGTTTTGTTCCAACCCTTTTGAGTTCTTTATTTCTAGGTACAGTTCAGTTCGGAAAAAAAAAATGTATTTCATCTTTAACATCTTTTGCTCTGTTTCACTTTTTTTCACCTTCAAGTGTTCTTTCTACACTCTGAAGCCAGCCTGGAAACAGAATTCTCAGTCTGAGCCCAACGTTTAGCTTCAAAAGGGTACTTTTATCTTTGTTCTTTTTCTGTTCAATTTGTACATTTTAAAACTGTCACAAATATCTCTCACTCCTCTTTACCTTTTTATCAATGGCAGCTTCCAGCTCTGGGTAACCTTCCTTATTGAGTTCGATGCCTGGGAAGAGGTCCTCAATCAAGCTCAGGAAGAGCTCCTCATCTTCATCAATCTAACAAACAAACACATATATACAGAAATGTTTGCAAAAACAGACAAAAGGACATATTAAACTTAAGTGTTGTGCTCCTTGTGATATTTTGTTTCACTTTATTAATACAATTTTGAGGTTCTACTCCACGTAAACCTTTTGTTTTATTAATTGTTTTACTAAAGAATGATTAAAACCTCAAAGACTGACCAGTTTGGAAAGGTTCATGTCCTTCAGAACCCTCTTGACGATGGTGGACTCCGTGTCGCTGGGGTTGGCTCGCTTGGCTGCTCCAAGAGTTCGCAGGACTGATAGAATGTTTCGCAAGCCAAAGTCATAGTGAACCTTCATAGGCACAAAACCCATCTCTGATTATTTTCATTTTAGGACTTTATAATTAATTTAAAAGTACAAAATTGAAGTTGTGAGTGAACTGGAGATTCCTCTGGTGGTTGTGTACCTTCTATTAAACACTTATCCCACCTGTTAGCTATTCACAGTTCACACAGGGCTTCTGGGGCTCTGTTCTTTACCTGTTTGGAGAGTTGCTCCTCACACAGCTTGTAAAGTGTGAAGAATTTGCAAGCCAGCTTTACATTGTCTATAAACCCACAACTAGCCAGTTTCACTCGAATAATGATCTGCCGGTCAGGAACCATCATGGATACAGAGCGAAAGTTAATCTTCAGGTTTTCAGGAAGCTCCTGGCGACCAGCATAACCTGGATTCTGAATACACAGGAAAGGGATAGTAAATGTAAATTTATTGAAAAAAAACAAAACAGTTTTAGAGCAAGTTAAACTCCATTGTGCAACATATCTTATCTTTCCACTATGAATAACCTAACCTCTAGATATATTAGGGCCATTTATTGATAAAAGCCCAAATTAAATGTATTTCATTTAGTTTTCTGAATGCCTCATGTCCTAAGCAGGGCTTAGATTTTCCATTGGTTCATCTTCTCCCACTCATCAGGTCGTGGGGGCAGCAGCCAAAGCAGTTACGTCCTGATTTCTCCTCATCTCCAGAGGCGTCCAGGATGTGTTTAAAAACAATCCTTAATTGGCCTCTCAATTTAGAAGCAGGGCAGAGCATGTGGCAAGGTTAGGTTGGAGGTACATTCTTTCATAATAGCAAAATAAATAAACTGACCATTGTAAGGAAAATGCCAAACTCAGGATTCATGTCAACACTGTCTCCATCAGTAAAGACAAAGGTTTTGTGGCGATCCTTCTTGCAGGTCAGAACTATTGCAATCTGTTGAGCTGCCACTGATAACACTGGGAGCTCGATGCGGTTAAACTCATCAAAACAGCCCCACGAGCCAGACTGAGCCAGACCTGGAAATCACACACAGTTAAACTTTACATGATTAACCAAGGAAACTCAGCTCAAAATTAATTTTTGTCACAATAATCATATTTTTGTCACAAGGTTGTAATAATAAATCTAATTGGGTTTCATGATGTTTACCTTTAAATATTCTTCCTAAACCTCTAAAGTCCATCTGGTCCGAACAGTTGAACACCACCACATACTTTCCCAGACATCGCCCCATGTCTTTAATGGTCTCAGTTTTACCTACATGATAACAAAACAAAACAGCATTATGTTTTCAAGTCATATATAGTATTTGATTATATTTTTAATTACATTCTTATTCAATCTGCTCAATCTGTTTAATGCAAAAATCCTACTGATGTATCAGAAAAAAGAAAAAAGTCTCACCTGTTCCTGCAGGACCTGCAGGAGCTCCACCCATGCACATGCCAAGAGCCTGAGCTAAAGTGATGTAACACCTACGCAAGTAGAAACA